>OZ038501.1:22308205-22628205 GCA_964036315.1 Acanthosepion esculentum | reverse complement strand
GTGTCCGAACAAGTGCTTTCTTTTCTGGACACAGAGTAGTGTGTAGAAACTGTCCAAATGTTCTATATTTCTGAGTGCTTTCGGATATACTTTTAGCCATTATCAAGGATGATTTTATTTTTGCTTTTTAGTTGGCTGTATGGGTTGTGTATGTTTTTAGAGTTATAGAGAAGTTTTATTTCCCGAACACAGTCAGCACATTGTGGCCATGTTCATAGTTAATATTATTAAGTGTTGGCTTTTTCTTTTTTTATTATTAAGGCTTCCATTACTTTTAAAATATTTTACAAGTGGATGAGGTTATTATGTTTGTATTTTCTGTTAGTATGTTTCGGTTGGAGTCCTGGTAAGTTTGTGTGTGTGTGTGTTGAAATGGATGCTAATAGATCTGTGGCCAGATAGGTGTAAGGTAAGGCATCTGGACAGGCATGTAGTCATGTGACCGATGTAATTATTTATGAATTCAGTTTGGTCAGGCACACAGTTCCTTAAGGGGCATTTGAACTCATAGATAATAATTGTTCATTGTAATTTTGATTTTACTGGTGTGTTATTTTTGAGGATAAGGTTATCAGTTTTTTGTAAGAAATAATTAATTTGATTTTTTTGTGCAGATCAATTGGGATAGTATATTGACCCGACGAAAAGAAAAATATAAATCAAATTATCTACTGTGTTCCTGATCAAACGGAATTCATAAATAATTACATCAGTCACTTTCACCCATAAATATAGCATACCGTAAAACTATTTTCATCATATATATGTCTATATTTCTGAGATGAGGTATTATGTACACTATTTACATTATTCGGACTATTGTTCTCATCTTTGTCGCCATATTTATCACAACGTTTTGGCCGTTGTATGCTCCGGCCTTCTTCATATCGAACTGAACCCTTTATTTCACTCACTGGGGTAGATTGTTCTAGTTCCACATGCCATGTCTAATGGATGTTAGTTATCTCCTGTTAATTCCCCTCTCCAAGTTCTCCACCGCCATAACCAGGTATTGAACTCACACTCTTTGGGTCTTGTCAATGGATCTAACTAACGCCTTGATCCACTGTGCCATGTGTCCTCTTGTTTGTTTGGGTTTTTTTTGGGGTTTTTTTTTAACATGTATGAGAAAGAAACCATAAACGATTAATCCGGCAACATCAACAAGTATTTCTTCCTGAAAACAAAACAATTAAAATTTCTTTGATATCTCACCATGAATGAATGAATGAATTTACGAAAGACTTCTAAAAATAATTTCAAAACATGTACCATATATTTTGCATTAATGTTTTTATAAATTTGTTATCATTACAGGGGAGGCATAGTGGAGTAATGGATAGTGGCTCGGATTGAGGAATCAGAGAGCCAAGTTTGAATTCCAGCCAAATCCATTACATTCACTTACATGCTAATACCCTTGGGAAAGGTATGAATCCTCTATGGGTAAATAGGACAGACCAGGTTCTATAACCTCAGATGGCAACTGGTCTACTGCAGAAAGAAATGGCAACCTACTGTGGGAAAAAATCTGCCTCGTCAGTCATGTATCGAAAGATACATGTGTATCATGCATGGCACATAACTCAACTATCATTACAGAGCTTAAGGTCATATCATGTTGAAACAGTGGTTTTCATATGATCACCAAAGTTAAGCAACATTGTGCCTGGTCAATACCTAGATGGGGGACTGTTTTTTGGAATACCAGATGCTGTAAACTTGGATGTGCAGGTGGTGTAATTGATAACGGTTTGGATTTGGAAAGCTGAATTCCATTTCCAGTTCGTTATATTCACTTACGCACAAATAACCTTGAGAAAGATATGAATTCACCTCTACACCCTCCCCCCCGGTTATTTGTTAAATAGTAGCAGTGGGGGTGTCATTAAATCATTATTATCTCCAAAATTCTTCTTACAATCTAAAAATATTTTCTGGCTTTAAATAACTTACAAAACGTGTTGATAAGCCATAAAAAATAAATCAATGAAAAAAAGTCATTGTTACAATGACTTGCTTTTCAATGTTTGCTTCGAAATATTCATTCTTGTAAACTTTTCACATGTTCTATAATTATAATTCTTAACTACAATGTTTCTTGGAGTTTGAAAAACTTGCCTAATGAAATGTCCTGTAAAGTTCATAAAACTGTTGCCACATTATAAGATTGGCACGTAGTCGGTTATAATTTAGTGTGAAATATCCTGCATATTCTTTATTAGGTTTTATGTTATTTACATTTGGTTTGGTTTGTTTTGTTTTTTACGATATATCAACCTTTTATTGTAATTTAATGCCGACAAAATTTTTATTGTTGGGAATATTTTTTTTTTAAATCTATTTCTGGTAATATTTTTCCTCCAAAAAATCTATTTCTGGTAAAACTTTTTCCTTTGTAAAATCTATTTCTGGTAAAACTTTTTCCTCTGTAAAATCTATTTCTGGTAATAATTTTATTTCAAATATGTATCACTGGTAATATTTTTTCTTTTTTTCAAAAAATGTTTAGCTGGTAATATATATATATATATATATTTTTTTTTTCAGAAATATATTGCTGGTAATATTTGTTTTTCAAAAATGTATAGCTGGTAATACTATTTTCCAAAAACGGCCTTTCTGTTGGACGTAGTTTATCATCATACCCAGGACGCGGATGTAGTTTATCGCTATACCCAGGACGTTATTTACATTTGAACTAATGTTGTTCCATCTTTGTTGCTATTATTACAATGTTTTGGCTGTTGGGCTCTCCTGTCTTCTTTAGGTGTCTGTTGATTCAGGTAACCAACAGGGAGTTTCAAAGTGAACCTTTTATTTAATCTATGGGGGTAGATTGTTTTCATTCTGCTGTCCATGCCTAGAGATATCTTGTCTTGTCCTTTCTGCTAACACCTAGTTATTGTTCACCACGTTTCTACTGAATCTATGCACTACCTGGCCTAAGGATTGAACCCACAATCACCAAATTCACAAACTAAGGCTTTAATACCTGAGGCTCTTGTCCAAAGACATATGAATCAATTAAAACATCCTATCAGTCAAATAGACACCAGAAGATGGTTAGAGAGCATACAGCCAAAATGTTGTGTCTTTATAAAAATCCAGGTAAGAACAATAATTCAATGGCTAATAATGATAATTCCTCATCTCAAAAATTAGGCAGAAATTAAAACAGATGGAAAAAAAAAAAAGAAAGAAAAAAAAAAACACAAAAAAAAATCTTGGTTATGATTCTCAACACTCTTAAGTGAGTGATGTATGTACATCTGTCTGCAATTAAAAAATAAGTAAACCAGAAGGTGATTTAAAGATGACTTATTTTTACCTGAATTTTCTTGGGCTGAAATTTTTGAAGAAACTTCCAGATATGGTCTTTAGCTTCCCCCATTCCATTAATGAAGAGATTTCTAGCTTGTGATAAGATTTTGTTTTTAAAACAGCTACACTTTTCTTTTGTTCTGAATCCAATCATACTCATTAATATATATATATATATATATATATATATATATATATGTATGAATGTATGTGTGAATAAAATTTATTCATTCATTTAAAATTTATAAAAACTGATATTTTCTTTAACCCTGGAAAATATGCAAAACATGATGTGAAACATTTAGAGACCCTATTTCATATATATATATATATATATATATATATATATATATATATATATTTTTTTTGTCATCCACAGACAGACTGTTTCGTTGTTTCACAGCTCATCAGTGTGGCTAGACGTCCAGTTGCCTCTAGCTAGGATCAAAACCCAACTGAATTTGCGTCAGTCGGAACTTCTCCCACTAAGCCATCAATGCACGGCAGGGATGAAGGTGAATTTTAGCATGTTTATTTTTAGATTTTTAGATAAACACACAGTGACTTACAGTGACTCAATTCTGCCGAAGAGTCGTGCAATATTAGCTTAAATAGTCACTGTTTACAAATTCACACCTCAAACCTTCAACCGAAATTATATATATATATATATATATATATATATATATATATATATATATATATAGATTTATTCTACATTCAACATCATCACTTGATAAGACACCGGAGGTGTTCAAACAAAATGGCTATTTTTGTAGTGATTTTATAACAAATTTATGTTATAATTTTTAAATAAATAATTATATCTGCTCTACTCTGTATTGAGCACTCTTTTAAGAATAATAATTGTTGGTTATTGGAATTCATTCCGTATATACCAATCCTATACTTGGGTATATATATATATATATATATATATACTTGGGTATATATATATATATATATATATATAACATTAATGTGTATTAAAAAGCTATTTTAACAGAATTTAAAATAGACCACTATTATATATGTAAGAAAAGTAATACACAAATTATATACATTACATATAAGAGAGAGAGACAGGGACAGATATATATATATATATATATATATATATATATATATAAATATAAAATCGTCGCCTGACAATTGCACTAGCATGAAACAGACTGTCGCCTGACTTCCATGTCCACTTTTATATTTACACACGCTCTATCTCTGATATTGAGCACTTTATCCCATAAATATAGCACACTTTAAGACTATATTTCTTCATATATATATATATATATATATATATATACATATACATATATACATACACTTTTATTTATAAATTTTATGAAAAATATTTTGCATTATGGCAAAACTAAAAATTTATGTGATAAAATGTTTAAGATATTCAATTTAAACATTTTGTGTCTCCTCAACCATTGTGATCATAACATGATCTTTGCAAAATTTTGATGGAACTTGTTCTGCACATTTGAAAATGTCAATGTGACAATTTTAATAAGATGCACATCTATTTGCTGGTGAAAAGAAAAAAATTAGCAAAAAAGATTTGTACATTTTTTTTTTTTCTAGTCAGCTCATAAATATCTGTCACAAGTTTTTCATTTGATAACCAAAAGATACACGTCTCGTGTGCATCATTCAAAATGCATCCGTGCCTGCCAGCAGCAGCAATGTTGTCTGCAGCTGTCACCTGCTTAATTGACAGGAGGTCATTGCAACATTACCATTTTTCACCTTCGGCAGAATAAAGCATCGACTTTTATTAGGATACCTTGTCACTTTGACATTGTCTCGAGTCAACACAAATTGACATTACACCTGAGATTTGGTTGTTGATTATTTGGAAAGCAAATAGTCATTTCTTTTTGTTTTTAATTAATGTTAGTTTAATTAGCAGTTGATGAAACCCTCAATATTGCAGATAGGATTTCTTAAACAAAACACATTAATACTTTTATTCATTCTAATCATTACAACAAATATAAAAAGCATTTATACAAAGCAAGCAGATACCAAAATGTTCATGGTACATTGGATGTGCAGGTGGCGTAATGGATATCAATTCAGAATGAGAAATCAGAGAGCAGAGGTTGAATTCCAATCGAGTTCATTATATACACTTACATGCAAATACCCTTGAGAAAGGTATGAATCCCCTTCTCTCTCTCTCTCCTCAGCTAGGGGTTAAATTAGTGTTTTCCAACCTATGGGCCATGGTAAATTTCAGGTGGGCCACAGAAATTTTATAATTGGATCTATTCTATGTAAAATGGAACTATAATAATTTCAGAAAAATTCTGGGTTCAAAGTGAGCCATGAGCTAAAAAGGTTTGGAACCACTGAGTTAAATAGTACAGTAGACCGCACTCTTTAGCCTTGGTTGGCAACCAGCCTAAGAGAAGGATAACTCTGAATTAAAAAACTGTTGTAGCCCTGGTGAAACATATTATGCGGCTAATGAAAGGATTGTGTTCGCAATGACTTTATGATCTTGTCGGCATTCTAACATGGTTCACGGTGTCATGGTCTTGTGAACTAATAAAGTGACTATGAATTTGGACAGCTGATCATCAAAAATCTTATGCAAAATATTTCCTTAAGAGGCATGTTTTGAGGATAGAAACAGTAGATTTAGCCTCTCCACACCTCCATGAATTTGTACAAAATAAAAAGCCTTGTTTTTATCTTAAAAATAATTACAATTTCTATTTTTGCTTTAATCACAGCCTTTTAGAAATTTTAAATGTGACTTCCAATTGCTGTCACTCCCCTTTAAATCTTTTGCATGCTTAAAAAATAGAATTTTTTTTTCCATCATTTCACCCCAAGCAAGGTGATAATGCCACTAAGACGCAAGGGGTTACTGGCAGTGAAAGAGAATGAGAAGACTTTAGTGACGAGAAAGGACAATAAAAGAACAGGTTTCAGGAAGACAGAAGATGATGATAATGCCCCTAAGACGCAAGGGGTTAATGGGAGTGAAGGAGAATGAGAAGACTTTGATGAGGAGAAAGGACAATAAGAGAACAGGGTTCAGGAAGACAGAAGTTGGCGATAATGCCCCTAAGACGCAAGGGGTTACTGGGAGTGAAAGAGAATGAGAAGACTTTGATGAGGAGAATAGACAATAAAAGAACAGGTTTCAGGAAGACAGATGATGGCGATAATGCCACTAAGACACAAGTGATTACTATTAGAACATATGGTTGCATCTAGCTTGTTCAACATTAAAATGTTGAGACCTAGTTACCAATCATGTATCAGTCGAGGCCCCAAGGAGGAAACCTCATCAGAACAAGTGCCATGAAAATATTTGTAGAAAAGACAGGCAAAAGTTATGTCAAGGCGGTGAGGAAGTGACAAAAGTCAATATGTCAGGTTAGAATCAATTACCTGACAGATCCTTCTTAGGACTTTGTCAAGAATATCGAGATATATAGTAGAAGCGCCAGATCAAATATAGCTGCAATATTCAATTGAGAAAATTATGAGAAAAAATTGATTCTATAGAGTGATAATTAAAATTGTGATTTTTTTAAAAGTTTGAATGTAAATGGTTTAATAAAAAATTTCATAATTAATAATGTTTTTACAAAAAATGAAAAAAAAAAAAATTTTTATTAATTTCCTGCATTAACAAAGTTAATATTTCTGGCTTTATTAAAAAAAAGAAAAAAAAAGAAACTGAAAGCAAAACATTAATTAAAGTTTTATTTTAGCGTTCATTCCATTTGAAGTTTTGATCTACAACAGCATTTGATTTGTCAGTGGCTACTGACTGAAGTGAGTCACGTTTAGTCATTTTCCGCAATCACAAATGAAATATTTCTGGTGGTGACGGTGGTGTGAACAAAAATTGATGATGAAGCATCAAATTGTGATAAAAAAAAACAAACAAAAACAAAACAAGTTCCCAAATTTCATTTTGTTTGCTGTGCAGTGAAAATAAGGAAGAAAAAGATTGTCATTGGCGAGAGATGAAAGCAAGAAATATGGCTATGTGTTCACTTGAAGGCCACTGAAGTCAGTTCTTAAGTTTGATGTCAGGTCACTTACTATTTATAGAATTTATTTTAGAATTATTTGAAAATAAATAAGGGGACACAACTCTATAATTTTTTTCTGAAACTTAAGATTTTTTTTAGAAAACCGAGTATGGTAAGGACGAGATGAACTGTTGCAAAGCAGAAAACATTTGTCATTCATTGACCAAACAGTTAACGCGACTGTTGGTTGAAGTATATGAAATTTTTTTTTAAATAGTTTCTCAGGAAAATAGACTTTTCAAGTTCACTGTTATTGCTCCTTCTATTACCGATGAGAGTTTCCTTCCTAGCTTTTTGTTTAAGGTTGTGTGAAAAAGTTAACATCTTCATTATTTCATTATTTTCCTTTATAGTTAAATATGCTATACATTTTTGTTGGTTTTGCTGGAAGTCTGGAAGTAATGCAGTTTTTGTTATTTCATAAATCTCTTTGTGATTTTGCAGCCTCGGTCGAAATGACCTGATGAAGGTCTGTCTTCTTTAAAACGTAAAGGATTAATTCGCTTGAAAGCATTTTAATCACTGATCCAAGAAAACGGTTGTGTAGAGAAGACAGTTTTAAACCATTAAAAATTTGCTGACAACATTTTTATTAATACCAGAAACAGCAAAGGAATAAGAATAAATGCAAACTGACGAAGAAAAGATTTGAATGTCAGTTTGAAAAGAAACATAAATAAAAAAAATGTTTAATTTTAAAGTTCAAGAATAGAAATTTTTTCAATGATTTTCATCCTGTATAAAACCAGGTAAAGAGTTACAGAGTAAGAGGCACAATTTATAGAAATATGTGGGGAAGATAACGATTGACTATAGACTTGAACAGGTTAAGACTGTATTGATTGGGGAAGCATCCTCTTGGGGGTCAATTCCACAAAGCAGCAGTTCATGAGCTGCTGCTATTCTAACGGAACTTACATCTCACCAATGAAATACGAAGGGAATGAAGGTGGTTCACTACAATGAGTATTGCCTGGTGAGGGTCTTAGCCATGAGGGTTAGAACTGGTGGAACAAAGGTATGTTTTTCTGAACACTTTCCATGGAAATAGTGACAGAGCAGTGTGTGGGAAAGGTATTGCAGGATGGAAAATAATTTGTCACCCACAAGACGCAGAGACACTTTTGGAGTCTATCAAGACTGGAAAGTGAAGACGGGTCAACTCCTGTCCATATATGGCAGCAGTACTCTATTTTTGGGCCTGATCTCTCGCTTGTAAAAATAGCAGGAGGTGCCAGGTACTTACTGGAGTGGTACAGTAATAGAAGACTCCAGAAATTAAATAAAATTACATGTAATGATAGAGTGGAAAACATTTAATAAAAATGGAGATATAATGAAAAGTATGTGTTGCAACCTAGAAAAGGTTACTGAATAAGAATAACCAAAACGAAGGTTGGAAATGGAACGGTATTTTTTTTAACATTAACAACATACAAGACTCACCAGCGACATGTAGTAAGTAATCCACTGTTAGTGGTGAACTAGTGGTGATCCCCCTCAGACAGTATATTCTACTGTATTTATGAGGATTGGGACATACCCATTATATCCATAGGTACGGTATAATAGTATATCAAGTTTTTCAAGTGTAAAGTATATAATGAAAGCATAACATCAGCTATGATGTACAGGTGTGAAACAGAAATTAACAAAATCACACAAAACTGCGGAAAAGTACAAAGTTCAATAGAGTGAGTAAATTTAAGGCCAACTAAAAGACATTAAAAAGTTCAATATAGATCTGAGAACAAAAGAAGATTGATAAAGAAGTGATAAGAAGTCAATAATGGAAATGGGTGAAACATAAAAAGAAGAAAAGATAACAGATGGAGCAAGAGGTTGCTTGATGTGTACCCACCAAGTTGTAAATGCAGTAAAAAAAAAAACAGACAGGAAACAAAGGGGTTTCTTGGTAAGTCATAGCAGAGCATAATATAGTCATGGTCATCACGGAAAGATGACCATCACTCTGCATTCGACTAGAAACAGCTGATGATGATAGGACCTGAGGATGACGAGAATTATCTGGAAACAATTTCTTACGTTCTTCCAGTAATCAGTTTTTTTTGCTTCTACATCTGAAAAACCTTTGAGGCACTATTTTTTTTTTTTATATTGATAATATTTTTTAAAGCAACACAAGAAAATAGTTCATGATAGATAATTGGTGTGATTACAGGAAATGTTCAGTCCTAAACAGAATTGCTGATGAAAGAAAATGTTTCCCAATTTATCTCTTGAAAGATAGTCTGAATCATCAAGAGAAGTAATTACAAATCACTTGGCTTTAAAAGTAGCAAATTTTTTTATTTTATAAACCTGACATCACAAGATGTCTTTGAGAAGAAATTACTGTCCATCTGTTAACAGTCTAGAAGTTTACAGCTATCTTTTCAAATGTATTGTCTGGGAAAATATAAATGCTGATTGGCTGAAAATTGCAGCAGCTGCAGTTAAAAGAAAAAACTCTCAACTATTTTTTTAATGTTATCATTGAAAAATAAATGTAAAAGTGTTTTTACCTCATTTAAAAAATCTATTTATTCTGATATTTATACTGACAATTAAATTCCTGCAAGGTGTCCATTTCATTATACAGAAATTTGTAAACATTTCCATATTTCACTAAATATTTGACACTGAGGTCAACACTATGTGGCAACAGTCTGTTTTATGCTTGAATGAAATCTTTAGGCCATGAGTGCTGTGTTTTGACTTAACTATTTGTGTGTGTATATATATATATATATATATATATATATATATATATATATATATATATATTCTGCCACCGAGGATCGTTCGGTTGGCAAGGTCGAATTTACTGCTCTTTCACGTACATTCATAACTGCTCATGGTGTATCAAGTGTAAACAAATGACATCACACATTATGAAATGGACAAAGTCCGACAATTATTTAAAGATATTAAATCGGTTAAGGCACATCAGGCTATATGACAGTTCCGTATAGGATACAGGTTCGAATCCTGTCGAAGGAGGAATATTTTCTATGAAAATTTCTCCGACATTCAGGCCGGTAAATGTTATTTAATACTGTTTATTATAAACAGAGCATTTACTTAAATACTTGTATCTATAAAAAGAATGTTAAACATAAATTTAAATAAGTTTAAATAATTGTCGAACTTTGTCCCATTTCATAATGTGACGTCATTTGTTTACATTTGATACGCCATGAGCAGTTATGAATGTACGTGATAGATTCATGGAAGATTGAAGTATATATATATATATATTATATATATATATATATATATATGCTGGCCAATGGTGCATTATTGGTAAAAGATATATTATCCTGACGGTTATTGGGTGTGTTATAATGGTTATGTTCCAAATTCTGGAGGATATTGAGTAGAAATAATTGTGGATCCAAGTGCAGTTATTTGTAGCTATTTTATAATGTTGTTTATTAATTTTTTACTCATTTATTATTGACTAGCAGCATGGCCTGGCGTTGCCCGTGCTTGATTCAAAAATTTAGTGCAAGACAGTTCAACGTTTCCGATGAAAGTTAGACTTCACCTGCACCACCTAGGTAAGACATACAAACTGAGCAAGTGGGTTCTGCAAACGCTGTTGGAGGTCCACGAGTGGCAGTCTGTGTATCACTGCTTTCTCGCCATTGTACTGCATCCTTATTCAATCTAGTGCTTACCAGTGATGAAAAGTGGGTTCTGTATCAAACTCCCAAGCATTCCAGACATTGGTTGTCTCCTCAGGATGCTGTCTCTCACACACCGCAAGACCGCCTATGCACCCACGCAAGATTATGCTTTGTGTCTGGTGGACAGGTCGTCAAGTGGTTCATTATGAACTGCTACCAACGGGCCAAACGGTCAATGGAGACCTATACTTGCAGCAATTGAAATAAGTGCAACACGCATTGCGCCAGAAGGAGCCAGCACTGGTGAATCGCAATGGTGTGCTTTTCCTCCATGACAACGCCATGTCGCGCGAGTGGTCAGGGATACCATACAGCAACTTGGGTGGGAGATTTTGTGCCATCTACCTTATTCACCTGACCTTGCGTCATCCGATTACCACCTCTCCAACTCCCTGGATAATCATCTTCATGGGAAAATTTTCACCAATGAAGCAGACTTGCGCAAAGCCCTCACAGACTTCTTTGCGTCAACAACCGAGTTCTACCGCAAGGGCATTGAACAGCTGAAGACACATTGGCAGAAGGTGCTGGATGCTGATAGCAATTACTTCGAAGACTAAATATAAATTACACATACTGTGAAGCATTTTCTTTTTTTTTCCTTTAAAAACAGACAGAACTTTTTTGGTTACCTTGTATATAATGCATATATTTGTATTTTTCATAGTGGTATTTTACAAGGTATTTGTTTTTGGTTTTCAATTTTTAAGTGTGTTTGTATATATATATATTTGTGTGTGTGATTGTGTGTGTGTTTGTGTTTGACTGAAGACTAACAACAAGAAGTTAATAGCTAAGATATTTTTCATTATGAACCATTTTCTTGGTTTCTGAGCAGAGTTGAAACCTAAACTGCTTCTGGACCCGCACGTCTTACCACAAATATCTCATTTCAGTTGCTGGAAGGCTTTATAGTCAATTGCCTTTGTCGGTGTGCTCTCAAGTGACTCCTTAGACCAGCCATCAACAAACACACTCTACCACAATCTGTACACATCAGATCGAGCTGCCTGTACACACACACAATGAGGGATTAGTAAGTATGTAACCTGAGATGGTTATTAACTGAATTTTGATCTGAAATTTTCACTGTATAATATCCAACCAATAGAGAAGATTTTTGTCAAGTAACAAGGAAGGATATAATGGAAAATAAATATTGTCTGTGTAAAATACTTTTTTTTATATCTTTATGCTATGAACTTATCGTACTATTTCTGTTCTATAAGAGTTGCTACATTTAAACAATGGTTAGAGGAGGAAGATGGTCATTTTTCTTTTGAAATTCTAAAATATAATTCTGAAGCATTTTCGCCATTCATTTCTTTCTCATCAGCTCAACAAAATCAAACAGTAGAATTCTTTTCCAAATCGTAAAATAAGAAGAAAAAAAAAAAAAAGGTGGGGAGGCGGAGGTATTGAGCAACTTCTGAAGCTCACCGATGAAGCTGACGTTTTTAAAAAGGTCCAAAACATATTGCACTGTATTAAGAGCAACAAAAGGACGCGAGGCTGAACAATAGAAGAGAGAATAAAAGAAGATTTCGTTGAAAATTTTCCATTTTTGTTGTGTCAGTTTTAAAACTGACCTCAGATTATATCTTCTGATGATTAACCTTGATTAGTATTTCTATATCCCAAAAGTTACATCTAGAAACTTCTTTACGTTGTATATTTTTTAATGCTACTTCAAGGTTACATGCATATGACATTCATAGTCTGGTCTTTAACTTTTTAGTGTGCAGACATGATTACAAATGTTGGTCTTCAACTGAAAATCAGAATAAATCATAAATTGTTTTTTTAACCCTACAACACTAACCATCAATTAAAGTTACACCACTACTAACCTTGCGTATATCATACCCGATTTTGAAAATATCAAAAAAAATATTAAATATAAATCTTTATTTGAAATATTTTACATACAGGCACTTCAAACTTTAACATTAAAAGGAACTGTAACACAAATTGTTTAGGTAAGAAAATCAGGTACTGAAAATTGTAATTAAAAATAGAAAAAATTGCGCTGGGTACGATATACCCATGGTTAGTGTTCTAGGGTTAACAAAACGTGTAAGCACATATTGCTTTTTAGTATTTTCCTTGTATATTATCTGTAAGATAATCAAAATTAATTCTCATCTGGTATAAAAAAAAACTCTTCTTAAGACATTTTCCACTAGTTGAACAATGAACATTCAAAGGTCAATAAATCTCATGAAATCTTAACTATTTTTTTAGAAACAGATATTGTAGTAAACAAATGGATTTGACAAAAAATTCAAGAAACTGCAAAAAGTTAGTTACCAACTGCAAGATGGCTGTGTGCGTGTGTTGTATAAATCAAGTCTTTATTGAAACACAAAAATCTCATTAACATGTATTTACTTCTAAAATTTCTATTGAAGTAATTGAAGGGGAGGAGCAAAAAGGAAATGAAACAAACGCAATCTAACAAGTAAAAAAAAATGAAACGCTTAAATTAAGCATTTTTGTCTTGTATTAAAAATCTGCATCAATTTCTTTCCAAAAAGAAAAATATTTTTCTAGTCCTTAAATTTCGACATCAAATTCCAAAATTTGATATGACTTATGACTAAGTTTCATAACTATTACGGTTCCTTACCTGTAACTACAGAATGAACTCTTCCTAACACTATGTATACTACGCCTCTCAAGAGAGAGAGAGAGACGAATCGAGTCGAGCCAATAGTAGTTCACTCCAAACCAGACTGACAGTCATACTAACACCTTCCACATCTTGTATTATGATTCCGTGTAATATATCTTCTTTATTTCTACTCTTGTGTTCGTGTTGTTCTTCCTTGGTCCTAACCTGGACCATAACAATAAACATTTATTTTGGCTTGAGAGGTCCATTGCTGAGACTGTATTTAAAAAGAAGGGTCAAGCTATTCCCTGGGAATTGGGGTTCTCTTAGTGGCACATATATTTTTGGAGAGCTGATGAAAAAAATAAAAATAAAACGCCTGTGTTACATCCTAAATCCTAAGAAGAGCGGGAATTTTATAGAGAAATATCATCAGAAAATAACAACCTCTGATCATTAAAAGAAAGTAAAATTATTAGGTCGTTCCGAAAATAATGTCCAATTCTAGGATAAACCTTTTGTGTTCTAATATATTAATTATAATAGTTGCACAAAAATATATTATTAATTCCAAATGATTAAAGTGCCCTCTTTGTTAATTTTATATCAATATTATATACATGTTATCTTGAACATGAAAAATGAAGATGTATTTACTTTTTTTTATTTTTTTGCATGTATTCAAGTTTGGTCATAATGCTTCTCAAACTGCTGCTAACATTAACAGAGCATCGGGGTGAAGGATCTAATTGTGATCAGACAGTACAACGCTGGTTTCTGAAGTTCTGCAGTGGGGATACGAGTCTTGAAGGTCAAGGTGGTAGAGGACGTCAATCTGCAAATGACAACATCTGAAAGCACTAATCAAAAACCCACGTCAAAATGACAGAGAAATGTCTCAGATAATGGGTGTCAGCATTTCAACAATATTGAACCATTCTCAAGAAAATTGGGAAGGTGAAGAAATTTGATAAACGGGTTCCATATGAACTCCATGAAAGCCGGTTTGACCTTTTGAAGTGTCTTTGATGCTGCATTGGCAAAATTTGAATCATCAATTTCTTGATCGAATAGTGATTTGTGATGAGAAATGGATCTTTTATGACAATCATAAATGATTGACTCAAACAGAAAAGACCAAATCACCTCCCAAAATTGAAATTGGACCAACAGAAGATCATGGCGACTGTTAAGTGGTCCACTACAGCTTTGTGGAATCTAACCAGAGGATCATTGCCAGCAACTGGATGAAATGCACATCCAGTTAAGCAAAATGCAATTCTGCTTCTTAACTATGCTCAGCCACGTTCCCAGGATGACACTGCGGAGGCTCACTGTCTTAGGACACACGAGACTTCGCCACGTTCCCAGGATGACACTGCGGAAGCTCACTGTCTTAGGACGCGCGAGACTTTACCACATTCCCAGGATGACAATGCAGAAGCTCACTGTCTTAGGATACACGAGACTTCACCACATTCCCTACATCTCTCACACACTGACTACCACTTTTTCAAGCATCTTGATTTTTTGTTTTTAAGTCAAAAAACATTTTGTTGCAGCAACTGCATTCAAAGATTTCTTGGTGTCAAAACCATTAGAGTTTTATCATAAAGGCACGAATAACCTTGTAACTCAGTGGCAGAAATATATAAATACTCACAGTTCCTATTTTAACTGATTTAAACACTGTTAATTCAGGAATAAAAGTTGATTCTAAAATTAGACATGATTTTCTGAACAACCTAATTTTTCCAAACATATTCTTCTCCTCCTTTTTTTACTTCTTCTTCATAGGATAGTTTGGCAGATAAATAAGTGATTGATTTATTGATAGCTTTTATAATTAGAATACTCATATAATCCAATAAAGTCATTATCTAACATAAAAGTGGTCACATTATTAACATTAAAATGTCAATATAACTTTCTTTTATTTTCATAGTATTAGATTGTTTGGAAAATAATGTCCAATTTTAGAATAAACCTTTTGTGTTCTAATATATTATAAAAGTTGCACAAAGATATATTATACATTCCTAATGATTAATAAATTCTTTGTTTATTTTATATCAATCACTTCTAGAATTTAACTTAAGATACTACATACTCCTCAACTTGAATACAAAGAACAGTAACATTTACTTTTACTTGTAAAGACATGAATAACCTTGTAACTTGATAGCAGAAATGTATACCTGTTCATGGTTCTTATTTTAACTGAGTTAAACGCTGTTTAAATATATTAATTCGGGAATAAAAGTTGATTCTAAAATTAGACATCATTTTCTGAACAACCTAATAACTTGTTTTAGTTGAAGCTCTTACCCTCATTGACCAGAGCTTGGCAGCTGATTTCTTCTCGGACCAAAAGATCTAACGACCTAGTAAGGGAAAAAGCTGGCTGGTCACATTCAGTGCCTCAAAATCCAAAACTCGTGAAGTTCCGTCATCAACAAGCAGACAGTGAATTTTTGCCTATTGCGATGAACAGATGTTCCCTCAAACATTAAGTTTAGACTTAATTCAGGCCAGACTTCAAGTGGAACTTGTAGATAGGATCCATCACTAAAGATGATGGAAAAATGGTCAGTTCCCTGAACCCCTCCTGTGAGTACCTCACTTCTCCCGTTATCCTTTACAGGAGCCAGATTTTAGGCTGGAAATGGAGTACTGCTTCCATATATGTGCAGGAGATGCCGAGATTTGACTTTCTACTCTCAAGAGCAGGTGACAAATTACTTTCCACCCTGCAACTCCTTTCTCACAAACAAGACATCACAGACCTTTCACTGCTCTGTCACTATTTCCATGGAGTGTGTTCTTAGCCATGAAGGTTAGGATTGGCGGAACTAAGACACACCATGCCAGGCACAACCTTATTCCTTTCACATTCCCTTTGGTGAGACATAAGTTCCACTCAAGCAGCTTCTTCCCATGAACCACTGCTTTGTGGAACTGGCTCCCAAGAGCAAGTTTAAGTCTAGGGTTAACCATTATCCTTCTGACGTATATACATAAGTTACTCTAAAACTCTTTACCTCGAGTGGCTCTCGGGCCTTGTACAGGTTGAAATATCACTGTAAAAAAAAAAAAAAAAAAAGTTTTTTTTTTTTTTTTTTTTTTTAACATAAAACTTCTCAAAGACAGAACATACTCATTTACATTTGGATTAATGTTTCATTCTTATTTAGTATTGCTCAGCCATCGCTCTCCCTATTTTTACCGAGTTTAAATCTACCGTAACCCTGGATTAAACTCACAATGACAATGCCACCAAATTCACAAACCAGTATCCCATAGATTAAATGAAGAGTTCAGTTCAAAATCTCTTGAAGGGTAAACTGGTTAACATAATTCTGATAGAAAGAATATCCTCTTTTCATTTTCTCATTAAATCCCTAAATTGTTCCAAATAAAAGCATTTTTAGATTTTATTTTTTTCAAAACAACATGAGTTAAGTTGTTTATGAATTAAACTTTTGATTTTTGACCAGAACCCAAAATATTTGAGCATTCTCTTATATCTTAGGCCAGGAAACAAATCTCTCCTAAACTTCATACTCATGGCAACACCAATTTTATGAAAGCAGCAGCAACCCTGTGGTTTATAATTGTAGCTGTTTCTGAGTTAAACAGAGTTTTTATGTCTGCTATAAAGAGGAAAAGATTCTTTACTTGCTATCAAAGATTATAGATAGGTTTTTATGCAAAAACATTCTAGTTCTAGGAACAAAAATGGGCAAATTATGGACGCTGCTTGCCTTGTGTATTCAGAGACTTTTTTCTTTAGGCTATCAACAGAAGATAATTTTTGGTGCAGGTTATCAGCTCGATATATTTTTCTGCCAAAGAAATAAAAATTTTATGATTCCCTCATTACATGCTTTTAATTTACAAAGTAAAATACCCCCCCCCCCCAATGACATTTGGTGGAAAAAAAAAACCGATCTGGTAAAGGGTTATTTTAATATTAATTATCCTAATGTTAATCATGTTAAAATGATCTGGGAAAGGTTTTTCTTTTTTTAAATACCATGTTTTCTCAAGAGGCAGGTGATCTTGACTCTCCACAGAGACCATTTCTCTGCAAATTGCCATGGTTCTTGTGAATGATATGGTTAATTATCTTTATATTAATTATCCTAATATTAGCCATATTAAATCGATCTTGTAAAGGGTTAATTGTAAATGCTACTTCTAAAAATAAATTGTGTGTATCAACTGATTAAAGGAACTTCTTGGGATAGAAACAGAGTCCTTTCTTAAATCTATTTTTAAGTTTTATTTGCTTTGAATATTGCTGCTGCGTCTTGTGCTTCTGTTATATATTTAGAGATTCTTGATAAAAATCCAAAGAAGCTGCAATGTTATTGGTCCTAACCTGGCATCTTATCTTCGGTCACTTTCCCATCGCTCTAACACAGCTTCCCTGTGCCTTTTCAGTTTCATGGTAATTGTTTTGATGAACTTTGATATCATAGCTCAATGTTATGAATCTATGTATAGTACTAGATTAGTCTCATCGTTTTACAGTCAAAATGGTGAGAGATGTAACCGTAAGTTCTATGCTGATAGTTTCTTCTATTGCCCGTTGCTTGTGGAACTCTCTTTTAGCTTTTTGCTTCCCAGACAAGTTTGGTCTTCAAAACTTTAAATTTAATGTCAATCATTATCGTGTCTTCTTAATTCTTGTTCTTTTATTGTTCTCTCTATCCTTAATAGTGTTTTCTCTCATATTCTCTAACACTCAGTAACCCTTTGTGTCTCAGTGCCTTTATTGCCTTGCTTGGTGTGAAATGATTTAGAGAGAGAGAAAAAAAAGCCCAGTTCTTATTTAGTGTGACTGAGTTAAAGGATTATCTTTGTAAAGTATATTTTACCCTTCTATGCAACTAAAACATTTAAGAAGCACTTCTAAATGCACTAAAGGATTATGATGCAGTTCATAATGTTAATAATAAGTCCAATGAATTGGGCTTGTCATGCGTATAGAATGACATCACATTACCAGATGTCTGTTGTATGGTGAGCTACTACAAATATTACAAAGATGCAATCAAAACTGACCTCCACTGGTGCAAGAAGCTAGACGAGTGTGCTGACAACTGATTTCATTGGTGTACCATTGTCCATCAAACCCCTGCAAACTTGAAAGCAGCAGCCCAGTGTGAAATAAATCAATATTTAAAGAGAACAACACCACTGTATAAGTTTGGCATTGGTCACAACTACTGACTTCCAGTGTCCACACTACTCCAGGCTGTGTATGCTCAAACTTGGTTTATGGCACCAACTCTGGAGCTACTGATAAAATTGGAAAATCATGATGAAGAAGAATAGTAATAATGTAATTAATAGCATACCTTATTGGATGGGAGGAGGAGAGAGAGAGGGGGAGGGAGAGAAATATGCCTGTGTGTGCAGGTATGTCACACTATCATAAAAAACAAAGAACAATTCTCAAAACACTTTAAAAGCCATGCAATGTTCTCATGAACATTACAAAACAGCATGTGGATTTGTTATTATGAATCAATGTATTGCACTCAAATTTTTAACATTTGTAAGTACAAACATTTTTAACCCCCAGGATTATGGAAATTATAGAAAAGTCCTATTCTATAACATTTCCTTTAATTCCTAACCACTGACAATTCTGTTTATTCTTTCTCTTGATTTTCAATGCACACCGTACAGATAAAATCTTTTATGATTAAAAATTGAAAGATTTGAGGTTTAGTCAACAAATGTACATTCAGAAATATTTCATTTGTTAGGGCAGAAGATTATTTAAGCTCAGCAGAACAGTGTCAGAATAGGGGGTAACATCAGAAAAGAGTGAAAGAAAAGCTGAAATTTTGTCTCCGTAAAAGTAATCAATCTTCCTCTTACCATCAGAAGTCATTGTTACTAAATATTAATCATTAGTTTAGATGCTATTGTTTTTATAAATCCTAAGTATGATATAATAAGTGCTAAAAACAGCTAGCTAATGACCCTATCCCATTGAAACACTGGTTCTAATATGGTCACTGAAGTTAAGCAATGTCAAGCCTGGTCAGTACCTAGATGGGTGACCACTTAGGAATGTTAGGTGCTGTAATGGGTAATGGCTCAGAATTGGAAATTAGAGAGTTGAATTCCAATTTCAGTAGGGTTCATTATATTCACAGGGAAAGGTATGATATCCCCTCTTTTTCTTCCCCTGCTATGGGTTAATTAGTAGAACTTGCATCGGTAAATCATTATCATCTTCAAAAACTTCTTATAATCTAAAAATATTTGCTGGCTTTAAAGAACATGCAAATAAGTTGATAAGTCATAAAAAAAACAAATCAATCAAACCAGGAACAGCTTAGAATTAAAATAATTTGCAGTTCTTTTATATATTAGAATAAATTATAATGAATTTTCTAGATTAGAAAAATTTTCCAGGTACTTCTATAGTAAAATAATATGCAGTGAATACCTATATATACTTTTAGTATTTAATACATAACTACATATATAATCGTTAGAGTGAATATGAGTTTATGATAAAAATCTTTATCCTGATATTATAAATCCGTTAAATATTTTTTCTGACATTTGAACAAAAATTAAATTCATTCCATTTTCATTGCTATAAATGATATATTTAGTGGGTACATGTGTTGGAGTAGAAATGTTTTTTTTTTAATGAAATTAATATCTACTGGTTGAAAGTCTTATTAAAGAAAATGTGCTTCTTGAGAGGAATCAAACCTGTATTTCCTTTTTAATCTGAGAAACAAACTTTCAAGCCAAGTGTGCTTTACCATTGAGCCATGAGAAGCCATTACAGCAAAACAAGGCTAAATTACTTATTTAAAAAAATGCATATCTCTCATTGGGACTTTTTAGTGTCTATATCTGCTGACTTTTCATACCTGAAACAAAGTCATTTTTATTAAAGAAATTAATTTTTTTTTTTTTTAAATCCAATATTAATAAGAAGAAATATCAGATTTTGTTCCTTTGTAAAAGTGAAATGTGCTTGTTGAACATATTGCTATTTATGTTTCAGTTCTCTGCATAAAGACATGCATAAAACACAAGGAAACAATGTCTGATGATGAAACGAAAACTGCTGCAATAAGTATTCTGGGCTTCCTGAAATAAAAGAAAACTGTAGACTTTGAAGACAGATTCTATAGAGACTTTATAAACTCTTGCTTCTTGAATGATTACAGAGAAGAAAAAAAAAACAAGCAACACAAGATGAACTGACTGATGTATTTAAATTCCATGTTTGATTAAAAAAAAGAAAAGAAAAAAAGAATAAAGTGAGAAAAGAATAACATAGGATTCAATCTGATTGTCACAATGAAACGTGACTGCAGAGAAAAAGCAAGTCCATTGCTGGAAAGAGGAAAACAAAACAAAAATAACAAATTGTCAACAGTTGATCTGAAAGAACATAACCAAGAGGGGTGGGGGAAGAAAAAAAAATCAAATACACGAAAAAGTGATTTCTAAGAAGATCACTGATGTTGCTGATGCGATTAATAAATTTAGCTGATGTCATCATTGGTAGATTGAGTTGATTGGTACAAGCTGGTCAAAGTAACTGCAGGCACTAAAGTACACGGAACCACAGTTACTATAAAAAAAAAAAAATTCTGGCCTTTTTAAGAGTTCTTTAATATCCATGGCTTCTTACAACAGAAGTGGATACCGACAGAAATGTGTTATGTTGAAAAACATTGCATTGCAAAGACTAACTTTAGTACGGATTGTTTCAGACACAAGTCGCTGAATTCAGTGATCAAGTATAGAAAGAAAAGGTTTCAAATGTTTTGATGATCAATGGAGCTGACTCCTTTTGACTGTTGCTCGTTAGATACGAAACTGATAAAGAAGATCTCAAGAGTTGAGAGATGAAGAAAAGTGACTGAATGGGAAGAAGGTGCTCAAAATAGCTGTGACCTTCTCAGACAGTCAACTATTTTTTGGCAATGGTTTTCTTTAAAACTCTTCTCAGGTTTCCAGGTCCTGCTGTCAAACAGGGATACAATGCAAAATGATAGTCAAAAATTTATTTTTTAATAAAAAGGAAACAATCTGACATATGAGACAAAAGCTTTAAAAAAAAAAAAAAAAAAAAAAAAATTTCCCTCTCTGGTCAAATGCAACCCTCGAGGCTTGGTATTTTTCTGCAACGTTTTATAATTATTATTATTATTATTATTATTTTCTGAAAATAACCAAATTTATCATATCCATGTGTGGCCAAAAACAGCTGAACGGGGTTTTCTCATTTTCAAGTTATACTCTTATTTTACTGGTTTCGTTACCAGGGCATCACATCAACCTTTGGAGTGGGTTGCAGTAAAATATAAGAAGCAACAAGAAGCTTTACATTGTTTCCTGTGGAATGAGGGGGTGCTGAAAAGTTCTCAATCTCTCCCACTTCTCAAAATCTGACCAAATAATCAAACATCAGAATCTTATTTTAAATCTTGTCATAATTGAACTGTGAACTTTTCAACACCTTGTATTTTACTATGACCATTCTTTTTCTACATGCCAGGGACTCTGATGGGGGGCCCTTTAAGATCCATGTCACGAATGCTCAGTCCAGCCAATATATTGTCTAACTTAGAGTTTAGAATTGAATCTTAGATGATATTTACGTCAACACTGAAACTGAAATACAAATGAAAAATATTTCAGCGAACATTTAAATGTTGACCCGAGTAGAAATCCAAAGCTGAGAAAAAGATTTTAAATGTTACCTGGAGAAGCACTTATGATATAAGAACCAAAATATTTTAAGAGTGGTTGAGCTAATATTCTAACAAAGGGCTTTCTCATGAGAACTTAAGAGTGCCATTTTATTCCATATTAAAGCTATGCCTGAGTCACCTTGCAATAAGTGATATGTAAACTGAAATGCATGTATGATAATGGATACAATCCTGATATTTCTGCAACAACTCTTTTCATTCAAGAGGGTGCGTAAAAATCTTTTTGACCACCAGATTAATTTACATGTCAGACATTGACAGGTGTGGGTAATATGTTAAGTTTGTGAGATGCAACTTATTTTGCTGATACTTATCTCTTGTCCTGGCTCCAAAGAGAGACCCAGGTATTAGAGATGCTGTTAAGTCTCACATTTATTCAACTGGAAAAGTTCAACTGTTGAAAGGAGCACATTGAGAAGTTGATGACATGTATGCTATCAGTTAATTGTTGGTGATATAAAAAAAATAAAAGGCAAATGAGGGTATTTCTAAATAGCAAACATAAACCAAAAAAAAAAAAATACATTGAAAAAATGGTGAAAATATTGATAATTGGGTAATGATGGAATGGGAAATTGGAAATATTATTTAAGTAGGAGTTGTTTGAGTGATTTGACAAAATAATTGATTCAATAAAACTTTGGGACCATTGAGACTGAAGAAAATCAGTGTTGTACTTTTGAATTAACAACCTTGAAATATATGAGTGTGGCATTTTGAGCAACCTGTTCTGACAATGGCAAAGACAATTGATGCCAAAAATTATATTCAAAGCTTAAGGTATAGTTTTGCACTGGTAATCAGGAAATACTTTTGAGCCAAATTCCAGGGATGAACATTAAAAAAAAAAAAAATCCCTTGAGCTGCATTAAGTCAATACTCAAAAGTGAGTATTTAAATTCTATCAAAGACAAAGATTGAAGTGACATGAATTTGAGCCTGGAAACACTAAGTCAGTTCCCAGATGTTTATAAAGAGTAAAGCAAATGTTCATATTGTCTTGCAATCAGAAAGAAGAGGATTTGAGCCCAGACACGGGGTTAGCATTTTGGCCAGAAATCAGGAATAGCAGGTCATCTGAGAAAAACACAATTAGATTAGAAATAGTATTCAAGCTATTACTTTGAGATTATGATTTGTGCCAACACCCAAAGACAAGCAATATTTGAGCCGACTTTCAAAGGGATAAGCCAAAGCATAATATTTGAATTTCAAGTCTGAAGAAATCAATTGCTGTTTAGACATTGGGTAATATTTGGCTGAAACAGTTTTAATCAAGAGGAAAATCATTTGAAAGAAGTGATGAATTGGATCATTTAATCAATTTTCAATCAGCCATCCTCACCTTTATTGTTTGTATTTTTTGGCTTGTCTACCCTCCAGCAGGTATATGTCTCATCAAATAGCCCAAGTTCAATCCCTTAGTTTTTTTTTTTTTTTTTTTTTTTTTTGGTGGGGGGTAAAAATAGAGAATTCTGTTCAAAATTCCTTGAAGCTCAAATATTTAAAGAAGACTGGAGAATAGACGAGTTAAAACAACAAAAGATGAGAATGCTAGTCAGAAAATAAATAATTGAATAATAACAATACATCTGATAATTTCAGAGAAAAATGTTTTGATCAGTTGTGAACATATGAACAGAAACACAGTGTAAGTAAGTTAGGGCTGAGGCAGAAGTGGTTGACATTTTAATCTTAGGCTGTTCAGATTTCAGAAAGAAAAATACTTAATGTCCCAAAATATTAATTTGCAGCAGGTAAAGATGGCCAGGTGAGGAGTGGAAGAATTGTTGAATTATCTGGAAGCCAAACAAAAAAATTGTCGCCAAAGGGATTCAAACTACTTTCTAAAATTAAAGTTTGAATATGAAACTCGGCAACTTAATCACCCAGCCAAAGTTATTTTGATGAAAAAATGGATAAGAGAGCACAGACATATAAAAAATTGTTAAGCATCATCTTAATAATGATAATAAAAAAATGACTGTTAAAAAGCATGAATTTTAGTAAATATAAATTGTATATTATTAAAATCTGAATGAAAACTTTCTTTTAATTTTTATTCTGGCAGTGGGACAATATTTTACTTTGAAAGCAGATTTGAGAGCCTGTGTTGAGGTCAGGGAAAAAAATAGCTGTATTTTCACATGAGAGGCAGATTTTATAGAAACATGTTGCTAGTGTGTGGTGTTTTTTATTTTTTTAAATCTGTTTCTTATTCAGCAGGATTAGATATAAAGATTAATTATGATGAATGAAAATGCAGTTAAAAAGACAAATATCTTAATTTTCTGAAGAAAAACGTTTTTTCACAAATCAACCAACAAGATATTCAGATCACTTCTTGTAAATATACATCATTGGTAATTTAAAAGAAAAAGATTTTGTGTTACTTTCAGGTTTTCTTTACTGAAATATTCCCATTTTAGTTATCAATATGAAAGAGGGAATCTGTTTATACAGCTTTTCATTTGATATTTACAACCAGAGAAATATTTTACTTAAAAATTATAACTTAACATCTTATATTTAAAAAGAAAAAAGCACATAAATTTGAAGGCATTTGCAACAAAAACATTGTGTGCATGAAAAATATATCAATATATTTTTTATACAACCAATTATTAATGAACCTTATGCAAAATTATGATTAATATTAACTTTAATAAAAACAGGTTGACATGAAAATGAAGAAACAAGAATCTTCACAAACCCAGTTAGGAATTACTAAGAAAATAGTTTAAGGCCTGAAATTGCCATAGAAATGAATCATAATCTTAACTAGTATCCAAAAAACAATGAAAGAAAATCATAACTCCATAGTTCTGAGGGAAATACTTATAGAACCCAGTAATTATTTTATGTCTGATATTTTTTATTTATTTTTAAAACCTCTCAGTTGAAACTATTATTCCAGCTTCAACAAATTTGTCATTTTGATTCTATTAAATAATGTAGGTAACTTAGGAGAATTTGTTTTAAGTTTTCAAATTGTGAAGAAATAATTTTAAAACACAACCATACTTTGAAAACTGAAAACCAATTCACTTTTCTTTCTTTAATATTAAAGAACTACAAATTTGTTAAAGTAAAAATAAAGATATTCTTTCATTGATTAAAATTTCATTACATATGCCTGTAGTAAAAAAAAAAAAACTCAAAAAGAACACAAAAAGGAATAACATTCAATATGACCTGGTGGTAGTTTTTCCTTAGGCAATCTCATATGCAAATATGATAAAATCAAGAATCTCACTTTATCATATCTTGAGGTCAGGTTCACAGCTTAAATCAGAAAGAATTGTTTAATTAGAGAAGCAATTTGAATCTAGATTAGCAACCCAGAAAAAATTCCCATCAATATTTAGCAAGACTTTTGAGATACCAATTATTCAGCTACAGAAATTAACAATGCTAATATAACAAGGAAGAAATTTAATAATTAACAAGTCAAATTAATAGAAATACTTTCAACATTAATTTAAATAAAAATAGAAATAATTTTTTTATTGCAAAAATTAAATCTTGTATTGTTAAAACACACACACACACACATACATATATATATATATATATTATATATATATATTTCAGTCATGCAACCTGATCTCAATATTTTTTTTAATTTTTTTTTTTATAAGATATTCTTTGATATGGTGACAAAGTATTACAGGAAGCCAATAAATAAACATGACTTGTATTACCATAACAAAATATCCCATTAGTAAGGGCAGATCAAGCTGCTAATAAACCACTTTTTACTTTTTTTTTATTCTGCATTAACTTTCATTGGATTTAAAAAAAAAAAAAAAAAGAATTCTTACAGGAAAGAAGAAAGTTAACAGTTTCCTCAATAAATCCTAAATGATTCATGTAGAAAATATAACCAAAGCAATTGTAAAAATATTTAACTATTGCCATCACTTTTGATTGGATACATAAACCTGTGAGTATGTGTGTGTATTTAACACTTTTCAGAAAACACAGACATTACAATCAAATTGTAGGTGCTGATCTATATGTAAATAATGCCATTGTTCTACTATGCAAGGCTGGATTAAAACCTTTTGGGACCCCCAGGCTAATAAAATTATGAGACCCCCTCAGACAAAGCCAATTTCTAACACACTCACATCATGAACTTTTTTTTTTTTTTTTTTTTACTCAGTGACATTTACATAGCTTGAAGAAAACTTATTTCAAATTCTTTAAATAAACTAGAATAGCTTATCTTTTGTTTGTCAATAAAAATATTTCTTAAGAAATACTACAATTTTATTATTTATTGCAAACCAAATTATCACATATTTCAACAAAACCATATTAAAAACAAATTTTTATAACTAGTATTATAAAAATAAAACAGTTAAAATAAATATGAGTTTGTCATATTCATTTTATGAAACTATTTTGACGTTATAGCATCTAGAAAATTAAGATCACTGCTTTATAAAAGTTTCTAACATTTAAACATTCGGAACTAAAGTCAAATATGTTATCTCCTTGAAATACAATGGCACAAACTAAAATATTCTTTTCCTTACTTTGCTTCTAGCAAAGTCAAATAAATATCAGTTTTTCATCTTGATATAATTTCACTTTATGAAATTATTTAGAAATTATAACATCTAGAAAATTAAAATCATTGCTTTATAAAAGCTCGAGTCCAATGCTTCTGCCTGCATTAACCTAAAGGATAATCCGGCCCTGATATTATCCTAGTGATTTTTTGTTCAATAAAACTGCATTTTTTACATAAATTTTAAATGCAGATATAATAATTGAAAATTAAAATGGGACAAACAAAAATAATGCTTCAATAATTTTTTTTTTTATGTTCTTTAAATTGTATATGGTTTGAAAATTTTGAAATGTAAAATACAAGCCTATCTTGCTCATAGAATGCATTTTGACTAGGGACAAAAAAAACTTAATAAAAGAGAAATTAAAAATTCTCTGGTAAATCCTCAAAGTATCGACATTAATACTTTTGGCTTGAAGAAACAGAATGTTTCTCAGAAGAAAAAGGCATGTTTATGCTGTTTGAAATTTGTTTTTTTGATTGTTAAATAACTGCTTGTAGTAATTTTTAAGCTCAATAAATTTTACCCTATGTGTCAGTATTTATAGAAATTCTGAGGAAAAATAATGTTGGTGTGTTTTTCTACCTTTCCTTGAATTCAACATAGAATGTAAGTTTAGCCTTAACCGCACCCTTGTTTTTCCTTTGTTTTACTTGACATTTTGTGGACATTGTCATACAATACCATTGATTACTTGAGCCTATGTGTCACCATTCAGATTTATACTGCCACAGATAAACAGGATTAGGAGAAATTAAAAGCCATCCTGTCGGGACATACATTCCATACTTTTTGTACCTGAAATATGCTCAAAATTAATCAATGAATATTTTAAAATTATTTCCTCTCTGGGACCTGACACAGAAAGTATATTCATGCAATTTTTTTAGAAAATTAAGACGGAATTTTGAAGTATGTTTGTATCAAATCTTAATTTTTATTCAAGAATTTTTTTTCAATTTAAGCAATGCTTCCAAAAAGTAATTTTAAAATGACATACTAAATAAATCAAGATATTCAATTTATTAATAAGAGTAAAATTCCTGTAACACACAGCAATGCAGAGCCTTTAAAAAAATATTTCTGATTATTAAATATCTCATTTACATTGTGGCTAACTTTTTAAAAATATTGACATGTCTGCATTCATGTCATAACAATATATTTTAATATTTTGATCATAAAAACAACTGAAAAATTATTTAGAAATCATTGCATAATAAAGAGACTTAATTTGATGCCAATTACTTCAATATGGTACACTAAATAAGAAAATCAACAACTGATCAATAAAAGATGTTGAGAACAGTTTCTTTATATGTTGTATGTATTTTGAATTAGAAACAGTTTGAAAATATGCAATCGTTTGCTGTATGAGTGTGAGGGGCATGAGTACATTGCATTTTTGTTATATGCTAGCAATGTTTCTTGGAAAGAGAAACGATTGGCAATTAAATATGCTAAGTAAATAATATTTTAGAAGAGAGAGTTCTTTTATATCAAAAGCAAATATATTGCATCTTTTAGTATGTGCAACATTTGTTTACATATGCTGCATTGATAAAATAAATGGCAAGAGATATAAAAAAGAAATCTATAATTTTGCTATGAGAAGTTAAAAAAAATAGGAAAATATAAATTGTTCTGTTCATAAAAAGAGATTTTAGAATTTAGATATGAGGAAAAAGTGTAAAAAGGAATGAAACGAGCAGACTATAATCTGCAAAACTTTAGCACAAACCACTTCTGCACTTATATGGAAGGAACAACGACAAGAAGAAAAGAAAAAAAAATGTTTGGTTCGTCAGCCATTTTGGTTTTACAATAATTGTGGCTTTTGTTAAGAAAAAAAAAAAAAAACAAACATTGGAAGTAGGCATGTTGGGTTGACATTTTTCTTAAGTTAGAAAATTCTATAAAAATTGTTTATTTAAAACAAAAAAAAATTATTGTAAAAATTCTTTTCAAAGAGGAAAAAAGAAAAATAGAAGATAAAGAAAAAATAGCAAGGAAAAAAAAATTCAAAAGATTTACAATGTCAAAGTGTCTTTATTTATAGTTTTAAAGAAAATACTGTGTTACTTTGTAATTTTCTTTTTAAGTATAAAAAGATTTACAGAAAAAAAAAATCAAAAGTAAAAAACATTTAAAATTTTTTTTCATTATTTTTAAAATTTTTAATTGTGAGGGGGTAACAGATCCATCCATTTTTCTGAGGTTTGCAGGGAGACTTGGATATGCAGGGTTAAAAATGGTTGAATGGGCGACAAAATTAGAGAAAAAAAATAGAACATGACAGAATTAATAGAAATTGAAACATTTAGAATTGTCAGTGACAAAAAAAGTAATCGATATGTCATGGAAAGATTAAATATGCTGAGAATATGGGAATAAAAGGTTGAAACACATGGCCTTGATCTTATGCTTGGAGTTTTGATCAATTTTCTTTTTCCTATGGATATAATGTTAGGACAATAAAACTCAATAAAGGACAAAAGTGGCTCCAGTGTATACAATATTATTGTTCAATATAAAATATTGCACAATATTATTCATATATTACTTAAAAAAGGTATTTATGTACTTGCACAATAAATTGAAGAAATCCAAAAATTTAAAAATAATTACCTAATGATCTGTCAGAAATTTTTTTTATTTTTTTATTTTATCTGAAATTGATAAAATATTGTCCAGTACTTAATAAAAAAAATATTCATCCTAATGCATTCAAAATAAAAAAGCCAGACTCAAAATTTTAATTTTTTGCACAGAGTTCTAAAATTCTAAGACTAGTTTCTGAATCAATGCATCAAAACAGTTGAATTTTATTAATTACATTAATTGCATAGGAGACATTTTAGAGAGACTGATATTGCACAAAAGAGTACAAATATTATGCAATATTTGCTTGCTAGTTAATCTCCAAGCACCTAACAAAGCAACCTAAATAAATAATATTGAACAATAATATTGATAATGGAGGAACTAACTCAAAAATTCTAATATTGAATCATAATAATAATAATAATAATAATAATAATATACGGAGTATAATAATAATATACTTACCATGTGGTTAGTGAATAGATCTCACAAGCCATTGATAATGAGTTCAATATTCACTAGATATTTCATAAAAAGTGGCCTTAGGCCAGACTACTTTTAATAAATGCATTCAATCACTCATACCAGAATAAAAAATGTACAAGGTGTACAAAACATGGAGTATGAGTTAGATTGATCGATTAACATGGCCTTGTTCCAAGCTTGGCCTAGTCTAAGTAAATCAATATTGCACAATATTTTAGGGTATTGAGTTAAGAGTAATATAGCATATCAATTGAGTTGCTTCAAAAACTCTTCTAAACTCTAAAGAAATAACAATGTAGTGCAATATGTAAGCAGGTAGACTTATTTTGTACATATAATTGCCATTTTTAAATCACAAAACTGATCAATGTTTCAGCATTTCACGCAATATTGCCCTCATACTTGTCCAAAAATTCTTGATAAGAAAGAAATACTGTGTGATGACATTTGGAAGAAGCCATTTTAAAAGATGTTCATGTCTAACAATGTTGGGTAATTTATTTACAAAAGGTTTGTTCATTTAACTAATTCAGTCTAAATGAGGATTTGAGGGCTGAGAAGAGAATTGGGATTTTCTGCTATTAATAACAAAAGAGGAAAATGAAAGTGCTACACTGCAGTTTGTTTATTTTTTAACCACAAACACGAATGTCTGTGGCATGAGAAAAAGAAGACCTTTTAATAAAATCTCAGGAGAGAAAAAAAAACGAATGATAAATTTAAAAGGATTTCTGACAAGGCCTTTAAAGTTTGGTGTGCAAGGATCTTCTGTTAGAACACAGAAATCTCCTGTGCCCATTTTCAAGAAGACGATCTCAGCATTTTTATAAATTTTGATACACAATGGAAAGTATTTAAAGAAAAAACAAAAACATAGCCATATATTTTGTTCTATTTTAGTAGCAGCTAAAATCTTATATATATATATATATATATATATATATATATATATATATATTTCTGCAGATGTTTTCTTTAATGAAGAGAATGAATTTTTGACAAATCATTTAACTGAACTGAATTTGTTTGAGATATGAAAACAATTTTTTTTTATTCTTTGAGCTTTCAATACTGTTGGACAGGGTTTATTTTTTTAATCTGTTGTGTTTCTCAGCACATAACTGATGCAAGGAAGCCATCTTTGCTGATATATTATGCTTTGTATATTATCTAAAAAATTGTTAAAGCAAGCAGACTTTTAAATAAAGTTGGAAGTACATGTCAAAAAATAATTATATATCAACTTGTTCATCTATTTGTTTTTGTTTTGTTTTAGAAAAAAATATAATGAAAACAAAAATAAAGATAGCTAATTTAAAATCTTCTATATTTAAATATTGATGATTTGGACAATATAAAAAGCTGTAGGGAATGAAGTTTTTAAAATTTATTTGACAATCTAAGTTGAATAGAATCATGATCATATGTAAATACATTTCATATAAAAATCATTTAACTAACAAACCATCTTATATCAAAGTAATTCTGTAGTGCGTGTGTGTATATGTAATGTTAGTCTAGAGTAGTAGATCAATTATTAGCTAACAATATAATCGCCTTATGTAAGTGTGAGTTTCTTTGTTTTTCTTCTTCTTCTTCTGGAAGTAATGTCAATGAAAATTACAATGATAATGAGGTTGATTGTGAAAAGATGAAGATAAGGAAAAATGAAGAGGAAGAAGAAGAAGTGGAAGCTCGGTCAGTGGAAAGAGGTGATCCATGCAGATGACAGGGGTTGACTTCTTGTCTCTGTATCACGTTGGGGTAGCATCAATTTTTGTTAGGTAGGCTGCTGGAGCATAGCCGACCTCTCCATCTGCATCGACCATCCACCATTCAGTGTTAGCTTCCATGTCTTGTTTGGCCAGAACAGTGACCACTTGACCCTCAAACAATGACACTTGGTTCTGACCACCAGAACTGAAGGGATATTCAGCAATATACAACTGGAAAAGATTTAAAAAGAAAAATTGGATCCATTTTGTCATTAATTTGTAAAATCTGGATAAATCTCAGAATATATTTTACTTTTTGAACTGAAAACCAATTCATGCTCACACACACACATATATATATATATATATATATATATATATATGTGTGTGTGTGTGACGTCATGAGCTGTTGTGCGATTTTCGCTTTCAGCGTCTTATATGCACGTGTTTACCGTTGCTTGGAAATCATCCATGTAAACAAAAACAGACTATCATCAATTTCTTGTTCGTGTATTGCTTAAATATATTGTGTAATTGTCATCTTTGATAATGGCTTATGTAAGCCGAAAGCTTAGATTGGATTAAAAAAAAGTATGTATCAATATTGTGATTTTCTTTCATTGTTTAATGATAATGTTATTAAGATTATCAGACTATATGAAAAAATCTTACATAAAATATATAGACAACACTTATCTATATTATTTAATGAAACATGTATTAATATATATATATATATATATATATATATATATATATATATAACACTTGGTTAAAGACCAGCAAAGGTTCATTGTTAAAGATTTTTTTTCTATATTTCAGTCCATTTTCCTGGTTTCCAGTGAAAGTTTAAATATAAATGAATCTTACCAATAATGCAAAAATACTATATGATATTAACTGTAAAAATGACTACAAAATACAAGAAGCATTAAACATAAAAGACAAACAATTGAAGATCAATTAAATTTTATCAAACTTAGAAACATACTCTATATATATATATATATATATATTATTATAAATAGAAAAAAACTAAAAACGCAAAAACATGAAGTGACATGTGAAGGTGTGATACTTGAAAAGTGATGAATCTGACATAGCACAAAAAGCAAAAACACTCAGATTATGAAAGCCAAAAGTACTCAGGCAGCGGACAATTTATATTCAAATATGTACCGGAAGCCAGGAAAACAGTCCTAAATATAGGGAAAAAATAAACAAAATAATTTTAACAACGAACCTTTGGTGGTCTTATACAAACTTGTAGGAATGAAAAACTGCTGCCCATATATATATATATATATATATATTGCACATATAGTGCTTGTGCTCGATGTAATAAAATAGACTTATTAAGTATATATTAATAAATATACATATATTCCCTCACTCGTAGCATGACTTGCAGTTTCATGCACAATACAATCTTCATGTGCTTAGTGTGTGTGTGTATATATATATATATAATGTGTTAAAAAAGAATTATTTTAGAATTGTAAATATTGATTTTTTTTTTATTAAGCATAAAGGGAGATTACTGGTTCTGTTTAAAAAACAAAAAACAATTTTTATTAAAAATGAATCTAGATCAACATATTTGAGCAATTATTTATTTTTATGCCTACATCAATTCATTTCTCTAGTTTAATAAGCTAGGGTTACTTATGTGTTTTAAGATAAATAATTTTTCAACAAGACAAATTGCCTTTCACAATGTAAGAATTGGCTTTAGCTACAATATCCCATGTAATAATTGGTGTATTACCACCATTCTTTAATTGTCAGAAAATGTTTAGAGAGAGCAGTGCTGTTTAAGTATTTTATATTGCCTAAAGTCATTCAATGATGGTAGAAACAAAATTTCCAAGGATTTTCAGTGGAACCAAAGTAAAATTTGACATTGTTACCAGAATGTATGCTAGCTCAGTATACAATATTATCAATCATACATTGACTGTTTAAGGGACAGATCATATTTTCTCAGTAGTTACATTTATTTTTTTTAAAATTAACTCTGTTGTCTACGTTGGACATGTATCTGTTTAATATAATATTGTTATGTTGGGATATAGATTTAACAATGTTACTAATGCAACTATAGCTGATTTTAACATTACTTTTGTTCAAAATATTTTTCTTTGTTGGTGAATGATCAACTTGCTTATGAAGTAAATTTAAGAAAAATCTCCCAATATTCATTTGAACATTACGATTAAAAGGTGGATTAAACCATATAATGTTACTCTTTTGTTGTTTGTTTATTTTTACCTTTTTAGTTTTATTTCTAAATACTCTAAACTTACTTTATTGTTGCTTTGAGAATATCAAAATACATGCATGTAAATAAAATTAATATAATCAAATGTTTAGACAGATATACATTTAAAATCATAATGAAGAAATCAGCAGAAGGGCAAGGAGAGAGAGAGAGAGAACACTAGTAACTAGTAACAAAGGGAGATAATCCTGTTGCCATGCACACTATTAATGCACAGAATAGACTTTCCATATATATTTTATTTTGATTTGAAGACTAAAGCTTCCCTTATTGTAGGTGTTTAATTATTAGCTTTTTGTGATTCAGTAGAATCACTGTCATTTTGAAATATACTATTTTTAGTACCAAAGAAAGAATATTTGAAAATTATGACCATTCTACTTACTAATATCTCATCTTGATTAGAATAGAGTAACATTGGTAAGCCCGCCATAGAGTAATGATTAACGAGCAAGTAAGTATATCACTGACAGTGGGCACCCAACCTTGTGTCAAACTAAGGTAAATTAAATAAATAGCTATACTAAACTAATATTTTTTCTGAATATTCTTGTTAAATAGGGTGCACTTTATGCTATTAGATATGGTAAATTCCAGCAAATAACACAAATTCAGATTCTGAAAGTATTTAAAATCAATCAAATATGAGATAAATTAAACAATAAATTAATGAACAAAATAAATTAATCAATAATTAATTAATAATAAAAAGTTAACTTTTATGCATATGCTCAAAATTTAAAACGTAATTCATTATCAAAAAATCTACTATGAGTTCTATATTTACCATAATCATGACTCTTGGAATATTTTTGGCACCACTTGGGAACCAGCTTTTCTAATTGTGCTGGAAACTTAATTTCAAAGGTTAAGCAAGCATTTGAGAGAGCATAACACAAAAGTTTGTATATAACATTAGAAATAAAACTGGAGACAGTAAAATGTTTAATACCATTTAGCAGAATATCTAAGTGTTAAGAAGTTGAATTGTGAAGATTTTTTTTACCTAATCTTTAGCATCACAATGACACAAACTGTAAAAAGAGAAGAGAATTTTTCTGATTTGAAAGTCATTTTCTTTGTCCACTGAATAGCATAGGACTTAATATAAAGTCATGGAGATTCTAACTTCAATCAATCCTTTACTTACCTGCCTCAGTTATAGTTTCAATATTTTTAAATAGTTTTAATGAATAATTACTGGTTTCACAGGAACAGTAATGCTAATGATGAAATTCATATTGATATTAGTAAGTATTATAATAAAAAGTCAATGATATATCCTAATATACTATCTCTGTTCCTGACATTGAATGGATTAGTCAAAGACAGAAAATGGTTGATAGGATGGGAAAAAAATCTCACCTCATCTGTAGGAGCAGGAATCCCTTGTTGAGTGTCTGGTTCAACAGTTTGTTCATAGACATGTGGCCATTCTTCTTTGATGCTTTTCTCAACAGGGTACGTCAGGCAATCAGTTTTGTCAATAATCTCAGCATAAATGTGTTGTTCATCAGTATCACTATCATCCACTATGGTTGTTGTGTCTGTCTTTTTGCCATCGTGTTTGTAGGCACTGAGAACTGACTTTGGTATAAAACCCTTGGCAGCTAGAAATTATATCAAAAGTCATTTCAATTAATCCTTGTCATCTCCAATTAAAAAAAAAATCCACAAGAAAATGCAGGTTTACTGCAAACACTTTACACAATGTAGACTTGATTTAGAATGCAATAAATTCACTGATTAAAGAAAGAAACTTAAAGAATACTCAACTGTGCAAAGATTTATTGCTCAATCAAATGATATTTGGTACATTGGGCGAAACAAAATAAATGTGTCTCTTGAACAGAATTCTTACCAAGTGACTAAATCATCAAACACATTGCCAAAAGTGCATTTAAAATTCATAATAGAAATGTTCTGACTTGGAAGTTTTTGTAGTGACACAATAGCAGGTCAAATGTCAAGCAGGTTTAAACTGAATTATTCCAGAAATTGTCAATGATATCAAGCAAGAAAAAGGTTAGAATGGATGAATGTGATTCTTTTTTAAAAAAAGCTGAACGTTTATATGACTATAAAGTTTCTAAATACAAGAAAAGCAATGGTGAAACGTTTTAATAATATATTGTTTATTTGTAGCCTTTTCAATTTTAATTTTGGGGAAAATCATGGTTGAGTATAAAATGCACAGAACACACTGCTTACTCTTTATACAAGAGGGTTTTGAAAAGTTCTCGGCCAAACCCAGTTACTAAAATCTAAACAAATATCAGAATTATTTTCTTTTTTAATCCGTTCTTAGACTCTGAATTTTTCAGACACCCTTGTAATGACATCAAATACTGTACCAATTTCAAAAGATTAAAATATTACAACAGCATATGTTTTTCTCACTGATATCCTTTATTCCATGTGTACTAACATTCTGGTAAATATGATATTTATCTACTTTAACTTGTAACCATATTTTAAAATATTTCCTAATGATGGAATTGTCTATTTCAAGCTTTGTTTGAACAATTAAACACCTTACTGTTACCACAAGATTTTGGTTGATCCATTCTACAGCCTTCCAACAAACAAATGGACAAAGGAAAGCTGGGGAATATAATTGAGTCTGGGAGTTATTAAAAGGAAAACAGAAAGGAAACGGTTTCAGATCATAAAGGAAATCAAAGATCATTTCTAAATAGTACAGACAATTGGTACTTCACAGTAAACTACTTTTTAATGTGTGGTCTTTATAATATAAGCAAGACAGGCATTCCATTAAGAGTAAGAGAATTGTCTTGCTCAACATGTCACCCCCTTGAGCTGTTGCTTAGCAGATATCATGAAATCAGTTTTGGGCAAAGCAACATCATACGTGAAGAACTTAGTCCATATCATCATCATCAGCCTTCGACTTCCTTATGGTTGTTGGAACTTCATCGACGATCCCTTTCCACACTGTTCGGTCCAGTATTTCTGTCTCCAGATCCCCAATGTCCAACCCTGAGTACCGAGCTATGGTGTCTGGGAAAATCAATTTTCATGAGGAGACACTCCCAGAAGGATGCCATAGGAGTAAGGATGACACGATTTCCCTGCCCGCTCAGTGGCAGTAGCCGGCAAACTGTAATCGTTTTTGTTTGAGTTTAAGAGAGATTAGTCTCAGTTCTCCATAAATTGTGTTAAGCATTGCATGGGATCTTCAGCTGACGTTCTGGGTTTTTCTAAGGAGATTTGTATAAGTTCCATCTAGTTGTCATTCCAGTTTTGTAAGTTTTGATGTGCTTAGCCTTTTTAATCAAGTACCAATGATGGAAGATATACATCTACCTTGTGACAGACTCATCTTGAGACTCTAGCCACTGTTAGTCTGCATTATTTAAAGGTATTACTTCCCCTTCTGCTGCATTCCTTTTCAAGGCTGCATTACTGCAGTAACCCATTGTTGATTTTGGTCATGGTTTTTTCAGTGGGGAAACTCCTGTGTGTAGAAATTATAATCATCCAAATTACATGGCTGGTGAATGATACTGTCTTTGTGTCCCACACTGGGATGAATCACCCTGGTTGGTACATTAGTGACCAATTTTTATTATAAATAATCTTTATCTTGCATATTATCCACTTGAAGAAGGCTTTAGAATATAGTGGTCAGAATGTTGTAGTAGCATCAAAAACATTTTCTCTTTAAAACCTTCAGAATAAAAATTAAGAGCCACTTACCTCCATTGTCCACAAACCATTTTTCTTTGTTTCCCATTGGATCTTGTTCCTTAATGACCCCAACAACATCCCCAACATTCACACTTATTTCCATATTGTCACTGCCATTGTATTGAGTGACAACTAAATAAAGCTTATCACCTTGGTACTTCTGAAGGACATCTGCTTTGTGGCTTGCTTCCTGAAACTGATTAACTGGTGTCTCCTACAAAATAAATGATTTTATTACTTAGATATAATTAGCCAAATGCACACTAGATAAAGTATAAAATCCAGAGTTACGATTTTATTTATTTTGATACAGAAGGTTCTAGAGGTATTGGGTATGAGAAGCAATCATGTTTTTCTCTCCAATCTTGTCAGATTATCACTTATAAAACTGACTTAGTTTGCCCCATCCTCCTTAAAGAGAAAATCTAATTGTGCTTTGGTTCAACTTTGTCCCAGGATATTTTTTGATAGATCCACTCGGCATTTGTTTTTAAAAGAGAAATCTACTGCTAAGCTTTACTGTTTTGGTTTACTTACTGTATCCTGCGAAATCATATGTCCAAAAAAGTTAGAATCCTTAAAAATCATCCCAGTCAAATGGAATTGTAAATCAATGACCAACGATATGAAAACAGTTTCTAAATTGTGATAAGCAGTACATTTCATGCAGCTATTTGCTGGATAAAAGAAAGCAAACGTGTATGTGTGTGTGTGTTGGGAAGAACTGACTTTAAATCTTAGAGTGAAGGCACTTTATAAGTTATGCTCAGATCCCCCCTATTAATATGTAATGAACTAGAAGCCTGTCCATTCAACATAATCTTCATTGCACACATGTAATAGAAACATTATACACAGGTTTATTTAAACTGGTGTCTTCATCTTGCTTATTACAGTCATGTTTCATTTGTTGTCCCTTAGATGGCCTTTCTTTGATAAATATCATAGTCAGAAGTTGGAAGTGCTGTCCATGCAAGGGGCGATAACTTGTGTTAGTTAATTTTTAAATAATTTCTCCTTGTGATGCAAGGTAAGTTTGTTCTATTATTGAACCAGAGAATATGGATATAACTCATGACCAACCACATACACTTAATTCTTATATATACTAGGCCATTATAGCCCACCAAAAGAAATCATTACCAAATATGACAGGTACTGAAGTTTAAAGAGTGTAACAACCAAAATGTAACTATAATTACCGAAATGAGGACACCTGTTGAAATAGATCCTTATATGATTTGGTTTGTTTTATGGCATATCAACCACTATGGGTCATTTAATGCTGACAATTTTTATTGCTGGTAATATTTTCCTTCAAAAATGTATTGCTGGTAATAATGTATTGCTGGTAATAATTGTTCCTCAAAAAGTTTATTGCTGTTATTAAAACCTATTTTACACTTTCATAGTGTTTTGACCCCAGTTTGGGTATTAACTATTTGCCCATAATTGGGACCCTAACAGGCGCTACCACCCTGGGTCATGGTGGATCTGGGAACACCAGCAATTAAGAGGTGGTTCCACACTCCTCAAAACCTCCTGATCAGAGGCCTTGCTGTTGGATGTAGTTTATTATACCTAAGACGGAAATCCTTATATAATAACAATTCCCATTCAGATAGAATTTACCATTACTAACAACATTTATTAATAATTCTTGACCACTACTTCCCGATTTATTTTATAAAGTCACAATAAGTGACTGACTGATAAAAAGTTTCCATTTTTTTAAAGATATTTTAAACAGAGTCCAAATTTCTGTCATTCATAAAGGAAATTATTTTTGAAAATTTTATAAATATAAAAAACATTCATTAAAAACTTAAATGCATTAAAATTTCAGTTTTAAGAAAGCTAAAATGGTTTTCATTGTACAAAATTATTCCACAATTTAAAATCAGAAAAACAAACAAAGGTTGCTTTTGGTCAGCGTGATATAAAGAAGTTCTTGATAGTTTTTTTTAGCCATTTTCTTTATCATTTAAATGCTTACATTTATTACAAACATTGATGAAAGGAGAATGCAAAACTTGTGATTGAACAGCAACAATGAGTGTTATATTTTTTTTTAATTTTTTTTTTTTAAGTAAAATTAGACATTTCTCTTTTGTAAGTTTTAAGTATTTTGTTTCTCATTTTTATTTACTTTAAATGATATTTTTAGTGGATATTCATATTTTACTAAATGTTCCATTTATATTTTAAACGTTATTTTGTCTACTGGCCTGAATGTTCAAGAAATCTTAAAGAAAAATGCCAGATGTATTTTTTTTAAAGATTTCTTGAATGCTCAGGCCAGTAGACAAAATAATGTTTAAAATATAAATGGCGCATTTACTGAAATATGGGTATCCACTAAAAATATGTCATTAATAAATAAAAATTCCATTATTTCTTTAAATAATAAATATTACATGAAAAAATTCACATAGTGAAAGTTGTTATTTTATAAAGAAATTAAGTTAGAAAAATTTATTTTTGCCAAAAATTCTTTTCTGATTTTGGTTGAATATTTTTCAATGGGATTTTGTAGAAAAGCAAAATAAGCACATTATAGATTAAGAAAATTTCACAATTATTTTATACCAAACATGAGAGAAATATTTTGCTGCCACTAAATATTTGAGAAGAAAAAGATTTATCTTTGCAGATAAAATAGGAGAGGTTAAAGAAGCAAGAAGATTTTTTTGGTTATAAATGTAATAATTTTATTCAAATATTTGCAATCTGATGCAACTGTGTGATGTTAACATTTCCCATTGTAAATAATTGCAAACAATGTAAAAAGCAGAGAAAAAGTGAGAGAAATAGGATGGCTCCTTTTAAGTTTATTCAGACTTTTTATCTTTTGTGTGTGAATTTTGAGGAAAGGTTATTTGGACTTTGTTTTGGTTGTTTTCTGGAATATCCAGTTTACTCTTTTAAAATTCTCAGATGCAAATAATTAGTTTTGAAATGATATTAGTTGTGCTAATTTTTAGCTATTAAAACCTGACCTTATATCTGTAAAAAGTTGAGGTTGCAATTTAAACAATAGCAAGCAAGTCATATTAGATAATGAGGAAAGGTAAATTTATTTCAAATATTGTTAAAAACAATATTTTGTGCCTATTTTTGCAATGTTTTTGCAAATGTGGTTGTTGTTGTGTGTGAATAAACTGACCAAAATTCATGCTGTCCTGTTCCAAGCTTTCAACTCGCATGAGTTTTTATCATTGAAAATAAAATGTTTTGAAAAGTAGATTGTTTTTTGTTTTTCAAAAATGGCTTTCAAAAAGAATCCAAACAATACATTGATGAATATTGGTCTGAATGAACCTGTAAAGATTAAATGATGCCAAAAAACAAAAGGTCAGCAGAGTAATTGGGTGTCATCAAGACTGAAAACAAACGTGTAAAGTTAAATGAAAATAACACGGGGATCAACTGGGAATCTGGTGAAGTAGGTGATGAAACAAGGTGGTGAGGATGTTTCTCACAGAAGCGATAGGTTGAGGGAGGGGGGGGGGGTGAAAAAAAGTGTCACACCAGGTATGTTAGCAAGCGGATTAGTGAAATTTACAGCCTGAATAACTTCTTTGAGAAAGCAGGAAGACTGCCATCATTTACCACATAAAATATAGATGTTGGACTTGGAGATTTGCGCGGTGAGTCCTCTGGGCTCTCTGCATTCAAGTTTATGTCCAAGGATTCGAGGAGACCAGATACAAAACGAAGTGGACTCAGTGTATCAGGCTAAGAAATCAAAAGAGAAACAAATGAAAAAGAAATGAGAAATTCTTTATTTTTATGTCACTGCCCTGGCTGACCATTCAAGAGACTTGTTTGATTATTATAAAAGACTGAAGACACACTACACCACAGGTAGAATAAATATTCAAAAACATAAATTTAACTTACTTTTCTTTTTTTTGGTGAATATCTTAGTTTAATATCCTTAATACTTGATTTAAAGAAGAAATATGAAATTGCTACTTATGAAAGTTTTCTTCAAATTATCATCCGATTTAATTAACTAATAAACATCTATAAATAAGCCAGGTGACATTCATTACTGAGAACATATGTCGACAGGAAAAGGAAATTTACTGATTAATTAATACCTGTGGGCTTAGTTTAAGTCTAAAGAAAATAAGAAAAATCAGCAAAATTTAACCTTTGTGCCCGCAATAAAAAAGTGTGTCAAAAAGATGCTGTTATTTTGTACTGACTTCACTACTTTTGGCAATATTTATTGCTATAAAAATATTAAACACTATTTATTTTTATATTTACAATGTTCTAAAAACTAATGCAATGCAATATTTATTATTGCCAATATATAAAGAAAGAAATATGAAAACTATTCATAAATTTATAAAAATTTACTAAATTATAAAAATATGTGAACTCTAATGAAATCTTTATTATTTACCATTTTATAAAGTTCCAACCAATTGACAACCAATGTTTTGCCAAGCATTCCAAAGAACACAATTCGTTGAAGATTTTGTAGGGTTTATAAATTTTTGAATAAAAAGATTTCTTTACAAATTTATTTCTTTATAAAATGGTAAATAATTATGGCATTGTACCGGGTTTACATATTTTTATAATCTTGTAAATAAACATTGCCGAGAGAGTTTCAGTAGTTTAAAGTAATAATGTCGTCAACAGAAAAACCATCCTTTAGACACACTGTTTTTTGGGAGGCACAAAGATTAAACATTGCCGAAAAATCCAACTTGAAAACATAGATAGATCATCAATTGACATTCATTTACATATTGAATTCCTAGACATCTATCTAATGTGAAAGAAAAACAAACTATATTTAATACTTATTAGTGCTACTAATCTATGGTGCATAAGAAAGTATTAATGCTAGTTTAAATACTAAAGACATTCTAAGTGTATTTTCTAGTTTGCATTGTTTATAAGAAAGTTAATTACATTCCAAATGTGAAGAAAAGTTATCTACTGTGACATATTCCTTCTTTAGATGATACAATGTTGTGAAAAATTATTTTTTCATAAAAACATTAATTCTTTAAATATTAAATTGATAACTTTCTGGAATATTACAGTACCAAATAGTTGACCATTTCTGTGTGTGTGTGTGTGTGTAATTTGAAAAGATACTTGAAACAATGAACTGAAACTCTTAAGACCTTAGAATTTGTTCACTGAAGGCATGAAAGTATCTTGTGGATTGTATTAATGATAATGTAATGTACACTGTAGATTATTGCTCTACTCTGACGGCTCTAGAACATAGCAAGAAGCAAAACATGCTGATTCAAGCCACTGGAAAAAGGCCAGGAATGATAAATGCTCTAAGAGTGTATTATGCTTTTAAACTCATCCTATTAACAGAAAGTAAGATGATAGTGTCACTGGGAGTTTACTGTTAGACCCACTCAAAATATAACAAGTAATAATAAGTACAAAATAATAAGTACTTTGTTGTGGAAGGTTTTTCTCATCTGACATGGATTATCATGAGGCATTTTCTCCTATAGCAGATTTACTTCAACCATTAAAACATTAGCTGTTTCATACACAGTACCAGTTTATATCAGATGAATATCAAACCTACCTATTTAAAGCACTCTGATCGATTATAATATCTGTGTAGAACAACCCAAAGGTTTTGTAGTTAGTGGTAAAAGTAGTGATAAACTAGTATGTAAGTCATTCAAAAAAAAAAAGTCATGAAAGAAAAAAAAATAGAGAAAAAGTTTGTCAATTTAGGTAGCTAATCTTAAACTTGAATTGCTGTATGTTATTCCTCATTTATATGTGTTTGTCTGGTTTTCCACATGTCGAGATTTCTACTCTACAGCTGAGTAAAAGCTGGTGTTATATAGCTCTCTGAGTCCCAGACCCAGGCTGACTATTAGCTAATACCTGCCCGGTATTGCTCATATGCAAATTTTGTCAGCACCACCTATTCTAAGTAGAATGTCTTCTCTCAATTGTGGAAGAGGATGTAACTCCTGGTGTTTGTTGCACAACCAACTCTGGGTCTCTTATCGGGTTGACCTGATTCTCCATTACAATATGTTTACTTGAAGTGTGCGTATTGGTTTATAACCACAGGTTACATATCATTTCCTGTAATACTGTGCCACCTCCAGTGTATTTTGCTCATAAAAAATAAATCAGTCTCAGTGATGACTTTTCGTTTTCCTACCTTGAACATCACAAACTAAAAAGATGCATTTTTGTTCCTTCCACATATCTCTTTATACTGAAGCCATTGTCATGGCACCTGTAACAAACAGATTACTTGAGTGTCTGAATATTTTTTTTTTTTTAAGAAGAATAAAAAATATTGATATTTTATACAAGACTAGTAATGAGACCCAACATTACACAAACCAAATCCATTTCTTTTGTTCCACTGTACTCTACACAACTGTTTGCTTGAGCAATTTGCACACACTATAAAATGCTATCAGTAAAATTGGTGTAGTTGAAACAGTTTGATAGTCATTTATTTTGTATACTTTCTTATAATATTTGTTAGATTTTTTAAAATACCACATTGCTTACTTCCCTTTATATACATTTATTTATGGGACTTTGATAAACTGAGGTGTATATAAAAAATAAAAATTATTTTCACAACATAACATAATCTCAAGAATTGTGATTGACTACAAGAACTAAAAAGTAAAAAGTCTATATTGTGGGCCATATATATATATATATATATATATATATATATATATATATGGAGAGGGTAACTAGCTATAAATCTATTGACTAATTGTTTAAAACAAGCTGATGCAAAACGTGAATGCTCACTTAAGAAGCAACAGAGAATCTTTGGGAATTTTGAATTGTGGTCTGAAAGAATAAATATCCTACTCATTGTTTTAACACAATTTCATGTGTGTGTTCTTTAGGGTTCTTCTTCAGGCTCATGTTAAACCTTACATCATTTAGAATTTTGTGCTCCAGAATATATATATATGTGTGTGTGTGTGTGTTGATTGTACATAGGAATCATGGTCTGAAGATCACTTGAGGCATGAAACTGACTGCCATCATGCTATGTTGGCTTCTATGTCCACACTGTCTATATTTATCTTCCCTGATAAATATAGCAAATTTTAAACAATATATATATATATATATATATATATATATATATATATATATATATATATATATATTTTTTTATTATTATATAAACAAAATAAGTAAACTTAATCTTTAACTCTCATCTGTTTATCCATAGCTGAAGTTACATATAAGAGAATATATAAATATAACACCCACTAAAACAAAAAGTGTTTTGAAACATTTGTCCAAATGATATGAAGCTAATTTTTTTTCCAGAAAAGATTGGAGGAATTTAAAAAATAAATCAATCAACATCTGTCTATATTTCTGTATTGTAACTATTTACACTATTTGCAATATTCAGACTGTTGTCCTCATCTTTATTGTCCTATTCACAATGTTTTGGCTGTTGTAAAACTCTGACCTTCTTCAGGTCATATTCTGAACATTTACTTAGTCCAAAAGGGTAGATTGTTCTAGTTCCACATGTCATGCCTTTTTCTGAATATCTCAGTTTCTTCTCTTTAGTTAATCCCTTTTAGTAACTCTCCAAATTTTTGATCACCTCTGCTGTGGCCAGGTATTGAACTCATAACTCTTTATGTCAAGTCCCTGGATTACTTTAATCAATGCTTTTCCTTGGGAACTAAATAAAGGGTTTGGTTTGAAATGCCAACATACATCACCTGAAGAAGGCCAGAGTGTACAATGGCCGAAATATTGTGTTGTAGCATAGCTATGGGCGATAATGGGTATGTCCCCATTCGCATAAATAAAGTAGTAAATACTGTATACTGGCCTACAGTTGGAGATTCATTGTGGAATTCACTTGACTCACTTCTAGCCGTTGACTACTTCTTCTACGTGCCGCTGGTGAATCTCATATGTGTTGTTCTTGTCCTAAGTATTATCATTCATTACCAACCTTCATTTGATTATTCTATTCAGTAACCTCCCCTAAGTTACAACACATTGTGAATATAATAAAACTGAGGTCAACAGTTCAAACAATGTAAATAGTGCAATCAAATAAAAATAAAAACCTATTTCATTACATTGATGATTATTAAGCCTTGATCATTTGTGAGGAAGAAATATTTTCCATTTATATTCTAATTATTTAGTTTTCTTTGACAAATTAAGTTTTTCAAATGAAATCTTTTGTTATTTATCTATCAAACTTATTTTATAATGGAATGTTACTTGTAGGATAAAAAATAAAATATTTTTGCTCGTTATCTGACTACTACTTAACAACACTATTTTTTTAAAAAATGATATCAACATTATAGAACATTACAAAACTCAATTTTAACTTGGTAAATGTTTTTTCATAAGAGATAACTAGAAATAATAATTACATTGGGTAAAGATGCTAATCTAAATTACAAAAGACCATCACTTTTTTAATGCCTTCAAACAAGGCTTTACTTAAATGAAACAATACTCAAGAGTCCTTAATATCTCAACTGATGGAGTGCAAAGGAGAATCAGCAAGCCATGAGGCAAGGGAGACAAATCTAACTATAAACCAAAGGTCCTGCTAAGAGCCAGAGATTTTTGTTTGTCATTTACCATATTAAAGACTGAAGTTGGACTTGAAGGCATGTGTTGAAATTCTTCTGTTGAGCTGGCATTCATGTTAACATCAAAAGAATCTATTAAGCCACCCATGTAATCTAAAGTGTTTGTTGCCTGTGGCTGTGGAACAGAAGAGGGAAAATTAAATCAGAGAAACATGCGCGTAATCTGTTTGAGAGCTAAGAATCATGTTGAATGTCTTAACATACAAACCTGGAATCTTTACTAGAGGAAAAACAAAACAAATCATACATTATTCATTGATATCTCATTTTTCAAGTCTAAAAACTAGATTGTATTGAAAAGTTATTCTGACCCACTTCCCTAAAATCTGTAATTAACATAAATCAGAGTAAAAATTTTGGGATCAAGTTAATAACTTTTCAGTACCCCCCTCATATATTAGAGTGAAGGATAAAGGTAACTCTAAAAAAAACAAAAAACATTTGTAGATAATATTTGATAAGCAAACAAGAAATGTGTTTTTGTTGATTATTTATATCACTAATTGGACTTCTGGAAATTCCACACAGTGTTTGACAGTTAAGATCATCTCTTATCTTATATGTCTGCTCTTTTCTCAACTCTTCATCTGTACCTTGTCATTCCTGTAAACCTTCCAAACTTCCTTGCCTGCATGTGTGTTTTTCACTGTTATGCACTCGTGGATTAGTTTTAGTTTTTAGAAAACAAATAAAGAATGCAGAAGTATTGTCTGTTGCATTTTTTATCTTGGCTTTCTTTTGCACTATCTTTCCATAAAGAATTTGAATGTATTGCAATTTTTTTTTACCTTTCTATTCGTATTTTACATCCTGCCTGCAAGTCTTTCTATATCTTTCATCTCCATTCCTTCCTCTACACACACACTATATATATATATATATAATACTATTGATATACATAAAATTAAATAATTTAACATACAAGGTGAACAGAATTTCTGCCAATGGGCTTGATATTTGATTTTATTAGAACAATAATTATTAAATCAGGAATAAGAAAATTTAATACTCGTAGATATCAATGATGAATTTTGTAATTTTTTACTCATCACTTGTCAGGATATTCTTCTTGAAACTCCTGACAAGTGAAAAATTACAAAACTCAGAGTTGATATCAGTAAATACTGAACTTTATTAGTTCCAATACATATGAAAAAGATTAAAAAAAAAAGATATATATATTTCTTTTTTTCTCCCGCTTTCTCAACTTTCTTCTTCTATACCCTCTTTTATCCTCCTCCTCCTCCTAGTTTTTCCCCACCAATTCTTTCTCCATTTTATTTTGCTAATTTCTCAATCAGGAAGTTTAGAAGGATTGTTAGGTATTAGACAGATATTACGCTTTGATATAAGACAAAAAGAAAAAAAAAGGGTGTACTGGTCATACACGCAAACAAACCAAATAATAGTCAAGATATTTTTAACATTCTGCATGATTTTGGGAGTTACTTTCATCTTAAAATTAATTGATGGAAAAAAGGTTTCAGAATTTTCTATAAAGTTGAAAAGCAATGAAAAGAAACTCTCCATCTACACATTTAATCCTTTTAAAAGGATTAAAGAAAAGCTTTCAAGATTGAATTTTAACATCAGTGCTGATGGTGGCATCACTTTTCCAAGGTGAATTTGTTGTGCAGATGAACACACTTCTCCAGAGGAGGACTTGGATTTGTCCAAATACATATCGACTAACACCAAGAATCATCATCGTCAGAAGAAGAAGAGTGAAAGGAGAGACAAAAATAAAGAGTTAGAGACCTAGCTTATTTGCTTCTACCGATTTCAGCAAGACTACATTGACTCCAAGTGACATACTACTTCTTCAGCGTGTTATGTCTTCATCCAATGCAATGAAGACATGACACAATTTTAATCAAGTCATTTTATTCCCTCTATTGATTTTTGTAGTTTGTCATTAGCAAAATGCTTATTTGTCTTCAAAGTTCACAATAATTATTAAATAAAATGAATTATAACAATTCCTTTACCAATCTTAAAGACAAACAAACAACAATCCATCAAATCCTATTTTTTCCATAAAATGTAAACCTCACTATAATAAATGTTTTGAAAAATACAGAACTCAACATTTATTCATTCATCCTAAAGATGTTGATATTAAGTTGTAATAAAACCATTCTATTCTGGCTGAAAATGCAGAGAGAAAGATTTTAAAAAAACCCCAAAGAAGACTGATAATTCTACAATATTTTGTCATGTTAAACAATGAGGATGACAAAGTAAGCAAGTGCTGAAAAAGTTGCAAAATAAATAATTCCTTTGTTGCTTTTTCTTATTCCATCCATTCCTGTTTATTTATCCATTTTTTAAATGTGGTTTAAAATAAAAAATAAATTTGGACAGAAGTGAATTTTAATGCTGAGAGCAAACCCAACATAACCCTGCCAGAATATTTTAGTTTCTCTAACACACTCCAACTGAAATACACATAGACGGAATTTTCAACCCTTGAAGCATTTAGAGAAGAAATCTGATAATTGTGACCTTTATCTTACCTGTTCTGACTGAGTGATACGAAACTGGCGGGACAATTTTCTTTCTGGTTTGTTGTCCATCACTTTTGGTCCAAAGCCCCGAGGGATAAAACCCAGATTACTAAGCATATCAACAGCATTACTGTGTAACACTTGGAAAGAATCAAGAATATTGTCAGGCATAGACATCAGGAAAGGCAGCTGAGAAAAAAAAAAAAAAAAAAAAGAGAGAAAGTCAAAACATAGATTTTAAAAATAAATCAAGAAAAAAACTTTTTTTTTCATTTCTGCAGTCAAGTGAAAGAAAAATTATTAATGCTGAGCTAATGACTTTTTTTTTTATTAAAATGTTTAAATCAAATAATATTACAACGCATAGGAAGAGAATTACTTTTGCAATATTTTCATTATTTTAATATAAATTGAATATTGATATCAGTATTAACAAGAAGCTTTTCTTTCAAAACTATATTTTAATCAGTTTTTAATACCCCTTTCTTTTTTTCCTTTACTTTCAACACATCATTGATATTGTAAGTTTATATATTATACAAAAGGTGCATCAATAACTTTTTAGCCTGACATGTAGTCAGTTTTCAGTTTATAATGTTTTGATTTACGTGAGTCACATAAGGAAAAAGATTATGCTAAAATAGTTATAAAAAATAAATACTTTTTTCACCATAAGGCTGTGAACTTTATATACACGCACACGCTATAATACAAAGATCTGCGACCAGCTTCTGGATTTAATAATTAGTAAGTTTCATCACTTCTTTGGTTTAATTAATTCTTACTAATCTAGGATGCTGGAATTATTTAACCCATTTGTGTATGGCACCATTTTTTTTTTAAAGAGAGTGTTACCTAAAATTTAAAATTCACCACCGCTGAGATCATCATGAGCCAGTAAGGTAGATTATACAAAAGGGACTGAAATTCTAAGGATAATTTTGTATAAATGGGTTAATATTGTTGTTGTTATTATTATTAAATATATGATAAAACCATTCAGAAAAAGAAAATCTCTCTCTCTATGCCTGAAGTGAGCTAGTAGTTTTGAAAAAGGCTTGCAACATTCAGTTTTTAGTCGATTCTTCAAAATCCAGAGGTTGTTCCCTTTATTGTTACAGTCATGCCAATGTTTTAAGTAGTCATCATTTCAATCCAAATTAAATATATATGTGAATCAAGTATTAAATTATATATATATATAAAGAGAACCAAAACAACAAAATTATTTAAATAAATATGTTTGAAATAGTAACAATAGCCAGGACAGTCCAGGTAGTATGTATAGGTCTGAAGATCAAGGGGAATTTATTAAAGTCAAATTATTAAATCAATTGAAAATACAAAGATGAGAAACATTGTCAATAACAGAATTTGTACAGGTACCTCCACAAAAACACGATAATGTTTAAAAATTAATTTTTAATAATGAAAAATCTTTCTTGAAGCTTTTATTTTAGTTTTAATTCCAAGCTGAGAGATTAAATTGAATATTTCCAATAAACAGAATACAATGCTGTATTTCAAAAATAATTTAAATTGGAAATTTTTTTTTTAATTTCTAAAATTTTTAATTTAGCACCATTTTTAGTAAAATGTTATAAAAATGTAAATCTCTTCATTAAAAAATCTTCCAAAAATAAAAGATATTTTTATGAAACTATTTGAGGAATATTAGCTGATTTAAAGTATATTTAATCTGATTTGAAACAAGTATTATTTTTTTTTAAGTTTAAAATATCACACAAATGCATTTTTCAATATGATGGTAGATTATTTATGTTGACAGCTTAAAAAGCTGTCATGGTGGCGTTAAAAACTCCTTTGTGACAGCTTGATGACATATTGATTGTTACCTAATGTTGTTCTTTTTGGTCTTTAACTATAAAAAAACTATTTGAGAATAAATTTTAAGTACTCAGTAATGTTTAAAAATTTAAGAAAATATTCTCCGTAATCTTTTGCCTCTAAAGACCGTATCTATAAAAGCACGTTTTCACAAAAACAATTTGAAATTCTTTTAAAAATATTTGGGGGTGTCAGATTGTAATAAGCTTTACGATATATGATTAGTAAATATAATTTTACTTTATAACAATCTTTCTTAAGCGTTACACAATTGAAATTGAATTTTAAAAAGATTACAAGTTAAAATATTACAAATTATGCTAATTAAAAATTTAAAAAACATGAAAATAAATCTTGAAAAAATTTTTTTCTTAAGACAATATTGACCGTAATATATGTTATTCATAAAAGCAGTTAAAAGCTTTTCTAATTAAATCATGTCTCAGTTTTACTGTTTTGTACTTTTCAATTCCGAGCAGATTTTCGGTAAGACGGTGTTCAATTTTGCAAAAAAAAAAAAAAAAAAAAAAAAAATCTTTGATTTCAGTTCTCCAAAGAACTCTGCTTTTAACTAATATAGTCACTAAAAATTATCACATTGAACTTCTCAAGTTTTTATAAAATTTAGTAAGAGGGTGAAACACAAGTAAAAAAAAAAAAAATAAAATAAAAAAATTAACAAGATTTTCTAATAAAAAACATTTTAAAAATAATTTAATTCATTTGTGAATAAGTCCTGAAAATTTCACTAAAATCAAACAATTATTTGACTTTTGCAAGAATTTCCTAATTAATATATCTGTCAGTGCAAAAAAGACAATAAAATTTGCTATGCTAAAATATAGTCCATCTGGTGACACAAGAAAAATGAGATTTTTAATCAAAATTTTGAATGTTCTAAAAAGGAGTAAAAAATTTAATGAAATATTAAAAACTACTTTGATCTTTCCTCTTAATAATAACAAAGGTTTTGACAATAAAACTATTTTTTCATTATGTTTTCAGCATGTTTTCATCATGGTATGCTGATTTTTTAGCGATTTTGTGGCAGTACCTAAATTTGTATATTCAGTTGATCTATCAACATTTTTCAACAATATTTAATTAAGGATAAAACCTTTATCTTTCAATAATTAGGTTCTTATTTCAGCATTTTATGTATATTATTAAGGCAATTCACAGATAATAAAAACAAAAATGCAATCAGTGGTGATCCATGGTCATTGCTCCTCTAAAGAGGCATGGCATTTAAAATGAATATATTTTCCAAAACTAGTGAACAGTTGACAAATATTAGTTTGTTAGTATAAACATTTTAAGCAGATAAGCTGCATTCCTACCGCAAAAGACAATATTCAGAAAAAATAAATTAACATTAAGATGTCCAATATGACTTCATAGATAAAGTCATATTGGCCATCTTAATGTTAATTTATTTTCTATGAATAAAGAGGAATACTGATTATTTTTATTACATTTTATATGCAATCAAATATAGCAATTTAAAAATAGCCTTAAAATACATGACAAATTATCAATAAACTTCTTCATAGAACCCAAGAAATCCAAAATATAAATTTATCCACAGACAAAATATTGAAAATAAAGCACAGTGAAAGGGGATTTAACACAATATATATTACAGGTAAAGCTGTTGTACTTACTGTTAGCAGAGTATACATCTTTTTAACAATGTTGTCATAGAAGTTTCCCTGAGATCTATTATAGCAACAAATACAGTCTTTGAACAGTTGCTGGGCAAATTGACACAGCAAAGGAAGTTCATCCAACAATTGGGCATTCAGAGCTTCATAATCACATTGTGCAGCATGGACATCATTGGCCTGACATAAAAACAAATATTGATGATGAGGCATTTTCATAAAACAATTCAAACTGTAAGAAATTCTATTTTACAAGTGTAGGATAAAAAAAAGGGAAAAAAAGAATAAATTATGACACACTCTATAATAGTCAGAGAAAATAAAAACTTATTTTTAACCCTTTGAACCTGAACGGCCAGTATACAGGCCACTGTGTGAAAGTGCATATACCATACTCATCAAGGGATTAGGGTTCAAAGGGTCAAAAAGATTCTTATTGTCTTTGATTGAAAATTATGATTATTTCAAATATGCAAGATTTTGTATTTACTGTAATCATTGGGATGTTAGAAGTAGATTTGAATTGTGAAATTTTAATTCCTTTTTCTTTGCCTTCATTATTTCATTTAGTTTTACATTTTAAGTCACTCACCCCTTGCTATGTATAAAAAGTTGAAAATTTGTAGTATTTTACCAATTCACTATAAATTACTTGGTATATTTCAACAAACAAATGCAAAACTAATGATGTCTTACCAATAGTCCAGTCCTGTAAAAATTTCATAACTCAGAGAAAATTTTTATTGCATATTCTAATATGACTCTAGGACTTCAAGAAAAAGTTTAGTATGAGTCTATTGTCAACTTGCCCTGAAAGTTCTGATTCAAAAATAGCAGAAAATCAAGGATTCAGAAATCTGGGCAAAATTTAAAACAGGGATATTATATATGGCCAAAAGGAAATCTATTAAGGATTAATAATCTGTTAGCAGTAGAGTCCCAAAATGTATTTGTATTGAGATATCTTCAATTAATTGGACAAAATTGGAGATAAAATATAACAGGCATGATTCTATATAATGTCTCTTTATTAAACTTTTGGGTCATCATTTTACATGCTTTGAAACATTCCTTATATTGAAAACAGTTGCTTTTTTTGCCATAAAGGGGCAATAAAATGACATTAACATTGTGTCAATAAGAATGACACATATCAATAATAAAAATGACACATATCAAAGTCATAAGAATGTCAATATTAATAAGTCATTGCAATGGTTTCTGCCAAAAAGTAATTCCTAACATTCTTATTGATATGAAATTTTTTTGTTATTCTTATGAAATTTTTATAAGATGATAAAATGACATTTGATATCAGTTTTATATATTTAAACATACACACATTGTACAATGACAACTTATATATATATATATATATATATATATATATATATATATATATATATATATATATATATATATCCAAGTATAGGATTGGTGTATACGGAATAAATTCCATTAACCAACAAATACTATTCTTAAAAGAGTGCTCAATACAGAGTAGAGCAAATATAATTATTTATTCAAAAATTATAACATAAATATGTTATAAAATTACTACAAAAATAGCCATTTTGTTTCAATACTTCTGTTGTCATATCAAGTGATGGTGTTGAATGGCTATTTTTGTAGTGATTTTATAACATTTATGTTATAATTTTCGAATAAATAATTAAAATTAATTTTTGAGTTATTGAGCAGAAACAAACACAAACTTTGAGCTTTATATATTATAGAAGAACAATAAAACTTTCCAATCAACTTGCTTTACTTTTCAGAAATAAACAAAAAAGATTAAGTCATAATTTAAAGCAGAAAGAAAGAATAAGTAAGCGGCATAGCTGACCTTATCAATTTTGGATTTACGAGCAAGACTGTCGTAATCGAGCAGTTTGTCAAAACGCTTCTGAATAACTTTATTTGGGCCAAGAAACAGTGATTGAAGCTGGTTGAGTGGAGATATGACCAAAGTCTCTACTGTGCTTTTCTGAAAAATAAAGAATTTCTTCCTTGGAATGCAAGTATGCAACAAAAAAAATAAAAATAAAAAAGAAACAAGATGTTTTTAAAATTCAAATACTTTTGAGAAGATTTAAACAAAGGCATCAATTTAGACATTAAGAAATTTCTAACTGCACCATTCATATTTCTAGCAATTGGCCTCAAAGTCTAAAGACTATATATAAACTTGTTAAAAAGAAAAAAAGTGATTTTCTTTTATAGTATATTGTTGGTTTAGGCTAATTTTTTTTTTTTTTTAACAACATTTTAGGCCACATATTTTCCAGCCTTCCTTGTAAATCTGTTATATTCTGGAATGTCACTGAAATGTTGAGAAATGACAGACTCATTCCACCTGACCTGACCTCTGCACTCCTACTTGACTTTACACATGTTCATTGTCTCCAGAGTTTTCTTATGAACACGGGTAGACAAGTACAGGATGTGATGTGTACAAGAGAAAATGCATATGATCCCTCAGGAAAAAAAAAATTACATCTAAGGCACCTAAAGGAGGCCAGAAGTACACAGCTGGAATTTTATGGACTGGGTAGAAGACATACAAAAGTGAGGAAATTTGTCCAAGGCAATAATATACATTAATTAAAATAAAATTCAGACAAGGGCTTTTTATCTTCTGAAAGCATATAAATGCATCAACATTCAATACATCATGATTTACAAGTATATGAATTATCATTTTGTAATACACAATTTATGTATAATATATAAATCCTGAAAGTTTTCTTGCCAACATTTTTTATTTGGTTTCATAAAAGGTCAAAGATTTGTTTAAGACTTTTCATCATTTAATTGTCAATATATCCTGTCCTGATTAAAAAAAGACTTCATTCATGGTGATCATTAATACAATGAATTTTAATAAAAAGCAGAAGATCTTAAATAAAATGATTAGATTTGTGGTCAGATTACAAAAAGAACAAATGAAAATGTTAACTGTAAGCAGTACATTGCATAGAAAGCACGAAAAGCGAGCGGACAGAAATATTAGTAAAAGAAATGATGACAATTTTAAAATGGCTTTAATTATAGCCTTTTTTTTCGTAATATGTTTCCAGTTGTTCTTTGCCTTTTAAATACAGCATTATAATCTGTTTTTATTGTGCTCAAAGTAACTTGTAAATGCTAAACTAATGCAAAATGAATTCTCCTATTGTCATGTTATTCAATGAGGGTTTCCTTTGAATTTCTCATCTTCAGAAGCAGATAACACTGCCAGGTATTTTGGTTTTATTTTATACACACATATGTATATGTGTGTGTGTATATATATATATATATATATATATATATATATATATATATATATACACACACACATACACACAAGATGTATTTTTAAGAATAAAAAAATGTCTGAAAGCTATAAAATCCCCCCTCCCAAGTAGAATAGTTAATGGTAAAAAGAATTAACAGAAGAGTTATGATAATATCAGATATTTTGTGAATATACAATTCTAAGAAGGTATACAGCTTTAGTAGAGGGAATGTGTGGTGTTGTGCAATGGTTAATGTCTTGGAAGGTGAAATTGGAGAGCCGAGTTCAAATTCCAGTTGAGTTCATTACATTTATTTACGCATCAATACACACACACAAAATGTATCCCCCCCCCCAGCAATGGGTTGAATAGCAGGAAATCTGGGCCCTATAGCCTTGGCTGGTAACAAGTCTACTGCAGAATGAAATGGCAGTCCACTGCAGGAAATCTTCTGCCTTGTCAGTGATGAATGGTAAGAAACAGGATTGCCTAAATGTGTATCATGTATGGCCCTTGACTTGAGAGGAGATTAAGTGCAATAGCGGTGCCTTCTACAAAATGCTAATGCCATCCCAAATGGATGTATTGCTGTCTCTAAAATAAATAGCATCTGTGCTTAAAATAACACCACAATGTCTATTAGAATTTTTAGATATTTATGGAAACCTGCATAATAGTTTGTAGTACAATTATAAAATCAGTTGTTGACCAGAGGTCTGAAAGAGAAACCTTTCTGATGGCATCCCACTGACTGATATCCTATGCAAGGAACTCATACCATAATATGAAAATTTCTATTTCAGTGTCTTTTTCAAGTATTCAAATAAACAAGTATAAAAGCAGCAACTACTGATCAAGTCAAATAGACAAAGCATTAAAAAAAATCTTTAGGAGACAAAAGAACAAAGATGCCTTCTCTGTCTGATTCTATTGCAATGGTGGTGGTGGTGGTGGGGGGGCATTTAGCAATCATAAATAAAATCCATTACCAAAATCTTCCACAGGTGGTATTCAATCATAAACAACTTTATAATCTTTTACTTCCATACACAGAAGAGTGATGCTACTAAAATATTTTTAAAGAACAAAGTCACTTTGCCAATAATAATAATAACTGCTTGTACATACAAACTCTGGATAATACTGAGTACAGATGAGGTTGGTGGCTTCCATATAACATTTCAGTTCTTCAGACTGAGCATCATTGTAGATAGTAACAATATCAGCACACAGGTTCTCCCAGCAGATGACATATTCCTAAAAATAACCAAAAGAGAACATTAAAAAAGATTGTTTCTGTTACACAAGCAGCTGTTATTTGTTGTGGATAGCCAACATAAATAGAGGAGGAGATATTTTGATAAGTTCTGTGTGTCACTCATGACAATTCAACAAGTGCAGAAACCAAATTATTTTATCAATTCTTCCAGAACTTCTGTTGCTGTGAATCTACTTAGATGTCTTTATGAAACTTATATTACCTGCTGTTAATGTACATAGATTAGTTACAAGACACGAGAAATGTTGGTGCCTAGCATTTGTGTGAGAAACTAACTAGCACTTGATCTTATTTCCAAACCAGTGTAGAAATATATTAGCATAGAATACAACCTGTTTGGTGATGTATTTTTGTTATATTCTGCATTAGGTTGTATTACAGAGTATCTGATCAAGACCAAAATGATGTCACCCATGAGAAATTGCCGTGTGTGTGTGTGTTTGTGTGTGTGAATGAAAAAGATAAGAGGAAAATCTATTCTTAGCTGACATGTTTTATCCTTTGTGATATATTTGCACATTTGTCTTGATAAAGAGGCTGAAACGCATTGGTTAAGAATAGTTTTTCCTCATCTTTTCATTAGTTTTGTTCCTTTACAGATACACTTTATGAAATAATAATAATAATATATATATATATATATAGATAGACATTATTTCCAGTAAATGACAATTTTCTATTTTTTCCAAAAACAGCAGGCCAACACAGCCAGGTAACAATGGTATAACGATGCAGCAATAAACGTTTTAATGCATTCAATTTGATTTGAACTCAATACCAGTTCCCTCGTTATTACTTAATTATTTGTAAAAGAGTACTTGTGATTTGGAGGTTGAGGTGACCTCAATCTTTTATAAGCATTGCATCACTTTTTTTTTAATATATTAAGTGAGTGTGTGTGTGTGTGTATGTGAATTAATTGTAGATAAGAATAACTTAGTACATGAAATGAATCTTGTCTATTTCATTTTCCGTTTTAGTCTTGTAGTATTTACATTTCACTTTAATAGAATACTGACATACAGACCTAGACTTGGATTGTCTTTATCAATTTATAATTACCACTTTGTAAAAATTTGTTGAATTATAGACTTGTAGAGTTTAAATAAGACAAATATTTTCATTTTTAAATATAAAATACAATTATTTCTATCATCTTAATTCCAGTTGCTTTTCACTGCAACCAACCAAAGCCATCAATGCTATTTACAAGCAATTGTAAAATGACAGCCTTTTTGTGGTTTCAATGAAGTGCAACTGAAAATAAAAGGGAAGAAATATTAATAAAAAAATAATTCATATAATAAAATTCAGGACAATATTTCATAATAGCTGAACCATTTTAATGCTCACCACCAAATCAATAAAATATGAACAAATAGAAATATCAGTTTTCTGTACATTAATTTATCGATACTCAGATGTGCAATAAAGTAACAAAAAGTACACACATTGAAGCAATTAAGTTTAACAAAAAAGGTACATTATATATATATATATATATATATATATATATATATATATATATATATACACCCAAGTATAGGATTGGTGTATACGGAATAAATTCCAATAACCAACAATTACTATTCTTAAAAGAGTGCTCAATACAGAGTAGAGCAGTATGTGCATGTATGTATATATATTTATATTAGGTTTGTTTATTTTTTATGTCGCTGTGTGGGTTGATATGTTTACACTTGTTTCTGTATGTATTTATATATATGTGGGTATCTGTAGACATATATTTGTGTGTATGTGTATTTATGTATATATGTGTGACTGTACACTTATATCTGTAGGTAGTTCTTATTTTCTTTCACGTAATGTATAATAAGGCATATATCGACTTATATGATAAAAAATATTTTTATATATGTTTGGAATTTTCGTTTTTTATATATTAGATAATGTTATTTTTAAACATATATATCTGTTTTAATGTCTTTTCTTTCCATATTCTTTGTTTCTCTGTTCTATTTGACCATTTTTATCTATGTATATTTGCCCGTATAAGTTATATTTTAATAAGTAGTTAGCATTCATTTAATAACACTTTCAGTCTTGAATATTTATTGGTTGTTGTATCAGACAGTCTAGGTCAATATATGTGGATGTGTGTACATGTATTTATCGGTGTCTATGTGTATAGAAAATGCATGCACATTTAATTGTGTATGTATGTATGTGTTCGTTTTTTTTTTTTTTTTTTTTTAATAAAGGGCCGTGGAGATGTTTCCTGTCTCGTCACCTTTTTGTGTGTGTATATATCTAAATATGTCTGGGTGCTTATGTATTATAATCGGAGTGTGTTTGTATTGTTTTACGCGAGAGGTTAGCACCCAACTCACACACTTAGAATTAAAATGTATACATTTTGTTAGGAAGACTAGCTGATATTAGCGTCTATTCTAGCGTAATTTCAATGAAAAATAAATTGAATAACATATGTATTTTTTCTTTTCTCCTCAGTAATTTTATAATTTTAAACTTAATAGAGATTAAATTTAGATTTTAAAATTGGTAATTTTTTACCTTTAATTTTAATATCAAATTTTATCATATAATTTAATACTTATTGGTTAGAATAAATTGTATTTTAGTATAACCCCAACTGTAAAGCTTTTAATAGCTATTATAACCTTACTTTGTTGTCAAGTTTTTGAATTCTCGTATACTTGTATTTTGATTGGTCATTCCAGCTTATGTAACAGTGTTTTTCCCTTGCGAAGGATCGTTAATTAATTTGAAACTTTTAAAACCCTTTATTCTACATTCAACATCATCATTTGATAAGACACTGGAGGTGCTGAAACAAAACGGCTATTTTTGTAATGATTTTATAACATATTTATGTTATAATTTTTAAATAAACAATTATATATATATATATATATATATATATATATATATATATATATAGTTGTATATTTAGGCAGAAATCCTTCTTTTATGCAAGTTTCATTAAAAATGACAGACAAGGTACTACGGTTAAGTTTTTTATTTAATTTTTCTTGTGTACGAACAAGAGCTTTCTTTGCTGGACGTGTGTAAGAATTGTCAAAATTTTTTATTTTTCCAAGCGCTTTCGGCTATATCTTTAGCCATTATCAAGGATCATTTGATTTTTCAGACTTAGTTGAGTGTGTGCATTATGTGTATGTCTTAGTGTGTAGTAGTGGTGTTTTAATTTCCGAATACGGTTAGCACGTTGTGGCTTTGTTCGTAGTTAATATTGTTAAGGGTAGGCTTTTTCTTTTTTATTATTAAAGCCTTATTTTCTTTAATAGAAAATTAAATTTGTAGCCAAAATTTAAAGTCTAGTTTTTTTTCCACTGATATCATTTTTATGTCCAATAAACTTGGGAGCAACATTTAACCACATTTACCCCCTATTGGTATCTTTCTGAATTACACAGAACGAGGACCTGGCATTTCACTTACTTTTCACAGTTCTTACTAATTCATTGCCAATCATGATGACAGAATCTATGTTTTCAAGTGAAATATTTCATACATATTTCTACTTCAGTAGAGTTCTTTTTTTTCCTTAATGTAAGATGAAAAAAATAAAAGCAGCATAAGTTTAGAATGACTTACATCTAATTGTTTCAGATATGTGTCTACATCTCGCAAGAAGACCTTGATCACTTTTTCTATGCTACGGAACTGAATCTCAATTTTCTCAAACTGCTCATCTTTTGTCTGAAAATAGGAAAATATTTAAAAATTAAAAATAAACATCACAAAAAGGTTTGACAGTGTTGTTTTTTTTTTGTTTTTTTTTTTTAATCATTTCACCCCATACAAGACAATAATAACACTAGGATGCTGGGGGTTATGGGGTGTCAAAGAGAATGAGAAGACTTTAGTGAGAAGTGAGAAAAGGACAATAAGGAAGATAGTGATTGACGTTGCATTTAAATTTTTGAAGATTGTCGTTGGCAGGAAAGCAAGAAATTGGAAAGGAGTTCCATAAGTGAGAGAAAAGGAACCGTTAGAGTAGTAGTGATAGTTGCATTTAGTTAGTTCAACAGTAAAAGGGTGGGACCTATTTGCCAATCAAGTAGTAAGCTTAAATTCATGTAGTCAAGGCACTAGGGGAAAAAGCTCATGTAAACCAATAATAGAAATATGAGGGTTTTTGAAGAAAGCTAAATTTTATTAAGACTAATGTTCACCCAATAAAAGGCTCAACAGTCACTATTGGTAGAGGGTTACTGAATGAGGTGCGTGTGTGTGATAGGAATTTAAGAGGAGGTAGAAGGAAGTGGAGACTATACGGATAGATAATGATTGATCCTCAACTTGAAGAGATTAATATTGTAGTGTTCAGGGAATCATACGCATGGGAGTTTGTTTCACAAAGTAGCAGTTCTCAAGAAAAAGCTGAATGGAACTTCCGCCTTACATTTAGAATATGGAATAAATACAGTTGATTTGGCTGTGAATGTAGCATGATGTATCTTAGCTGTAATGGTCTGAACTAGGGCGACTGAAGAGTGGAGCTCATCTGAATATTTGCCAGGGAAATTGTACTTGATAGTTGCAGCAACACGGGTCAAGTTCTGTAGATCCTTCTGTTTGCTCATCTGTGCAGCTCACCTTTTATTCAGGTTTTTGGCTATGTATGCAAATTAGTGATAGTTTTAATAGCACTATGTAAATTGCAAATATTGTCTCTGACTGGGTAGGTGAGACACTGTGGCCTCTTAGCCACAGGTAGGTTGGAATTCCTTGGTCCTATTTCACTACAGAAATAGCAATAGGCAAATAGAACGGTTCGCCTAGTGATTGATAATGACAATTCATGTAACCTCTACTCCTGGTAAAACTCAAGAGGAACTGCAGGAAGCTCATATGATGGATCGGAAATTCTTGAAGGTTATCCTGAAGATGGATGGAGAATCTTCTGAAGATCTCTAAACATCATCATGGATGAAGAAGAGATTCTTACTTCTCCACCAAACTACAACTAGACATCAAAAAATGCACTAATTTGACAATTTCCCCAGGTCTTGCTGGACTTCATTAAAACCTTTCATATTAGACAAAAATAACCAAAAGAATATAAGAGAATAATCAATGACTATTAATGTGTCAAGTACAGTAAAAGCAACAAAAAAAAAAAAAAAAAAAATTAAAAATTTTTGGCAGTTTATCATAGGAAAACTAATAAAACCTTTTGATTTTATTTATAACAAACGGAGAATATTGTTAAGCTGAAACATTTAATAAGACTTACTTTCTTTGAGTAGCTAAAATTACCCTCTACACTTTTATAGCAATTTAATAAAAATGAGCCCTTTTAATCTATACAATACAGAGTAATAGCAATATATTTGAGTAAATTGGTTATTATAAATTATCATTAAGTAAAAGTTTAACTAAGGGATCAAAAAATAACATTAGAAATGAAGAGTATAGTGCTGGTCTCCTATTCTATATGACAGTGAATGTTGGACATTTTAATCACTAACAAATCAACCAAGATGTGGTTCTACATATGAATATTGACAATATCATGGATACGGCATGCGACAAATGAAGTTCCAAAGAGAATAGGAACTATAAAGAAATTGTTAACAATAAGAAAGAAGCAGCTGGAATTTGGGGGACAAAAATGAGGAAAGAGGGCTTGGAGAATTTAACACTTACAGATATAATGAAAGCAAGAGAAACAGTGGAGGGTAGTCAATAAGCTACTTGATAATTTTGTGCAAATTAATGGAGGAGCATATACTACATAGAGAAAGAAGGGTTATAAAAGAGAAAGTATTGCTGAGAGAAAAGATGGGTAGTTGTGAAGAGCCTTAATCAATCATGATCTAAAAGAGCATAGCAGAGAGAGAGAGAGGGAACAGATAATTTTCAATGTTAATTTGTAATAGTGATCAAAATGATTTCAGTGTTATCAAATCGAGGAGATGCATAATCTGTGATGTACTCACTTGTAGACTGATGCCCAAGTTATTGGAGAGGCGACCCTTCATGCGGGTGGATTTCTTTTTGATTGAATGGAAATTGAGCTTAGCAAATTTCTCTCCAATTGTCTCATCACTGTCCTTTTTATATTTGAAAACTGTTAAAATACAATAAAATTATCAGTGCTGTTAATAATTGTAAATTAAAATGGGATCATTTGAAATCATAAAACAGGTCCATTTCTTTTTATTCGTCCTGCACATCTGATGACTTATCAATAAAAATCAAAAGGATTCTTTCAACATTTTATTCAATCTGATGCTTATATCTTGGCAAAACAGAAAACTTATTCTTAAATCATGGAACAGAAATGAAAGACTAAATATAGAAAAAGCCATTTATTATAATCCCAGATGATATTATCAAATGGTCATTGTTATTAAGATTATTTATTATAATCCCAGATGATATTATCAAATGGTCATTGTTATTAAGATTATTTATTATAATCCCAGATGATATTATCAAATGGTCATTGTTATTAAGATTATTTATTATAATCCCAGATGATATTATCAAATGGTCATTGTTATTAAGATTATTTATTATAATCCCAGATGATATTATCAAATGGTCATTGTTATTAAGATTATTTATTATAATCCCAGATGATATTATCAAATGGTCATTGTTATTAAGATTATTTATTATAATCCCAGATGATATTATCAAATGGTCATTGTTATTAAGATTATTTATTATAATCCCAGATGATATTATCAAATGGTCATTGTTATTAAGATTATTTATTATAATCCCAGATGATATTATCAAATGGTCATTGTTATTAAGATTATTTATTATAATCTCAGATGATATTATCAAATGGTCATTGTTATTAAGATTATTTATTATAATCTCAGATGATATTATCAATATATTTCAGTACCAAACAATTTATTTAAAACTAAATGTTAATTTTAAATCAATAAATTTGGTATTAATTAATGCTATCAACTCTGGTCATTGTTGTAAAAAGAAATCATGTTTGAAATTGATCACAATAAACAGCTTCCTTTGTATTTTGAGTAGAAAGTCAAATATTGAAAAAGAAAAAGAATTCCCATGTGTGAGAAAGTTAAAAAATTATTACATTCTGTGAGATGAGACAAGAAACAACTGAAAATTAATTTATTAAATAAAAAATTAACCTATTTCTAATGAAGTTATTTGTATCCTTTTCTTCATGATATTAGATTTATCATGTGTATTTGTAAAGTGTATAAACTACAGAACACCAATTACCTATGAGGATTATTGCATTTTCCTGATTTGTCCCATTTTATTAAACCAAAAATCAACTTAAAAATAAACACACAATATACATTATTAACACTACTTGAAAAACAGTATGTGGAATTTTATTAAAAAAGAAAAAAAAATTAAATTTCTAATTATCTGAGACTAACATGAAGTTATTTTTTTTCTATAAAAATATAAATCATTTTTTCTGTGATTATCACACTGTTTTGGTCATTGTAATGACAAAAGTGATGAGGATGTTAGTTCAACTGTAAATGATGATAATGCATCATCCCAGAAATTCAGACATAAACAAATGATTTGAAACGGCCATTTCACTTACCTAGATCTTTCCTCCTTTTGTATTCATTAATTGATTTCGCAACATCTGTCATGGAATCAATAGCGATTTGAATTTCTTTCTTGTCAGGATGTTCATCATCTGTTGTCTACAAAAATATTTGAACGGAAACAAATGAAAATTGTCATTTATATTTGTAAAACTCAGACGGAATTATAAACTGAATAAAAAAACCTTATAAATTCAAAGCAAAACAATTCACTGTTCAAGGCCCAATGTGTTAGTTCAGCATGAAATTGTAGATTTATTGAAGTTTATTGAAAGCTCCTTTAACAAGATTCTGATTAAAGAAGTTCTTGCCTTTAAGAGATCTTGAGGCTTGAAAAGAAATAAGTGGTAATCTATAGGAAAGAGATTGGGTAAATAGGGAGGAGGCAATAAAATTCATATGTGGAGTTGATTTAAATTTAGTCAGATTATTTTTGCACAATGAACATTAGCATTACCATACAGCAAAATGATGGTGCCATTCTATTCATTAGTGATGGGTTTGTATTTCTGAATGCACCATTTCATGAGAGTCTAGATCTCTCTTCATATTATTAAGGATAGTAGCATGGACTTGATTGATATCTCAATTTCTCATGAGCCATTGTGTAGATCTTGAACATAACTTTGCAATGCTGTTATACAAAATCTATTTTTTTGCCATAAATTAGAATTTAAAGCAAAAACAGATCAAATTCTTTATCATGAAAAAGATCAAAGGCATGTCGCCATTTGTTTGATTTTTCTATTTTTTATTTGTATTTACCAAGTTGTTCATTGCTGTTTGTTCTTATCAATATATTGAAAGTTTACATGCAAGGACGACGGCTAAGACACCGGGTTTGGGATCATCATTTCTAAATCGATCAGCATCAGTTTCTTTCATTGATAATTTCATCTGACTTCGCTCTTGGTTTCCTAATCTAAAATCTCCATTTACAAATTTTTTAAAACCAAAATCTTACTGTCCACTGAGTAAGAATATTGTTCCTAAATGTGCAATTTTAGCCCCCACAGATTCAGATATTTTATGACAAAGATTGAACATGCAATGTGGAAATAAAGTTACGCTTTTCCATATTTTCCTAAAAAGATGAAGTAGTTTCCTATTGCCTTCTCTACTGTTTTTAATTTAGAGTTTTCCTTCTTTTAAACTGGAAAGCACAAACTACCCCGCTATTTAGCTCGTAGCTGGGAGAGGGGAGATGGTTTCATGGTTTCTCTAAAGGCATTTGTGTGAAAGTGAATGCAACCGACTGGCCTGGAATTTGAACTCAGTTTGCTGATTCTACTTTCCACACTGACATCGATTATACACTCGCAATCAATCCATAAGGCACTTAGAAAAAATAGGTCAAAGTATAAAGTCAAAAAAACAAAATAGCAATTTCATGTCGAATAACTTAATACTTGTAAAATCTTTCATACCCAAATAGGTATATTAACAGTTTTACTGTCATGTCAAAAATTAAAACATTGCAGTATCAATTCCAGAGATCAAAAGAGAAGTGGGAGTGTATAAAACTGTGTTTAAGTAATCTTTTTTATTTTTTTAAAAACAAAAAGCTATCAAATTTGGACTTCCATTTGTCTTGTGATTTATCTATATGCAGCACAGGAAAATAAGAATTAAAGTTCCAGAGTGCATAAAGGGGATTTGGATTGGATTTTAGAGAGAAAGAGAAAATGTGCAAATCTACAGCAGAAATTTTACACTTATATATATATATATATATATATATATATATATATTGTAAAATGTTTCTGCTGCAAAAGAAAGATTGATTTACCTTGAGCAGTTCGCTGAGTAAGAGAGGATACTTTAATATTCTCTGGATAGGTTTGATTAAGATGGAACCAAGGTCAAACACGTTTGTCAACTGGCGCATGCATTGTAATCTTTGTTCAAAATATTCTTTGATTTGGGGATTGTCTTCATACTGAAAAACATCAAAATTAAAAAAAAAAAAAACATTAACAAAAAGAGAAAATCTGAAGAGGCCATTGTTTTAAATAATGTATTATTTAGAATTTACAAGTTTTAAGATCTTCCTCCTAGAATCATCCTCCAGCATACATTATGCTGAATTATTCCAGTCAGTGATTATAACATATTTAACGCAATCCAAGTGAACTTGACACAATTACCAGTAGCAACTGGAAGTTGTAGTGTCACATTTTTTTTTAAGAGATGGTATCTCCTTGCCATTGATAGTGATGTTCCTCTGCCAAGCAGGCATAAGATGTGATTCAAAACAACAATCCTGAATGAACCACCATCTTTTACCACCTCCCTGCATTCCAAAAGTCAGATTTTCATTGAGGGTTTATTCCCCTATTGTTTACAATAGCTGGTGTTCCTAAACAATCTGACATCTAATTACTGACCAGGCAAGAGATGCTACTTACCTTTGGTGATCAAAAAAAGATCCATGTATTCAAAAGGATTTAACTTTGAGGATTTAGATTATCAAATATTAGTGCAAATATTTCATTTGGTTTTTATGAAGAATTGACATCAAGAGTAGCTTCTACGGGAAATTTATATAAAAAGATAAAAAAATGAATCCAGTTACCTTCTCCAACAACGTAATCACATCATCATGGTTCTTGCAGTAAGGACCATAAGCCTGTTTCATTTCCTCAGCCAAATGAACAAAACATGGACCTACAATTAAAGATATCATATCCTTATGAAATTTAAGACCAGCTTTTTTAATTACTTGCCAATAAGTTTTATTTGATTAAGCATTAACAAATGCTAAGACGAGCCTTATAGACCTGTGGATAGAACAAGAATCTGTATTTTTTTTTCAATGTCTTCATGAATACACCCAAAGAGAAAACATTAGAAAAATTACATGAAATATAATTTAACCAAATGACCTTTGCCGTAAGAGTTTTATTTCTTCACCAATTTCTAAGTCATGTGTGATATGTGATTTACGACAGAGAACCGTTTCTTCATGAAAAGTGTTAATAGTCACAAACTGTTCACCAAATAACAACTATTAATTGCATATGCAGTAAGTTCAATATCTGTCTATATTGCTGAGATGAGGTATTATGTACACTATTTACATTATTCAGACTATTGTCCTCATCTTTATTGCTATATTTTTTACAACGTTTTGGCCTTCTTCAGGTGGTTGAATGTTGAAATGAACACATTAGGTTTATAATAACCAGAAATTCATACACAGATGTCCTCAAGGACACATGACACAGTAGATAAAGGTGTTAGTTAGATCCAGTGACAGGACCCAAAGAATGTGAGTTCAATACCCGGTTAAGGCAGTGGAAAACACTTGGAGAGAGGAATTAACAGGAGATAACTGACATCCATTAGACGTGGCACGTGGAACTAGAGCAGTCTACCCCAGTGAGCAAAATAAAGGGTTCAGTTCGACATTCCAACCACCTGAAGAAGGCCGGAGCATACAACAGCCAATATGTTGTAAAACATTATGACAAAGATGAGGACAATAGTCCGAATAATGTAAATAGTGTACAGTAAGCTCAAATACAGGTTTCCTCTGCTGTCAGAAGAGTGTTCCTACTAAAACCTTTTGTAAACCAAAATAACATTCACTGAAAAAAATCATTACTATTCATTTATAAGGAAAAATGTTTGCTGCCAGACTCCCAAAGTAACCTGATAACACTATTATAACCTTATATTACAACCTGATAACACTATTATAACCTTATATTACAACCTGATAACACTATTATAACCTTATATTACAACCTGATAACACTATTATAACCTTATATTACAACCTGATAACACTATTATAACCTTATATTACAACCTGATAACACTATTATAACCTTATATTACAACCTGATAACACTATTATAACCTTATATTACAACCTGATAACACTATTATAACCTTATATTACAACCTGATAACACTATTATAACCTTATATTACAACCTGATAACACTATTATAACCTTATATTACAACCTGATAACACTATTATAACCTTATATTACAACCTGATAACACTATTATAACCTTATATTACAACCTGATAACACTATTATAAAAGCAAGAACAGTGAAGGATGCCTCTATAACAACTTGTTGCAAAACATTGAATGCCATTTTCATTATTTTATAAAATCAAAAAGATGACATGAAGCAAAATTTTGAAAAGTAGAAAATATTTCAAAAATAAATCTCCAATACATTTTTATGTCATCTCTTGATCAACAAAAGAATAAGAATAAAGAATTAACATGTATTTCGGTCTATTCCATTATAAACTGAAACATCAGAAAATTATTGCCTGTACAGTTATTTGCATTATCTGCTTGGTAATGCCTCTGGTTCTTTAATGAACCATTTTGGTCTATAAGTGGGCATCTAGGTAATGAACAGTATGTCCAATACTCATTATGATCAGTTTCATTTTATGCTTGCAAAATATCTAATGACAAGTATAATAAAAATAAATTTCTTCTTTATCCTTTCTAGATTTATTTTTTATTATCATCAAAAGATCTAAAGTACATAAAGAAAGCAGATACATTACCTAGAAGTTGATTGTCAAAATCAGATTTGGCTGCTAATTCCATACTGCGAAGAAGCTTTGAAGAAATTTCGCAAATTTCTTCAATGTTGCCAAACATTACCTCCAGATCAACACCTGGTATCTAGAAGAGAAGGAAACAGAAAGAAATATCAGAAAGAATTAATTCTCTCTCTCATATTTAAAAGACAAAATTTAAACAAGTTATAATCTTTCTGAATATTGTTGCAAATATCTCCGAGATTGATATTGAGACTTAAATCTGTCAAACACATTTGATTTAATTAACAATTTATTCAGGAAAGTCTTTTATCAATTCACTTGAATCAAGAAACTATCATCTAGAACTGCGACTCCTTTAGTATTGATAAAAGAGACTTTATAAGTGTTTATTTACATGTGTACATAAGTTATTGGGTAAGTTTTTACTTATTAATTTGATAGTGAAGGACCAAAAATGTGTAAGTATACACAATGACTATATATATATATATATATATATTATATATACATACATACATACACATACATCTATGTATGTATGTAATTTTTAATACACATTTATGGTAGAATTGAATATTTAATTTTATTGCTGAGAATTTAATTTGGCAGCTTTTATGCTCCACAAAGCAGAATAAACTCTTACTGATTGAATCAATGCTATAAAAACAGAGATATTAAAAGAAAAAAGAAAAGAAAAAATTAGACAGAACAACAATACAATTACTATTGGTGGCAATTTGAAAGAGAGAAAAAGAAAATTAGAAACAGCTGACCGGTTTACATTGCTCTCTAATCAGAGATTGAAGAAATAAAATACTGTTAACAACAACTAAAAGAAAATGTGTTGGCGAAGGAAGATAAGAAATACACATATATTAATAATCTATCAACATATGTATATTTATGTTACAAACAGATCACAATGAAACCCAACAACCGTTTCTTTTTATTTACACAAAAAAGGGAGTCTGAATAAAAATTGTCCCAAGAATTTCAAATGTAAATTAGAAAGCATATCCTCATGAAAGGCTGATGCGTTTTCTAATTATTAATGAGATGCTTGGAGATTGACTATGCGGATGTACCAGAAGACGTACACAAATTTTGAGGTCAACCATTCCTAATGCATGCTGACACATGTTGAGAAATTCTCTAAAAGCTGGGTGGTTCTGTCTATGTAGTCAGCACCACACTGACACTTAAGTTGATAAATAACAGAACCAGTTTCATAGGTAGGTAGGCCATCTTTATGAAAGAATTTTAACATTGGCTGAGAAGAGAAAACAATATGTGAGTTGGTAGCAAAAGAGCAATTAATAGTGCTGGCAGAAATTTGTCTAGAAAATATCATACCAACATCACCAATCCATGGTATTGAAAATAAACAAGACATTGGGACACAGCAATTTTGATTTTGGGAACTGAAATCTTAGCATGATATTACACCACATTCCAGTGATAGCCATAACTAACAATTCCTGACATTTTCTCTAAATGATTAAACATGGGAATGATTTTTTTCCTTATAAATTTATTTAGGTATAGGTATAGTTGTTTATATATATATATATATATATATATATATATAAAAAGAAGAAATATAGTCTTAAAGTGTGCTATATTTATGGAATAAAATGCTCAATATCAGAGATAGAGCGTGTGTAAATATAAAAGTGAACATAGAAGTCAACACTTAGATGCGACAGTCTGTTTCATGCTAGATGCAATCGGTAGGCCTGACGATTGCATCTAGCATGAAACAGACTGTCGCCTCTAAGTGTTGACATTCATGTTAACTTTTATATTTACACACGCTCTATCTCTGATATTGAGCACTTTATCCCATAAATATAGCACACTTTAAGACTATATTTATATATATATATATATATATATATATATATATATATACTTTTGATAGGATTCTTTATAAGCAGATATAATATTAAAAAGGCAGATGGGTGAAAATATAAAAAATAAAAAGATCATTTTAAGAAATACTGTACAAGGATTGGTTTGAACTGCATATTAATAATTAGTGTGTGTTTGTGTGTAATAATAAATGCATAAATATATTTGTTGCATTCCTCTTGCCATATAAGAAGAGGAGATCACCCAACAGAGGAAGGAAAAATGATCACGATTAAGCACAAAATATATACAGGAATTTCTTGAAAATCAACTGCCTACGTGGAATTTATTCCAATTTATCTGAGAAAGAGTGGATGAAACGAAAATCAAAAACAGCAGATTACCTTCTCAACTGACGGACTGAGGAAGTATCCAATGCACAATTGTAGATCATAATGGAAATCGTGTTCAGTACCCAACAATTCCTGGATGACATTTTCTCTTTTTTCTTTCATCTTCTGTCGGATTTCTTGCATTCGCTTTTTCTCCTGAGCTTTTTTCTTCTCCTCTTGTTCTTTGTGCTTCTTTGCTTCTATCTCATCTTGCACTTTCTCTACCACAGGTTCCTCCCCTCGCAGCTGCCTGAGTTGGGCTGTAGAAAAGGACAACACACATATACTTGTTGATTTCAAATGATACCTTTGACTTATATCCCAAAAATACAATCTGTGGAGCAATTTGATTTTCTCTGCAGAAGAGTTCTTCATAATGTCTCAAAATCATTGAGATTCATATTTACTAATGTGGTAATTTTGTCAACTCGTCTAATCGTTTCAATAGAAGAGTTTCTTTTTTCTAAAGAGAAAAAAGAAATTTATAATAAGGAAACATTCATGTAATGGTCACATGCATTATACAGGATTCAATTACTCATCGGTTGATTCAGAAAATTTAATTTCGAGAGACACTCAGAAAAACAAATAGCTATTAAATTATTATGAGCATTGCTGTAAAACACTAGATAGTAAACTAGTAGGGCTCTCTTGAAAGCTGTGGAATTTCCATAGAGAATAGGATTGCAATAGGTAGAATTACTTTGGTATCATTAGCAAGTCGGTTTTATAGGGCAGAATTATTAACCTCTTGCCCAGCTAGTTTTAATTAATTTAGAGTTGTTTTTCTCTGAGAGTGATCATTACCCAAGGCTAAAGGGCTCAGTTTGCCCTGAAACTAGTCTAACAAACTATTACTATTGCTTAATGAGTTAGTTTGATTCATTCATTCATTTTCAACAGCTTATCAACCCTTTGCCAGAAAATATTTTTAGATTGTTAGAATTGTTTTTTGAGATAATAATGATTTAGTGATACAAGACTTACTAATTAACCCATAGCTAGGGGAGGAAGAGGTGGATTCATACCTTTCCCAAGGTTTTTGTGCATAAGTGAATATAATGAACTCAACTGAAATTGGAACTCTGCTCTCCAATTAAGAATTCAGAAGCTATTATTCATTACACCACCTCTAATCTTATAGCACCTGGTATTCCCAAGCAGTCACCCAACTAGGTACTGACCAGGACCAATGTTGCTTAACTTTGGTGATCATACGGGAACTGGTGTTTCAACGTGATGTGGCTGTAACCCTGTTTAAGGAGTTATATCTTCACTGGGAGTTGTGTTCTTGTGCCAAATTAAACTAAGCTTAATAAAGTAAAATGGTTATATAATACAAAGGATTATGTTGTGAATTATGGCAACTCTTCAGCCAACCAGAGGAAAAGTAATTGATGTTACACGTTGGCCAAGGATAATGTGAAATTTGATAGCCATAGATGTTCAATTTAATTTAGATAGTCACAACATTCTTTTTATCACTTCAAACAAGGCCAAGAAAGGAGGAAATATTAACAGTCAAAATAAAGAAAAATGGAAATGACAACGAAGGTGACTGTTATTTCTGGAAAAGTGAAAGTTCCAAATTTTTGTAAAAATAAAATAAATACTAAATTCAGAATTTTTTTTGAGGGGAATAAAAAAGTGGAAATTACAAAAAGGTGTTTTGTCTAAAAATATCACTGTATTATACAGCAGATATACCTTATTGTGTGTGTGTGTGCATAGCCTGCAGTTGGATGATAAAATAAACATTTATTTTATACAATAAATATTTTCAACATAATCTTCCTTGTCAATGCACTTAATTCAGTGGTGAATAATAATTACACAGATTGAACATTATACAGTGAAAAAAATGTCAGATCAAAATTTAGCTAATAATTGCCAGTCAGCCTTCAGATTTATTTATTCACCTACATAGACTTTTTCCAAAAAGCTATCAAATGAATTGAACGGCATTTTGTATATTAATGAATATGCCAAATGAAAGGTTATATTTTTATTATGAAAATTACAAAATGATCTCATTCCAAGTTCTCTTTGAAGATGAATGAATTTTCACATCAATAACAAATTTACAGAAATTGTTTTCATTTGTGTGTGTGTGTGTGTGTGTGCGCGCATGTAGACTTATTTTTCAGTTTTGGATTACTCATTTGCAATTTGTTTTAAATAAGGGAGATAACTCTTCCTGTCTCAGAGAAGCTTCAATAAATGTCCAGTTGCAAAAATAAAACGTATTTTTTTTGGCTGCTTAAAATACCAGCAAGTGGGAACCCAGGTTTTTTTTTTTTTTTTTTTTTTTTTTTTTTTTAATTTTAACTTTGTTAAACATTTCTATGCTATATAAGCAATAATAATAATGCATGCATAATTCCTATCTGGAGTTTTTTTTAACAAAATGTAATTTACCATTTTAAAGCTCAACAGTCAACATACACACATACAATCAATAGAGATTTTAAACGAGGAGTGAAGCTGACATTATGTAAGTGTCCTTTACCTTTAAGTGAATCCAAACAAAATCTGAATCCACAAAAACTGATTAACACTACATACATTTGTAAATAGGCATCTTTTTACTGTCTCTATTTTGACTAATTAGCATTTTATTTTAACTAGTTTTAATTTCAACACTATTTCAGCCACCGAATAAATTCAAAACAAAAAAAAATGTTTTAATGAGATCTGCTAATGAAAAAAAATAGGGTTGTAGGTCATGGTTAGGTGGAGAAGTTGATGGAGCAAGAAAATGCCGAATTTTATGTTTACATTCACATGAGAATTTGTATTTTCTAAAATATTAATAAAAATGAATAAAATGCAGATTTGAGATAGAAAAGCAAAGTCAGCAATTATGATGAAACATATGCAAGTTACAGTGTCAATGTACATATTTTAGAATGAAATCATGTACATTTATAGAAAGATATACAAGTCTGGATCAATAAATGTGTAGCCTGACAGTTATTAATTTTTATCTGAAATATTCACTGTATAATGCTAGATCACTGTGATTAATATTTACTATCAAGTGTAATGAAATTGAAAGAAATGATCTGGAAAAATAAATATTTGTTGTACAGGGTGTGACAGAAATACCTCTCACATAGTGACAATGGTGTCTTCAACTAGACAATGTCTTACCATGTTGTTCTTTTCATCATTTGGTGATGGACTTACCTACATATAAAAAGCAATGGTGATTATTGTATCCTTGAATGTTGATGATATGGAGTTTATTTTTTTTTTAATCTGAATTTAAAAGATGACAACATTGGTTCAGGGTCACCAAATCAAGACTAAATAGATACAACTGAGTGCCACACAAATATCACACACAATCTTTCAAACTTAATCAGACCGAGCAAGTTTGTAATCATAGTTATCTTGAAGCAATAGAAATGTGGTTCTCCAGAAGGATTCTGAGAATACCACGGACTAAATAACAGTAAATAAGTAACAGCAAAAGTTTTAGAGAAAATGGGAATAAAAAGGACACTTATACTTAACATCAGAAAGAAAAAGTTGAAATTTCTAGTACAATGAGGAAAGAGGGTTGGAAAAATTTGATACTCACAAAATAGATTGAAGGCAAGAGGGACAGAAAAACAATGCCTGACCTACCTAGTGAGTTTGAGTAAATGGATGGTAGAACAAGGGTTAGGAGTGATAAAAAGACAAAATTTATTAAGAGCTACAAAGGATTGGAAATTGTGGAGAACCATGATCGCCAACATCCTGATGAAGGGACAGGTCACACAGAAAAAGAAGTTCACTTTCCCAACACTGTAATGTAGCTTCCCTGTGCCTTTTCTATAAATATTTTCATGATAATTATTCTGATGAACTTTCCTCTATGGTACATAGACTTCATTAGTATTCAGTACTATTGGTAGCAAGGTCTCATCAATTTAACAGTTGAAATGGCTAGATGTAACCATAAGTTCTATGCTAACAGTTTCTTCTCTTGTGGAATTCTTTCAGCTTCTTGATTTCCTGTTAACTTTGATATTCAAAAATGTGAATACAATGTTAATTGTTATCTTTTGTTTTCTTAATTTCTGTTCTTTTATTGCTTTTTTTTTTATCCTTAATGCTTTCTTTTTCTTGTTCTCTCATAATCAGTAACCCCTTGTGACTTCATTGATTTGCTTGGGATGAAATGATAAAAAAAAGTATTTGGTTATTTTGCATCTATTTAGAATGTTGTTCACTTTGCATTTTCCAAAAAATGGTTTTGTTAACCTTTGAGTTGAATAGATTCATTCAATGGTTTTATGACATATTGAATTCGAACATTAATAAAATAATGTAGATGTTGTAGTTTTTCTTTATGCCATGCACACATCTTAAACAGACAAATCAATCACACATTGCAAAAAAAAAAAAAAGCATACAGATGAAGCATAAGACATTTACAGCTTCGTCCTTCTAAGAAACACCTTAGATATAGACATCATAAACAGCAAAAATGACTCAGCCATTTAGAGGTTCCAGATGAATCCATACACACCTACATAAACCAATATTTGACTCTAGCAAATACACAAAGCAATATGATCAACTGATTTTGGTACAAACCTAATGATGTACATAAAAAAGACAAATAAAATTAGATGACATTGTGTAAGTCAGAGCATCATTTCATATAAAATATACAATCTACATAAGTAATCATAAACTCCAGAAGACAACCAAAGATATCACACATTACATTTAAACAGAACCCGTGTAAGTATATTTACATACAGAACTGACAATACGCAAACTATAAGTATCAGAGATATTAACTTTGTATGCAATCTATAAATGTAAAAGATGAAATGAAAGTAATATTGAAAGACAAATCTGTAGATATTCATTTCATAAATCATTACCCAGAGGTAAGATATTTTTTTTTATATTTCAACATTGATTCACATTCTCAGAACAGTATCAGTATGAACACACACACACATATATATGTATGTATGTATGTAGGGTACGATGGATAAATTATCATCTAAATTACACAAAAATGAAAATAATACTGACATCTTGACAGATATATTTACCAAAATTACACAAAAATATCTTTAAATACTACAGAATAAATTCATTCAATAAAATTGCCATTGGCTTCAATCACAGCCTCCAGACAACTTTGGAGTCTCCTGCAACTCTCCTGGACGGTCTCCTTGATTAAGTTGCTGAATGCTGCCATAAGCCTTGCCTTTGGTTCATCTTTGGGGTTACAAGGAGATTTGTTTGTCTCTCACTCAACTGCATCCTACACATAATTATCAAGGGGGTTGTAGTTAGGGGAGTTAGGTGGTCAGATGTAATGGGTGATGAGGTCATAGAAATTGTCTGACAGCCATGACTGGGTTCTACTGCTTGTGCAGTATGTTGCAGAGTCCTGTTGCCGGACATAGGGGCTTCCAGCAGCCACCCTCTTGATCCAGGGAAGCACTATCTTCTCAAGGCACTTGATGTAGGTCTCCATGTTGAGTCTGAGGCCCTCACCAACAAATTCTTGAGTTCCTTTCTTATTAGAATGATCAGTGGGAGTTTTCTGAGCTGCTGTACCTTTGTAATCACCATTAGACTCATCCAACTCTTCCCAAATCCTCTGCACTTTCCTCAGTTTGATACCAAAACACACTGAAATTTTTGTATTGGAGCATCTGGCATGAATGCCAAGCAGTACAGTATGCCATTTCCAAATTTCTTGTGGAGTGAATTGCATCATGTTGGTCTTTTCCTTACAGATGGTGTCCAACTGACCCTGCTATACAGTGCAGTTTACAAAATCAAAAACAATATGTGAAAATGGCGACAATTTACCCATCGCACCATATATATATATATATATATATATATATATATATATATATATATATATATATATATATATATATATATATATATATATATATAAGCAATAACAAAGATGATGTGAAGCCAGAAATACTGCCAGACAGTGGAAGTCTGAAAGAAAGAGAATTTAAGACAAGCAGTCTTTGCAAGAAAATCCTCAAGACAATTTCACAGTTGGGGTGCTGAATATAGCATCAATCAGTTAAGTGACAAATTTTATATTTGTATTAATCATATATATTTACCCTGTTTAATTATAAAACATTATTTTAAAAGTGTTTGAATAGCAAATTTACAAACTACAATTACCACATTAGATGGTATGTATGACCCCTCACTTGCCCTTTCTAAAATTATCTCATATAGGAAATTGAGGTATTTGATAGGTTAAAACTTAATCCAGATACTGCACACTGCCAGTACTTGTACAAGGAGGTGCTAAAAAGCTCTTGGCTTGACCCACTTCCCCAGATCAGTATTCTGATGTTTGTCATTGAAAGACTGATTTTGGATAGCGGGTTAGGTTGAGGACTTTTTAGCATCCCCTTGTACCTAGTTTAAACTCATAATGCTGTAATACTATATAGGGGGAGGTCATATATGCTCTCAAATAAAGTCGACTGGAGAGACAATAATAAAGTAAAAGAATCCAATGATAGAACACAAATCTAGTGTGGTCTTAAATTAGCATTTAGCTTATTGTGCATGGCAGAATAATTTGATTTGTTCAGAGTGAACCTAGACCCCACTTGCTCAAAATGGAAAAGCTAGAAAATCCTCACCTAATCTTTTCTAGACATTCACCTCATGAACCTTTGCAAGCTCAAGTAACATATTCTTCCAATTACATTACACAGCCAATTACATTTTTGCTTTGAAAAACTAGTCAGCAAAATGATTGATAGATTACTACACAGGAAAAACACAAAAATACACACACATTCAATAATAACAATGACATTTACATCCATGTCTGATAACTGTCAATGAGAAAATATCCACCATATGTTTTTTATATATATATATATATATATATATACACACACACACAGGTATATACATATAGGAATATAGAGTTACAATAACTTACTATATTTATTTACTTAATTTTTTTTTTCTACAAATTGTTTTCTAGAATGGAAAAATTACCTCATATGCATGATTAAGCAATTTCACATTAGATTATATGATATAATAATGTGCTTAAGAAAGAACAAATTTAAAATAAGTTGACATGAAAAATTCATGTTTTTTCATGTATGGGTTTCAAATAATATTTATTAATAAATTCAATTGTAATTCCTATATCTCTAATGAGCAGATTAATTTTCAAAAAACTTGAAATCAGGAGATATGTCTTTGAACTTTTCATCTTTGTGTGTGTTTGTGTGTGTATATATAAGAATAGTCACTAAGATCAACACTGAGTGGCAACAGTATGCTTCATACTTGGACACAATCTTCAGGCCATAAGGCTTAAACAAAATATCTTCTTTATATTGAATATTATTCTGTATTTTATATTTTACATTGAACACCGAGTTCAACTATGTTTGTATTTTCGTCAATTTTTAATTGTTATAAATTTAGATATATATGTGTTTGTGTACATATATATATATATTGATCTCTTTATTATAGACGAAAATAAAATGTGTCGCACATACTGATGACTGAAATTACTACACTGATCTATAAAACTAGTTTACTAATCACTGCTTCTTGGTGAAGTGTCTCCACTATATACAATGTATGCACATTTGATGATGAAAAACTATAGATCTACTAATCCTTCTGAGCAACTGAAGCTCCTGCCTCACATAATAAAAATATTAGGATTGGTTAATTTCTTTCTTTTTTCTTTTTTTTAAAAGACTTAAACTTCATACATGTCTAACAATGAACTGAATACTGTGAAAGAAAATTTTCCTTCTGAGGAAAACTGAAAATCGCAAGAACTCAATGGCAGATATACTGTCTCAACATTCACTTGCATCGGTACACTTTCAAAGGTATTAATATACTCAAGCTATTTTCACAGAGTCTGGTAGGTAGTTCATCAGCAGTATTTAATTCTAATAGTCTTCCATCAAAGACAGGAGGAAAAAAAAAAACCAAAAAAATAAAACTATCATTTTTGTTAATGAGGAATTCTTAGAGTGATCCGCCCACCCAATCTCAAGAAGTAAAACAGAAGTAAAAGACATTGCAGCATCAAGTGACACTGCATGGCTCTTAAAGGAGATGATTGTAAAATAAAATAAAAAACACATTTAGAAACCATTTCCTAGCATTTAATATGCCAAAGTTAAATTGCAAACTCTTTCATTCATACCCATATGTTTGCAGCTGATATGTGGGTGTATTTTGCAAGAGCATCTAAAAGTAAAAGCCTTCAGTATCTCCCATCGCCCACCTCACAGACGCAGGGTATCCAATGAAATGATGGGTCCCTTCTGATCTGTCAATTCTAACAGAATTTCCACATGATTGATTCTTTTACCTTTGAGATTCTGGTGTTGCTCTTGAAGTTTTGTCGTCTCTGCATTGACATTCTCTACTTCTTCTTGCAGTTTTTGCCGTTTCTCATCATTGGCGCCCACCATTTCACTTAGCAGTTTGGAACGAGAAGATTGACATTTCTGAAATAATAAACACTCATCAAAGTTAGTCAGGCAACAATTCCTTGACAGATAAAGGGCATCAGTGTTTACTCAATCTGCTCCATATTAATGTCTGTGCCTGTCACAAGAAAAGAGAAATTTATACAATGTTCAGGTGCCTTAACCTTCACCCGTTGTAACTGCCCATACCCTTCTATCATATTAATACACCACAGACACAGATTAACCATTGCTGGGGCCACCATTGTCATGATAACAATAACAAACTGTGGACACAAACACTATGATTTATTTAGGTAGGACAAGACAAATGGATATATATTAAAAAATATTAAGAGAGTGAATTAATCCAAATAAAAGATTAAAAAAAAAAACAACTTTAAATTATGATAATATTTCAAAGAATATTATTTTTCTGATACCTTTATATTTAGTATTTTTTTTTATTATTATTAAAAGCAAAGATGATTTATCAATGTGTTTCATTATTGTCTCAGTGTTGTAATTAAAGATATTCGACAACCTAGATATTAATCAACTGTTAACTTCTAGGCTAAAATGTTTGATTGTCTCTATCCAGTTATAGCTTAGCAGTTGAACTGAGATTCTATTACTATAGAGAGAATGAGTCTGATTGTTATATAAAAATATCTTTAATTTTACTAAAATTCTATCCATGCATTCCTCTGTTATTTCTGAGAATCTGTGGTATCCAAATAACAGCAAAAGTGATTTTATTTCAATCAATATCTTGAATTTGACTGTATTTTTCCAATCTTCATAAAGATCTAATGAAATGCTATCAAGCAAATGGAGTTTCTGGCTGTATGATTTTTAATTAAAGCAAATTAATTAGGTTAGTTATATGTCAATAACATTCCCAGCAGGTATGAAATGTGCATTGGCAAGTGGCAATATGAGAGAAGATACAATTTCAAAAGGGAATTGTATCAAAAACAACATCATGTTGTTAGGTGTTGTATCAACAAGAACATTTTTATCAACTTGTAAGATTTTTTTTTTTTTGGTTTTGGAATATGACATTGAAGACTGGACTAGATTTTTTTTGCATTCATAAACAAAAACTAGTTAACTTTGAGTTACAACAACGAAACCAAAAGTTGGAATCAGTCCGTCTTTTTTTGTGTTATTTTTTAAATTTAAACTTTGTTCTGCTTTGAATCATAGAAATTAGGAGGTCGGACTTTGATTGGCCAGAGTTGACTGATAAACACAAATCCAAAAATAACCAGCATGGTGTTTTGCTTCACTACTTCATTCATTTCAGCACTTAACCAAATTTTGATAATAATGAATGACGGCAATCCTTACGAATGTCTGGACATTTCTGGGATTAAAGAGGTTTAGGTTAGGATGACTTACCTAGAAGAGAATATGAAGTCTTAGAAAGGAAAGGTTTTATGACAAGAACTTAAGCCAGGTCCAAAATGGATGAACTATCGACCAATTAGTTATTGGTCTGAGCCCAAGCAATTCACAATGAAGTGATAGCAGCAAGAATAAACAGTGAAGCAGTATCCCAACCAGAGAGACATACACCAACTGATTCTTCTCCCATTAGCAATCATGATAACCCTGTATGTTACAAATGTACTTTGTAAGGGAATGCAGGAGTTGAAGTGGTGTGGGGAGCATGAGTCAAGGTAGCACAAAGACAGCTGAGGTGCTATCACTGTAATAAGCTGGAACATGTTCAGGAAATGTATCTGGGGACAAGGTATCGTCACCAAGCTTGTCTCCTGTAAGACTGTAAACATACCATTACCTGTAGTCAGCGTTCAGGTAGACGGTCTATATTGTTCAGTACTAAGTGACACCAGATGTTTCAGGTCAATAATTAGTGCGCATCATTGTCAGTCATGGAGGGGGCAATGTGTAGACATTGTAACAATCAGTGGTGTGTTCCAAGCATGCTGTGGAGCTGGAGTTGTTACAATTCACAGAGCAAGGTAACTGTGGTGAAGTTGTCGTTCTGACGTGCAAGAAAAACCTCTTGGCTATGATCTACTGATTGGAATTGATATTACACAAGCATTAGGTGGAGCTGTAATTACACCAGCTGGAGATGTGCAGCTTGGCAGAAAGAAAGAATCGTGTGCTGAAATCTCCATTGAAGAACCTGACTTCTGTGCTACTTTTGACCACAAAGTGGAAGTGAGCCATTACCGAATGCAGTTCCAGAATACGCAAGTTCAGGGATGTACATGAAGAGGAGTTGCAGACATGGATTGCTAATGGCTGGCTGATACTATACCCCCAGGAAGAACTCTGACCCCACAAAGGGCCTGAAACCTCTGATGGCTGTTGCACAGTCTAATAAAGACAAGGTGTGCCCAGTCTTGGATTACTGAGAATTGAACTACCACGTGGATGCCTTCACTGCAAATGCAGATGTGCTGCCAAATTACGGGAATGGCACCAGCAAGGTGTTAATATGGCCTTGCTTGATCTATGGAGGGTGTATCTCCAGATATGCATCCATGAGTCACTGTGGTCATTTCAAATGGTAATAATCAAAGGAAAAACGTACTGCTTGATGTGTGTAGGATTTGGTTTCAATGTGGTACCTCTCATTATGAAAGCCATTGTCAAGACTATGTTGTCTCAAGAGGAAATGACAATGAGAGCCACCTCATCTTATATTGATGATATATATGTAAATGAAAACAATTTCTGCAGATGAGGTCAAGGAAAAATTAAAATCCTTCAAGTTGATCAGTAAGGACCCCAAACACCCAAAAGATGGGGCTCTAGTATTGGGCCTTTAAGACCAGAGAGAACAATACTCTATGATGGAAGCAAGGGTATGCAATTTTGGAACTCCCTGCCATAATTATGTACTTTAATGTCTTGCAGGTAGTTGGTAGGATACTTTCTTGTCTGTTGGTGGCTTTGTGCAGCAACTGGAGTAATGAAGATGCGAGCAACTGTGGTAACAAAGGCATGGGATGACACAGTGAATGACATCCCTCTCAAGCAGATGATGGCGAAAGTAATCACCAAAGTGCACTAAGATGATCCCGCCTGAGGTGATTTGTGCGTAACCAGAGAAGAGGATAAGATATGGGTTGATGCAAGCTCACTGACGACAAGCGTGGTGTTGGAAATACATGGTGCTATTCTGAAGGATGCATGATGGCTTCGTCCAACAAACAAATGCTCAGCATATCAATCTGGTCAAATTTGATGCCATGCTAAAGGATCTTAACCTTGCATTGCAGTGGCAATCTAATGTGGTGCACCACATTACAAACTCAGTGATTGACCGACACATTGATGGGCAAATCCTGAGTAGGATCAAAGCCTCAAGCAAGATGTTAATACAATAAAGGTTGGGGACTTTAAAACAGTTGATTGACAAATACAGTTTAGTTGATGAAATCACTGATTGCGTCAGAGCAGAATCTAGTGGATAGGCTAACTCGGGTGACAAAAAGGGGGTTTGACATGATCAAACAAGTGACCACCCTATTGCCGATCACATGCGCTGTTTTAATGTACCAATTGGCACCTGAGCAAATACATGCCATACACTATCAAAGTGGATATCCTGGTGTTTGGTGTACAGCCTACTTTGTCTGAAGAGTCACGCTTGACTACAGGCAGTCATCTGACAGTAGACACAGCATCAGTCTACTGGCAAAAGGGGAGACTTGAATTAGATAGCAATTGGTGGCGCTTAGACATAGACATCACACATTACAATGGCACACATTTCTTAACACTCAGAGATTGTGGTCCAACGCGTTTCACTGTTTGGTGTCTGCTGGCACACTAGGATGCATCAACTGTCATATGACAACTACAGGCAGTATTCTTTGAACATGAACCACTGGTCAAGATATTGATGGACAATGCCCCAACGTTTTGTGGCCAAGACTTTTGGGCATTTATAGAAAAATAGGGAGTGAGGGTGCAATACTGATGTGTCTATACGTCCCAGAAGGTAATGATATAGCAGAGTGATGTCACTGCACCATTAAAAGAATTGTAGCCAGAACACGGTGCTCTCTTCAGGAAGCTGTCTATTGGTACAATGTGATCCTGAAAGATGACTCCACACTGTCAATTGAACCAACCAACAGAATTTACCACTACGATCAGCATGTGAAATACATAAATGCATTACTACCACCTTCTAACAGTGTAAATAATCAGTATGAAGTGGGAGACACTGTCGAGGTCAAGGACCCACACAGCTGATGTACCAGCAGATTTGGTAAATGGTGAGTTGATGGGATAGTTAACCTCCAAATGGTATTAGTTAACAGAATGCTGCACCATGTGAAAGACCTGTGACCAAGGTATGAATCTTCTCCTTCAGAAGGCAGTGGAAATGGGATATCATCTGAGAGTGACTCAGACTCTGTTGTTCTTAAGAACAGGGTCAGAAAGTCCACCTGCAGACCCAAAGGATGACAATATTGGAAATGAGGGAGACCAGGAGAACACAGGTGATAGAAATATCTCCCCTTGTCTATGAAGAAGCGCTTGCCAAAGGCAGCCTTCATCCCTCTGCCATGTATATGATCTGGAGATCATGGGGGAGTGTAACACAAAAAAAATGGCTTACCTTCTAGTAGAAAATGGATTCGGACACATCTCACATGTAAAGTATCCCAAAAAGAAAATGGTGGCTTTATGAGTCATACATTTAAGAAACGATACATCTTGAAGTCGGATACTTTTGCGAGACTCTTTTTTGCACCTATACAAATTTGATCTATCACTCAAGTGCTCAATGAGGTAACAGAGTAGTGTGATTGTGGTAGCAAACAGGAGACACGTATGTTGGATTGGTTGACTTATGCTATGCTGTTTGAGGGGAATGAAACAGATTAAGGAACTTTATTCCAAGTATGAAGAAACTGATAATAGCTTCCATGGACAAACAGATTAAGTCCTTATACCCAGAAGACATGTTTCTGGAATATGAAACATGGACTAAAGTCTCACTGGAAACTACAACTTTATTTTTATGCTAGCTTCTTTAAGGATCAGAAGGTTTTTGATTGAAAATATTGTGATAAGTGGTTAGCCAAAAATTAATAACTGTCTTGAGACAGACAATTGGCACTGGAAGGACATGCTAATTTGAATACAAATCAAAAAAACACCACTGTACTTTATCATTACAAAAATATATGTTAACCTGCTGGATTAAGTATTGTTAAGTACATTTCTGTTTTCTCTTTTATAATTTCTATGAATGTATATTAATGAAAGTGTCCATTGAATGTGCAACACAGACAAGCAAACAATACACTGAAAAATGTTGAAAAATTCACAAATATAGTTAAGAGTAATACATTATGTGAGGACTAATTCTGAAAATTAATCAAACAATAAATAAGCAGAAATTGTATTTTAAAACAAAAATCAAAGAAACACAATAACAATGTTTGAACCAAGTTTGTTCCAACCTTTTACAAGAAGCAAATGCATGAGTGAAAGTAAATGAAGAAAGATAAAGGCTTTCAAAATAAGACAAGAAAAGAAAAGACAACAGTTTTCAAAAACCAGGTATTTGTCTGATTAATTCATTATGGCTTGATTTCGGAGATTTGACCATGATTGTTGCAGGTACTCTCACATCAGACACATGTGGATAGACCTCAATCCTGAGCTAGTAAAGTTTTACAGTGGGAGAGTAGTGTGCATATTACCAACCCTACCAGTTTAACCCTATTAGCTCTTAAGAGATTTTAATTTCTAAATTTGTGGAGTTCTGACCAAATTATTGAAAAGTCTGAATATATGATGTTAGTGTAATTAAATTGATATATCTCAAAAATAGTTGAAAATCAAGTATTATAAGTTGATTTTATATGAAAGTAAATTGATTTCTCTTTCAAATGGTACCAAGTTTAGTCTCTTTGGTATTATTGGTGATAAGATATGATCTTGGAGATCTTTGACTTTTGCAAAGTTGTAAATTTACAAAGGTTGTACATTTCTGGCACCTCTAGCCAGTCATGTGATGGGTGTTAATACTGTCGATTGAAATACACCACTACTTGTTTGCAGGTGCATTCAAGCACTCATGGACTCTGTTAGTGTGTGAAACTTGTGGGTGAATTTGGGCACTTTGAGCTTTAGAGGTTCACAATGATAGTAAACTTTGAGGGTCAAAGTTGGTTTTTTTTTTAGTTTTCTTATCCTAGGCAGAAGGATATGATCAAATAAATTATATGAGAAAATCAAGTAATTTTCAGCTACTGAGCAAAACTCACCTCCAAAGAATGTTCTATTTCAATAATGCTAATGTTTAAGTCAGCCAGACGTGCACAAGGATCATCACTTGTACCTGAAATGAGAAACATGTTTTAGTTAAAATTTGCAAGGAAAAAAGGGTACTCATCCTGAGATGCGTCTTTTCAGATTTCAAAATGTTTTTTTGTCAATTTTCAATATTTTCCATTTTCATTAATCCATTGAGTTTTTTGATATACAAATCCTTAAGTGTAGATTTGGATTATAACTACATAGTAATAAAATAGCCAGTAATGAGGATTTTGATGAAAGAACATAATTTTATAAACTACCAACACTTATAAAAATGACTCTAGACAGTTGAAGAAGTTGAACAGATTTATAGCTCCTTAACAGAAATGCATGTATTACCAGGTATGTCAAGTTAACACCTTTCCCCTGAAAATTCAAAAATAAGTTTTGAAATGGAAATTAGAAGAAACACACAATGGTTAAACATCCGGTTCATTTCTATTCTTTAACCTCATGAAAAGTTAAATATTTTAGTGAAATATATGTACAACATTGAGATTTAAATGGATAATATGGTACAATTTAAAAAAAAAAAAAAAAATTTTTTTTTTTCATAGGGATGTTTATATTACAGATTCATAGACTCAAGATGTAATTTATTTCAAGGTTTTCAATCAAAAACATAGGGTTGTTATTATACACAAAAAAATACAGCAAATGTTGTGTAATAGGATAGGCAAATATGATATTACCTATTTCCATATGATGGAGAAATAAAGTACAGAGCCAAGAGTCAGACAAGAGTAGTTGACTACTGATCAGGTGTTGTAGAACAACACAATACAACAATATGGCACCACTGATAAGCATGTTTAAGTTGCTTAGATGAGCCAGAATTTGTTGAGATTTGGATCTGGTGTTTTGCAGTTCAGGCTTGGGTTAAAAAAATTGAAAGACAGTAAGGAAAGAGAAAATTAACTAATTGACCTCTTCTTAGCTTCAGCAGGTTGTGAAGATATAATGAAAATCTTTTTATGCCATACACCAACCGAATAATCTGACTTTCATTGAAATTTCAGAAATTATAAAAAAGAAATTTATGACCTAAAAAGAAACTTGTCATAGTGGAAAGAACCAAATTTCTGTCCATTAAACAGAAAAACATGATGAACTGATTACAAAATATTTTCATAGTTTAAGAGAAGCTAGCAGATTCTGTGAATTTGAGAAACTGGGAACTCAAGATTTGATTATAGAGGACAAATTGACAGTAGCAGAAATAAATTATTCAAATATTGAAAAGAGGCATTGGCGATTGTCTGCAGCACAGACAGAGCTCGATAATTTTTATTAGGAAAGAAGTTCCTAATAAAGTCGAAACATAAACCTCTAGATATTATACTTAATCTTAGAAAGGAGATCCCTCTTCCAGAATTCTAAGGTGGACAATAAAATTAATGGTATATGATTTTGACATCGATTATTTAAAAGGAAATACAATACCAAATAGCAATGCACTGTCATGGTTAGAATTTAATAAAGATCAAAAAGAAAAAAATGGTAATCTCGGATGAAGAAATATTACATTCAACTGAAACTGCCATTATCTCTACAAATTGGCATTGGAAACTCTACATGATCTGATATTAAGCAAGATTGCTGAAAAAACAAGTGGAATAGTTGTTTCAAGGCTGAAAGAGGAAGATGTTGTGATAGAAGATCTTGGTGAAGAAGAAAGGATTTCTTCAAGTCAGAATAATGTAATAGAAGATGAGCCTATGGATGATAGGCGTGACTGACTCAGACATGGAAGGAGATGAGATGAGACCAAGATCTCCATTAAAAAGAACAGGACATAAACTTAAAGGGGGAAGAGGAGGAAAGAGGTTGTGGAAGAAATTCAAGTATAATGGATTGCATTAAACCTCTATGGGTCAAGGAGGTATAATGGGATTGGCAAATAGGTTTTTACCTATTTGCATATGGTAGTTATAGAAGAAATAAAGTACAGAGTAAAGAATCAGATGGGATTAAGTTGACTACTGATCACGTCGTAGAATACTATAAAACATGTTGAAAAGGTAAAAAAGCTTTTAAAAATTATATATGCATTCTATCTTCTGTCTCTGAAATGAGGTATTGTAACTATTACATTATTCAGACTGTTGTCCTCATTTTGTTTGTCATATTCACAATGTTTCAGCCATTGTATTGTCCAGCTTTCTTCAGGTGATATATGTTGGAATTTCAAACTGAACCCTTTATTTAGTCTATGGTGGTAGTTTGTTCTAGTTCCATGTGCCATGTCTTCTCTCAATATCTCAATTTCAGTTAATTTAGCAATTCACAAGTTTTTTTTTTTACCTCTACTGTGGCTAGGTATTGAACTCACAACTTTGGTGAAGTCACTTTTTGGATTACTTCAATCAACACTTTTATCCACTGGGCCTTGGATACAATAGCTGAAATGTCATGAATATGACAATGAAGATGAGGACAACAGTCCAAATAATGTAAATAGTGTAAATAGCATTCTATCTTACAAAGGAACTGTTCAAAAACAGATATAGCAGCTCAATTACAAAATGAAATAAACCAACTTCAAGTCCAAACTCGAAGACCTGGGGGCAGAAAGAAATGTAAAAATCTCAGATTGCAGGTCAAATGTCAAAAATCCAATGCACAAGGCAACAGTCACTCACAAGCCAATGGTTAAGGTGGAAAAATAAACTACCCCGAATTCAAAAACACCAACTGCTTTTATTAACGGAATAATTTTTTCATTGGTCGATGGTTGGAGAGGACAAACAATATTAGAATATCCAAGATGCATTTATGGCAGCATCTGCGACTGACTTGTTTCTAATTTGATTATTTTGCCTTCAGCATATCATACAGAACACCTGTTCCGCTTTTCTCAGTGACTTTCTCTTTTGCCACACTCACCCTTGATGAATAGCCTCCTAAAGGGACATGAGACGTACTTCCACTAGGCTGAGCATAGATTTTGTTTGAGGACATACTCAAGGCATCTCTTATTTTGATTACTCCCTCATTGTTAGAGGACTCGTTATCAACATCACTTGTTGATGTGTTTGAACTGACAAGGGGCACAGATCCCTCACATGGCGCAACGTCCCATCAACAAAAATGCACGGACTTCTAATCCCTGTGACATCTCCCACTTGATATTGAGTTGTACATTTACCCACACATGGTCCCCTAACCCATATGTTAATTCTCCACATTCTTGCTTTGCTGGTGTTTTATCAATAGCTCATGCCTGGACTCTATAATGGTAAATCCCATTTGGCAGGTGCGGTGGAAGGTGACATGTCACATTTGTTGTGCCAATATATGGCTTCCATCACTGAGCATTGTTTCCTTGCAGCAATTCACTTTATGCTTCAGCGGCAACATTCAATTATCCTGATACTGGAGGGGGACGTATGCACAGCAGAAGCAGATATGGATTCCCCACCTGTCTAAAAACTCCTTGAATGGTTTACTATGGAAAGAAGTTTCATTGCTGATGAGAAGTTCAGTAGAAGGACCCTGTTAAAAAAATAGGGCCTTTAAATGGTTGTTGATGCTGGCTGCTTCTTGTTGATGCAGTTGTCGCCAGATTGCGAATCGAGTGGGTGCACAGTCAATCAGCATCATGTAATGTTTACCATTGTGATGAGTGATATCCATCCCAACCCAGGTCTACACATTGCTAATGTCTAACTTTCCTCTTGGCCACTGTACTGGTGATGGGTCAATGGACTGTCACTCTCACCAGAAAGGCCAGAATACATACAAAGGCCTCAAGCAGGATGCTAATTCAGATGAGGCTCAGCACCTTGGAAGAACTGGTCAGTGAATATGACTTATTGGTGTACATAAATTTGGTGAAATCCAGCCAGAACTGAGCAGACAAGCTGATGAGGGTACTACAGAGATGGCTCAATGCAGTGAGAAAAGAGAACACCAACCGCTTTTATTGACAGAACAATTTTTTTCATTGGCCAACAGTTGGAGAGGACAAACAGTATTAGCATATCTGAGATGCATTTATGGCAACAGCTGCGACTAACTTGTTTCTAATTTGTTTTTTTTTGTCTTTGGCATATTGTACAGAACACATGTGTCCTTTTTCTTGGTAAGTGACTTTTTCTTTCACCACAGAAATGTATATATTAGAAATAGAATAGGTTATTAATATAATGAAATATCTGAGAATAAATTGTGGTGGTTTTTATTTGGTTAATGATCTATCATTTTGTCTAGGGGTTGGATGTAGAAGTTGCACCTTAATTTGCTTTGTTTATGGTTCATTCTATTTAGTCCTATAATGCAGAATGAATACAAAGACAGAATGAACAATTTATGACAATTCTTTTTCTTCCAAAACAGGCTTGCTAGATTGGGCCATTTTGATGGCCCAGCATAGCTTATATTTGAATTTTGCTGCTTGTGTCTTTTAAAATAAGCTGGGTTAATTAGAAGAAAATTAATTCAGAATTTAGCAGTGTTAGGCTTTTAAATATAGACCAAAATAGCCAAGCATGTTTGTTAAGTGTGAGTCAAGCAAAGAAACAAGTTTGCTTTATTTTATTTTGTTTAATCAACTGCCAAGAAAAATAGCTAAGAAGGATCTCAGGGACAATGTTGTTATTTGGATGCTTTCTTGTTTGCTTAGATATGCATTCCATAATCAAGGCCATGAAATGGTGTTGTATAATTAAATTATATGACTAGTTTCCATGTCTTATCTTCTTTGAAGAATGTGTGTCAGTGACATCTTGAATACATCATCCCTATATTTTTTTAAGCCTGTTGCTGAATAGGTTATAGTACAAAGTTCAAGTTTACTTGGCAATAGTCACATTTGAGCTTGATGATTTTCAAAATTAGCACATTAACATTAACGAGTACTTCTTTACTGTTTATAATCAGTCTTTGAGCTTAGTTTTGGAAATTAGACTAATTTTCTAAGCTAATGTTCAAGGTTTCTAGCTAACAACTAACTTGTAAGGTTCACATAGCAGGCAAATTGTTAGTATATCTATTAATTTGAGAATTTCTAAGGAGTTAAAACTAACTTACTATTAATATATGCATACTGATTGAACATACTTTGTTATTTTTTGATGATCACAAACAACCAATGATGAAATAATGGATTCTAGGTGGTTAACAACAAAACATATACCTTCTGCCCTGATCCTGTAAGTACATTTAGTACACTAAAATCTGAATTAGTAGAATTTATATTCATCTTAGCAACTGAGCTAAAATAATAAGAATTTATTAAAAGGAGATGAAAGCATATATTTTAAAATATCTAACCTAGGACAAAGAACTCAATACCAAATATAGAAGTCTGCAATCCTTAGCTCTAATATAAAGATGGTCCAAGGACCAAAAACAATGTATAAACTATGTAGAAGATTAGGTTAATGCTAGATTGTTTACTTGTTGAAGTAGATCTTTAATACCTGCTGCTTAAGAAAACCTACTTGATAGAAAAATAGACCTCAATTATAGAACATGCATGACTGAACAAACAAGTCTAAACAATGATTTCAATTTGTTCAGCATCAAGATATTTGAAATGGTGTGTTATTGATATATATATATATATATATATATATATATACACACACACACACACACACACTAGTAATAATCTTATAAATATAAGAAATTATACTCGTCCGGAAAACCTTCGGTGTCTTGATTTGCAAATAAACAAACCAATACCAAAGGGAAAAAAAGGTACAAAAAAAGAAAGAACAAAGAACATGTACGTTAGCTGAAAATAATCGTCAAGCATCCAAGTCCAGAGTCCAAAGAAAAAAACCCGATACGAGTAAGTAAAATAACTAAATAAAGTGCTTGATACACTAAGTAGAGCAAACCTAAGTTAAACCTAAAGAGCCAGCCTTCCCTGACGATCCGCGTAGGTGAAACCTTGGTAGGTTTGTCTGGCTCTTTAGGTTTAATTATATATTTATATATATTTAGATGTGTGTGTGTGTGTGTGTGTGTGTGTGTGTGTGTGTGCTACTAAGTACCCTATTTTTTTTATAAGTAAACTCATAGTCAAATCTGAGCAAGATAGGAAAGAGAATTATTTTGAGGTGACCATGCTTTATAACTATAAATAAAATCTGTGAACAATTTTTATTTCAACTGATGTAACAAAGAATCTTCAGGTACTTTTTGGGGGGAGGGGAGCTTAATATTAAAAACAATAATAAAACAGTGACAGTTAAATGGATGTGCGGTGAGTGTAACAGTTATAAGCACAGAGAGTAAAATTGATGAGTCAAGTTCAAATTCCAGTAGGTTCTGTTTTGTTCATTTTGTGCTAATGCTTTTAGAAAAGGCATGAATCTTCTCCCTCCAGCTATGAATTAAATAACAGGCCAGATTAGGTTCTCTTGCCTTGAGGTGGTAACCAGTCTAGGAAAAGGAAAAATGAATTCAAAACCAACCTGGAGAGGAATGGACTGTCTAGACACACCATTGCTGCTATGCCTGAAGTACATGTGGTGTCCCTATGACCCTAATGGGGTGCATGACTTATGATGGAATTTGATGACAGTTAATTGGGAATTTCAAGATATAAAAATTATACAGAATTAGTTAATAAAATATTTAGAAAATGAGGTTGTAATTATCAATTTATTTTTTTATCCAAAATAAAAAAAAAAGTAAAAATTTTCAAATGGGATGACATTTTTGGTTATTAAAAAAATTGCTTGAAAAATGTTAATCATCAAAACTGAGAGAATTATTTTCTAACTTAAAACCTGTTTCCTGTACTTGTTCCAGTTTTTGGGGTTGTTATTTCTAAAAACTCTGGCAATTTTCTCAAAATTTGTTGAAGCATTCAGTGTAGAAATCAATGTGCATCAACTGAAAAAATTAAGTTCAGGAAAACAAAGATTTTGTGAAGAAAGGAAAGACATTACAAATTTGATTCATTTTTGTGAATGTAAACACACTGTTTAAGTTCTGAAGACTTAACAACTACCAGTTGAGACTATTATTAAGTCATTTAAAAGTAAAAATACAAATCTCAAGAAAGAAAAGTCATTTCACTATGAATCAAAACAATAAAATCTGCAATATACACAAGACAAAACTATCTAGACTTTGTGAGAATTAGAAATTCATTTTTTATGATCATCTTTTAATAAAAAGACAAATTTCTTAATCCTCTTAAAATTCCATTTTAAGAACTTAATACAGATTTTCAAGAATGTTCAAGAATATGAAGAATTTTTTTCTTTTTTGTTTTGGCATTGTAGCAATATCTTTATATTATCCCAAATAATAAAAACTACAAAATGCATTTTACAAAAGAAAATGCAAATTCAATGTCTAAAGTAGTTTACCTATGCTGTCAAAAATGACAGCATTTTTTTGTTAAGCTTTTACTATTAATGAAAGGTTTTTAATATACAAGTTTTTAAATATACTTTTCTAGGGATTATTGTTATACAATCTTCTTTGAGTTGCTCTTTTTTACCTCCTGACTTCATAAATATTTTGGAATGAAGTGCCATTGTCAAAACAAAGACACTGCCACCTGGTGCTGACAGTTCAAGTGAGATAAAAAAAAATTAATAACTCAATTGGAGTATTATATATGTAGATAAGTAATTTTTTAAGTGCATCACATAGCAATAAATATTTGTTTTAAAACTTATTGTTATCATTTTCATCATGGGGAATTTTTTACTAGAATTTTAAAGAATCTAATTTAATAACTCATAATGATTTATTATTGAAAAACTAAGCATCTGTCTATATTTCTGAAATGAGTCATTGTAACTATTCACATTGTTTGGACTGTTGTCTGCATCTTTATTGTCATATCCACAATATTTCGGCTGTTGTATGCTCCAGCCTTCTTCAGGTGATATATGTCGGAATTTCAAACCGAACCCTTTATTACGCCCACTAGGATAGTGTTGAGATGTTGAGTGTTTCCACGTGAGTATATGGTAATAACGAACAAACACAATCGTAGGGAAAAATACTGGTATATTCAGAGAGGTATTCACATCAGAGAGATTAGTAGTAGAACGAACGTAGGTTAGTAGTAACAATAAGTAATAGTAATAAAGTCCAACGGTATCTTCCGGTCGAGAAACGGAAGTGTAACTGATCACTACAGAAGTCTCACTCTGCACTGCACTACACTGCTACACTCCTCACAGTCTCTAGAACTACTGTTCTATTTATAATAATAGGATCAGTCTATTGTGGTTGTGAAGGTGGGTGCGCCCCAACAGATAGATTGCTCTAGTTCCACGTGCCATGCCTTTTCTGGATATCTTAATTTCAGTTATTTTCCTTTAGTAACTCAACTCTCAAAGTTTTTGTTCACCTCTGCTGTGGCCAGGTATTGAACTCACAACTTAACAAGGTCAAGTCACTGGATTTCTTCAACCAACGCTTTTATCCACTGGGCCATGTGTCCTTGGCATGTGGAACTAGAACAATCTACCCCAGTGGATGAAATAAAGGGTTCATTTCGAAATTATAATGTTTATCACCTGAAGAAAGCCGGAGCGTACAACAGCCAAAGTGTTGTGAATATGACAATAGAGATGAGGACAACAGTCTGAATAGTGTAAATATGAAAATTTGTTTTTACCTTTTGCAGCAATTAAATTTCCATATCCTTAAAATTACATTCATCATCACAAAACAATTGCTTTTTTTCTTTTATCTGCTATAAAGTGAAACAAGATTTTAAAATTTTACTGTCAATATCTGACATTTAAATATCTATATGTAACTGCTAAAGATCTTATGCAAGTCCTTGAATGTCATGTTTAGGACATGTTTCAGTGATAATTTTCCACACAAACAAAAACTACAGCTGATCACAGGCATGACCCCATTTCGTCATTACTGGGTTTGTCTGTATTTAACATGGCTCAGTATGAATGTGGACATATGGACTGTATTAGATAAAAATGGTTGAATAATTGTCGAGAGAAAAGATTAATTCATTCCCAGGTTTTTAGTTTTATGCACCCAACCAAATTTGGAGATATTGATCCATGCCTGCAACTGATATAAGTCTATAACCCAACATATAGTTTTTAGCTAAATTTTGATTTGAAATTTTCATTGTATAATGTTCAATCAATGTAATTAATATTTACCACTGGCAAGGAATAGATTATGTTAAAAATAAGCATTTATTGTATTAAAAAAAATTTTTTTTCTTTAATCATTAGGCTGTAGACTTATAAATTTATATATGCATATATTTTATGACTTCATTTCTGTATGCTTGTATATTTATTACTGTAACACAGCAAAAACAGTACATCTTAGCACAATTTTTGTTTGTGCAATACCATAAAAATATTAGAATATCTAGTAATTTTTCAATTAATTAGGTATAACTTGGAAAAAAAGTAAATTTCAGGAAGATAAGCTCTGGCCTAATTATAATTATTTGCCTTTTTCTTAATAAGAAAAATCAAAGGAATCTGCAAAGATGAATCCTTGACTTGTATGCTCACTTCTCTATTAGACAACATACAAGTGAGAAGACTTTGGTGATAATAATTAAGTTTAGTGATAATTAGCATTTACAAATAATTATAAGTTCTATAAATATAAAGTAACTTGTCATGGAGGCAGTGAAAGGCAACATTTAAATAAGTATATATTATCTTATACCATGCTGATCAGTAAACTATAAAATAGTTTTGTCTATAGCAATGCTTGCATTAATTCCTGACCATTAACAATCCCTTTCTTACTGGTAATGCACAATATACAGAGTAATGAAATTTGCTAAATCATGTTTTTGAATAAAAATGGCAAATTTTGATGCTTGAACTTTAGTCTACCATAAAAACATTGTTTGTTAGTACAAAAAAAATGATGAAAGCTAAGTAATGAAGTGATGGTGTAGTATTAAAGTCAGTGGCTAGTGATAAGAAAATCAAAAACCTTACTTAAGGTTCAATTGGTGATAAATAACAAATATAATTATTACATGTATTTCATTCCCTCATCTTCTTCCTACCAAGTCACTATTTCGTCATAAGAATAAATGAAAGTTTTCATGTATTTGTTAAATAAATCCTACTCATGAGGTCACAGTTTATATACAAAGCTAATTTAATAATAACAGTTGCACAATTATCATCATCACCAGTAACACTGAAACTGTTTACCATTTGGTTGTCAAGAAATAATCCTATGATTATTCTTGGTATTATCAATTATTAGTTATTCTATTTCCTTAATTATTACTTTTGTAGTTAGAATAACTTTGGAATGTTATTTGTTTCATTTATATTTTCCATAGATTTCTGATAAATTTCTTTTTACATGCCTCTGCTTCAATCCAAGTCTGACAGCATGAAAACATCAATAGTTATTATCTTTCATATACAATGCATCTAATTTCAGTCAGGAATATTCAATAAGGCTTATAGAAAGGGTTTCACTTTCTAATAGAAGGGACAAGGTGAAATCTTAACCATTGTTGGGAGGAATATATATTCTATCCTGTCAAACGATTTTTCTTTGATAATATTGACCTTTCATATAAGTACTGGAACTTGCATTCATTTATTTTGATGAGGAGTTGTATGAATTTAGAAAATTAAATTGGGAAATTGGATTTCAAAATCTAGTTTCATTCAGTGATGTCTTATTTTGTCAAAACTTCTTGGAAGATGTTTGGAGCCACTTCCTCCTTATGCCTTGTTCTACAAAGAGCCATATTGGAGTCATTTTTAATCCCAGGCACGCTAGGAATGGAAAGCAGTAAATATGGAAACAATTAACTTGCTTCAATTTTCCATGGATAATAATATAAATAATCTGAAACATTAGGAATAGCAATAGCTGTCCTTTACTATTGCATGTGTGTGAGGTTTATGGAAATGATCCATCAAAAAAACCAAAAAAAAAACCCTTACATGAAGAACAGGAGGAGTAGATATTCAGAATGGTTGCATATTTCTTGCATTGTTAAGTATCAATTTCCTTTGATTGCAGCCTGCATGCATCCAACATTCAGTACATAGATTGCTTTCAAATGATTCCCTGCTAAGTTTGAAATGCTGGTATCAAAATTTTATCTGAGCTTCGTTTTATCTGACCCAATGTATATACACTATGAATGCAATTGTCACACAATACACAAGCTCACTCAATAGCATCTTACTGCCAACTGAGTAACCTTATAGAAGTGTGTTGATGCATGCAGAATAAGGTCCCCTCTGATTGGTTACCAAGTTACAGCAAATCTGTGCAACCTATTTTTGACATACTTGTCAGAGAGCCTTTCCATGTATTTTTTTGTGAAAAACTGTGCATAGATACTACACTGATCTTAGGCAGTGGCTAGGATGACACTTTGATCCAAGGCAAAAGTACTTATCCATACATAAATAAACCTGCCATTTCTTTTTTAAGAGTACCAAACTTATAGTAAGAGTGTACTGAAAATTCTCAGACCAACTCAATTCCCAAAACATGTCCAAACATCAGAATTTATTTGGAAATCCATTTTTGGTTGGGCCTAGAATATTTCAGCACCTCCTTGTATATCTAATCAATCATGACAGAAGTTAAAGTCTGAAAGAATAAAGCTTTTTTTTTTTTAACATTCTTATTAAAGAATGTGACTGAGAATTTAATTGCTGAAAAGGTGAATGCAGAAAAGCCAGCCAATAAAACTTAAGCTTCTTATGAATGTATAAATTAATACAAAATTCATTTTGCTTTCCTTCTTATTCATTTTAGCAGCCAAAAATAAAATGGATTCATTTGTTTATTACAACTGAAAGCTATTAATTAAATCAACCTTTCAAATGGTGGTGAAATAGCTCAGACACACTGGGTTGGTAAGACATGCTTTGTGAATATAGACCTGTTTACATGTTTTGTCATCTTAACACTTTCCATCATAATAGGAGATAGATATACATGTATGTGTTTGTGTGTGTGTCTAAGTCCCATGAAAAGCCAGCTAATAATACTAATTTCTGTAAAACAATCCTAGTTATTTGTTAAATAATTATACTATTCGGATATTTTTATCTCATCACTAAAATTTTATGTGACTAAAAACACACTGGGACTAAAGAATGGTGTTTATGGGACGTTTTATGAAGTCATTATATATAGATATACAAGTCATCAACAGCAGATATGACATCATCATCATCACCACTGTGAGACTGGTTCCCAGCCAAGTGTTTTTTCGTGTTAGAGAACAGATGACCGTGGAATCAAGAGAATGAGTAGGGTGATCAACCTGTTCAGAACCATACTCATGCACAGCAGTCACTGAAATCAAGGATTCGACTGAACTACAAAGAACGTTTGCCAATTAGGGAAGGTTCAATAATGGCTTTAAGAGAAATTGAGCAGGATTCTAATCCGTTTCAACCTGGGCAGAGGGAACCATTATTATATCCAATGTGCTCTAAACTGTGACTGAGCTATGAAGAACTTTTTCCAATCAGGTCAGGCTGATTAGTGACTTTAAACAAAATTTTTCTCATCATCAATTGGGTGGCATTTAAGCTAGCTTCTGCAGTGGGCTCTAGATTGAGCCTTCATTACAATAGGTAAAGAAGAGTAGATTTGATAGGCAACAGTAAACTACAGAACTCAAAATTAATTGCTGCATTTATGTATTGTATTAATATTTAAGCTTACCTTTTAAAAGTTCAACGATAATTCTTTTGCCACCATTTAAAGACAATTTGATGTATGTAGGTCCTTACTTTCCATACAAACAATTATTTTTATTTCATGGCTGACTTTTGCTGGATTTTGCAATTAATTTTGATTATTCTCAAATTTATTTTCATGTTGTAAAAATTGTTATTGTAAAAAAAAAAAAAAAAAAAAATCACTGAAAACAATTGCAGTAATGAAAAATTGGGAATCCAAAATTTGAGGATTGCAGGTCCAGATCTGACCTGGAATGTTTTTAATTTGCTCACAGAGTTGGCCCAATTCCAAAATGGTATGATATGTTGGGCTATGGACTTTAGGAGTAAAGTTGAAAAGTGTGACACAGTGACATTATTATATATATATATATATATATATATATATATATATATATATATATATTACCATAAATGTGTTATTTTAATTAATTTTACTGTTTACAAAAAAAAAACAAAACAAGGATAGCAATAACTTTTACAGTAATAAGAAATAATTTTGGATTAAAAAAAAAACAAACATTTACAGTTTTATTATTTACTGTATGTATCCAGATATTGGTGAAAAAAATAAAACTCAAGATAAGTGTATTTAATTCTATTCTTTTGAGATTTTCTAATTGTGATGACATTTTTTTTTTTTTATATAGTTCTAATAAGTAGGCATTTGCATTGACCCTTAATTTAAAGTGAATACAATTATTCCAGAAAATCGAATTTGATCAATTTAAGAAAAACAACCAAGAAAAATGGCTATATAGCATTTACTTTACTAGTTCAGAAGACAATAATTTTCAGTCAGGTTGGAGATGTAAAAAGTTTTATTCACTTTTCAAAAAAAAAAAAAAAAAAAAAAAAAAAAAAAAAGTCACCTCTCACTCCATTCACACGATCTATTCCTACAGCATCAACCAACATTTTAAGAAACAATATTACTTTTAATCTTCTGGTCTTCTGACACCTGATGGTGATTAAAGGAAAGTCAGTAGATCTTAAGCTGCTTATGACCTCTTCTGATTTTCTTCCTTCAATCTTGCCACTCACAGTGCCATTTTGACTACTGCCAGTAAATATAGAAATATGCTCTTGGCTTGGGAAGCAGTCTACCACACATATGACTGACAAGCATGCTCAGTCGGGTGGGGGTGGGGGAGGGGTGTAAGTGTAGCTACATGAAAGCAAGGATGGGTAAGATTAATATGGAGAAGAATTTGTCTCTGAGAGGAGGAAAAAAAAATTAATGCTTAATATCATTTTTGCTATGCTCTGGGGTGTGGGAGTTGTAAGACCACCTGCTTTTGTTGTTGAATAAGTGCAGGTAAGTTGTGTCAAGCTGTATTTTTCAGGTTGAGAGTTTTGATGATAAACCACCAGATGTTTTATGAGTCACCTGTCTACATGCCAGCCTTTAAGTAGGGTCTGTTTAATAGAAACCATATGCAAGTAAGTATCAAGTTAAGTGTATGGATAAATATATAAACCAATTTTGTAAATAAATTAAAAATAAAAATAGTTTGGTTATACATACCAGCCTATCTATGGTGTACACAATTCTTTCTAAATTTCCCATAATGCACTGATTTTACTGTTACAACTTACCTTAATACCAATAGATCAACCTTTTCATTTTTCTAAATGTTCTCTTAATACAAGGCTCTAGAGTCATCATCAAAGCTTCCTGATTTAAATTGTTGTAAGAGTGTAAAAGTAGGAAATAAGAAGTGTATATTATAAGGATATGCAGGATATATAATGGTGGACCTTAGACTTGAAGAAGTTTAGATTGTAATGATTGGAGAAGCAACCTCTTAGGAGACTGTTCTACAAGGTAGTGTTTCTCAGGAAGAAGCTGAGTGGAACTTCCTCCTTACAAATAGAATATAAAGGAAATCGGGATAAGTTGACTGTCTATGTGACATGACAAGTCCTAGCTGTAAAGGTCTGAACTGATGAAACAACAATGCAACTTGCCTGAACATTTATCATGGACATATATTGATAGATTAGCAACAGGCATGCAAGGTTTTATCTGTATGAAAGTGAGTGTAAGGTTGAAAATAATTCATTGTCCACAAAGCTGTTCAGTCCACCAGATATAGCAGCATTAGCAATACTCCATTTTTGGTCTCATTTGACTATTGTAAAAATAAAGCATAGCAGGAGTCAGGTACTTTCTGGAGCCGTACGAGGAACGATACTTTTGGTTCTGTGTTATTTTTCATTGGTCAGACGTCATGTGTTTTTTGTCTTGTTGGTCTTGGGGAAATTGTGTCTGTGTGTGTATCTAGTGGAAACTTTTGTTTCTTTTTGGTAGTGTTCATATATAGTGATTGGGAGATGTTTGTTGTGGGAGTGAAAGACTTGGGTTACATTGGCTGCAAATATGCGGATATTAGATTCTTTAAGTATGGGTTGTATGAAAATTGGTGATATGAAAAGCTGAATTTGGCATGTATTTATTGATGGGAAAGTGTTTATTAGAATTCCTTCTAAAATTTTTCTTCATAGTAAAGCATGTTCCTTTCTTATTAGGGTGGCATTTTTTAAAGTTCTGGCCTGTTATATTTCGGTGTGTAATGAGAGAGTTCAGTGGGTTGTCCCAATGTAGGTTTCTCTTTTGTTCATGTGTTTCTTGTATGAGGCAAATCTGTCTGTTGTACAAAACTCAAATAACCTGGAAATTCAGTTAATTAACCAGAAGGAATATATTTCAGGTAACATCAAACAGACATATAGAGTCAGCAAGTGGTGGTTCTTTATCTAAAGAGCAATTTTCAAACATTGCCAAAATGAGTATTGTTTAAATTCTATGAGGGCGGAAAATGTCCACAAAATACCCAATAAACATCTCACAAGTTTGTTTCTTAATAGAAACGTTTTTTTATATTTCAAATGTAAGTATAGAAGAATGCCTGTGAAGAATTATAAATAGTGAAAAGAAAGAAAGAATTATGAGAGCAGCGACAAAAAAAAAAAAAAAAGAAAAAAAAGAAAAAAAAGAAAAAAAGAAAAAAAGAAATCTAAGTAGGCTGCTTGCTGTCACAGTGAAGAACATTTTCTGAAAAAGTATGGTTTATTTTTTTTACCAACAACTACAAACATTAGATGATACTGTAGATAGGGTTCGTCAAAAGTTATATTCTTTCAATGAAAGGACACGACACTAGAGATGATAAAATTATGAACGTTTATTTGTTGTTTTTTTTTAGAAAAGAAACATATGGTTGCCTTAGAGAGAATATGTAAAACTTATAAGCAGTTATACTACATTGAATAAGCTTTTACTATACCAGACTTGTGTATGTCACACCACAAACTTGAATACATTGTATATGGCATGCTTATCTTCTCATGCAAATTTTGTGGCTCAGAGGTAATGCAAACTTATGACCACAACACACATCATTCTTATGTAAATCTGAGGTTTTTTTTTTTATTGATTTCTTTTTGCTTTCCCATTAAAAAGAAACAAACAAATGACAAAATTCTTGCTGCCATGTAATTCCAAGATGGACAGCACACCAGCTGAGAAGAGCTTTTTGTAAAGAAATGGTTGAATGAATATTTATGATTGACTCAAGAATCTAGCATCGCCAATATGCAATATTTCAATCTAACTTGAACAGAGCCAGATAAAAGAAAAATCTATGGTTGGGCAGCTCTAGTCAGTTTCATTCAAAAGGTGTGCAGCATAGAAATGGTTGTTAATGGGCTTGGAGAGTAAAACCCAAAACTAGTTAAAGGAGTAAGGCTATATTTCAATCTGTCTTAAAAAGAATGCAATAAAAAGAGCAAAATGTTATTGGAAAACATCAATCATCCCATGTTAATGCTAATTTTTATGCTATGAAAGAAAGTCAACTTTCTGTTCCTGAATCAACCACATGCCAAATTTAAAGTGAGCAGTTGTGTCAAACCATTACTGAATTAGTTTAATCAAATGTTCTTAAGTCTTCTGAAGAGTACTGGTACAGTTGAGAAAAAGTGGCTATGGACAAAAATATGTACTGTTAAACTACACATGCTGGAACAACAAGGTAAGCACAATCTATGGAAAAAAAAAATTCTTGCACTATTCTTTGTGTTGATTGAGAGAAACCTTCTTTGTTTTGAAAGCATGAAATGATACTGGAGCAAATAGTAAGAAAATACTGGGATTCTGTTTTAACCTAGAAAAGGTTACTGAATAAGAATAACCAAAACGAAGGTTGGAAATGGAACGGTAATCTTTATAACATTAACAACATACAAGACTCACCAGCAGCATGTAGTAAGTTGTTAGTGGTGAACTAGTGGTGATCCCCCCAGACAATATATTCCACTGTATTTATTGGGACATATCCATTATAGTACATGGGTACGGTATAACACCCCCTATTTTAGATTTACTCTGCACAGAGTCAATATCTTTTCCTTTTTGGGTTGATTTTGATTCTCACTGTCACCCTTCTTTTCCTCTTATCTGGTCTTCTACAACAGGAGCTTTCTGAGGAATGGGCACATTGAATGTGTCGGAAAGAACTTCCATAGGACAACCTCGACTGGAGTATCGTTCTCTTCATTTATATACCTACTTTTTATGTGATCACAGTGCCTTTTGAGCACCATTTCTGGTCCTTTCACTAAATATACCATCCTACCAATTCTTCAGACAATAGTTCCAACTTCCCAATATCTTTTACCCATTTGATACATCCGGTAAAAAATCTTTTGACCAGCTTCATAAAATTTATTTACAGCTTTTTGTACCGTATGTTCAAGTTTTTTCTAATTGGGTATCAACTGAGCTTATTTTCTGCGCAAACATAATTTCTGCTGAAGCCGCATTCTTATTTGGTTTAAGCTGATATACCTGTAGAATTTGTTGCAATGCTGCAACTGTGGATCCACCGTTGGATTTTTTTAGAGCCTTCTTAAAGGTATCCAGAAAACGCTCTGCCTGGCTGTTACTTCTAAGGTAGTAAGGGGCAATTGTTATGTGCTCTACCACAAACATTTTGGAAAATTCCTTGAATTCTTTTGATGTAAATTGGGTGACGTTATCCGAAACAATAGAATCTGGTACCCCAAACCTCATGAACATTTTATGCAGAAACCCAGTTACTACTTGTGTGGTTGGTTTCTTGTATCTCAATATCTCTGGCCACTTGGAAAAACTATCTACAACAATCAAATAATGACCCATTAACTGGACCAGCAAAGTCAATATGCAGACGTGACCATGGGTGGTCAGTTTCTGGTCATGGGTTGAACTTTATTGGTGATTCTTTAGCTGCCAAAGCACACCCTTTGCATGATGGTACAAAACATTCAATGTCTCTATACATGTTATGCCAGTATACATAACTTTTCATTAAGCCTTTCATTCTGAATATACCAGTGTGTCCTGTGTGGAATTCTTTCAGGATTCGTTTCCGTAGTAACGAAGGTACCACTATTCTTTCACTATACATGAGAATGTCATTGCAAATTGAATATATCTTGGATTCTGTTTTACTTCTATTTTATTTCCAATAAAACTGTCATTCAACACTTTACTTTTTATTTCTTCCAAAGTCACAGGTAGTTCCCACACAGTATTGTATAGTACATTTATCTCTACTTTCGCTTGTAGAGAAGCAATAACTGTGTCTTCCAAAGGTTCACTATTTCTTGAAATAAGTCTGGACAATCCGTCAGCATGACTCAATTTATTCAATGGTAAGATTTGGTTTATTTTGTTTTACAGCATATCAACTTCAATGGGTTATTTAATGCTGACAAATGCTGGTAATATTTTGTTTTGTCAAAAATCTGTTTCTGGTAATATTTTTCTTTCAAAATTGTATTGCTGTTAATAATTTTTTCAAAATGTATTGCTGGTAATAGTTAACTATTTGCCCATAGCTGGGACCCTAACAGGTGCTACCATCCCAGGTCAGGGTGGACCTGGGAACACCAGCAATTAAGAGGTAGTTCCACGCTCCTCAAAACCTCCTGATCAGAGGCCTTGTTGCTGGATGTAGTTTATTGTCTTACCCAGGACACTCAATGGTAAGACTTTCATTCTGAAATCGTAATTTAATAGAATGGTTCCCCATTGTTGTAACCTATTAGCTGTATGGGTCGGTAGTCCTTTTTTGGACCCATAAATAGCTAACAATCCATTTGTAAGATAAACCTTCTCTCATGAATGAATCTCTGAAATTTCTTAATGGCAAACACAATCCCTAAACTCTCCTTTTCTATCACGGAATAATTCTCTTTGGCCGGAAGAAGTGTCCTGGATGTGTGTGCAACAGGTTTAATCGAGCTGTCTTCAAGTTTATGCATAATGCACGCACGAGTGTCACTTGCTACAATTATTTCTTCTTTTGGATTGTAATGTGTCAAAAACAAGTCTGACATTAGCATTTCTTTAATTTTTTCAAATGCTTCCCAGGACTCCATCGTCCAAATCCATTTAATGTCTTTTTTTTAATAGTTCATTTAATGGAGTTTGCAAACAATGCATGTTTGGCACAAAACTTGCCAAACCCAGGAAACTTTGTACGGAACTGACATTTTCAGGAGCAGGCATGTCTTTTATAGCACTGGTTCAGGCTGAATCTGGTCTCCTGCCATTTTTGTCAATTATTTGTCCCAAATATTTGATTCTATCCATAAAAAATTCACACTTTTCGTCTTTCTGCCTGAATCCATAGTCCTGAATCCTTCTGAAACTTCAAAAACATTTTTCTTGTGTTCTTCTGGGTTTCCACTTTCCAGCAAAAATATCAAGAGCAATTTTTATTCCGAAAGCCAAATGATTGAATTTATACAGTCCTTGATGTGTTTTTATTGTAAGTAATTTTGAACATTCGTCGTCCACTTCAATCTGCAGATAATGCGTCACTTAGGTTGATTTTCAAAAATATCTGAACCTCACTAAATTGTGCAAAAACCTTTTCCGGTCCCGGAAGTGGGTAATTTAAGCCCGTGGAGAAATCTGTGCAGACACATATCTCTTTAGACTTTTTCTTTATATATACTGTTGGTGAAGCCCAATCGCTATATTCCCCTTTACATAAAACACCCATTTTTTTTAGTCTGTTAAGCTTGTCATCGATCTGTTTTAATGATTTGAAGATAGGTAACTCCACGAAATCGCTAAAAAAATGGCATAGCATTATAAAAAAAGTCGCCAAATTTGAATAAAACAAAATTTTATCATCTAAATGCTTATGTTATTATGAAGACGAAAGACCAAAGTTTTTTTTTTAATTATTTTTAAAAAACTTTTTACTTCTTTTTAGAACATTGTAAATTTTGATTAAAAAAAACCTTGTTTCTCTTTGTATCACCAGAACTAGTAAAATAACATACAATTTTTAGCACGTTTTTTTTGTATGACACACATTAATTTGGAAAATCTTGCAAAAATAAAAATAATTGTCGGGTGTTAATGAAACTTTCAGAAACTATTCATAGATAATGGAAATTATTATAAATATGTTTTTTTTTATTAAAATCATGGCAGAAATATTTTTTTTATATTTATTATCCCCCCCCATAACTAATTTTATGAAAACTCTAGAAATTTGATCGCATCGAGTTTAGTGATTACAATAGTTAAAAGCACAAGGATTTTAGGAATGCAAATCATGTTTTGTTTTTTTTTAATTGGACCCATTTTATCTGAAAATCAGCTCTGAATTGTAACATACAAAACTCAATAAAACAAAGATATTTAATTTCAAATGCTTTTATTTGCTTTTAGTTGTTTTTATGAATATGAACAATATTTTCTAAAAGCAAAAAATTTTTTCGATGAAAAATGAATTTTTAATACAATTATTTATTTCTTTAATTATAATAGATTTTTACATTTAAGTTGTTAAAATATTATAAAATTAGTTAAAAGCCGCATCGGGTTTCCTAAGTGTCCTTATGAGATAGATCTTTTTTTTTAGCGCATTGTAAATTGTTTAATTTTGACCAATCAGAAGATCCGCAGTAATTAAGAAATGTAATTTTGTGTTTATAATTGGGCGGTAATTATAAAGTATGGAAGACCAACCAGAATACAATTAAGTTGCGTTATTTGAGTTCAGCATTGTTCTCCACTGTTAAGGCCTTTACTTTTGTGAAACACGTGTGGAGAAGTTAATTTGATTTTTCAATTTCAACTAAGAAGGGTACCTACTTTCATCTTATGAAATTTATATGATCTTATTTTGATATTAATCTCAGTTATGACATTTTTCCATAAATGAAATATCAAAATTAATAATAAAATGAATGGAAATACAAATAACACAGTAAAATGTAATAAATGTACATAAAATTATAGTATTTTATGTACACTTCTGATAAAATTTCATAAGAAAGGTACCTATAAATTAATTAGATACCCCTCTTATGAAATTTAATCTCACTCTTAACAGTCTTATTTTTTCATTTCTTTATAATATATTTTCCATAAAGCATCGTAAACGTAAAGGTGAAAGCTAAGTACAAAAAAAAAAATTAGAGCGCTGAAAGTTTTCCTTAAAAGTAATGAGGTAAATAATTTCACTTCCTTCCATCCGTAGAAAGAATTATCCTCCCATGAGTTATCTAAATGTCATGAAAATGTCTTTTGTCACCTGTCAAGTGACGCAAAAGGTTATGACCTGCTTTGTTTTATTTTCAAATTACATTTTTTCGGTGCAGAAGCTAAGTTAAGCTTGGTTCAAAATATTTTAAATAAACATTATAATTTCTGATTTTATTAAAATAAGTTTTGAAAAAAATGATAGATTTCTAAAAGAATTTCATAGTGAGATTTTCATCTTTTTTAATGATTGAAAATGATGGATTATCTGTCAGTTTTTATGACAAAAAAAAAAAAACAAGATTTTTACTGAAAATTTCGGACGTGCTAGGAACAATTAAAAAATGTAAAAAAATACCCCAAAAATACTTTGATCTTTCCTCTTTAATAATAATAATATGAACATTAGACGATAAAATTTTGTTTTCGTCAAGTTTGGCGTCTTTTTCATCATGCTATATTCTTTTTGTTTACATTTCGTGGAGGTACCTATGTGAAGAGTACATTTCTTTTCTTTTTGAAAACTGGTTGTATGTTTCCCTTTAGCTCAAATTTAGCTTTCATTTTCTTGCACCTGCCTAACCCACCAGAAAATACCTTTGGGAATTTAAATTTTAACTCTTTCTTCAAACTTTCTGCCTCATTAGTAAAACATTTAACGTCTTGGCAAAATGAACTGATCAGTCTGTTCCAAAAAAGTTATTTGTATTTTTCATTACAAACAGTCTTAATTTAAAGATTTTATCATTTAATGTCACATTTGTTATAAATTCCCCTTTGAATTTTATTTTCTGTCCAGTAACACTATAAGCAATTTTTTTGGTAACCATTAACGTTTGTTTTCCTAGTTTTCTCCATTTATATACATTTATTATGCTTAAATCGGATCCACTATCCAATTGTAATTTGATATTTTTGTTAAGGATTTTTACCTACACAAATTTCCTCATGTTTCGACCGGCAGATTCATCCATATTAGCAACTTTAACATAATTCCTCACTTGTCTTTTTCCTCGTGTCTTACAATGGACTTTCTTATGTCCTTTTTTTTCCGCACTGAAAAATTCTTTATTTTTGTATGGGCAGTCCTTATGCCAATGTAATCCTCCACATGCATAACAGAGTTTAGGAGTAATGTTTTTTTCTTTCTTCACTTTATTTTTTTGATGCACTTTTTAAATATGCAACACACTGCTTATTTCAATATCTTTGGTATCTTGTTGAACATTTATAAACCTCTGACAATTTTTTATAAAGTCAGATTGGGTTTGTTTTCCAGTCTATTTAAAACCCTTCTCCTGATTTCAGCATCTTTTGTTGACACCAAACCTTGAGCCATTTAAAATTGTCAGGGCTTAATTCTGCCAGTTTTCACTGATCATTCACAATGCTTGCGATCGTTGTGAAATCATCATCTTCCTTTTTTACTAAGTTCATAAATTTCCATCTTTATGGAACAATGACATCTTTGGGCTGAAAACTTCTGAAAGCACAGTAACCATTTCTTTAAACATTAGGTCAAGTTTTCTTTGGTAATATGTAATTTATGAACTTTGTGTGTTCAACAGTGCCTAGTTCCCTTAGCACTAGTCTGACCTTTTTGTGGTCGAACCAATTTGCACAGTTCGTTTTGAAAAGGTCTTCGTATCTATGGAAAAAACAATAAAACGTTACCTCCTCTTTTGGCATATAATAAAATACAGCAATCGCATTTATTATAGCACCCTACAAATTTTCGTTCTTGTTACCATTTTCTGTTATTGTTCCATCCCCAATTCTAGAAGTTTTTCAAGTCTTTCTTTGTAATGTCTGTTGTTCATTTTGTCGTCTCAATATTTCAAGTAAAAATCGTTTTATAATCCTCCATTTTGTACTTTGTGTGAACTACTTTCAACAAAAATATATTTTTTTTTACACAACTGTTTCTAAAAAGCACTTTAAGTATTCCTATCAATTAACTTCCAATGCAACAACTTTACACCAAGGAAACCTCAACAATACATGTTTTTTGTAAACTTCAATTTCACGTAACTTTTGTTACATTTTTGTAGTTGGAATAAAATCTTGTGTTTTTCAAATGTTGTATTCCTTGGTAAAAATTCATGTAATTATTAGAAAATCCTTGTAGCCAAAAATGCTTTGTAGCTTTGGTAATTATTACTTGAGTTTTGCCAATATCTTTGTTCATAGAATATCAAATTCGTGAACGTTTATGCGAGTTCTGTTCTGACGAAAACTTTGTTCGCTAAATGTTGTACTGGTGAATGTTTACTTGAGTTCAGCCAAATTCTCATCACCAAAATGTAACCTAGGAAAAGGTTACTGAATAAGAATAACCAAACCAAAAGTTGGAAATGGAACGGTAATCTTTATAACATTAACAACATACAAGACTTGCCAGCGGCATGTAGTAAGTAATCCACTGTTAGTGGTAATCCCCCCAGACAGTATATTCCACTGTATTTATGAGGATTGGGACATACCCATTATATCCATAGGTATGGTAAAACAGATTCTAAGCTCAGGCCCCAAGTGGATGTGGCTCTGTTCCTATTTATCCCGAGTGGATTTAACCAAATGAATTGAATTCCTTCTTCTATGTCTACAAGAAAACAATCTCCTGCATCATTTTACCTTCCATTGCATTATATTGTAATGTAGCTTGAATAGAAAGAAACAAAAATGCTTTTAAAAGTTTAGGGTTTTTTTGTAGTCTTGGTCAGTTGTAATTAAACAAAAGTTTGCTCCAGACAGGTTAATGCTGTGTCTTAGATTGGCCTTTTATCTGCTCTTGGAGAGATAATTATCTATTCTCAGTTTTTGTAATAATCACCCAAGGTGCTGCATATAAGAATAAAAATATTCAATTTTCCAGAAGGTGGGGGATTTTCTACCAAGGTTAGCATTTCTCAATTGTTATTTCATGCATAAAATTGGCAACCAGTTAAAAAGAACAAAAACAGAAATTGGATTTCAGAATCACCATCTGTGGATGTTATTATGTGGAGCTGAAACAGTGAAGAAGATTTTAGAACTGCAATTGAAGATTTTTTTCTGCCAATTTCATGAAAGATGACAGTAAGCAACAAGCTAAATTATTGTATGTGTTTGGAATTAAAATAATTATGCAGTTCAAGGTCTATAGATAATAGACTGAGTGAGAAGGGATTTAACAAGCTGTGTCAACTGGTGCAATCACTGTTTCCCCAATTAAAGTCATGAGGGGTATTTTTTGTTCTATTCTTTGGATAGAAAGGAAAATAAAACTGTCAGTATGTTACAAAACTGAGAAAAATAGATGAGAAGGGATAATTTTGGGAACAAACTTAATGTGCATCCAAGAGAGGCTACTGGGAGGAGTTAGGAATGAAAAAATTGTTTTAGTGTTTGATGCTGGAGAAACCTCTTCAAATATCTGTAGCAATTGATTCAGCTACAAACTTTCTAAGGACATTCATTGTGCAAGGCTTACCAAGGAATAAATCTGTATGTCCTATTTCTAATATGTCAGTGAAACATGAACGCTATTGGTGGGAGAAAGCTAGCAATCTTGCTAAGTGTTTAAAAAAAAAAAAAAAAAAAAAAAAAAAGGAGGAATGTTTTAGATGTAACCAAGTTGGACGTACTTGTCAAAAAGTATGCACAAGATAGAAGTTTGGTTTATTTTTGTTTTGTTTTACGGCATATCAACCCCAATGAGTTATTTAATGCCAACAAAATTTTCATTGCTGGTAATATTTTGTTTTGTAAAAAATCTATTTCTGGTAATAATTTTTTTAATTTTTTTTTTTCAAAAATGTGTTGCTGTAATAAGTTTTTTTCAAAAAACTATTGCTGGTAATATTTTTTTCCTCAAAAACTTATAGCTGGTAATAATTTTTTTACAAAGTATTTCTGGTATTAAAACCTGTTTTTACACTTTCATAGTGTTTTTACTCCAGTTTCAGGATTAACAATTTGCCCATAGCTGGGACCCTAACAGGTGCTACCACCCCGGGTGAGGGTGAACCTGGGAACACCAGCAATTAAGGGGGTGGTTCCATGCTCCTCAAAACTTCCTGATCAGAGGCCTTGCTGTTGGACATAGTTTATCGTCTTCCCAAGGACATGGATGTAGTTTATCGTCATACTCAGTACAGACAAGACAGAAGTAAACACTTTAGCAGAAAAGGAAAAAAGTAATAAATTTGGTAGATTTTGTGATGTCAACAAACACCTTTTGACACTTTCGTAATGTCAACGAATACTCGTTGTCACTTTTGTAATGCTCGTTGTAGTAGAGACTTTGTAATCACAGATACAACTATAGTACACCATTGAACAATGCTGATGTCAGATGCCTTCGAATAACACTCATACTAATAGTACTTGCTTGATAATACTCGCTTGTATAGTAATCCGAATAGAAAAATAGTATAGTGGATAGTATAGAGAATAGTGATCTATATAGAAATAGAGGATAGAGTAAAAAGTGTGATCATGATCGTTTAAACGTTATGCTAATTCCCATATATACATTTCCTCTACTATCACATGATCTATTATTCTAAATGGGAGTGCCTGTGTTTGCTCTCTGGTGATCTATATTCAAATGTTGGCAGTGACATGTCATTCCTATATAACAGTAGTAAATAACATTGGTAGTTGTTTAGATCAAGAAAAAGAACTGATGAAGTTCTATGCAGTTGCTGACATGTTCACTACCTGTGCAGACTCAACTATTTCTGATTAATCAAAATATGTCGATGAAGGTGGAGCCTTGTGCTTTATGCTCAGTGATGAATTTGAAGAAATTTAAGGAATTGGATAGACTTGAAAAGATATACAGTCTTACTAGTGAAGCCGTATGGTATAATTGGTATTCAGGTGTTGTATGAAGGTAGAAAACGATTGTTGATTGTGCAAGATGAGGTTCTCATATCAATTGGCAAAAAGAAAATGAAGTCAGATTTGATAACCATGTTTACTTTGAGTGTGGCGGAGGAGATGTTATTAAAATTGAAGAAATTATTGGTCAAATTTTGGTTATTTAAAGGATTTTAAGATGAAGCTACCAGTTTATAAGACATCAACACAATGTCCAGTCCTTTATTCACTAAAGGACAGAATTGAGAAGGGACTTGATTGATAAGAGACATGTTATCATTAATAAATTTGAATAATTTTGTTCAGTTGTGTTCATTGTACCCAAAGGTGAATCTTTTCAATTATGTAGGGACTATAAACACATTTGCACCTCATGATATCTGATATTGTGTACTTGACTGTTTTATTACCTTAACGAGAAGAGAGAAATTTCGTAAGCTTCATTTGAGTCAGTTGTAGAAATAGATGAAGAAACACAAGAACTGTTCATCATTGATATCTATCATAGTCCGCATCCACTAAGTCACTTTTTGGAATGTGATGTGTATCACATAATGGACATCTTTGAGCATGAAATTGATGAGTGACTAAAAGATGTTCCTTTCTGAAAAATGTGGGTGGATCACATTTTTGATTTTTGGTGGGGATTGTTGATACAGATCACTTTATGAAGGATCAGAAAGTATTGTCTGCATTGAACAAGGAAGGACTTAAACTGAACAAGACCAAATATCAATTTTTTTTTCTTATTAGTGACCTAATTGGATTTTAGAATTAGCAAGGAAGGCATAGCCACCCCCACATCATAGTATGATTTTACAATTAAAGAAATCTGTACAGAACATTTGAAATTTGTTAACTGTTATTGACTCACTGCATCATTTGTTAAAAGAAAAAAAAAACTTGGGTGCTGGTAACAGGTTTGTTTTTTTTTTGACACATTTCAATGCATCAAAATTGATTCTGGTTGCATGTAGATATTTCCTTCTATAGAATAGAAGCAGTAATGACCAAAAATATTGATAATGGGATTGAAAAGCTGGTATGATCCATTTCATATTTTGGGATGCAGAGAGAAATTATAGCCATACTGAAAAGGAAAGATCAGAATGTGTTTAGCATAATAAAAAAATTAAAAAAAACATATTCACTGATTTCTGTACACTGATCATAAATCAGTCCTGGGACTGTTTCTTGAAAATAAGCCCATTCCTTTTCTTATTGTTACCAAAGTAGAATGTTGGTCATGATTATGTAACTTCAAACTTGACTATCATACTGGGTCCGCCGATACTTATGCTAATTGCTTTACTCATCTTCTGGTAAATGTTCAGTTTTAGAAAATAGTTAACAATATGGTTTTGTTTAATTCTGGTTATGATAACTGAAACACATTCGGAAATGAGAAAGGATCCTGTTATGAGTAGAGTCTCTGAATTGATGACGAATATCTGGGGAAATCAGTTTGTGATTGCAGAATGAAAGCCAGACTGTCAGAAGTAAGATGAATTTTGAGAATGGCATGGCACTCCAGGGAAGTTGAGTAATCATCCTGCCCAGGGTGAGGTTGAAGGTGATGCAAGACCTTCTTCCAATCCATGAAAGGAAATGTACGCATGAAAGAGTTTGCTTAATGCTATATGTGGTGGCTTAACCTGGATGCTGATATTAAAATAACATGCAAAGCTTGTATACATTCAGGATCAGAGCAGTCCTAATAAAGATCCAAGTTCATGGCTGGGAAGATCCAAGTCAGCCCTGGGAAAAAGAATTATGCTCGTCCATTCATTTGACAACTTTATTGTTGACATGCACTTGAACCCAACTGAAGCATGTGTCGTGATGTCATCTGCTTCCCCAAGCATGATGGAAAAAATGCTGAGAGGAATTTTCACTATACATGCTCTGCTTGTGATATTACTGAGGGATAACAACCCAGGTTTCACTGGGGAAGAGGGGAATTGTTTTTTCTAAACTTCAATTGAATTCCATTCCTACTTATGGTCCTTTATCTGCTGTCCTTAAATGTTCACAGATTCAAAGAAACGATAAGGAAGATAAAAGAGGATGGAAAAGAAACATACACAAAACTAAAAGTCAATGGTTTCTTGTTTAGAACAACGCAACATTCAATAACTAGAAATCTTCAGGTTCAGTTATTGTTTCAATGTCGGTTTTGGACAGCATTTCACCACAGGATCAATGATATGCAATGAAGAGCAACAATTTTACATATCATGCATGAATATAGATTTGGTTGGATCCAGTGACACGACCTAAAGAGTTCTGAGTTCAATATCTAGCTATGGCAGAGATGAACAAAAATTTTGAGAGTTGAGATAACTGTGACATCTGGAAGAGGGAGGGCATGTGAAACTAGAACAATCTACCCCGTTGGATAAATAAAGGGTTCAGTTTGAAATTCCAATCACCTGAAGAAAGCTGGAGCATACAATAGCCGAAATGTAGTGAACACGTTAATAAAGATGAGAACAACAGTCCGAACAATGTAAATAATGTAAATGAATATAGAGTTGATATGTTCATTTAAAAGAATTTTGAAACTGATGAACGTTGGATAGAAAACAAAATAATGTGACAGTTGGGGGATTGTAAATTTGGAAGCATGAAACCTCAAAAACCCTGAAGTTTCCACCCAATTTGGTTGAGAGATTTTGGTGCCTGGTATTCCTTTTGTTAAAACTGCTTGAAATATTGGTTCCTACTGATTATTCTCTACTGTGTGACGTTTCTCCTACTAGACTGGAGATATCTGCAGTTCATGAAGTTTACACGTCAAGACATAGACGTCAACCAATTTTTTGGTTTGAGAAATACATGTGAGGGAACAACTAATAATTGAAGTTGTATTACAGATTAACTTGTTATCTGCTCTTAGACAAAGTTATCTATGCTTAGTTTTGTGTGGGCTCCAGAAGATGGGGGGGGGTGAAAGATTATTGTGTATCATGAGAATATAAATACTCTATTTCGAGAAAGCATAATATGCTTTCAAGTATTTCTCAGGTGAAAGCAAATAGAAAACATTTTCCATTATATTAATAGCTACAAAAGTTGTATCAATTCTGGTAAATGAAGCTTTTTTCAGCCATTGCAAGTTTTTAACCAGAGATAAAGTATCAAGCAGTTTCTCTTGCATTTACCTGTGGTGCATCTCTAAGCTATTTGGCCCATTACCAAATGTGTAGTCATACTTTTTATTCTGACCTTTTTCCAAAAAAAAAAAAAAAAAAAAAATCAAAGAGACTATACAGAGGAGAAATACATTAAATAAACTTGCAAAAAGATAAAAAAAAGAAGAAAGTAATTTCCCATTACAGTGACCCCCCCCCAAAAAAAAAACATTTCACTAAGTGAATCACAGTGAAGGATTTTTTTCTGATCAATTTCTTTTACCTTTGATAAAAACAAAATCTTTGAAATGTAAACACCATTATCAGAAGTGTAAGGTAATCAGTTTGGCTGAAACAAGGCATCTTGGCTTATAAAATTTAGATTCTATTATTATGATTGGGGGAGGGGGATAAAAAATTCTCATTCCAACCCACTTCCTAAAATCTAACCTAATGGTCAAACATGACATTTTTTTTTTGGCAGAGAAAGGAGAAATCTTTCAGCATCTTTTCATAGCATTGATAAACTTGTAAATAAAATAAGGAATTATTTGCTTTTTGTACATGGAAAGTCAATAACTTATCTAATCCATTTCCCATTTTTTTATTCGTATTTCTGAACGATGTAAGATCAGGTTAACCTGGTAATAGACTAATTGACTTGCCAAAAAATTCCATGAACATTGAAGTTTTCAATCACCATAATTCTTCACCTGACAAAGACAATAAATGGAAATGAGTTGCTTTTGTAATTTTCATAAGGGTTGCCAGATTGGCCCATTTTTGAAAGCAAGTGATAGAAAAATTTTGAATTTCACAAGATGCAACTTTTTTTAGCCATTTTTAAAATAATGAGAGGAAAGTCAATTTAGTAGCACTGGACTTTATAATGTAGACCAACTTGATACTTGTAGCCCAATTTAACATCTGTATTTACGACTTTTAAAACAATGTATGCCAATCTAAATTATAAACATGTATCAGAATTTCAACTAATTTTGGCAGCTATGCTTGGTAGATTAATGATGGAAATTAAGGAGGAAATAGAGTTTTATTTTATTGTAGAAGCAACAAGAAATATATAAATGGGGTGAACAATAACTGATCAATATTAAATAAAAAGAAGATGAGATATTCTTAGAGATGATCAGTGAAATGAGAACAATCTACCTCTGTAGATTAAATAAAGGTTCAGTTCAAAATCCCTTGAAGGTTACTTGGATTGACAAGCACATCAGATGAAATGTTGTGATGATAACAACAAAGATGAGGATATTAGTCCACATCTAAATAATGTGTAATGAACATGGCCTATCTCCTCAACAAAAGAGGCACAAAATTACCTGTGTCAGACACAGTCATGTAAATTACCTAGTGCCTTAGGACTAATAAAATGCCTGTAGGTGGCATAACTGACAGAGGCACATGCAAAAGCCGGCAGATTTGCCTCTGGGGAGAAAAGCATTCTGGACGGCGAGTAATATCTTTTAACAGGCCAACTGTAAGGTTGAAGGACAAAGACATGGCAGTTAGGAATGGGAAACAGATTACTACAAATATTTGCTACACGCTATTTTGACGCCATGACTGGCTGATTTGACCCAAAACTGATACCAAAATTTGACAGCTCTGATCCTGAACAATCTGTTGTTGAATGCATAAAGAAGGCAGAATTGTTATGTTGGCTGTGCATGGTAAGAACAATCGAGTTTGTAGTCCCAATACGCCTAATGGGTGGTGCATGCACTATATATGGCCTATGCCACTGACTCATTCGCAGCATATAAACGATTTGTGGCATAAAGTTTACACTCTGGAGAGTCTGGAAATGTTTTTCTGAAAGAGCTACAGAGACTCTCCGTTATGTTTGCCAGTATACCAGAACAAGGCTTAATATGTCCTTTGGTGGCCAGTTTACTGGAGCGTGTCAAGCAGCTCCTCCATGCATCCTGCCGAATGAACAAAATGGATATTACGCAAATGCTGGCTAATGTGAGGACAATATTAAAAATGACCCCGTGGAAATGGAACAAGCTATGGCAGCTGTGAAACCAACACGTGACCTAGTTGAAGGAATTGCAAGTGCACCAACAAAATGTTATATGTGTGATGATCCAAACCATATGGACCGTGACTGCTTTGCTCAACACAAGAGACTGAAAGATGACTGAAGCCCTCAAAAAAACCACACGTGCTTCTGGTGTGCAGAGCCAGGTCATTTGTTGCGGAATTGTTTGGGAATAGCACAAGGAGGAGAGTCTACAGTCTTGTCCCCTGGCAAAATGTGAATTTAGCACTTCCCTCAATAGAGGGGTGTATGTGTGTAGGAAGAGAGGTGTTGCACTGGTGGATTCTGGGTGTTCTTGAACCATTGTCAGGATAAAGATGTGCTGGACATGGAAAAGGAATTATATTGAAGTGATGACTCTTAGTGGAGAAATGTGGTGGTGGGCAGATAGATCTTTGGGTGGGAGGAGGAACTGCAAAAATAGAGGCTTTGGTGGCTCAAGTGGACCCTCTTGGATTCAATGTACTGATCGTCTTGGATGCAATCAAGGCCCTGTGTGGGGTTTCCATTTCAAAGTCAGGAGAGGTGTACTTCCTCTGCAAGCAAGCTTGTGCGATAACAGCACTCTCCATTTAAGAATCTGATTTTCAAGTGGAATTCGATCAGCGATGAAATGAGTGGACTGACTGGACAACACCTAGCAAGCTACAAAACCACATTGCAAGGTACGCCTTGTTGACAAAAGTTATGAAATCCTATGAAAAGGAATTGCACTAATGGGTCGAGAAAGGCTGGTTTTAATCCCTATGACAAACAAAAATTTGGACACCCAAAAGAGCTTCTACCATTGATGGTCATTGTGCAACATAGATTGCAGGTGCGGCCTGTAATGGATTACCAGGAACTTAACATCCACATTGACATGTATACAGCAGACGCTGATGTTTGTACCAGCAAACTAAGAGAGCGGAGAGAGCAAGGGTCAAATATGACACTACTAGAAGCCCAGATCTGCCTATCTACAAGTGCACGTTAATGAACAACTTTGGTTGTACCAGACTTATTTTCCAAGGCAGAAGTTACTGCCTGACTATATTGGGTTTGGGGCTGAAAGTCGTCCTCCTGATAATGAAAGTGGAAGAAAACATCAAATAGGCAACCTCAACATATATCAATGACCACTGCATAAATGAAGATATCGTGTCCATAAATCACATTGCGGAACACTTGCCTCACTTTAGACTGACAAGTAAGGATCCGGAGCGGCCAAAAAATGGGGCGAGGATACTTGTCTTGGATGTCTGGAGGAAAGATGGCGCCCTATGTTGGAAACATGGCAATGCACTTCCAGACATCCCTCCCAAGATCTCTTTTTGTGGCAGGCTTGTCAGATACTTTCCAGTAGGTAGATGGTTGTGGGTAGCAATCGGCGTCATCATGCGAAGAGCAAACGCCGTAACGAAAGGTTGGGGCGATCAATGATGTCCCACTTAAAAGAATTCTAATGGAGACCAGTACCTGAGTGAAGCAGTCCAATCCATGCCATGCAATGGCAAATAGTGTGGATGGTGAAGAATTTACCATGTGGGTCGATGCAAGTTCTTTAGTGACTGGAGTTACAATGGTATCTGGTGGGTCCATTGTTGAAGATGTGTGTTGGTTGAGGCCAGAGCTAGACACACAATATATTAACCTCACAGAATTGGATGCGGTTATTAGAGGAGTCAACCTAGCCGTACAATGGGAGGCAAAGACCATATACCTAAAAATGGACTCAATATGTGGGTGCAAATGGCTCATGGACATGCTAACCAGCAATGATTTGGGGAGCACCAAGGCTACGGGTGGAATGTTGATCAGAAGAAGTCTGCAAACCTTCTTGGAATTAGTCGAAGAGTTTGTTTTGTTGGTGGATGTTACTCTTGTCAGGTCGAACCAAAACAAGGCAGGCGTGATTACCAGGGTCCTACAGAGTTGGCTGGAAATGAAATATGAAGCCAAAACTGTGCTACAAATATGTGCCACAACCGGTAGAGGAATGGAGTTCAGTCAGATTAAGAAAATACACCTGCACTGCGGACATCCTGGTGTTAGACGAACAACACACTTCATTAGGAAAATTGGTCCATTCCATGGCAAAAGAGGAGGTCGGATCAGCTGTTAGATTCTGTTTGGAATGTCAATCAATTAATCCAGCACCGATCTGATGGTAGAGAGGGAAACTGGGGGCAGCAGGTGCATGGCAAAGACTGGGGATGGACATCAATCATTATAGAGGCATCCATTACTTGACCATCATAGATTGTGGGCCTTCCCCATTTGCCAACCGTAGGAAGATTCTTCTGCTGCAATCCAGCGTCTCACAGTAATCTTTCTTGGAAGAGGCCCACCCGAGAAGAGATACTGACAGACAATGATACAGCTATTTCAGAACATTTGCTAAAGATTGGAGCATCTGTCTGCAATTCCAATGTGCACATGTGCCATCTGGAAATGGCAGTGCTGAATTCTCACACACAACCATAAAGCAGATCGTTGCTAGAAGGTGATGCACTGTCTACAAGGCGGTGTACTGGTACAATGTTACACCAAAAGATGATGTTCACAGTTAGACTGCTCTAGCCAATGCATTGTACTGCTACAAATTTCAGGTGAAAGGTGTTGATAACATTGTGCAACTGGAGGCTGAACCTAAACTGGAAATATATAAAAAAGGAGATGTGCTGGTAAAAATATGATACAATAGATGCATGAGTAAATATAGAAAAGGAACAGTGACCAGAATCTTGAATACCCAGAGTCTATGTAAAAGACATACTGCACCACATGAGAGACCTTCGCTCAAGTAGTGGGCGACCCTGTGGAGGTTGAGGTCACCACATCAAGTGATGATGGAATGTGTCTGGAGAATGACAAGGACGACAATTCGACTGATGGTGACTCTGATTAATCGAGTGAATGTGATAGTGAAGAGGATCAGCAGGTCTTAGCAGAAACTGTTGGGAAGGTGAATATGCCTGTTGTACCAACACTTCAGAGAAGCGCCAGGCATAAGAATCCTCGCCCTGTGTGATCACGAGGGAATATAATAGGCATGGCCTATCTCTCTCAAAAAAAAAAAAAAGAAAAAAAAAAGAGGCACAAAATTTCCTGTGCCATACACGGTCATGTAAATTACCTAGTGCCTTAGAACTAATAAAATGCCTGTAGGTGGGCATGAAAAAGAAATCTGCATGACTGACTGTGGGACACATAAAAGCAGGCAGATTTTGTCTTTGGCAGAGAAGGATTATAGACAGCGAGGAGTATGTTTGAACCAGCCAGCTGTGAGGTTCAAAGACAAAGACGTGACTGAGGAATGTGAAACAGATTACTACAAATATATTACTACATAATGATAACTCCTCATCCCAGAGACAGAAAAGGAATATGTGTTGCTTCTACAATAATAAAGTCAAATCTATATTCCCTCCGAAAATTTATATTGGTTTGGTTTGTTTTATTTAATTTAACGGCATTTCAACCTCAAAGGCTTGTTTAATGCCAACAAGATTTTTCAGATAGGATCGTCTGAATAGAGCATGTATTCTTTGTAAGGAATCATTTCATCAATCAGGTTTGATTGACATATTTTGTAAAGAATCAAATGTATTGCTGGTAATAATTTTTCCTTCAAAAATTGGTTGCAAAACAATGTAGGTAAGCAGATTTGGTAAACAGTGTTTTGTTTTTTTATATTTTCCTGTAGAGCCCAATTTCTTTAGTGAAATTTGTTACTTGGATTGGTATTTTCAAATAGATCCTTTAAGCTATCAGATTTGTAGAGTTTTTTTCAGGTTTGCTGGAAATTACAGCAATTTAGTAGAATGTGTTTAATGGTATATGGTTCCTGGCATGGGGCAAATATTGTCAGTTACTCATTTTTTAGTAGATGTTGATGGGTTATGTATGTGTGTCCTATATGGAGTTTGGCAAGAACCACCTTCTCTCTCCTTACCTTTCACTGATGATTGGTTGGATGTTGAGTAGTTTGTTGTTTACATAGTCGTTTCATAATTGCTGCCATTTTTCTTTAACGGTCCTGTTTACGGTAGGTCGGCAAGTTGGCGTGTAGCACTTTTACATTTTAGAGGGCCATGTTCCGCGATTCCTTTGCCATTTTGTTGGCTTTTCCATTTTTTTGTATACCAATATGACTGTATCCAGCATAGGACTATTACTGCATCTTTTCCCTTATAGAGTCAATCCTATTTAATAATTTATTTATTGAGGGGTTTTCCATGTTTTTATTTATTCTTCAGAGCTGTGAGTACAGATATTAAATCTGAGATGATGATGAATCTATTTGACCCACTGGGTTCTATAATATCTAAAGCCAAGTGTATGGCTGAGGCTTCTGCACTGAAGATTGAGGTTTTGCCAAGCAATCTTTTCTGCATTGTTGTTAAGGATATTAAAGCATCCAACTCTGTCCAAGATTTTAGAGCCATCAGTGAATATATGCTTAGGATTTGGATGAGCTTGTAGAACATTATGCATTTCTTCCATGTAATCAGATAAGTTAGAATTAATTTTAGGGTATTTAATAAGATTTAGCAGAATCGTAGGATATTTCATTAACCAGAGTGTTTTTTTTAAGTTGGTGTTTTAAGAATTAATGTTTGATTTTTTTGTGTTTTGCTGATGAGATTTTTCATGTAAAGGCCAAACGGTTTGATGGCATTTTCTTTTTTATCAAATAGATTTTTGTATTTAGGATTAAAGGTACAGTGGTAGGCAGAGTTAGTTGGGCAGGATTTGAGTTTTAGATAATATTGTAAATACAGTTTTTCTCATCTCAATTTTAATGGTGCCTCATGAGCTTCACCATATAAACTTTCCATGGGTGATTTTTTGAAGGCAGCCAGAGCCAGTGATCCCGTATGGTGAATGGGGTAAGGGTTTTTTTTAGGTAGGATTTATGGGTCAACCCATATATGAAACATCCATTGTCCAATTTAGTTCTTATTAGAGTTCTATATAATTTTAGGATTTTTATGTAATCTGCTCCCCAATCTGTGTTAGCCACAACCCGTAGTAATTGTAATGCTTGCAATCATTTCTGTTTTATGCATTTTAAGTGGGGGAGGTGGGTGAAAGTAAGTTTTTTATCAAAAAAGATTCCCAGAAATTTATGTTGGTCAGTCATTTCAATTTCTGTTCCTTCAAGTTTAAGAGTTGGATCATTGTGTATTTTTTTTTCTGATTGCAGAAATGGATACACTTTGTTTTGGTTGGAGAGAATTTGAAACCGTTTTCGATAGTCCATCTGTTTAATTTATTTAGGTACACTTGCAGTTGTCGGTCTGCAGTGTGCATATTTTTTGATCTGTAGCAGATAAAAGGTCATCTATGCATAATGAACAATCGACTTCTTGATTCAAGCAATTAACAATGTTGTTAATTTTTACATTAAAAAGAGTGATAGACAGGATGCAACTTTGTGGAATTCTTTCTTGGATTTTGGGGTACAAGAATGTTGATCCTACCCGAACTCTGAAACTTCTATCTGACAAAAAGTTATTTATCAAATTGGGTAATCTGCCCTTGAATCCCAGATTGTATTGGTCTTTCATTATTCCATGTCGTCTTGTAGGCCTTTTCTAGATCAATGAGAATGGTTATTACATGTTCTTTTTTTAATAAAAGCCTCTCTAATGAAAGTTTCTAGGTGGATTATGTTGTCTATGATGCCTCTTTTATTTTGGAATCCACTCTGGAGATTGGTAATTAAACCATTAGTTTTGAGGTACCTGTCCAATCTTTTATTCACTATTCTTTCTAGGGTTTTGCCTATGCAACTAATTAATGTTATGAGTCAGAAGTATTTGGGTCTGATTTGTCTTTATCTGGTTTTGGTATAGAGATCATGGTAGTTTGTTTCCAGCTATTTGGTAGTTTTCCCTTAAACCATATCTTGTTAAAGATGTTTAACAGATATTTTAAGGATTGGGGGTGGGGGGTGGAAGTTATTTAAGAAATTCATAATGAATTTTATCTGGGCCAGTAGCTGTACTATGTGATTCAGTTATGGCATCTATAAGTCCATTTACAGTAAAATGATGGTTGTAATCTTTTTTTATTGTTTGAGTTAAAGTTTAGCTTATTTTCTTTTTCTGCCTCATGCCTAACTTTTTGGAATTGCTGTTTGTAGTTTTCACTGGTGGAATTTTTTTTTTTAAAGGTTTTAGCAAGTAGATTTACTATATCCTTTTTTTTTGTTATTTTTAGGTTATTTTGGAAAAGGTGATTGAGAGGCAGTGATAAATTTTTGCCGGCTATTTTTTTTATTTTATTTTATCATTATGTTTTAGGAAAGTTTCTTGAAGGCAAATGACGGTGGGAAGTTGATACATTATGAGTAAGAGTAGTTCATTTATGTTTGCATTTAGGCCTTGACAATTCCACTGTATAATTTTTTGCATCATATTTATTTATTAGGATGTTGAGTTTTTGCTTGTCCCATTTATGTTTATTTGGTGAAGTGTCCATAATTTCTATGCTCTCAGGATTCATAGCTGTGTCGCAGCCATTATCTTTCATCCGAACTAGCCCTTGCTACTATGTGACTAGCTGATTGAATTGGATTGGGCTATTCTATTCACCAGTCTATCCCAGGTAGGGACTGAAATGACACGTTGCAGAAACTCCTGGTCATTTTATACCACATCAGGAGTCACCAGGACTCTATCCGTGGACATCACAGGTTACCATCCATAGCAAACAGGAGACCCCCATTGAGGGGAATATGTAGTTTTGGGGAATTGGTTTTCGTGAATGTGCATTTTATATATTACAATTTTAGAGGTATTTTGTATGGACACGTAGTTTAGGCATAGTGCTTTGTGTAAATAATTTGTGGATTATGATTTTTGATTAGTTGTTTAAATGTGTCTCTTTAATTTCATTAGATTGTATGGAGAAACTATATTATTTTCCTGAAGGCACCATATAAACAGATAGGTTGTAGGTTTATCATATAAGCTGACAGCATGTAGGTGATGCTTTGCTCATACGAACAATTAGATTCTAATCCATCTTCTTTACTATACTATGCCTGGTAGTATTTTAATGTTCTAGACAGGATGTGGGTGAATTTGTTTTGTGAAAAAACACACATTGCATTTTAGCTAATTTTCTTGGGTGTATTAGTAATTTCTTTTATGAAAATGTATTGTTGGTAATTTTTATTTTTTTAAATGCATTGCTGGTAACTTTTTAATCACAAAAATGTATTTCTGACACCTTCACTACAAAAGGTATTTTTACCCTTTTGTAGTATTTTAACCCCAGATTGGGGGTAACCTATTTGTTCATAGCTGGAACCCTAATGGGTGCTACCACCCCAGATCAGGGTGGACCTGGTTATACAGCAAATAAGAGGTTGCTTCACTCTCCTCAAAACCTCCCGATAAGAGGCCTTGTTGCCGGATGTAGTTTACTGTCTTACCCAGGATGGATAATTTATATTGGATAAGAAATATTTGTTTATTATATAAACAAAACTAAATTCCATTCAATGAATTCTTTTGATCCAACTGAGTTTGAGTCAAAACTGTTCTTTTTTTCAACTATATAATGTCAAATTTTCAGTTTACAAGATCTCAGAATAGCAAATGTTTATAAATGTTTCTAAGTCATTGGATTTAAACATTGAATATGGAATTAAATTTGTAAAAGCAATATCCAATGAGATATCAATAGGAAGGTCAGCCTTTGTACAATTATGACCTTTCTTAGGTTTATTATATGTGTGTCAGTATCATTCATGTATTACATGTGTCAAAGAAAAAAAAAAAAGATCAGCTTTCCAATGTCTATAGTGAATGTATGTTAAGGTTTATTCCTTAATGATTGATATTAACACATTTTATATTCAAGTAGTAATTGCAACAGTAAATAAAGTACAAAGGTTTTTTTAGTACTTAACAAAAACAACTTGTAGCGAAATCAATTGTAATAATCAACAAATAAACTGACACAAATTGATTATCTATCAGAACTGCTATCCACAGTCCACACCTACTTAATGCTTAAATCTATCATAAACTACAATTTTAATTCAAGTATTGAAGAGTAAAAGGTAAAACAGATAAATTCACAAACTAATAGCAAAACAACAGATTATGTTGCTTTACAAGATCTACAGAATTCTGCAGTGATCAACCTTCAGGAGTTTAATGGTTTCACATGTCAACAATTCTGTTACAATCCACTAGAGTAAGTGCTTTTCTTATTTAAGATGAAACTTATGTCTCTGCTTTATTACATTTCAAGCCAATGAACAGGTACTTAGGTCTTGATCAGATATTTTTCACCAAATATCTACTGTACTCAGCCTATTTCTGTACTTATAAAATCTAGGATATCCAATTGTAATGCCAACAGATCCCAAAAATCTATATTAGGAAGGGAAAATTTAAATGAAAATAGTATCTCTGAACTGAAGTTGCCCAGTAAGCATTTGTTCAAATACCATCCGCTGGGATATTATTATTGCCATTTTTGTTCAGAACATAAGTGCTCATGTCTCTCCACATATTCATGTTCTTTATTATCTATGAATTGCCATGACTTCTTGGTAAAGATGGTGGAGTGACTTCAATTGCTTTTGCTTTAAATTCAGACTGGCAAAAGGCTAGAGAGCCTTGTTTAAATTGCTATTTAACTCAGAGAGGGGAGAAATGGGTTTATGCCTTTCCCAAAGGTCATTAGTGCAAAGTGAACATATTAGACTTGAACAGAACAAACTTGGCTTGCCCATTCCACTTTCTGTGCCAATAACTTGTGCTACCCCAACATCTTTAGATATTAATATTTTTTCTATATTTAAAGCAGTTCTGCAAAACTTTCCTGCATTCTTATTAACCCCCCCTTACTCTTAAATTTTCCTGCATTAAATTACATTGAGAGATTCCATCTTGTTATGCAAATTCATTTTTTTTTGTTTCTTGTCAACTACAAAAAGGGATTTTCTTAAGCATTTATCACGAGTAAAATTAAAACACCTTTAATAAATTTAGTGAAACTTCGTTTCATTCATAAAGCTCTTTAAATAGTACTGATGATTGCTAATTCTTTAGTAAAAGCAATAGTTGTACCAATTCTTTGATAAAATATTGACTTTTTGACCAAAAAGTAAAAGTCTTTGAACTTATGTATTTTCAGAGTAAAGCATATCTACTAAAATAAGACGTACTATACAATATCAGCATTGGAAATTGGAGAAAATATGTTAACAGCAACTATGACATTTTTTGTAATAATAATAATAATAATAATAATTATCTTTCATTTTGCAAGAAAACATTTTATGAGTAACAAAAAAAAAACTCACTATTAAAGGAGGAAAATAGGTATGATATTAAAATTTACTATTGTAAATATTTAAATTCCAAAAAGATGCTGGTGTATAACCAGATTTAATTCACAAACAAGAATATTTTTTTATGCTGAGATTACCAGGGTTCAAAAGGTTACATAGGAGACATTTTTAACATTTTTCTTGTGTAACTGCTGAGATAATCTAGTCATTATAAACAAATATTTTAATTTCCTTCTAAATTTTCCATATCACTAAATGTGGCCCAGTTGTTAGCATCAAAGATTGGCAGCTGAGAAAGTTTCAAAGATTTCATCTTAAATGTCAAGTTGCCATCGTTCAGGCTGATAAAAACAATTAAAATTTATACATAACACATGCACTCTATTACTTGTAAAATTTCTGATCCTCGTGTGGCTTAAATATTTGACCCAATGTTTGAAGCTCTATTTAGATTCTTTATTCCGCATATTTCACTATCAGCTCAATCATTGCTTTCTAGCTTTGATAAAGTTCAAAATAATTTATTTGATCCTGTGAAGGAAATAGACTTCTTCTCAATTCTGCGCTCACACAACACTGCAAAGCCTATCTCTATTGCTATTTCCATGAAAACTCAATTCATTAGATCCAGGAGTTCAGACGTTTATAGCTAGAACATGCTCTGCTACTTCCAGGGAGTTTAATCAGCCTCATTTCCTCTGTATTCCAAATATAAAGAGAACATTCTGTTTAGACAGCTTTTTCCTAAGAATTGTTACTTTGTGGAACAGACTTCCACATGGATACTTCCCTTCATCTCACAACCTCGTCAAGTCGAGAGTTAATCAATTATCTATCCTCCATATCTTCAATCCTATATATATATATATATATATATATATATATATATATATATATATAGAGAGAGAGAGAGAGAGAGAGAGAGAACCATATCAAAGATAGTATGAAACCAAAAATGCTGACAGTCAATGGAATATTGAGAGAAAAGACATTTAAGGCAAGCAGCCTTTACAATAAAGTGCTCAATATAAAAGATATAGCATTAATATAAGTAAAAGTTTATCATTTAGCTGATTGATGTTACCTTCAGCATCGTGACTCCAGTGTTTTGTAGGCAGACCTGTCCATCCACTCTTCAGTGGGTATGAGCAATTTACTTATATATTTTTTTCTATTTTTACCTTTTTATACATTTAACATTGGTGTAAGTTTCTTCTGTATTTTTTGTGTTCGTGTGTGCATATGCATCGTTGTCATGATCATTTGCCCTTTTCGTTTGTTTTTTTCAATTTACTCACTCTTGAGCCTTTTTTCCCCCCTTTTTCTTCTTTGAGAGAGAGAGAGAGAGATCAAGTAGTCTATCTGATCATGAACAGAATTCAGAAGAAATATGTTTGATCCTTCTTTTAATCTTTTCCATAAACTGCACAATTAGTAGCAATGTGCATAGTAGAGGACCTTTTTTTTTTCTTCTTCTGCACCATATACACAGCATCACCCTTTTGGGGTGAGGATTGGCCTTATTGGAGTTTCATTTCAGATAAGCTCATTTCTTTAGTTTCCCTAGTTCAGATCTTTGCAGTTAAGACACGCTATGCTACCTCTATAGAGTTGAATCCCCATCATTTCCTCTGTAAAGAGAAAGTTCCATTTCCCCCCCCACCCCCCAGGAACTGCTACTTTGTGGAAAAGACTTCCACATAGCTGCCTCCCTGAACATTACAATCTTAATGTCTTCAAGTTAAGAGTCATTCATTATCTATCCTCCTTATCCTCATAATCTTGACTTCCTATCACCTCTTTCCTTCATATCACATAGGTCATTCATCATAACCTTTAATAGTAACCTTCATCTTGTAACTACTTTAGCATTTAAAAAAAACAAAAAAAAAACAGATTTGTAATTTTACTTTGATCAAAGTATTATGTCTAAAAAGGCAAGCTTCCAAATTCATGTAACAGCCCTTAGATAACACCCAATGAAAAATGAAATAACAAAAATGGAAAGTCAGTCATATTTTAATTTTTATCACCTAAAACTTTTTAAATTTTGTGTTAAAAAGAAATTTAAACTTACCTTGGTAGATTGTTTTAGAATTCTAATGGAAAGTATAGTTTTTTATTTTTAAATTTATTTTTGACAAACCTACACAGACAAATATAATGACAATGGGTTGACTTCGTTGGTAGTATTGGAGCCATACAGTGGGATTTCCTTCTGTGAGCAAAATTGGCTTCTCACTAAGAACAAAGCTGGACTAATAACCAATACAAATTAATTGATTGTATCTAAAGAATACTAAAGCAAAGAAATAGTAAAATGATTATTAGAGAAACAGGTGAATAATAATAATTCTGGATGAATGCATCATTCCAGATCAAGGTGAAGAAGACCTCAATGAATGCTTTAAAAGCAAAATTAAGGAAAGATTTAACTATTTTTATAAGAGCAGTTGGTCAATGAGAAATTAAGTGATTATTTTCAATTTACCTTGCATTATTATTTCAAACAGGAACCAATCGGTGACAGAATCTGATTTTTTGTAATATTTGGATTTATGGCACAAATCAAAATCACCTTTCATTAAAACAATTGAATGACAAAATGAAAAAATCCCATGCTCAGCATTTCATCCTTTGCAATGACATCTTGAGACTAATGTCTTTATCAATGGAATCAATATTATATGTAAGGAGAAGGAATCAAATACAACAAACAAAACAACACACTCAATATATTAGTCATTCATTGCAATAAGTATGACAATAATTCCAACTTAAAGAATACAGTTTTAATTAAAAGGGAAAGTAATTTATTAAGGCAAAAATGTATAGAAAGTGCACTAATTTCTGAGTTTTCTATTGTAAATTTATGTAGAAGATCATACAGCATATCTTTAACAAAGCTACTTCTGTTATAATGTGGGATATTTAAAAACAATAAAAATACTAGTAAGCTGAAAGAGGTTGGCTCAGTTATGCACCTAGACAGATCAGATGTGAATAAGTTAAAATTTATAGTTAAGTGTCCTCCTATCTTCAGTAGACTCTTGATGTAGAATTATAACAGTTGTCCATTGCATTTTATTCCCTTCCCCCTACATATATGATTCCATCATTAAAAATATTTAGACTAAATAAGTAATTTCAAAGGACAAAATGCGTAACATTTTTTTTTCTATTTTGTCATTCAATTAGTCTGAATTTGCATATCATATTCTCTCATTAAAACAATTCTAAATCAGTCCTATGTGAATTGTTTATAATTAGTTCAAACTACAAACTTTAATAGGATGCTTTCCTTGACTCAGAATATCTGAAGGAGTTAAAAATAGATGAATTCTTTCTGAAGAATGACAGAGTTACAATTGCCAAATTTAAATGAATGATAACAAGCAATCAGAATCTTGTGGTTTCATGATTTACAGGAACAAAAGGAGAAAAGTTCCCATGGCTTTGTCTTGTATAAAAAGACCCTGAATAAAGGAGAAGAAAAAGCCGTTCCCAGTCTTTATAATATTGTATATTCAGGATAGAGTGAACACAATGCAAACAGATAAAACATTGTTTTGTCTTTTCTCTACTCAAAGAGAGAAAAAAGGTTACATTTCCATTTGCTTGTTAGTAATACATGGCAAAATGTTTCTAAGGGATTTTTGAAAGTTCTGATTTTTTTTTAAGTGAGCTGAAGTCTAAAACTTGTTTAATTAAAAAAAAAAAAAAACAACAACAAAAAAACTGTGTACATGCCCATCCAGACATCTAATAATTTTCCAAAATTAAATATGGTTATACACAATATTTTATCATCATAATTAATGTTTGTATGTAATATTGATGACGGAACAGTAACTTGGATCTATGCCGAGTTTGAAATAAGGTTCTTTCTTTGTACTAAATCTGTAACAACAAAATTCTCAGTTCAGATCCTCTTATAAAACTGGCATTATCTTCATTATAAAACTGGCATTTTTCAATTTTCTAACTTTTTATAATTATAACTTAATTTTTTAAAAAAAAGCTGAAATCAAAATTTAATATTATGCAATGCTAAAGCTAATCAATGAACATTTTTTATTTTCAAATTTAACCACCAAACAATATCTAGAAGGTTGTTTTTTCTAAATGAAAAAAAGCTAAAGATTTATCTTTACTTCAAGTAGGCATTATCAAATGCAACCCCACTCATTACAAGATCTGAAAGTATATTTTTTACAAAATGGCATATGCACTACGTAAATGTTGTATGAAAAAAGAACAAAAAACTGACAGGTGCCATTCTCCCAGTTTTAAGCCTTGTATCTGTCACCATGCTAGACTCCTTATTTTCTACTGCAGTTTGACAGCTACTGCCTTTCCTCGTTGAGTCTTTATATTGAAGGATGCAATGAATATTCAATATACACCTCAGATAAAAGCAACATTCCTTCTCAGAAGAATATTTAATTTTTTTAAATTACGGTTAGCAAACCATGTACAGCTTTCTCTGTGCATCTTTTAAAGCTGATCGGTAAGCCGTTGTTTTTAACTTGTTTTGTTACAGTAATGCCCACTTTTTCCACCACCGTAATTCCATTTTAGTACTCAGGTGGGATTATACATGCAGTTTTATTAAAAGATTAATGATTGATTCAAATTGTGGTCAGAAGCCCAAAGCATCTTTTGCATGAAAATGCTACCTATTTTCCTTTCCATATAAACAGATGGCAGTCTCATTATTTACACGTTGTAATGTTACAGACTTTAGAAAATTTGATGAATGAAACTTACATGAAGATCTGTTATGAAATACTAATGGAAAAGAATTTTGAACAGTGAATGTTTAACACGGTGAGACTGATCACCCACCTGTTGAGGCATGTAACACCTCTACAAAGAGAGGCTGAAGGTGACAGTTAATTGATAAGATCTTATTTTGAGATATGAGGCTAGGAGAAAATTAAAAGAATTGTTGATTAAATCTGAAGGGAGCAAATTATCAACAAAAAGTAATTAAAAATATTAGTTACTTCAAAAAAAAAAAGAAAGAAAAAAAATAGACAGTCTGGGAATAGTCTGAGGGCCACAGTGAAGTTTGAACTGGTTGATAACTTAAAAGGTATTATAGTCATTCACAAGTAAAATCTCCATAACTTCACCCATTCCCCCACTCCACTCATTCCAAAGTGGGTTGACATGATGAACCGATAACATTGACCTTGTCACAAGGCAGCAGAACTATGTTTACATAAATACTATTCACCCAAAAATCCTTTCACCTCCAAAAGAAAATGCCCAAGCTAGAAAACAAATCAAACTCTTCACTGTCAACAAACAAGCATCTGGTTTTCAAATATCATTCAAGGCATCATCTTATTGACATTCATGCAATATCTAGGAAAACCATATATATTATTATTAATAAGAGTGAGTTGGAATAGTTTTTCTCCCACCTCTCTCTTTTTGGGAGTTTCATTTCAAAACTGGGTACAAGTTGAAGGCAGTTCATAGGAAGAAGATAGTGTTGTGTCATTGTCAAGATTATAACCAGCATCTGTAATCATGGGTCATTTTCTGAATGAATGTTGTTGCTGTGTATCACAGAGTGACTTGTGACTAATACAAACAATAGCTGCTGAGAAAATAGGGATATTCCAAAAACAACTAGGATTTTAGTCACCTCAAGGTTCTGTGAGATTTACTAACATTTTCAGTGAATTTACCACAAATGTAGATCGTGCAAACTTGTTGGAAATTTAATATTAATTGCAACAGTTTTGTTGTGACGAAAAGAAAATCTTAAGAAATTGTTTGTTTGTGTGTACAATTATATCTTGACCAGAATTCTACAGGAGGAGGTTTTTGATGAGAGCTAAGAGACTTTGTTTAATAAAACAGATGAGACAATTTCATCTCTCTCTCTGTCTATATATATATATATATATATATCAGTAGAAAGAACATTTCCACTTCCTGGTGATCCAGGCAAGATTTTAAATGAACAAAATATGACAACTGCCACTAGTGACCAGGAAGACAATTTTAATTATTGCCTGATCTAATTGCCTGTAGTAGGGGGTGGAAGGATGACAGCTGAATAAGAGCCAGCTTGCCTTCATCATTTACTCATAACTCTATCCCAGCCAGATTATTTGAGAATTGTGAAAGGCAGAAGGGTAGTTGCTTGCCAAATTTAAAATACAATAGATCTCCAAAAGAATTGCTTAAATTGTTTGAAACTTTGCTGGATTAATTTTTTTACCATTTATCTTTTATTTTAAATTTTCATGGAGTCTGGAGCTAGTAATTTTATCAGATGCGAGAGTATGAAATGTAAATAAACCGAATGCTTCAATTTAATTGAAGCTTCATTGACAATGCAAAGGATTTCAGGCTGGAAGTACTTTGAAAGATTTCTGTACTGAAGTCATAAAGTACCTGGATTGGAAGAGAGGCTAAAATAAGACTAAGTCATTTTCTAAAATTACAAGAATCCTCATGTCAACAAAAATATGCTGAAGTCAATAATTATGAAACAAAACAAAGATTCATAACAGTCACAATTACCTTTAGAATAACAAAGTTTTTCAGGAGTCTATTTTTTAGTAACATACTTGGGGTTGCAAATCCAATACCTCAACCACAAAAGGAGCAGTATCAAATGAAAGTTGGGCATGGGAATAAAAAGCTCCCCACCACCTGCATGAGATATGCTTAATATTTTACTATGTAAGGTGTAATATTTTACTGTAGATATGGAGAAAACAAAGCTTGATCAGTATGAAGAATTTTATTTGAAGTTGGTCATCAAAAATCAGTCTGAAATAAATAGTATACAACAAATGTAGTTTCAAACAAGATAAATTATTTGAAATGATCCATCTTAAACATGTTTTGTTTTCATTAACACTCAACTGCGAATTGATGATTAAACAGGAATAAATCAATCTTGAGCAGCAGACAAAGATGTGTGTTTTTGATGTTTTATCCTTCAAGATATTCATTTTCAATATTTTGCAAACAACTTATTGATAAATATGAAAAACTTCACAATTAAATTTTGTGAGTAAATATTTGAGACATGTTAGATAAAACTGAGAGGCATGGTAAATGGATATGAAAGAGTACTTTACATTGCCCAAGATGATTATATATATATATATATATATATATATATATATATATATTAGTCATTTATAAATAGAAAGTAAGTGTTTAAACTATCAGGTTGTGTGTGTGTGTGTGTTTGTGTATATATATATATATATATATATATATATATATATATATATATATATATATATATATATATATATATATATATACCTCAGACTAATAGCAGGTTAGTTAAAGACAAAATGGAAAGACATCTTGGTGACATGTTTTGTTCCAAGAAGGAACTTTTTCAGACTAATAGCCTTTTTATTGATGGAATAATATAAAACTATATATAAAAGATGGAAAAAGAGATGGGAGAAATATAACAAACACCAGTTACAGTTTACAGTAAAATGTTAAAGATAGAGATTCTCAGCTTTTAACATATGGTGCATCTAGATGTTTAACAACATATCTCATTCAGTTTTTTTATTGCTTTTGTTTTTATTATACCAAGTTGCATTAGTAGTAATTTTGTGTGAGATGGAGATATGAGACATAAATTTAATCTAGAAGATTCTGCAATTAGTGTACTTTATATACATTTTCACTTTAATAAATTACTTTTTCTTTTAACTAAAACTGTATTTTAAGTCTAAATTATGGTCAGACTTATCGCAAAGAATGACTGAGTGTATTGTCTTGGAAAAAGATCTTTTTTGTTCCTATATTTTATTTAAATTCCTAAATATTTCACCAATGTATTTCATGGCCCATTATTTTTTATTATTTTGTAAATTCCTGCTTCAGATTTAACGCTGTTATATTATTTTGTGTTGATGAAATCTGCTATTGTTTTTTTAAGTAGTTCTGACAACTTTTACATTAAGATTAGATAAATTAGTTCCAGTTGTAATCATTATTGAGTTATTAGCTAGTATGATGTGCCTAGTTTTATCAAGGTTGTGTTATTTTCTTTTCATAGATTTTTTAAGTGTTCCTCTTTGCATTATAAATTAAATAATAATTATAACATTGGTGGAATTTTAATCTATTTTTCTTCATTATGTAAATATTGAAGGAATATACATCTTAAGTATTCTCAAGTAAAAACCTATAATTATATCAGATTTTATTTCTTTGTGAGCAGAAATTTATCTGATCATTTTTGTTAATTGATTTTCAGATGTTTAGTTTTAGATTGTTATCAGTTCATTTTAATCTGATAACAAGAAATGGTATTGGTTGCATATTACATACGGTCTAGTTTATTTACAAGAGTAGTTAATATTGTCTTATGGGAAAATATCAATAAAGCATCATCACAATATCAGAAATATGTTGGTTCTTTAGGTAAAATATCTTTTAAAGAATCAAATTTTAGAAATTTCAAGAAAAGACATTGCTAATACACCACTAAGCAGTGATCCCATTAGTAAACCAAATTTCTGTCTATAAAAACTAAAAGTGAAATAACATTGGTTTACAATAAGGGATTAGCAGTGCTCCCTACAAACTTGTGAAAACTATAGCAAAAGATTTATACCATTCTGTAGTTCCTGTTTTTAAGAACTCTGAAGAACCTTCTGGCTGCTCTATCGTCCTATAGGTCTCCTAACACTTTTTAGCAAAGTATTTGAGGCTTTAATCAATGCTGAAGTGGTTAAGCATCATACCTCTCATGAACTACTCTCTGACAAACAATATGTCTTCTGTTTTGCCAGGACTACAGAAGACATGCTAACAGCCATTACTGAATATGTTTATAAAGCTCTTGATAATAATAGCAAAGCTTGGGCTGTGTCTCTAGATATATCAACAGGGTTTGACACATTGATCTTCTACATAAGCTCCAGAGCTACGGTATTACAGGACAATTGTCTGACTTAATCCAATCGTTCCTATCAAATTGTGAAATGAAGGTCATTTTGAACGGGCTTGCTTCCAGATCTTTTTACATGAAACAGATGTCTCCCAAGGCTCTATCCTGGGTCCTACAATTGTTTCTAATCTTCATCAATGATTTTCTGATGTCATCAGTTTCCAATTGGGCATTTATGCTGATGACACTACCATTTACTCCTGTCTCAATAGCAAATCCACAAGAGCTAACAAAGTTAACCTGGCTGCTACTTTTGAAAAGGACCTCCAATCAGTGGTTAACTGGGGTAGAAAATGGCTTGTAAATTTTAATGCCTCCAAAAACAAAACTGTTCTCTTTTAACTACCATAAAGAATTGTTGCTGATGCTAGACTCATGGAGAACAACACACGGCACCTTCTTGGCCGCATGTTTTCAACTGACTTGAAGTGGAACAACTACATTGAATCAATAGCTGCATCTACTACAAGGAAAGTTGGATCACTGTGTCATGCCAGAAGGTATTCTCATCAGAGTCCATCTTGCACATTTACAAATCTACCATCCATCCATGTATTGAACATTGCTGTCATATCTGGTCTGGTGCTTCTGCTATTCATTTCGAGGTACTTGACAAAATCCAAAGCTGGATCTGCAATGTAATTGATCCCGACCTGGCATCTAAACTTCAGTCACTTTCTCACAGATGTGATATGGCTTCCCTCTGTCTTTTCTACAAATATTTTCATGGCAACTGCTCTGACAAGCTTTTTTCTCTTGGTGCCCCGACTACATGAATTTAAGCATGCCACTAGATTGGCATCTAGGACCTACCATTTTACTGTCAAAATAGTTAAATGTAACTGCCACTTTTACTACAACAGTTTCTTTTCTTGTACTTCCCACCTGTAGAACTCCCCTCTGTTTACTTGCTTCCCTGAAAACTACAGTCTTCAAAAATTTAAATGCAACATCAATCACCATCTTCTGCCTTCTTGAATCCTGTTCATCTTTTATCCTCTCCATAATCATTCTTTCCTCAATCCCCAAATACCCAGTCTTTTCTCTCACTTTCACTCTCTGTAACCTACTGCATACTAGTGGCACTCCTGCCTTGCTTGGGGTGAAAAGATTAAAAAAAAAAAAATTCTTGAAACAATCCTTCACATATTAAAAGTTCCAGAAATCTCATTGAAAAACTAAAAGACAAATATTAAAAGATAAATTGATAGCCAGTTTAGATGTTAAAACCTGAGACACTAACATACCAGTTAACAAAGGCTTAAATATCCTATAGAACCTTCTCATAAAATAAAAAAAAACTAACTTCTCCCTACAAACAAAATAAAGATTTGTAAACTTTTTATACAGAAGACAGATTTCATTAATAACACAATTGTTTGAAGAAATTTCTTCTTAGAAAAAAATTCATCACTAAGAAGTTTTTCCACATGTGCGTCTATAAAAAACTCACCACATATATTGTGACAACAGTGTTTTTCTAACGGGAAATTGTTAATCTTGCAATTTCTCTTTAATTATTTTAAAATGTATGTATTTTATTTTTAAATAAAACAAAAACATAAAAATATAAACCATATTTCTTTTAAGGTAATGGAGAGCCAAGTTTGAATTCTAGTAGGGTTCATTACATTCATTTAGATGCAAATATCCTTTGGAAAATATGAATCCATCTCTTCCCCATTCCCCATCTAAGGGTTAAATAGTAGAACTTGTATCTGGAAAAATCCTTGTTACTCTTAAAAAGCTGTTAATGCAATACTCACTTGGAAGGAAAAGAATTATTCTTACATTCCAAAATATGTTTTGGTTTTAAATAGCCCATAAAGGATTGATAAACCCTAAAAAATATATCAATCAATCATTCATTCTTTTAAGGAAGGAAAATTAAAAGTGTTAACATGAGATGCATGTCTTCGTATTGCAATGGTCTTTATGAGAAACTGATGATATTCAATGAGAAATCCATTAATCTTTTTTCAATTAGGAATCCCAATTGTATAAAAAGTATGTAAGAAATATTTATGAACATTCTGTAACACAAACATTAGTAACACAAGAATCACATTAGTAACATTGTTACTGTAATAATGAGGACAAACAAGCTCAAGATTATGGATAAAATAAATAAAAGTGGTTTTGCCTAAAAAGTTTATTTACTAATTAAAAATAAACAATTTTTAAATCTATTTTCTATATTAACTTTATTGAACATATTTGTTGATTACTTTTTTATCTTCTGCCATTTTCATAAACAACTTCATAAATTCATCCTCCCAGAACATTTTACCTTACCCAGTAAAGAAGGTGTCTATATGATCTAGATGCCATTTGATGTTTTTCAGAGATCTGAACTTTTTTTTTATTAAAAAATTTCTGAAATAAATGATAATTTGAATGTGTAAGATCTGGTGAATACAACTGATGAGTAAAACCTAAATCACAACAATTTTTCATGTTCATTGTAGAAAAATTGGGTATTGAACTGTCCCGATAAAAGATTATGCCTTTTTTTAAAAACTAATTTCAAACTCTTTCTATAGATTGTTATCTTCAATTGGTCTAATTAAAAGCAATAATTATTTGAATCAATTGTTTAATTTTCTAGAAGGAACTCATAGAAGGACTTCTCTTCTAATTGCCCTATATTCACAGCATCACACTTTTTTGGTGGGGGATGAAGAATGATCTTAGTAATATTTCATTTCCATGGCAAATGTTCAGATGAGTTCTATTCTTTTACAGCTAGGACACACCATACTACTTCCATGGAGTCAAATCACTTTCAGTTCCTCTTTATTCCTAATGTAAGGATAAAATTCCACTCAAACAGCTTCTTCCTAAAAACTGCTACTTTGTGGAAGAGACACCCATAGGGATTTTTCCCTGAAAACTAAAAACTAAAAATCTTAACAAGTTAATGATCAATTGTTATCAATCTTCCTTATCTTCATTTCCTAACACCGCTTTCATTCCTATTACAGATCTCATTCATCATAACCATTAAAGTTCTACCTTGAGTAGCTCTTGAACCATGTATTAAGTGAACTTTGACACACACACACATCTCTCTCTCTCTCTATATATATATATATATATATATATATATATATATAAGGACAAAGAAGGTAGACTTCTTTACAAACATGTTTCGTCCTCCGATGAACTTTATCAAGACAAATCTAAAAATGTAAGGATTTTATTTTACAACATGTATTTATAAACAGAAGTAAAAACATCATTATGTTTACAAAATCTTTTGATTTAAGAATGTTCAAAATATTCTCAAGATAAAAATATGGAAGATGCTAAGTGATGAAATTTAACACCTAATAAACAAAAGTGAGTAAATGTTGAATCTTTTTCATTATATATATATATATATATATATATATATATATATATATATATATATATATATATATATTATTTATCAATGTAAGTATTATTATTTTATTTGACAAATTATTTGTATTTATTTATTTTAAATAGAATTAAAAAAAAAAAATTTTCATGTATTTTGGTTTGGAGAAGAGGTATATCTTTTAGAAAAGGAGATATATGAAATAATCCGTGTCACATATTTACATTTTGGCAAGATTCAATGGGGGCACTCTCAAGGACTTTCCGTCTTATTTTCCCCTTTTCATAAGTGTAGCATTATCTGATCATGAAACACATAATTCAAACAGAAAAATGTTTGATCATCCACTTCATAATCTCCATAAACTGCACAAATTCATTTTTGCACTTGAGCAGTATTTTTACCTTTCTTAAAATAAAAAAATATGATATACTTAAAATGTTGATGAATTTCTTCCATTTTACAATCAATAACCAAAATATGAATATTTTTACAAAGGCATACTGACATGACAGCTGTAATAATCCAATCACATTAGATATTTTGTCAATTAAAATAAAATACTCCTCAATCCATTTAGTAACAAAATTAAGATGATGTATATTGTGGTAAACCAAATTCATAGACATTCACAGATTACAGTATTTACATTATTCGGACTATTGTCCTCATCTTTGTCGCCATATTTGTCACAACATTTCGGCCGTTGTACGCTCCGGCCTTCTTCAGGTGGTTGGAATTTCCGAACCCTTTATTTCGATCACTGGGGTAGACTGTTCTAGTTCCACGAGCCATGTTTGATGGATGTCAGTTATCAGTTATCTCCTGGTAATTTTTCCCTCTGAAAGTTCTCCACTGCCTGAACCGGGTATTGAACTCACACTCTTTGGGTCTGTTACTGGATCTAACCAACGCCTTTATCCACCGTACCATGTGTCCTTGAGGACACCTGAAGAAGGCCGGAGCGTACAACGGCCGAAACGTTGTGACAAATATGGCGACAAAGATGAGGACAATAGTCCGAATAATGTAAATACTGTACATAATACCTCATCTCAGAAATATAGACAGATTCACAGATTAGTAATAAAACAAATTTATACAATATTTTTCAACATAATCTCTTTCTTTGCCAATGCAAATCACACCATTCCTCATTTAGCACATAGCTTTAATATTATACAGTGAAAACTTCAGATCAAAATTCAGCTTATAACTGTGTTTGACTCCAGACTTACTGATTCATCATTGTTTTTTGTGTGAGAAAAAGTGAACTAAATTCATAAAACACCATGTATCATTTCAAAAATTATGACAAGATTTAAACTGTATGGCTGTTTATAAAATGTTTATCATCTTTCACTCTTATTTATTTTTGCTTTATCCTCCCCCATACAGATCATGAGACACTTGAAAACAATGTATCATATATGACTGGCTCCCATAAACAAAATTTTACATTCTACAGCAGCTGTTTGAGATGTGAGCAGGACTTTTCAAAATGTATATCACAAAATGTTAAAATTTAACCTAGTTTGCAGACAGATAGATTGATAATATATATATTTTTTTTTCTTCTCCTATAAATTAGTCATTGAATCATTGAAGGCAACAAAAAGCTTTATATGAGAACTCAGACTCTGCCAGGATCTGTACAACAAAGAAAATATGGGTTTGTTTTTATTGAACTTGTTCACTTCAAAAGTAAGAAAACCAATCTAATAGAAATTTCCTTTGGCTTACATGTTGGTTTAAGCAATAGCAAAGATAGTCACTTAGAATTGCATAATATTGCAATAAAGAGAAAAAAAAAAGTATTATTACATGATTTCTCTTATGCTTAAGTTGTGCCATGAGTGAGTATCTACAAATAACATTTTATATACTAGTCCTCAGTGTTGTTACAAAACATTTCCTTCTGTGAAAAGATTGTCTGTCTTGTGAAGAAACATACAAAGAATATGTATTTATTGATGATCTGTGTGGATCAGTTATAACAAATTTAGTATAAATGATAAGGAATTTGTACACAGAATAGGCTCTGCTAGGGGTAGTTTTGCCCAACACAACTTACTACATAATCAAACCATTAACCTAAAAACTGGAGTCTTCTTGTTAAATAATCTTGTCAAATCAAGTCTTTCACATGGCTGCCATTCATGACACCAAACTCGAGTGAAGGGAGTGAAGCATGTAGGTTTCAGTAAGGAACATCTTTCATTGAACCTTGTGGACTGGCACTATAGAATCACAAAGAACTGTACCAGAAAACAAAAAACCATAACATCACTTGAAGACTTTCAACAGCAGCAATGACTAAAAGGGATAGCACATATAACTTGAAGAGAGAATCTATATCTATAATTCTCAAAGTGTGTGTGTGTGTGTGTGTGTGATCAGATGCTATTTATGAATTTCCAGTTTTCATCTGATTTCAATTAATTTTTTCTTGTTTGATAGATAATTCTTCAGTGCCGGTTTTGAGTCCAAATTGTTGGCGACAATGGCTCTCCACTACTTCCTCTCCATTATAACTCTCAGCAACGTTTTACTTTTTACTATCTGTTCTTGGATATATATCTTTCATAAAAACTTTACTAAAAATAAATAGTTTAAATTATTACAATAATATTATTTATTATTATACAGTCCTCTTTTCAGGCCCCCCCCCCAATTCAAATTGTTACCCCCCCATGTGCCTCAGTTGCACCCAAATGTTGTTACGAATATTGATTTTTGGGTGGGCTGACTTTGAACTTAAACTGCTCCAAATGAACGGCAAAAATTCCCAGTAATGAAAATCCCAGTCAAAGATGGGTTATACTGCTAGTTATGACATAATCAAGATGCTGACATTCTGCACAACTTCAAATAAAAGGCAAGGAAAGAACCCTTCATCAATACTAGAAAGAGCAATGACGGTTAATGTAGTTCAGAAACATATTTTTGTGAATAATTATTTTAAGAGAAAGATTTTATAAATTTCAACTGATGACAGTATTGGCTGTTCAGTCAGTGAATGTTTTCTTATAAGGAAACAGTTAATATTACCATAACAATTATTAATTACACAGAGAGAAAATACTTCATCAGTGAAAAGAAGCATTTATATAGTTCATAAAAAGAAAAAAAAAGTAAGAGATACAGTAAATATTGCTTATAATTTCCATTTTCATGTTATATATAAACAGGTTCAAGTTGCTGGCTACATAATTGATGAGCTTGTGTGCATGTAAATAAAAGGTTTTCAAATGAATGACTAATTCTCCTTGTATGTAATTATTCAACATAACAGAGGTTGCTGTTCAACTTAAAATTCCTGTCAACTTCTCATCAGTTCTAATATCAGAGTACAAAGATGTGGTTAGCCAAAAGCCTATGGTTTATGTCCTTGCCCAGCTACGTTTTCTTTCTACTTGTTTCATGTCTTTTCAAATCCTCCTGTCAAGAGTCTACAGCCGTTCCATAAAAAAGTACAGCAAATAAAATTTTTCTTTTGCTGTCTTTTATAAAACTCTAGAAAAGATAACACATTATTTAACTTCACTTCCTGATGGAAGAAGCAAAAGCTGCTAATTAGTTTTGTCTTTCTACTGTCTTTTTAAAGTATCTGGATATGGCAAATGTCGAAACAAAAACAAATATTTAAAATTATTTACAGGTGCTCATGATAGCATGAAAATATATAAATGGACACAGAAAAGCATTTTTCTTCAATAATTACTTCATTTCTTGCATTTTCAATAGATTTTTCTCTATTTTGTACTTTTATTTTACTTCCGTTTACATGGTGCGGAAATTCCTGGATGAATTTTCCTAAATTGAAAATGGCATCCATTTTCATTCCATATATTCATTTCAAAGAATAAGTGAACCAGTTAAGGCTTTGGATAAAATATCAAAATAATGGTGAAGAATTTTCCATCATAAAATGGAAAAAAAAAAAAAAATCTTTATTATTTTCTTTCTTAAATTTCAGCTGAACAAGCTGATGATATTCAAATTTAAATTGCCTGATGAAAATAATTTGTTTGGTGATTAATTTCAAAACAATCAGTTGTCAGTAAGATTATGACTTACCCATCTTTGTCTGCAAAACAAGAAACTTGGAAATATATAGTTACCTACCTGTGATCGAAGAATTAGGGCTGAAGGTAATGAGATCTGAAGTGTCTTGGGATTTCCGTTTACTTGACGGTGCTGACCGGGGTGGGGGGCGTGCTGGTGCTGGCCTGGAGGGAATCATACGATCAGAAACCTTTCGATGGACAACCTTCCCATTAGAGGCATGTGATGTCCCATTGGAGGGGGACGGGCGGGAACCAGAAGGCCTTGGAGGGGCCGACTTACGCAGGGAAGATCGTTTATCATTCAGAGCACCTGTGTTAGCACCAAAGGAATAACTACGCTGTGGGGGAGGTGGAGGTCGACGGATAGGGACAGGTTTAGAGCTAGGTTTGTCCTGGCTTTCTGGAAGATTAGGGAGGCCTTCCAAAGAGACTCGTTTGGCTTTCCGGCTTTGTGGGGATGTTGAGAGAGCTGATACAAGGGGTGAGGCGGATGAAGAGGCACTGGTTTTGTCCCCAAAGTAAACCATCTGGTCGTTGATGTTTAATTTCACCTGCCGGCCGGATGATCCACCATAATCCATGTTCTCATTGCGATCCAGAATTGGAGAGTAAGATTTCCGGTGTTCTTTCTGTATTTCATTCTCAATTAAAGAGTTCAAGCCATGTGTATCAAAATTTGAAGTTCCACTGATACTGTGGGGTCGGGGAGGCCTGTTCAAAGAGTTAGAAGGGGAGGGGGAGAATGAAGGCTTCGGCACAACCACTGGTTTTGGTTTAAGGATGGGCTTAAGTTGAGGTGAAGGTTTGCTGGCTGCTGGTAACACTGAGCAACTTGTTTCCTTTGATTGGTTGCTATAGATGTTGTTATTTTCTTTATCTTGGTAGCCATTACCCTTCTCAGCATTCGAATAAAGGCTAGAACATTCAGGTTTTGTTTTAGCATCATTAAGCACATTACTCCCGCTCACCTCTGTGTTACTAAACGAAGATTCAGCTGATAAAAATTTTGGCTCAGACCCTATAACATCAATATGGTTCACAGGACAATGACCAATTTCATTGTCGTCATTTTTGGCCAGAAACCAATTCATGTCCACTTGCTGCAGTATTATTATTGTGTCTCCTTCTTTCAAGTTGAGGTCACCACTCGTCTCAGCCTTAAAGTTGTACTTGACTAAACCATAACATTCTTCCTGTACACTGTCGGTGGCAAGGGGGGCAGCAGCTTCTTCTGCAATACTAGAACAAGTGGACACATTGGAAATGTCTGCCTCTAAATGAGGACAGTCAACAATGATGTCCACATAACTGGATGGAAAAATACCAGTTTTCCCATCCAGTTCCCCCTTTATCCACTGACTGTCCACATGGCACAACAGTAACACGATTTCATTTGCATTGAAGGTGAGCTCATTTCCTGCCTGTGCGTTGAATGGGTACAAAGTTCTTGCATAGGGGGTCACAGAAGTGTCATACGATCGTGTATTCTCACTGTTGTATGTGTGTGAAGTCCGAGATAGATTGAAAGACGTGGCAGCTGCGGCAGCGGTAGTCCGAGAAAGACTGGCAGAGGAGATTTTCGCGGTGTTGAGGCTTTTAAGGGTCGGGTCGAGAAACTCAACACAGGAAGTGAGAAACATTCCCTGCTTTCCACGGCATTCCCCAATGTACCAATCATCATCGACCACTTCAATAATGGTGATGTGGTCCCCGGCCTTGAATCCAAGTTCCTCATCCAGCTGGGGGGTGGAATCCACCAGCGCTCGCACAACCTGACCCTCCACACTAGAAGTCTTTGACTGAATTGCATCACTTTTGTGGTTTAGTTCAAACACATGGGTCAAAGGGAAAATACCATTTGAGTTTTTGCCTGCTAGGGAGCCACACCACCAGTTGCTATCCCGAGCACAAACACCAACAATAACATCACCTGTAATAAGACAAAAAGAAAAAAAAAATAATGAGTATTTGTAGGCTAAGTGTCAAGTCTAATTCAGTCAACACTATTTAGTTTCTATATAAATAGTACGATGTTGTATTAATGAAAGAGTTTCATATCATTTTTTTTTTTTTTTTACAATATGCAAGTGAGAAATTTATATCTCATTAACATTAATCTAAGGATCATGAAATATTACAAATTTTAAAGTAAATTTAAAAAAGAAAAAAATTCTTAATCTTTTATTATATAGCCAAGAATTAAATGTCTGTATTTTACAAAAAAGTTTGGAATTATATATTTATCTGTTTATGCTATATCTTGTTAGAAATTTAAATAGTTACATTCCTGATTATACTTTTTGCACATTTATAAATCTGAAGATTAGACAAAGGAATTAAGTCACATCCCAATTCATTGTGTGAAAGGGAAAAAAAAAATATACAATAATTAATCAATTTAATTCTATAATCTATTAAAATATGTACTTCTTAATCAGTGATTTATTTTTCAGAGAGGACAATTTTGAGAAGTTAGTTTCATATTCAGAATAAATCTGAAGCAATTCAACTGATATTAAATATTCACTTGTTCAATTGTAAAAACTTATATTCTTTTCCAGTAATTATATGAAAACCTGATATTTACAAGTTCATAATATTCAGTTAATCTTTTGTTTGTTCAAGAGAAAAGTTCATCATACCTGATGCCTTACTTAGATGAAATATAAAAGTCATGTGTGTGTAAAACACATTACCAGAAAATAAACTTATGACAGGATGAAAAGTTCTTGGTCTGAACCAGTTTAAAAAATCTGGCCAAATAATTAAACATCATAACCTTTTCATTTTTAATCTCTTCTTGATCAAGTCCAGAACTTCTCAACACCCACTGTGTGTGTGTGTGTGTGTGTGTGTGTGATATACATATAAAGTTTCATTTTAAATAATTATTTTTATTTTTATCAAAAGAACAATATACAGGATAAATTGTTAATTTTCCATTCAGTTTCATTTAATATTCAAGAAATATAAAAAGAACATGTACAGGGTGGTCCAAAAGTCTTGGCACCTGTACATAATATCATTTTCTATTTCAGATGACTCACACAATCTCCTACAATTTGGAAGAGGGGTATGGGTGACAAGAGTTTCGGACCACCCTGTAGATTAACAAAGTCTGATATTTTAGAAGTACAATGCAATTTAAAAATCATTTAAATATTTTTGATGGAACTGGTTAATTGGTTTGAATAAAAAATAAGTCACTTTTCTTTTTTTTTATTTGTTGACTTGGCCCAGTTTTATACATGTCACTAATACAGTCCAACAGTTCATCTGTTTTGACATTGTTTCAAAAAGTGATTTTCTTGTTTTTATAAAGTTCATATATTTTAACAGTTTGTTATATATATTTTCTATATAATGTTTTTTTATAATGTTATGAGAAAGTTCATTAAGTATGTTAAAAAAATGAAACTAATGTTATTAAAACTCACAAGATCAAATATTTTATGAAATTTGTATATTTATATTTTTCCCAGAAGGAGAAATTCTAATTCTAAAGCTTAAGCTGCTGTAGATAGTTTACCAAAAATAACCATTAGTTTTTTTGTTAATTAAAAGAAAAAAAGTGTTTTTTTTAAATTTTATTAGACAGATAATGGAGTAGTTATTTACATTACATAAAAAGAAAAGTTATGATAAATAACTGGAGTAAGATCCACTATTATGTGTGTATCCACACATAATAAACTAATCTTTTTGCTGGAACAAAGAATTCTACAATCCACAGAGCAACAAAGAATATTTGATAACTATTTTACTAGACATTGATGAAAAACGGTCACTGAACCACAATGGGTGCTGATCTTTACACAACTTTGCAAGTGGAGCAGAAATTTTATTTTGCAGTGATCTTCTCATCAGAAGCTTTTGCTTGTGATAAAGGTGAATGGTGTCAATGTGTGTATTCCTCACTTTCATTCATCCACGTGTCTCAACATTATCTTGGAAAGTGAAAAGAGACTCTTTTCTGGTGTTGAATACCATTTGGCAAAAATATAAATAAATCAGTGATATCTACACACTAATTAGATGCATGACATCAGTAATAAAAAGTTTCAGGATAACAAAATCCAGTTAAAATCTGATCAAGACAGTGATAACTTTAGTGTGTGCAGATTGAATAAAGTGAATTTCTGGCCAATGAGTGCACCCATCACTTATACCAAATATGTTGTTACTGATGTGTGTATGTATATATATATATTGTGTGTATTTAGGCAGCATTTTTTCATTAATACATGTTTCATTAAATAATATAGATAAGTGTTGTCTATATTTTTTAAGTTGACGACTCGACTCCGGTTGAGGAGTTACTGGTCGAACTCTCTGCCTTTGAGCAGAGAGGAACCCGGACGAGGTTCCGCTGAAGGGCAGAGCCTCGTTCGGGGAGGTTGACCGACCCGATCCCGTTTATACGGGATCTACGGGCTATTTTTGGCCGAGCCTACGGGCTCGGGTACCCCACTTTAAACCCGGCCTTGTGCCACATCTGTCCCTCGTGGGGAGGACACTAAATACCGTTGTCTATATATTTTATGTAAGTTTTTTTCATATAGTCTGATAATCTTAATAACATTATCATTAAACAATGAAAGAAAATCACAATTGTGATTTTCTTTCATTGTTTAATGATAATGTTATTAAGATTATCAGACTATATGAAAAAAACTTACATAAAATATATAGACAACCACTTATCTATATTATTTAATGAAACATGTATTAATATATATATATATATGTATGTGTGTGTGTGTGTGTGTGTGTGTGTGTGTATATATTTCAATGAATAATATAAACATATTGTGTACTGATCCTTTCCAGTTGTCTAATAAGTTTCTTGATGTCAAGATGAAATTCATCAAGTGGTATAATTTTTGTTAACCCAAGTACTTTTGACCTTTTCCAAGATCATCTTCAGGGGTAAATTACAGGCAAACTTATTGCAACTGGGATAAAATTTGCATTCCATTGTGATGGTGATTTTTAAAAAACATGTGCAAACACACTCTGTAACTATTTGTTAAATTTATTCATAGTAGTTATGAAATTTTTTGCAAAACAAGAGTTTCAAATATAAGGGAGCTGACTAGAAATTGGTAGAAATGTAAAATGGCATTGAATATTATATGCGCTTTAATATGTTGTTGGTATATTTGTAATAAATTTTGTTGAGTGTTGGTTCGCTAATTTTGATATAGAGAGCCTTGAGAATTTGTTAGATTAACAAAAACTATAGCACCTTCCTTCATGAATTTCATCTTAGCATCAGGAAACTGATTCAACAACTGGAAAGGATCAGTAAAAAAAATAAGTAGACACAATATGTCTGTATTATTCAATGGAATATATTTGAATGAAGATATGCTGCCTAAATATATATGGGGAAAAAATGTATGGCAAAGTGGAAAAAGTTTTCTTGTGATGTGTTTTGCCCTTTAGGACTTCACCAAACTAAATCAGGATGAAATGTGTCAAAATAAAATTTTTTCATACATTTTCTCCAATATTGTTCTTGCTATATATATATATATATATATATATATATATACATACATACACACAAAATCCTTGGGTTACATCAGACCTGACGTACAGAGTTTTGTGGTTACAGTGCCATCTCCCTTAATATAATACATTGTCATGCACCACTATATGAGGAGGATGACATTGTTTCTTCACCTACTGTACACCAGGTTGGATTGTGCTACATTCATTATCTTTTGTTTCTGTTGTTTTTTTTGTTTTGAATGTTTTGCCCTTCATTGTGGCTCCCAAGTTTAAGGCAGACTTGTGGGTGCTTATGTAGGTAAATTCTGACCTACGTCAAAAATTGGGTTATGTGACCACATAGGAACAGTTCTCCAACATAAGTTGAGGGCCCCCTGTGTGTGTATGTGTATATATATATGTATGTATATATATATATATATATATATACATACATACATACATACATACATACATACACAGGGTGCAATGAGCAAATTGTTGCCATTTTATACTTTTAATTTCATGCATGTGCATTGTTTGTTTTTGATTTTGTTGACTGCACAGTATAGTACTGTCAGTTGGGCACTGTGAGAAAAAGAGCACCATAATGGAATTCACTCTGCCAGAAATTTGGAAACAGCAAGCTGTACTGCTTGGCATTCGCACTGGAAGCTCCAATATTAACATTTCAGAGGGATTTGGTGTCAATCTGAGAACAGTGCAGACGATTCAGAAAGAGTTGGATGAGTATAATAGTGATTACAAAGGTACAGCAGCTCAGAAAACTTACTCTGATCATTCTGATAAAAGAATTCCTGAATTTGTTGGTGAGGGTCCTCAGACTCAACATAGAGGCCTACATCAAGTTCCCTGAGGAGGTAGTGCTGCCCTGGTTCAAGAGGATGGCTGTCGGAAAACTCTATATCTGGCAACTAGGACTCTGCACCATACCACACAAGCAGGAGAATTCAGTCATGGCTGTCAGACAATTTCTGTGACCACATCACCCCTTACATCTGACCACCTATCTCCCCAGACTGCAATCACCTTGATCATTTTGTGTGGGGTGCAATTGAACGAGAGACCAACAAATCTTGTAACACCAAAGATGAACTGAAGGCAAGGATTATGGCAGCATTCACCAACTTAAAAAAGGAGACTATCCAGAAGAGTTGCAGGAGATTCTGGAGCCGTCTGGCAGCCGTGATTGAAGCCAATGCCAATTTTATTGAATAAATAGTAATGCAAAATATTTTCCCATCACACTGTGTGTGTGTGTGTGTGTGTGTGTGTATATGTGTCTCACATCTTAGCATGACCCCCTCCCCAACACTTTTTTTAAAAAATTTTTTATTTATTTATTTCAGTGGCTCTCGTGTACTTGATAGCAAAACTTTTAAACATAGCACGGAATTCCTTCTCAGCTTTTCTATATTCTTGTTTATACTTGGCCACCACATTTGTTTTATACATTTGTTTTCATGATGCCTTGATGAGTCTTATAGAGTAGTTCAAGTATTTCCTGTTGTACAGATTTGGGAATGACCAGATGCATAATCCTCAAAGCTGATCAAGATTTGCATGTAAGTTCATTCACAATACTTACATAAAGCTGAAGCCATGAATTGTTCTTAATTCATTGGACAAGTTGCTGAAGAGTAGCATCAGCTAGAGAATATTGAAGAACTTCTGATCAAATAGAGGCTTTGGGATGGTGAAGGCAATCATCTGATAGTGATATCCTTCAAGGGAATTATTGTTTCGAGCATCTTCATCAATTTCTAATAGGTTAACTGACAATACATCAACCGGATTTAATTGTCCAGGGATACATCTAATTGTCAATGAATAGCTTTGCAATCACAACCTCACTGTAAGATACATAGCCACGGTTTGAATGATGGTATAGAATTTTCCAAAGTTGATGCTCTGATATGATCTCGAAATTAAAGCATAAAAGTAAAACCTCTCACAGCCACAAATGACACATTGTTTTTATGTGAGAGTTCTATATTATTGGTTTGCCCTTGAGCCAAAATAAAACTAAGCCCTATTTGTCCAACGGCCACAATCAGGATTGTTTTCAGGGATGGCTTAAAATGAGTAATCATAATATTGTCAGTGGTACTATTTTTGTGTCCGGTAAACCCCCATCTCTATAGAATGTCTTGTCACAATGAATAGCAAGAAGCTTCAGTTTCAGAAAAGTTTAACATACACATGGCTAAATAATTCACTAGTCCCATGAAACTACAAACCTCTTTTGTTAAGGTGGGTTTCTGAATATTTTTAATTGCCTAAACCTTGCCCTCAATTGGGCTGAACATCAGCAAAAATGGTATGACAGAAAAAAATTACTTTTACACTAAGCTTTTGCTGTGAAGTTGGGTTTTTGTTGTTTTTGTTTTTTTTAGAAGGGGTGGGTGAAGACTCTTTAGACAAGATTCCAGTCCTGGTTGTATTTGTCTATACAATCAACAAGAATGGTATCTGAAATTTTTCCCACTCTAGGTAAATGCTTAAACAGTTGATCAATACAATACTCTTTAATTGTTGGAGATACTTTTGCACTATTTGCTTGTAGTGAAAGAGAGTAAATATGGGTAGGGTGAAAAACTTTATCCAATTCAATTTGATGAGAACCATATTTCAAATCAATTTTGATGAATATCATACAGCCGTTATATTTTCAAAGTGCTTCATTAAGAGTACGTAGCAGGTAATAATTACATTTTTTAGTAGTGTCAGTTTTGCACATGTAAATGACAAGTTGAATATCATCATTTTTGTTTACTGCTATGAGTGGAAAAACTCAAGAGTATTGGCTCTGTACGTAGTTCATTAATATGAAGGACTAATAATTCTTTCAACTTCCAGATTAATTCTCTATGACATCGTACATAATATGATGAAAGTGTTGAGATACTGGGTTTATTGACGGATCAATGTTGAGTTTGAGTTTGAAGTGCTCTAGTTTGTCGAGTTCCTGAAATACATTACTAAACCTAGATAGAACAGACGCACAAGAAGAAACAAATGATATTTTTACCATAGTAGTGTCCTCTGGAATGTCGAGAAGACCTTTCTACTCAAAATATTACCACTATCAGAAGATGACACATCAGTAATTTTTGAAATGTTATGAACTGGACCAAGATATATATTTGCTTAGAAGGTTTCATTTATCAATAAGATTGAGGTGTAGAAGCATAAGTGTATATTTTGGTAGAACATTTGATAAGCTGAATGTTAATAGTGTTTCATAGATTATCCCAAGTAATGCAGTCAAATAGATTAATTCTATCTTGAGAGTCAAGCTGGCTGAATATCAACAGCTATAAATCTGCCTTTGGTTCCTTTGACATCAGAAAAACAGCTGTCAGAATCTGATTCATATTGTATTTGTTTCTGACAAATAAACTTTTTTTTTGAGTCCATTTTTGGAAGAAAAAAAAGAAAAAAAAAAAAGAAAAAAAAGAAAGAAAAAGAAAAAAAAAAGAAAAAATGCATATTTTAAAAATAAAAGTCAAAAGTTACAAATGCTGTCCTTTAGCAGGCCATCAAATTGTATATTGATAGTCAAAAAATACTACTACAAGCATAACACTTTCTTCTATTTATGTTGTAGCATATCTACAGACGATAATGGGTATGTCCCCCATTCATATAAATATGGTAGTAAATACTGTATGTTGGTCTGCAGTTGGAGATTCATTGTCAAATTCACTTCACTCACTTCTAACAGTTTACTACTACTTCTACGTGCAGCAGGTGAATGTTATATGTGTTGTTCATGTCCTAAGTATTATCGTTCATTACCAACCTTCGTTTGATTATTCTATTCAGCAACCTTCCCTAGGTTACAACAATTTAGTTGCTGAAAACCCTGGCTTGCTATTTGATCAGATAATCTCTTTCTCAAATAAATCTGATTTTCTTTTACTCAAGCAAAATTTTTAGCTGATTCAGTTTATTGTCCTGCTCTTCAATTTTCTTGACTTGTATGCTTGATAATTCTAGCAATATAACAAATTGTATAACGTGTGCCAAATGTCAGCTTCTTTTAATAATAAAAGATGTCTTATACCTTGAAATAAGCTTCTTTCTATGAATTAATCAATAAGAGCATCGTTAGCAGAATATTCATTAAATTTCTAAATACCAGCTGTCTTTCAGAGATGTCATATATAATATGTATTTTTATGTAGTTTTTGAGGTCAAGTTTGAAATCAAGGTCATTCAGAAGTCACATTTTCATAAACAGTGAAATGAATGCTAAGAAATAGAGTATCAGCAGGTTCCATTTCCATTTCATGAAACATCTTCTACTGCTACCTTGCTGTAATAAAGTATATTTCTAATGTTTGTATCCATTCTTCCCATAGAGTTTGTTGATTGGCCTCAGATAAGTCCAGAAAAAGTGGATCATTAGGTGGTATTGAAATATCATTTTTGTGTTTCTCCTCTAAACTGTAAGGTCTCTTCCCTGAAGTGTGACCTAGATTCCTGGCCTGAGAAATATTCTACAATATTGACCAAGTGCAACACACATGCAGATGTGCTGAGTGACATGCAAACTGCCATGACCAATTGCAGAAACTCACCACCAGTTCTTAATTGGTATTAATACTCTGAGAATTGAGTTCAATCCCAGCAAATACACTCACCACAAAACAGGTTCAATTGAAATACCAATAGTCACCTTTAGTAAAGTTAAGAACTAGCATCACAAAAGTGATGGAAACAAAAAGGACACTTGTAGTTAAAAAGAGACAGTTGAAATTCTTTTAATACATATGAGAGAAGAGAGCTTTGAGAATTTGACACTCTCAAGACATATTGAAAACAAAGAGGATAAAGTAAGACAGCGAGTAACTTACCTAACATGCTTGTGTACATAATGACGGATCAGTGAAAAAGAAGGATAGTATAAAAACAAAAAAAAAACACTAAGAGCTAGAAAGGACAAGAAGTTGTGGAGAGCCATGACCACACACCCATATTCTAAAGAGATACATTAAATAAAAGGAAGAAGGTTGTTCACATTCCAAATAGTAGGTTTCAACTCCGAGTGGTAGCATGTTAAATGAAGAGAAAGTGGCTAATTTAGAAACAAAATAAAACCATATATAAAAGTCCAACTTTGTTAAATTTTACCCTGAGAATGCTTTTAAGAACAAAGTAACTATTAACATTTAATTTGATTTCAGCTTTTAACTCTCAATGGATGCAAAAAAATAATATATTTAAAAAAATAAATAAAAAATAAAAATAAAGAAGGAACCGAGAAAATCTTAGTAAAATTTACAGCTAATGCGTTTTTCAGTACAAACGCCGTTTGCCAATATTTACAATCCACTTGGTTCTTTATCAGCCACAAATGACAGGATATTTAAATAAGTCTGTTGACTTTACTATGCAAAACAGTTTTGTTTATTCTAGTCCCTGATATGTAAAAGCATTTCTTGACCACTTAAATTTCTCCAGTCCATGGGAACTCTTAAAATAAAATCCTTCTTTTAATTCAACTTTTAGGCAGCTTCTCTACACTTGCATTCACTCTAGTTTACCATGTTTGCAAAATAAGAGAAAATCCAGTCGTATATCAGTATTTCCTGTTACGACTTGTTAGATTAAATGCTTTTATTTCAAATTTCAGGGAGGGTATCAAGTTCGGAGAGAGAGGAAAGGGATATGTGGAGAGAGAGAGGAAAGGGATATATGGAGAGAGAGGAAAGGGATATATGGAGAGAGAGGAAAGGGATATATGGAAAGAGAGGAAAGGGATATATGGAGAGAGAGGAAAGGGATATATGGAGAGAGAGGAAAGGGATATAGGGAGAGAGGAAAGGGATATATGGAGAGAGAGGAAAGGGATATATGGAGAGAGAGGAAAGGGATATATGGAGAGAGGAAAGGGATATGTGGAGAGAGAGAGGAAAGGGATATGTGGAGAGAGAGGAAAGGGATATATGGAGAGAGAGGAAAGGGATATATGGAGAGAGAGGAAAGGGATATATGGAGAGAGAGGAAAGGGATATATGGAGAGAGAGGAAAGGGATATATGGAGAGAGGAAAGGGATATATGGAAAGAGAGGAAAGGGATATATGGAGAGAGAGGAAAGGGATATATGGAGAGAGAGGAAAGGGATATATGGAGAGAGAGGAAAGGGATATATGGAGAGAGAGGAAAGGGATATATGGAGAGAGAGGAAAGGGATATATGGAGAGAGGAAAGGGATATATGGAGAGAGAGGAAAGGGATATATGGAGAGAGAGGAAAGGGATATATGGAAAGAGGAAAGGGAAAGAGACAGAATAACCAAAGAAAAATATTTATGAACCTCGGCAGAAATCCAAATCTCCTTCTTCTTGAGCATGGAAGTTCTCGATGGCTGCAAAGACCTTTTGGCCTTTTTGGATGGATGGAAGGACCAACTTCCCAACAAAACTCACTGGGAAGTTGCCTTCCTGATTGCCTAATTTGCCACATAGCCAATTCTCATTAACCACAGTGGTCACCAGCACAATGTCACCTTTCCTCAAGTTCAGTTCACTTGGGTAACTGCTCTCAAAGTCATATATTACTTTCACATACTGCCCAGGACATGGCCACATCTGAAAGAAAAATACATAAACTGACATTAGAAAAATGGTGAGGAATATTTATTGGAAAAATTGCTTTACTTACTTTAGCAATACAATGAATCAATTTTATTTGATCAATCAGATCGACATATTGTTGTAGCTATATTTGATTAAATCCATTTATTGATATATTTTGCAGAGTGACCATAAATAATTCAATGAAAACATGTGACCCTGGATTGTAATGATCAAAAAAATAAGAAACTTAATTAAGAGGGAAAGTAAAGATGCAGCTATTGAGAGATTATCATTGCAAATGTTCATCAGTATTTCAATGTAATTAGTAAGATACCGCACACTGAAGAATAAGTAAAATAGTTTGAAAAGAATGTTTTGGGGATTTTTAATGATTTTCAGTATCACTAATTCAACTATGGTATCTGTGGTTAAGTTCAGTACTCTTGAAATTTCTTATAAATCAATAATTAGAATAATGTAGGAATTTTTTTTATCCAAAAATATAGACAATTACTTTCTTTTATCCATTATATATATATATATATATATATATATATATATATATATATATTTTAAGTAAACATATCAGATACTTAAAAATAAATTGAACAGGCATGCACATATTTGGTACATAACATTCAAATAATATTCAATCAAAGGAGACAAAAGAGAAAGAAAGTAGAAGAAAAGAGTAGCAAGGATACACATTATAATTATAATATAAGGCTACTTGTACAATAATGTGTGTGTGTGTATATCTGGGCAGCAGTCCCTCTTTTATACAAGTTTCACTAAAAGCAACCGACAAGTTACTGTGGTTAGGCTTTTTATTTAGTTTTTCTTGTATTTCTATAATTTTTTTCTCTTCTGGACAAAGTATATAAAAATTGTCTGAATGTTCTGTATGTCCAAGTGCTTTCGGCTATTCTTTTAGCTATTATCAAGGATAACTTATAACTTAGTAAGGCCAGTCCTTCCATCGTTTAACTACCACACAACTAAAATATCTGAATACATAGATCCTTATATAGAGCCCCAAGCTAAGGAAGTAAAATCCTCCATCAGAGACACAACAGACCTACTAAACAGAATTAAACATATACAAACAGTACCAGAAAATGCAACTCTAGTAACTATGGACATTAGATCTCTTTATTCCAACATCAAACCCAATGAAAGACTAACCGCTCTTAAAGAAGGACTTACTAAAAGAACAAAAGAAACCCCACAGAAGTAAGCATAAAACTTATGGAGCACATCCTCACATTGAATAGTTTCGATTTCAATGGAAGACACTACCTACAAGTAAAAAGGATGTGCCATTGGCTCTGTTGCAGCTCCGTCCTATGTCATGATCTTCATGGGCAAATCTGAGGAGACATACATTTATCCCTTCATTGGTAATGAATGCAAGATAAATTCCTTATGGCCCTAAACACAGAACATGACTCCATTAAGTTCAACCATAAAAAATCAACATGATCGGTAACATTTCTAAACACCCATATCTCAATTGATAAAAATAGAAAACTACAAATGACATTACACATTGAAATCACCAACACCCACAACAACCTACACTTTAAGTATTTTCACCCAAAACACCTCAAAGAGAACCTTCCCTATTCACAAGCACTTAGATGGATATGTTCCAACAATGAAGAATTAACACGCTAAAAATCTTAATCAACAATTCACAACACGTGGCTATAAACAACATTTAATTGAGGAACAAAATAAATAAAGCAATTTCCACACTGAGAGAATACACCCTAAGGTATAAAATCAAAAATAAATCCAAATGCGTCCCTCTAGTAACCACTTTCAATACTTATCTACCTCCACTATCTCAAATAATCAAAAGTCACTGGAAAATACTACATATCAAAGCAAGCCTAAAAACTTTGTTTGAGGAACTCGGCCTTTTAGCATATCATAGAGTAAAGAACCTTAAAGAAATCATAGATAGTAACCATATTTCAGACAACAAAGTAACATGAAATAGACCCAGAATAATTTTCCCAACCATGTAACAACAAAAGGAGTCTAAGTTGTAACCACATTAAACACACCAATTCATTCACGAGCTGAGTCAGTAAGACTACTTTCAAAATCTACCACAACTCTAACTGTAGAATTCATGACATAATTTACTTATTAGAATGCACACTATACTAGAAACAATGTGGGAATAACTGAATGTCCCTTTCACTAGAGAATTAATAATTATCAGAATAAGTCAGCTCCCCATGAAAAATTATTACACATTGAACATTACTACCTAGAAAAAAAAAATGGTTTTAATAGTCATGCAAAATTCACTATTATTAAAAGAATTAAAATAGACACAAAAGACAAAGTTCTGAAAATGCTAGAACATGATGACAAATAGATTTTGCACCTCAAAACACTTTATTCAGACATATTCAACAACAAACTAAACAGCACAGATAGAATTAACATATTACTCCATCGATCACCCCCCCCCTATTTCTCTCTCACACATTATAATCTCTGTATAGGTGAAGATACGCTACTGTTATTACATAGAAGATGACACCACCCATAAAGGGCCCAAAATGACTCTCCTCACCCTCAACCACACTAGACAGATATGCTTACAGAGGTGATGAGGTCTCCCATACATACACACCTACATTACACTCCAAATATTAAGATAACATACACATAACACACACACACACATCCTTTTTCCAGCAATTAATAAAACTATCAAAATGACTAAAGAGGTACATCTGAGACTCCTGAATTCTCCTTTTAAAAAAAATCTTTGACCAATCCCAGAACTGACCAAAAATTAATGATAAAAAAATAAATGTAAACTACAGGCCAAGTTAAACTTCCTCAGAGACTGTCATTCACCCCTGTAGTTCACTGTTACTAACAAACATGAATTTTTTTTTTTCTCCTGATGATGGGCATACTAGCCAAAACTAGTTGAGGAACCCAATTAAAAAATAAAATGAAAATATTAATATACAACTCAGTGTATCTGAAATTTTAATTTACACACACACACACACATTCAGATGATAGCTACCTCCTCACCCTTTGCATTACTTCTGTCTTGTTTCGGTGTTCATGGCCCCTAAGATAGCTCTTGAGACCTGCATTCAATTTCACACATATCATGCATATGTGACAGAATCTCTGTCTCCTTGAGTTGGGTTGATTTAATCTGCAGGCCTTATAACTCTTATGTACTGCCATTTACCTTCTCAGTCCAGATGACGATCTGCAAACCTTGTTGCAAACAACACGGGTATTGTTGGCAGATCGATGTGGCAGGTTAGCATAGTTGGCTTGCTTCTGGTTTTTATGATGACTTTTCAGATGGTTTACATAAGCTGCCCTCAACAACAGCATACACTCACATGCACCACATTTACAAGATTGCGTATCATTTGGCAAATCAGAGTGAGTGCTTCTTTGGAGATCAGGCTTGAGACGTTCACTCTCAAAAGCATTACATTCTTCTCTAATTAGCATATACATATATATTTCTAAAGAATTGATGGATTTTATTTTAGATAATTTCCTTAGTAGGCAGGACTCCTTCACTCAGAATATTGGCGTAACACAATCTTCCTTTTACTCCTTTTCAACCATGTGACCTTATAATAAGATAAGCTAGAGGCATGCAGGCACAAAAAAAAACAAATAAACATGGAAGAGTTCATTTTTTTTATATGGCGTTTAATGACCCCCATCTCGTTTCAGCATCTATGGCCCCTAAAGTAGACTCTTAAGATGTGCATTCGATTTCCTACATGCCCTATAACACTCCTGCGTACTGCCATTTACCTTCTCAGTCCAGATGATGATCTGCAAACCTTGTTGCAAACAACACCGGTATTGTTGGTAGATCGATGAGGTAGGTTGGTATAGTTGGCCTGCTTCTGGTTTTTATGATGACTTTTCAGATGGTTTACATAAGCTGCCCCCAACAACAGCATGCATCACACACACCTCATTTACAAGACTGCGTATCAGTTGGCAAATGAGAGTGAGTGTTTCATTGGAGATCATACTTGATCTGAGCATGTCTGAGACATTCGTCCTCAAAGACATTGCATCTCTTGCTGATAAAGTGCCTCAACTCTGTACGATTTAAAGTCAGTTCTTCCCAATGCTGCACATTCATGTGCAATGCATTCAGATTATCCTTCAAATTATCTTTAAACGTCTTCCTACGCTTGTGTTGTGGATTCTTTCCAGTTTTCAGTTTCCCACAGAAAATTGGTTTGGGAATCCTGTTATCCCCCATTCTGAACACTGCATCTTGCTCATCACATCTCGTTGAGCATCATTACTGTTTCAATACTTTTGTGACACTATTTGGCGCCACTAAAAGGAAAGAAAAGGAGTTAAAACGATGGACAGACTGAGAGAAAGAATGAAGATTTCTTGTTTCAAAAACTATAATTCTCTAAAACCATAAGAATTACTTAATGTGATATTATCACAAGAAGCCATGTGGCGATCTTTTGACAACTGATTAATGACCTGGCTCTAGAAGTACTGGTTATATAAACATAGAAATAAGTAGGACGGATAAGATTTGATCTGTAACCAAAACTCGAGAATAAAGTTTTCTTGTGGTTGGAGTGTAATGACTCTGACAGGGTTGAGGAAAGAGAGCCATCTGGTCAATATCTGATTTTGAACAAAAAGCCCGGGATAAGAAATTTTGCATAAGCAAAATTTGAGATGATAATTCTTTTTAATTAAAGACCATAAAGTTAAGCTATGCCAAGCAGTTGAGAGCCATTGGTCAAAGAGTAACCAGGGTGGCAGTCGCAGATGAAATACCAAAGAAGTTGGAAGAATTGCTCACACCCATTAGAAAGTATTGGTGTGAGATGCCAACAAGAGAAGGAAGAAGTCATCAGGGTGGATTGATACCTGTGATGCTACCCATAGGAAAAGGGGGATCTCCTGATTTGGAAATGTAATTAATTTTTAAGACACAAACAAAAGTGTTCTTGTTGGAAGATGGGGGAATCACAGAATTCTGTGTCATGCCCCACACCGATTTTAAGTGAATGTCAATAAATACAAGGAATTGAAGCAGCGAGAAGCCGTTGTTTCAGATACCAGATGAGAAATGACCTCACATGACTTTCTGCCTGAAAAGAACCTCTGACATAAGCCTTGTGCCAAACTTAACTGAACCAGCCTAAGTGTCACGTTCAACTTAAGCAGGTTGGGTCGATAATTGACTGCATGAGAAACTGATAAATTTTAATGTCAAAACTAACAAAGTACTGTACAAAAGAATGTATATAAAAGCATTTATTTTTGTTCAAGTTATTTTTTTTTTAACTTGCATCATTGTGTGGGGGTGCCTTTGGTTTTTATAGAGGGTACACTGAATAGCACCCATGTATATGAAATTGAAATACATATATAGGGTGTTGTAATTTTATTTTCTGTGTGCATTACACACAACTCTGTCTCAAATGTTCCAGCAGTTCTGAATATTTCAAGAATTAACTGAATATCATCTAGATCAAAGTTTCTCAATTTGGGCCATATGTCCCCTTGGGAGTCATGCAATATTTTCAGTGGCCAAGTTTGAAAAATGGCGGGAGGAGGGGAACACACAGAGAAAATTTAGGACCCACAAAATATATATATGGAGTATTTTGTAATTAATAATTATTATTTAAAATTAAATATTAAATTTATTATTAAGTATTAAATTAATCCAAACCATTTTATTAACATAAAAATTTTATTTATTGTAATTTTTTCATCTGATCTATGCAAAATGGCTATTTCTAGTTTTCAATTTTTTATAATTTAAAACTCATAATTTAAAGTTTAAATTAAGGTATGTTTTCATTCAATTTGTCTTTCAATTTTGAAAAGCTAAATGTCCTAAACAAAGAGCTCCATGGAAATGACTCCACCCTGTTTTCCTGCAAAGAGGCAATTAACGCGTTTAACAGGAAACTAAAGCTGTTCTGGTTGAACCTTGGGAGACGGGAGTTTGCACAGTTTCCTTCCTTAGCCAATATATACACCGAGCTACTTGATAATGACCTAGCAGTGTATGGTGATCATTTGAAGCAGATGCATAATGATATGAAAACTCGCTTCTCTGATCTACTCCAAATGACAGTGCCGCACTGGTTTGTGGTTCCCTTAATTGCTGATGCAAGAACTAAAGTTGTATGAGGAGCCATAAAGAACTTGCATTGGATTGAAGGGGGACCCGACCAGAATAAGGTTGAGAAACATTGACCTAGATGTACCTTGGCAACTTATTGGGAAAGACCTGACTGCATATGAACAAGCACTCACCCATGAGTTTACTTTATCAAGTAGTTAAGACAATATTGAGTGAACTTGTGTACTTGTAGCAAAAAAGTTATAAACTTTTTGTTTCTTTCCTTGCAAACAATGCCTGTAACACGTGTAACCTGTTTGACACAGCAGTAAACCATTCTGCCTGTCACCTCATTCTCCCTATTTTTATGCATCATCTATGGCCAAAATTTACATAGCTGCAACGATAACCTTGTGAGATAGTATCTGACTCCGGGATCTATCCATTTTAAATATGTAACTCACAAAGTCGCCATTTCTTTCCTCTTTGGACAGTTTACATGTGAGGCATGTTTGAATCTCAAGATGGACCACAATCAATAAGGGTTTGGAAGTGCCACTGCTGTAGTCTGTGATTGCCATCACTAACCTGCTCCAGTTGTTTTTCACTCTCAACTTTACATTCTGCCCGTGTAGTGGTGCTGGGTCAATATATTGGCAAGCTACACAATTCTTGACTACAGACTTTGTGACTGTTGTTGATATTGAAGGGTCAACAGACCCCTGGCAAAATACAGTGTCCTCTTCATACCAACTTCATCTTCCACTTTGTTGGTGGATGTTAGCTTCCTGACATTCACTCAATTTTCTCACAGTGATGCACCCTAATTGTACAGGTTCAGTTCCTTTCTTGTGCAGCTCTAACTACCCCTGGGGCACTCTGGGGAAGCAGTCTGCTCAAGTTAGCATAGATTTGACCAGCTTCACCTCCATTGTTAATGCATACTCGTCAACCAGTGGACAAAGTGTTTCCAACAGCTAACTTATCAACATCTCATTGGCTGCCCTCATTTTTACATTTGCCCTCCTAGTCAGAGTGTCTGATGTCCAGTGATGAACACACGCAGAGTCAGTAACCAAGTACAAGACTGTCATCTGCCATTGGAGGGCCAGATTTTATTGTGTTGAGTTCTGCTAAATTAATATGTTTAGCATCTGCTGGATGCAACCAACAAGCATCAACAATATCTCTGTTCAATTCCATTGCTATTCCCACGGCAAAGAACTGGTGTCCAAACACAGCTCCATTTCATGGTTACTCACACACCACTGCCCACCAACAGGATCCATTTTGTGTACTTTGGTTACTGCCCCAGTTAGCATGGATACAGGCACTTTTGATTGTACTGTCCCATCCCTTGGACACCACACTTGCTCATTGTTTGATATAGGCAGTTGCTAGCTACACATGAGAAAGTGTCCCACAAGTTGTCCACAGAGAGAGAACACATTTCAGTGAGTAATGACTTCAGGAAGGTCCAGGACTTTACTTCCACGCTTCCATTGGAAAGTACCATCTAGTTGTCAAATTGCACACTAAAATCAGGTTCATTGATGGAAATGGTGGCACACTGGGGTATATCTTATCTTATATCTGGGGTATTTAATGATGCACATTCCCCAAACTCCCAGATCACATCGATCCCCAAAAGCAGATCAAAACCTAGTAAAACCTTATTGAACATTGATAAATGATGTCACAATTTCAGACTCTAATGTAAAAATGTCTAATCTTGTGAAAGAGACACTTAGTATGGCAGTATAGATGCTGCAGAAGTTTGGTTCAGTATCTTTTTTGATACATTAAGTGATCAAGATAAAAATCTTGTGAAAATTTCCAGGTCTAACAGGATCTTTTGTTTTTGTGACGGAATGGAGGTAAAAACCACTAAAGCAGTTAAATTTCCTGTGACTATAGGTGGTGTAAAAGGTGTCAAAGTTTATATTGAAGGTGACATTGTCAAAAATGATTTGCCCTGTTACTAAGCCACAAATCAATGAAAATGGCTGGAATTGTGTTGGATTTTAAAAATGACTGCTGTTGGATTTTAGGTAAATTTCCTAAAATTGAGAACTCTGACTTCTGGACACTACAGGTTTCCCTTGACTAACGTACTTTTGAAGGTTGGGAAATCACCTAACATAGTGCTGTATGTTAAAGCTTTAGATAAATGCTCTAGAGTGGAGAAAAAAAAATAAGGCTGAGAAATTACATAGACAATTTGTACATACATCAAAGGAGAAACTAATATCTTTGTTTAAAAGTAGAATTTTTCATAAGGAGTTTCTGGATCTAATCAGGGATGTCAGTGATTCGTGTTCATTTTGACTAAAGTTTAGAAGACCCCTCCCCTCACTTCAACCAGTGGTAGGATTTGCCCTTGGAAATAAGTTCAATGACACAGTATATCTGGATGTGAAGGAGCATGGACATAATCAATAGTGGATTTTACACCTAATTGCCACTAGGTATTCTGCTGCCAGACCGATTAAAACAAAGAAGAGCGAAGAAATTATTCACAACATATTTTTAATGCAGATATCCTATTTTGGAGCTCCAAGCGGTTTTTGACTGACAACATTGGAGAATTTAATAATGAAAGCTACCGACAGATGTTTGAGAAATTAAACACTGAAACCTGTACTACTGCTGCGGAAAGTTCATTTAGTAATGATACTGTGGAAATCTAATCAAGATTTTTATGTATCATCCATATCACCGATAGAGATAAAGAATGGAAGGTACTTGAGGAAAAATTATGAGTTGAGTGAGGATGACAAAACAGAATTAAAAAGACTTATGGGTCAAATGATGTGGACAACTATTCAAACACGACCTGATGTATCATTTAATGTCTGTAGAATGAGCAATACTGGAAAACATCCTAAAGTGAAGATGCTCTTTGCGGCTAATAAGTCTCGATCAAAGTTAAAATCTAAGAGAGGTTCTATATCTTTTCCAGAGCTGAGAAAACTCAGAACTGAAGGTTGTTTGTTATTCTGATGCCACTTATGCTAGCCTAGAAGATGGATCTTCACGGGATGGTTTTATCATCTTTGTTTGTGATAGGCAGAACAAAATGGACCCTATATGTTGGACATCAAAAAACTTGAACAGGTAACAAAAAGTCTGTTAGCCTCAGAGACTCTTGCACTTAGTGAAGCAGTTGATGCTGGTGTTTTAATAGCAGCTATGCTACAGGAGATATTTCAATTATCCAGGTTGCCTGAAGTTCTTTGCAAAACTGATGATGTATCTCTGGTAGAGACTTTAAATTCATCAAATCTTATGAGTGATGCCTGAGAGTTGATGTAGCTACAGTAAAGGAAATGATGACAAAAAAAGAAATCCAAACCAAATGGGTGAAGGGTTGTGAACAGATTGCAGACTGCCTAACAAAGGCAAAGGCCTTGTCTGAGATTCTGAGAGGCTTATTGCTTCAATAACTATTTTCATACTTTATAGGACTGTAGACTTCAGAAGACGACACCAGCAATGTTTATGTTTGAGTTGTCTAACTTTGTATCACACTGATACATGGTTTTTCAGTTCAGATTTGGAATAAATATGGCACTTCACTGCCAGGTGGTGTTGTCTCTGTATTGTTATGAGTGAACCACACCAATAGTTGGGACCAGAGCAGTAGAAACAAATTATGCCATCCTTGCATATGCCAGAAGGAGGTGCTTCAGCATGTGTTCGATGAATGGATGCAGCGACCAACTCTTCAGGTTTTTGGTTATCCATCATAATGGCCCTTGCCCGGGTTAGAAATTGTTCCAAGACCATAGTCTCTATTCTGGATGATGCTCTAAGTTGTTGTCTAACGTCCTGTAGGAGTCCAGTCATGAATGTGCATACCATCCATTCACCAACAAGCCAAACCAAATGCTGTAGCTCCAAAAATTCATCAACAGTTTCCCCAGTATGAATTTACCCCGCCATGAACAGGTCAAATGTATTGAAGGAGTCTGTTGCATATGCGGTCACAAGGGTTTACTTTATTAGCTATGCGTTTGACCGCTGCTCCTTACTTAATTGACGATATACAGCAAGATCCCCACCTCTCAATTGTAGTGGCAGGACGCACTCGATCCCCTTCTTTAAATTCAGGGATCAATCTGAAATCGAACACCTTCTCTGCAATCTCATAGAAAAATTCAGAACTGCCAAAATAGCTTGTAGCAAAAAAGCTTTAAACTTTGTTTCTTTCCTTGCAAACAACGCCCGCAATCAGTTTCTTCTCAAACACTCTGCTGACCACAACCCGTGTAGCCAGTTCGATACAATTCTGTCCGTCACCTCATTCTCCCTATCTTTATGTGTCATTTACAACCAAAATTTACATACATGCAAAGATGACCTTGCAAGAGAGTATCCGACTCCAGGATCTATCTGTTTTAAATATGTAACCCGCAAAGCCGCCATTTCTTTCTTCCCTGTTTGCAGCTTACATGCGAGGTATGGTCAAATCTTTGTTTGTGCTGCAGGCAAGTCATTTTCTTCTAATGTTGCAAAAAGTGCATGCAACCCCGGATCTCTTTGCCCTCTGTGGTAGTCCACTACAATATGCATAATGGTCACAATCACAATGACTGAGTAGATTCTGCATATCTTGTATTGTGACTTGGAGTAAGAAATTCACATATATCCAGGTTTGTGGGTCCTCTACTATTCTTCTTGCAACATCTGGCTTTTCCCCATACATAGAACAGATTAAGAACACAATGAATTACTTGATCATGATCTTTAAAAATAACTTTTTTTATTTTGTTTAGTGTTTTATAAGTGGAAGGAATACTCTATAATTGTGTGATGCCTTGAGGGGAATATTTTACGAGAAAACTAAGGTGCTATTGCCCTAAGTAGGCTACTTTGTTTTATTAATATTCAATAACATTTTAAAACAGTGAGAATGTGTGTGTGAAGTCAATGTCGACAGAAGTGTTAAGAATGAATAAAAGCTAACTTTGAATCATTTTGTTCCCAGTAATTACCTCACTTGTTCAAAATCAACATGAAGATAAACTTTATTATATATGGATATAGTATGCCAATAAATGTCAGTTAAATTATTTTATATTTTGGATTCTAAGAAAATATTTCAAATTTCTGAAAACCATTTTATACATACGTGCAGATGTGCATTTTATGCATACATGTGTGTGCAAACATATATAGCCACAGTTGAATATCATACAGGGTCTGCACAGATTTAGCACTAAATATCAGAAGCTTAGTATAAGAAGAAGAAGAAGAAAATGATATTGGCTAAAGCAGAACAAGACTCGTCATGATGGCAGTAAAAATGCATTATGTGAAAAGAGAAAATGCCCAAATGAAGAAACCCCATGATGGGATCAAATCCACAGATTTGAATGTATAAATGAACATGAATCCATTGACCTCTATAAAGTCATTCAAAGAAATGTAAAAAAGCAATGATCAAAATGCAATGGGTCAGATTCAGGTCTTAGAGCAGGAGTGGGGAACCTGCTGCCTTCTGCCATTTTTGAGCAGAGTTGTGGAAGCAGATAATTTAGAAAAGTCAAAGCCAGAGCTGAAGCCAGCAAAAAATGTACTAGCTCCAGCTCAAACTAAAAGTTCACAATAAATGTCCCTCTTTCTCAGCAATAATTAAATTTATCATTATCACCTATCAAATACTAATCTCACACCACTTCAATTAACAACAATTAACATACTTTTTTTTTAACATTGTTTGGAATTTTCACTGATACTTATAGTCAACAAAGGATAATTATGTTGTACTAAAAGGTGTTGCTAATCCATAATAAGAGATTAACAAAGGCAGGAGTATATTCATTAGAATCTAGATTAATAACCATTTATTATGGCCTATGAATAGCAATGAGCAAGGTCCAATTTCAGTAAGGTATATCCAATCATTACTAGAGCCAGAAATTTTAAAATATTGGAGCTGGAATTCAACCTGAAGATTTAAACGTCAGCTCCACAACCCTGCTTTTGAGCAGCATTGCCAGGTTCCCACAAACATATTTCCCTAGGCAAGCAATCAAAATTTCCCTTTTCAAAATAAAATTTTCCTTTCTTATTTGAGGCTATAAAACAACTTTAATAATAATGATGATGCCCACTTTTTTTAACTGCTCATAGTATATTTACTAATTTTGATTATGTATACTGATCTCTGATGCAGATAATTAGCATGATTTTCAATAACAACAATGCATGTATATAAGCCTAGTGCTTGCTAATATTTATCATTTCAGAATAAAATCATTTCTCTATTAATTTTAACCCATTATATCCAAAAAATAAAAACAAACTTTGAATGAAGAAAGTAGGACCTTCAATGAGCATTGCAATATTTTTTAGTGTTTAACAGTGGTCAAATGTCTTGCTTGCTTTGTGATACTGCAATTTCAACAGTTAAGAAATACAATGCACATCAGCATTATGCTAAAATGGAAGGTGAAACTCAAAGGGTTGCACCGAGATATTCCACATCAAATCAACAAGGGTCTGACCATCACTGACACTGATTTGTTTTGTAATTTAGTACACCTATAGAGCTTCATGATAAAAATTGAATGGTAACTATTTTATATCGCCAAGTGAAAGGGTTCCAGAGATATGATCCTTTGACACTTGCCAAAAAGGTGAATTTCAGAAAATAGTCAAAATGTTTAAATATCAATATTTCAGTTGTTATATAATTATATACCATTTTAAAGTACTTGGATGGACCTAAAAGGTGATCCATTTATTTTTTTGTTTAAAGGTCAAATAAGATAAATTGACCTTGGCCTTAACCTTTGACCTTTAATTTCTCAAAAAACCTGTTTTAAATTTTTTTTAAATTTGACAACAAATTTGTTTGCATTATAGCAAGATATGTACAAAATTTGGTGGTGGACTTTTGACTGTGGCTTAAGTTACAAGGGTTTTACTGAGTTAGACCAAATTCAAAATGGCGGATTTTGGTATTTGCCACTAGCTTTTATATATCTCCCAATATGATTAAGTTGTATATCTTTAGAAAGCTCTTTGAATGCTGATTAATATCCACACAAGAACTGATCATAAAATCAGCAGAATTTGTGTTACTTTTGGTTAAATGTTTGAAATTAAAGGATGGAAAGCAAAAGCAAAGACGATTATTTCATTCTGTATTAATTTCAAGCAATGCTGCAACAGAAGCAAGCTAGGAAATTGCATATTTGCTTGGATGAAAAGGGAAAAACTATTCAGTGATGCAGAGTTCATAAAGGAATGCATTGTAAAAGTTGCAAAATGTTTAGATCCAGATAAATATGAAAATGTGCCTCTTTCAAGAAGGACTAATACAGATCGACAGAATGTATTGGTCAGTCATGTAACAGAGCAGTTCCAAAATATAATAAAAAAAGACAATGTATATTTCTCCTTAGCTTTGGATGAATCGACAGATTCCACTGATTTGGCACAAGTATTGCATTTCCTTCGTGCAATAACTGACAATTTTTATTTATTTGAAGAATTACATACTTTAGGCCCCCTTAAAAGAAGGGCACGAGGAATAGATATTTTAATAACTTCAAAGAGAAATGTCAAAGTTGGACTGAATCTTACTGAATTGGTGTGTACTGATGGTGCTTCAGCTATGACGGCTAAAAATGAAGGATTTATTGCACATCTTAAAAGAGAAACTACAGATCTAAATGCAGCGATTTCTTTTCATTGCATTCTGCACCAGCAACATCTCTGTGCAAAATCTGCTATTTTAAATAATACTTTACAAAAGATTATAAATATTGTGAACCACAAGCAAGTGCTATCAAACGAGGATGATAGATGACGAGGTAATTAGTGTAGATTTGCCCTATCATTCAAAAATGCGCTGGTTATCACAAGAACATGTATTGGTCAAAATTTTGTCTTTATGAGAAAAAAATAATTGACTTTTTCAAAGAAAACAATAAATTTTGTGAATTATCAGATACAAAATTTCACAGAGATGTAATGACAAAGCAAAATGAGTTAAATATTTCATTACAAGGCAGAAATAAAACAATACATGATATGTGGCAAAAAATTCTTTCATTTAGAAAGAAGTTATTTTTCAAGTCCTTTATTGCTCAGTCAAAAGTTTTAGAACACTTTGCCTACTTGTCAAAAGTAATGAGTGAAAGTGAAGAGAATATCTATGAATCTTTTTAGGAATACTGGCCAATTTTAGACGCATTAATAGAAGAATACAGTAGAAGATTCAGTGATTTTGTAAAGCATAACGTCACCCTGAAACTTGCTTTTCAGCCTCACTTAGTTAACATGTCAGAGGTTCCCGAGGAGTTACAAATGGAGCTTATTGAGTTGTCTGAAGATAATAATCTGAAAACTCTTTTTGGCAGCAAGAAACATTCCATTGAAATTTGGAAAAGGGTGGTATAATATCCTTACCTTTGTGACCATGCACACCAACTTATTTCATGTTTTTCTTCAACATACAGTTATGAATCCACATGCTCATACTTGACACAAATCATTCATCGAGAACACAGTTGACAGATGAGCATTTGGAAGACCAATTAAAACTAAAAACCACCATGTTAGAGCCTTATATCAAAATGCTATTTCAAAAGAAGCAATGTCAAGGAAGTCATTAATTTGTCTAAAAGGTGAAGAAAGTATTTCTTTGAACATGTCTTCTTTTTCAGTTCTATAATGTCTGTTGTTATTAGATTATATATCTATTAAATTCTATTTGATGTATTATTTACCTAAGATATAAAATATGTAACTGCAAAAATAATCACTTGGTAAATGCAGCCTCTATGAGAGACAATGCATTTTAATGTGGTCTTCATGCACAAAAAGGTTCCCCACCCCTGTTTTAAAGTAATAGACGAATGATTCAAAGGACAAAGGTATTACTTAAAATCTTGAATTTGTCAGATTTATTATAATAAATTTACATGACAAAAATAAAAATTTTCAACTAACAGAAAAAGCTGTTCTTTTGAAAAAGGAAATTTTAAAAATTATCTCCATCCTAAAAAAGTTTACTATAATTTGAGGATAGTTTGAGTCCTGTGGTTTCAAACCCTATTGGCATATGTAATTTTACTTTGGCGATTTGCTAAAAGACTTGTTGACATTTCATGGTATTCTTCAACCTCAGCTGTTTTACACAAGTTGTTCAAAGTTTGTTTTGGTTGCTATTGATTGTTCAGATCTGACTTCTCACCATTTATAAAACTAGGTTTGTACTTGATTTGGTCCATGCAATAAGTTGGTGCTGGATAATAGCTTAATATTTCCCTTTCTTTGAGGCATTCGACTTTGATACAATTCTATTTAGTACCTATTTAAAAGTGAACATGCCAGTAAGAGGAATTTCTTCAAGAACGGGCTCAATGCTAAAATTCAATAAAAATCTAAAAGAAGGAAAGGTTTAGTGAAGAAAGTTTTTTGAAATTTCAAGAGAAATGACTATCAAAAACAAAATTTCATAAAATATAGAGAAAAGAAAAATGTGACATGGACTTAAATTTATGTTGTGATTGTTATCTTTATTTGAAGGAAATGTCACTGAAAAGACACAAGATACTCTGTGGATATTGCTGCTAAGGCATGCATTGAACAAACTGATTGAAATTACTCAAACACCTACCTTTTCTGTCTCAAGTATTTAATGTGATTGGTGGGAAGTTGACAAAAATTCATTAGTAAATGCCTACAAGGATTCTGTCCTCCTGTTGATTTTCCAATTGCTACAATGAAGTACATACTAACTCTGTTCCATAAAAGTTATATTAGCGTGCATACATACACAAATACATTTCCTATACTAAATGTAAAAACTAGGAGAGATAATATTAAATTATTCAATCCTAACTCTTTTTTTTTTTTCTTCTAATTTTAAAAATTTCAGTAGTCACTAGTCAATACTGAATAATATTACATTGGTTGAGAGAGTAGAAAATAATTACCTTTCTAGGAATTTGTCCTGTCAATAATCTACTTTTTTTTTATTTACCTTTTGCAATTTTTTGACTTGTCATACAACAATTGCTTTGGCAGAAAAAGAGATTTGCTATTTGCACTCAATTCAAGATCTATTTAAATCCATAAAAGAATGATTGGAGAAATTGAGAGGCATTGTGTTTGAGTATTGATTTTAATAAAGCCAAGCACACAAGCACTGAAAATCTGCATTTGGTATGATCAGAAAATTAGAAAGAAAAAACATTTTTTATATATACACACATATCTGCTCCTCTACATATTATACATCAACAAATACACACACACACACACACATTCACAAGAACTTATATAGTTATTCATTCATATAATCCAAGTGAATTGAAGAATCGGCTTTTACAAAAAGGATAAAAATTAAATTACAATTTCAAATGTAACATATTGGTAATAAAAGAACAGCATTTCATAATGGTGACTTAAGCAGTTGTAAAGCAGTCAGAAAGAGAAAAACTCTAAGTCAGAAAAGACAAAGTAATGCGATAGAGATTAAACCTGGTTTTGAAAATAATTTTGCTGACAGAGAAAAGCTTTTACTGCCAACACAATAAAAAAAAAAAAACAATGGTTCACCAATATCTATTTGGGTCATACATAGAAAATATTTTCTCCATGAAATATACACTGTTAGATTTTATTATGTAACCCAATGTTTTCACAATAAAATACATATTAATCAACCAATAGTAAAATTTTCAGGATATATTTATATGATAAATATGTGAATTTCAGTTTATAATATTTGTTTTTTATTAGAAATTTTTAATTGTATATTTAGTGGTATGATATTTTATTATGAAACTTGATTGATTTGCTTTTTTATGGCTCATCAAACTTTTGCAGGTTATTTAAAACCAGAAAATATTTTTAGATTGCAAGAATTTTTTGCAGATAATAATTTTTACTGATACTAATTTTACTAATTAACCCTTAGTTGGGGATAGAAGAGGTGGATACATACCTTTCCTAAAAGTAATTGCGTGTAAGTGAATATAATGAACCCAACTGGAATTGGAACATGCCTCACCAAATTTCAAATTCTGAGCCATTATCCATTATATCACCTGCACATCTAAACTTACATCACCTGGTATTCTCAAGCAGTCACCGATCTAGGTACTGACCAGGCTCAAAATTGTTTAACTTCAGTGATTGTAGGAGAACTAGGGTTTATGAAACTTGATAGATTTGTTTTCTACAGTTTATCAACTCTTTTTATGAAATTTGAGAATAATTAATAAATATATAATGATATAGTTGATTGATATTCATTTTTTCATTCCAGATATAGATTGCCATGGGTTGTAAAAAAAAAAATGTAACCTCAAAGGGGAAACTAGTAAAGTTATTGAATGATAGGTGCACAACATTGGAAATTTCAAAAACATTAAACGGAAATCAGAACAATCAAGAAATTTCTAGTTATATTGCCGATACCTTTTAGATTATTTATAAACATAAATTGCACTTAGTTTGTATGATAAAATGTGATATGCCCAAAACAAGTTATCATCAATATTCTTTAAACAAGCAAACTTATACAATATATTGAGTGTAGAAGTATATCTTGAAAAGTTTTATCAACACTGATTGTTTAATACCAGTTTTTTTTGGAAGACTTTGATTTGCAGAAGAAAATAGGAGAACATGCAAAGAAAACCTTTTTCATAATAATACTCTGGCCTGTTTGCAAAGTAAATAATTTGAAATGAATTTCTATAGTATATTTAGAGAGAGCATATGATAGATTTTTACTAATATTTCTCTATTCAATGGAGAAAGAAAGTTTAAGCACAGCAGATCTGAAATCATCCTATTTCTTCCCATATGTGAATATGCAATACGAAGTGTCATTGTCCTGGAACAAGGCTTAGATTTGGTAGCCTGGAATTTTACACGATCAATAATTTACATGTGAATTTCAAAAAAGAATGAACAGCCTCGGATTGTCTCCAAAATTGCATCAACTTTTCAGCAATCAGATTATGATTCAAACACTTTTTCTTCTGTAACAACAAATTTATATCAATTCATGAATGAGCTTCATTTCTTAAATAAACACAAAATTGAAATTCATCAGTTCTTGTCATGTTCTATACTCGGGTTTCTTATCAGAAATTTTGTTGGGGGGGGGGAGAAAAAATATGAAATGTTATTTTTGTTTCTTTACATAAAACCCATTTTCTTGGTTCTTTCTATCAGTGTAGTAATATGTAAATGACCGCCTAATTAGTATAGCTAAGTCATAGAGACTATATAAGTGCCCAAGAAGTAAGGAGAAGAGCAGAATGACTGAGAAAATATAAAGGAAATCATATTTCAGAACAATAAGATTACATTGTCTGTGAAAGAAAAATTTCATGTTGAAGTTGTTCCAATATTATTGCTGCCATGATGGAGACATAATGCAACTTAGTAGCTTTTTAGCTCAGTTGTCTTTTTTTCTTCTTTTCACTTCAGTTCATTCCCAGGTACACAAATCTACCCCCCCAAAGTTATGTTCAAAGCTTGCATTTAGTGGCAACATGACCCAATACAACCCATGTCTAGCGGAAATTGTTTCTGTACAGCCTCCACTCAACCCACATGAAACAGATGTCTCCCGGTGCTCTTATTTGTCTCTCCTGCTGATCATAGATATTTTTGTTTAATTTTTAGTCATTTTTTTTACTTTTGAAAACCAAAACAGCTGTATATTTGCCAATGGGTAACAATCAATTTGTTTGCGTCATATACAGTATCCGCACTATCATTGCAAAATCAAAAAAAAATTTCCCAATGCCAGAAAGTGTCTGGTCCCAAAGGTTTTGGATAAGAGATTGTATGCCTATATTTACAAAAACTATTTTATAGGTTTGAGAATTTGATAAATAAATACCAGCTTTAATTTACCTAATAAAACAGTACATCCATCAAAGCAATTTTAATGAGAAACTGTTTTCCAGAGCGGGGGGGTCTCACTTGCTGGTGGGTACTTATGTCAAACGAAGAAAAATATTGGAAAAGAAATTATTTTAAAATATATGAAAATAAATCATCTTAAAGTGTTTTAAAATTGCAGTAATTAATATTTGTATAGAGTTAATATACTTTGTACATATTTACACTATGCAGGTATATAATTATATAATTATAATAATTAGATGGCTTAATAAGAATCAATCTAAATTCAATATTTGCAGCTAGTAAATTCTGATCCACCTTAATTCTTTTAGATTTGTTTTACATTTTGTGGTATATATATATATATATATATATATATATATATATATATATATATATCTCAGTATTGTATAAAGATAATAGCCAAAGTTAATCTTTAAATGATAATGGCTAGAGAGATTATTATGTAATACTTCCATAAGTTGCTGAATATAGAGTTCATTCATACTTCCTGATGTCATGGTAGTAATAATGGTTGAAACCTTTCACAATAGCAGGCATTTGACATTCCTTCAAGTAACCCAACACTTACATTTTTTAAAAAAGACACAAAGAAAAAAAAAGACACAAAGAAAAAAAAAACAAAACAAAAAAAACACTATTATGTTAAACTTTAACTTCTAAATTGGCCTGAACTTTTCTGTGCCCATAAAAGTGTGATATTGGAATTTATAGAAATGTATCCGGTTAATGCCTTTTTTTATTAGCAAAACCTTTCTTTAAAATAAAATAAAAGAGCAATTGGTTTATTTTGAATTTGTTTTTCAAATTCAAATTGATGTAAAAATTTAGGTTAGAAAAGTCTTGAAAATTAGGAAGCAAAGTAATAATGAATGTGAAAAGCTGACTGAGCATTTCTGCTTTTGTCCATGATCTACTTGATTTGCTCTCATACATATAAAAGCCAGTCAATCCAGTTCAATCCATTAACAGAAAGGAAGTTTAATGGCAATTCTTATACTAACTAGGATTGCAAATAGAAGGAAAATAATTATAATTTCAAGTTAATGCATAAATAAAGAATTCAGATGAAACCAATCGATTTGGTTTTATTATTTTCATATTGACATTATAAATTTTTGTTTGGTTATCTTTTTCAATTTTTTGTATGACAAATACAAAAGAAAAGAGCGTCATTAAAATGTCAATGAAATTAATATTATATCTTCAAACATAGTCAATTAGAATTTTTAAATATTTCCTTAACAACCAGTATACATAAGATATTTGTGTGTTTTATTGAAGTAAGATACTAAATTCTGGATCAGTTTTCCTCACTAAATGAAGCATGGATTGGACTGTCAAAAATTTTGAATGAGAAATTTAAAAGTGGAGTTAAAATATATGTTTAACAAAGTATTAAAAAATTAAATAGTATTATTTAGAATTACTTTTACAAATCATGCCAGTGTAAAAATCAATCCATTTAAATGATATATGAAATGAAAATATTTAAGAAATATTCTTGTACATAATCGATATTTCAATGATATACACAAACATGTTTGATTTTGTTGATAGTCCACATTTATTTGCATTAATCCTTATAGAAGACAAAACAAAAAGCTACACTTCTGTTTCTATCAGTGCAGAGGAATTCAATTAGGGAAAAGATAATGAGAATCAGTTCTGAACTGATCACACCATGTATTTAAAAAAAACAAAACACTGCTCTCATTTTCAATGAACCACTTATTTTTTTATGGCATAATAAAAAAAAAAAACTACTATTATTAAATAAAATGATTACAGTATTCTAAGTATTGTGAAACATGTTTGAAAAATAAATAAAAACTTTAAAGGAATTTTTGGAAGAAATAGGAAAACTAGATTAATAGCACTTTCAAATAGTCACCCACTTGACACCAAAGTAAAATGACATTGCTTAACTTTGTTAATAAGAAATGTTATAACAATATTCATTAATATCACTTACCTTAAATCAGAATTATTTCAATTTTTTTCCTTTTTCTTAACATGATGAAATTGGAACACTGACCTAGGTTTAATGAAGGAGAAAAACAATATATCTATTATTTATGGGAAAAACAACCTGTCAGAGTTGCTAATGAGGAGTTCTAAATAAATTCATTTTCCTTCTCTTTTAAATTGGCTTTGACCAGCAGAAGAGTTGATATTTTATGGAAATGGTCAGCCGCTTTTTCCCATGACTGCTATTTTAACAGAAAGCTCACTTCTCACCATCTGAAGGCATCGGCAGAGCCATCTGCCTTCAAACTGACATATTCATTAACAGATGGATCTTTAGCTGACATCAGCTCAACCAATAGGAATCACATGCTGCTTTTGATACTGTGTGCCTTTTTTTTTTCCTTTTTTCTTTCACATTTTATATTCGATTTCTTGCTCATCAACTTCCTTTCTGTTCATCCTTTCTCCATCTTGCTTTTCTTACTTTTTCTTTCTAAATATCTTCCATAGTTCTCTATTTATCGATTCTTTGAATTCTTAAATTTTTTTTTTATCACTATCATAGTCCATTTTTTTAAATCTATTTTATGTCCTTTCTTTCTTTTTATTTATCTCACTTCTTGTTCTTCCCTTTATAAACTCTTTTCTCTTTTATTTCTCTTCAAGCCTCATTCCCATCATTTTATACAGTTTCCTTCCTATTCTTTCCTTCCTCGGGTTTTTTTTTTTATACTTCCAAATAGAAAGCATTTAAGCAAGCAATAACTATCTCAACATTTAAACACTATGTTCACCATTTTTACCCTTAAGAATCCAAGCAACATCTGTTGATTTGTCTCACCAGAAAGATGAAGTATTTTTATGAAAATTCATCTAAATGAAAAGACCTGCTGCTTTTCATTTTCATTTGGAAATTAATCCATTTCTCTCACAGAAAGTTTTCTAATTAATGACACATCCCCAAACTGATCACTAAAAATTGCTTTTCTATTTTTCCCCAGGTTCTGTAAAAGTAAGAACATTTAAATGGATGCTCTGATTGGAGAAGGAATATTTTTTGTTCATCTTCTCTTCCTCAAAGCCAACTCACTGTCTGTGACACGTTTGCTATTTGTTGTTTGGTTTTTACATGTGGAATCTAATTCCACAGAGAGCACTGCAGCTCATTTTATTGGCAACTGTTCAACATTAATGGAACAAAAAAAGAATTGAATCACAGAAACCTAAGTTCAAATTTTATACAAACTCTTAGGAATTGCCTATTCTAAAGAAAAATCATTTTTTTAAGTATATTTCACGTCTTGATTTATAGAAATTAACTGAAAGCAATTCATTACTTTGTATGTTTTTCAGGTTATGTTTTTTTAAATGTTTCATTTTGTATATATTTTTGGTCTTTCTGAAGGATATGCAAAAAGTACTGCAGAAAACAAGTATCAGGTTTAGTCACTTTATGCATTACTGTAATGTGTAAAGTTAATTCAATTATTTCTGAATATCATTAAAAAAATTGATATGTATATGATGATATGAAGAAAGCAGTGGAAGGAACAACTGTCCTGGGCTAAGAGGTTAAAAACCTTTTAAACTAAACCTATTCAAAGGAAATAATATCATTTTGAAAAGATTAAATTTTCACATTAACTATCCTAGTTCATCTCAGTTTAGTATATCAAAATGGATTTGTCAAATAAATTTAAATGCATAATCATTAACAATGAAGATATATTTTTAAGCATTTGTCATAAATCTTTTGTATAATTTATACTGTGAGAAAAAAAAATTCAACCCATTTTTATTTTGACAAGAACTTCAAGTGATCCTTGGGAAATAAAAATTTTGAAAAAGGAGTCAAAATAAAACCCAAGACTTAAATGAAATGGAAGTTATTTTACAACACAACTTTACCTGATATGCTAACACAAAGTAAAAGATGGTATAAGAGAATCAACAAGTGAGGAATGAGAGAAGCAGCAACAGAGAACATGGGAGGGGGATAAAAATGGCAGCAGAAAAAATTGATGGCAGGTGTAGGGGGTTAGTCAATGATGGAGAGTGAAAAAATGGTAGGGGTGTCATAGGGGTGAGACAGCGAAAATGGTAGGGGAGTCAAAAATGTAGGCAGAGAAAATGCTGGAGAGGGTCAAAGATGGCAGCAGAGAAAATGGGGGTAGTTGAAGATAGCAGCAGAGTCAAAGATAGTACAGAAAAATTAGATCAAATTATAGTAAAAATTAATTTGAATATTCTATCTTTAATCAAAAACTGATATTTATTGGCAATAACATATGAATGGGAGCTGTGAAACCAGCAGATCCATCTTAGATGCCAAGAACTACTATTTACAACAAATTAAGAAAGAATATATGCGATGCTATTACAAACTTCTCAGTATGGAAAAGAAGCCATTCAAAAATTCTCATGTTTAATCAGTTTTTATGAAGTTCTTGGCCTGACCAACCAAAAGTTTTCAGTCCCACCCGAAATTGTCAATCTGGACATATATAATTGTAAGTTTCATGAAATTGCACTGAATTTCATTCCTCATTGCTACAAATATATAAAAGCATAAAATGATTGCTGCAAATCATTTTTTTTTTAAAGTAATATTTTGTTCTGTTCTCTCTTCTTTTGCGTATCATACAGGGCATGGATAAAAAGGAAGGGATTCTATTAATTGAAAAGTGACTGGAATTTAATACATCAGTTCTGTCATTGCTGGTTTGCTTCAATTTCTACAAAGTACACAATGACTATTTATTATAATTGGGCATTTGTATTCTTAATGCTTTCTTTGAACAAGGCCATTCCCAAAAAGCTTTCACTCTATAACAGATGCTGTGCTTCCCATTATTTATCATTTGACTGATATCAAAGAGTTGAGCTAAATCTTCAACATGCCGCTTTAATCCGTTGATAACTTATGATATGTTCAGCCAGGTTGAATGTCATATCTCAAATATTGTTATCAGAAAAGACTTTTCTCTTAGTTTATTTTAAACTCCTAATGACTGCATCTTGCCAATCAAGTCTGAGGCTTGCAAACTGGACAGTACCAGAAAAGAACAAAAGTGACAAAGAAACAGTTTTTTTTTTCCCTTGCTGTTTGTCCCAGACTGCAAATAAAGCATAGGTTTTGAGGTTTTTTTTTTGTTTTTTTGGTTTGGTTTGTTGTGGGTCGGGGTGTAGATGCACTTATAGTCAATTCTATTTCAGAGTTATTAACCTTGAACTTGATTTTTATATCTTTTATATCAACAAGTTTTTTTTTTTGTTTTTACATTGGCTTAACATTACACTTCCCTAGTAAAATATCAACAAGTTTACATGGAAAATTTAAAGAAAAATGATTTTGATGCTACCCAAAAATACAAAGATGTTCTTTTATTTACTGTGTCTTTTCATGGACCTCCACGATTTCCTATCCTTTGTAACTCTTAGCAATGTTTGTCATTTTATCCTTTCCATCTCCTGTTCTGCCATTAACTTACACAAGCTTGTTAAGTAGGTTAGTTGCTTTTTCTTTCTGCCCCCCTTGCCTTTCAATGTCATTATACACAAGTTATTTCTTATTTGTAAGGTTTTTAACTATATTGCTTGCAAAAATGAAAAAAATAAAAGATAAAAAAAATGTAGCAATGTTGTTAGGCAGAAGCGTAAATAGAATCAAATCAGAAAGTGAGAGAAACCAAAATTATGAGGAGGATTCAAATAAAATGCAGTAAAGAAGAAAGAAAAGATCAAAAGAAAATTATATAAGAAAACAAAACCAGACAGCTTATCAAAATATAAAAGTAAACATTAAAGAGAAATGAAAATTTGCTGAAAATGAAGATACACATCTAAATACAGATGCCAATATATGAAATTGTACAGATTTTTTTCTACTTCATATATAACATAAAAATAATTTTCATAAAAAGCCAAAAAAAATCACTTTACCAGAAACAGTAATATTAGTATCAGCTGTTGGAGTGTAACATTTTTGGTATGTGACCTCACCTATTTCCAGAATTAACAATGAATGCATACCATTTTAAAAATAGAATAAAAAAAAATAAAAAAAAATAAAAAATTCACTATTATTATTATTAAAAAAAAAAAAAAAAAACCTTTTTCTGTGAAATGGAAAATATATATCTGATGTTTAATTCATATATTTCCATGATAGGATTTACTTCAAATATTAACTTGCTGGATATTTTGAGGCTTAGATTTCACTATGAAATAGAAATACACCACTGATTTTTTTTTTTTTTTTTTTAATGTGTAAAATTAAGCAGAATCAAGGCAAGCAGACCTTACTCAGGACAATAGTTTTAGTGTTCATTTTACTTTTGTGTGTATATCTGCACATGTTTCTATAAAAGTCCAATGAAAAGAAACCTGATAGTTTAAAAAAATTCCCAGATTCCAACCACAAAAAAGCATTATATACAAGTGAAAGTGCAAGAGAGTTAAACAGATGAGATACTGCAACATGTCCCACTGACAGTCATTCCAATGTCTTGTCATTTGTCAGTCATATGATACATTTAAGAGAAAACAAAGCCAATGCTTAGAAAATCTTATTAACTTGGAGAAAATAATTCACAATGAAAATAAGGTTTTAATCTAAAATTAATGACAGCCAGACACAAACATAAAACAGAGATTGTAATTAATACAGATTAGAACGGGTAAGATGATTGATAAAAAATGATAATTATAAATTATTCATAAATTGTGGAAATCGATTAAGCCAAAAGAGACAAATTACTTTGGCATGAATAAATTTTACAAGATGTAACAAAAGCTCCTTCTTAGGTAGGGACATAACAAAATCCTAATACAATTTCTATTCTTAATACTTATACTTAATGTGACCCACAAAAATCACCTAGAGTGAAAATTAGACTTGGGGCCAAGTTTTGGGTCTGGGAAAGGTTCTACAAAATTACCCTCAATTTTATTTTGTCAATATATATCATGTTAAATTTAAACTATATAATTGCATCAGATATCCTACAAATTATGGTATACATATATAAATTGAAGTCTTTTTTTTTTTTCTTTTACTATGAGTTTTTAAAATTTTATGTATATGATGAGCATTTTATTAAAGTTTCAAACTTCAATTATTTAGCATTTTTAAAAGTAAAGATTGTGAGAAAATAGTAGAAAGGGTTGAATTAAAATTTAGGACTCCCACATTTTTTTTTATCTTTAGAGCACAACAGAAAATAAAATATAATAAACATTCTTGTATGAATAAATACACATTAAAATTATTTTCATTTCTGGTATGAGAAGCCTCAACTTGGCAACTTCAAAGCAATAATTACGTTGGAATTGTGTTTCAGAAATCAAATGTAATTCCAGTGAGTAATAATTTATAACGTACAATTAGTAACATATTTAATTTTGAAGTAGTTAAAAATGACCCTGGTTGTCGAGAGATGTTCGCATGTGAGTGTAAGAGAGAATGTTGGGTATGACTTGTCCCCTTAATAATAGCCTGTTTGGAGTTTGACAAGATAGGTGGTACAGTCATTTAAGGTGACGAGTGGTTAGCTAATCAGGGCTAATCTTATTACAAAATAAATTGACTGCTTTATATGGAGAAGAAATAAGTAATGTTACTTAGAGAGCCCTGTTTAGACTTCTTTGGAGTCCAAGGGCTCTCAAGGTTTATCATGAAATCTGTTATTTACATTTTTCCAAGGATGGTCTGGGGATGCTAAATATCAGCATATATTGCTATACATATTACATTTACATTACCCAGGACAGATGTGTATACAAAATGACAACAATGGCTGATTCGGGTTGGAAAAGACTTTTTTTTTGGCTTTGAGAAGTATGCACTCAGATAAAGAGGAGGAACACCATTTATTACCCTAAAATTATTTTGTAAATGTTAGAATACTTTGAGGGTTTTGAAACCTACTCATTGTCTAGAAACACATTATATGAAGTTTTAGTAAAGGGGAGTATCACTCATTATAGCTTTGGGTGTCTGGATTGAAATGTCTTAATAATAATAATAATGAGATCTTTCACCTGGTTGGTCATTCAAGGTACACTTTGAGTTAACAAAATGTCTTCTTCAGTGACACCGATTTTTTGCCGGAATGCACTCATTGTGGTGATATTGAGGAGTCTATTAAGTAGACTTTTCACTATGTGGTCATCTGTTTATTGCATTAGTTTATTGAATGTTACATATTATGCTTGTTTCACAGACAGTTGCCTTAAAAGGCAGTTCTGTTTAGCAATCTAACAATTTGACAACAAAAAGCACTGTTTTTGTGTATATTGGACATGATGAAAATGGTGATTTTGATGACATGACTGAAGGAAGTCCCTTTTAATTTCTCTTTCAGCTGATGCTTAAAGTTGAGAGAGAGAGAGAATGTCCTCATTGAACTAGTGAATGCTGCACATCTGTGTTGGGAATAAGGCAAATGTGGTACGGCATTGTAAAATAACAGGTTAGAGATTTTGTTTTTCTATGAAAGACTTGTCAGCTCAGTCTCATTAAGTTAATTAATATAAATTTGTTTTTCTTTTGTCAAAATCAGTTTAATTTAGTAAAGAAATGTATACTCATTGATCCTTCTATTTCTTAGTTTCCCCACATTTCTGTTTCATTTCCCCTTCTCCTCCCTTCTTAAATGACAGAAAGCAGAGTTCACTGGTGATATAGGAATGTTTTACTTTAATCTTTTTTGTGCATTTTCTCCACACTAATTTCTGGCCAGTTAATTTGTTTTTCTGCTATATTAGAATGTGTGGGGAGGAGGTCATACACTAAGACATTTTGTTCAGAAAAAAATGTTTGTTCACAAAATATTTGTTGATTGTATCATTTTAAAATCACCCAGGGGTGAGTAAGAGAATTTCTAAATTCTAAATTATGAATCATTTCTTTTACTTACCCGTCTCACATGAATCATAAATATTGGTGTCAGAATTTTCATCAAATGAATATCAAGTTTTGGAGACTTGCATGAAAGACATCAAATAAATGAACTTATGGGCAAAGAAATAAAAAGTGGTTGGGTCAGTGAATGTGACCAAGTTAATGCCAGGATAGTAAAGACCCATATCTCCTCCTTCCCCGATTTTTGGTCTTGTGCTACCTTTTAGTTATTTTTACATACATATATATATATATCGATCGATGCTATACAAACCTCCATGCTGATATTACAACTGAGCATCGTTTAGTAAAATGTTTTCCAAGAATTCCTTTGATACAATCCCCATCCTATCTCTCGATCCTAAAATTATGAATCTTGTGTAAAGAAAACATCACATCTCAGAAGAAAATGCCTACGTTATTGAGTGGGAAAGCATGAGAATCTATACTGGAGATGAACCCTATTTAAAGAAGATAATAACAACTGGGCTGCACTCACTGTATGTGAAACAATCTGGTAAGTCAATGGCAGACTACCTTAGAGAATTCGAGAGAATGAATGCTAAAGAATCACAAGATATCACTTCCTTAACCTGTCTTGTCCTATGAAGCACCAAGAAGTGCCAAACTTACAGAGGACAATGAGAAGCTTAAAAAAGGCAACAGGTTCAGAGTTGATATTCACTGTAATGGAACAATTGAAGAAAGTCATGCTGAATATCAGCCCTGAATCTTCTGTTTCAAATAATTTTAATAATGTCATTGTAAGGAAAGAGAGCCAGATGTTACCTAGTCTGTGAATGTAAATTATGGTGCCAAAGGTTCCTCAGTTGATCATAAAGAAACCTATTATTATAATTAGTCTTCAAGACCTGGTGTTAGTGGCTCTTATTGAATAGCAAGAGGAAAAGAGGGTATACCAAACCCTTCAATGATAGAAGTCAACTCATAATGCCTCACTTGTGGATTTGGGCCAGAGATTGTGATAAAAATGTACAAGAAACAAATATTATGCTTATCTCTTCTGTTCCAGGAAATAGCTAAACACTGAAAAGTCGTTAAGATTGAGATGAGTGGAGCAATTGTGTTGGATTCAAGAATGACTAGAACAGTTACAGGTGTTAAGTAGTATCATTATTTTATTGATTCATTCATTTGTTTTTTAAAGCTTATCAATCAAACTTTTGAAGGTTATTTTATTTTTAGATTGTAATTTTTGGAGATAATGATTTACTGATACAAGTCCTGCTAATTAACCCATAGCTGGGGGGAGAAGAATTGAATTCACAACTTTCCCAAGGTGAAAGTGAATATAACAAACCCAACTGAAAAGAGGACTCAGCTCTTCGCTTTTCAAATCTGAAATGTTATCCATTACACCACCCACACATCCAAGCTTACAGGATCTGGTATTCCCAAGCAGTTACCCAGACAGGTACTGACCAGTCTCAATGTTGCTTAACAGTGGTGATCATACAAGAACTAGTGTCTTAATGTGATATGGCCATAACTACAATTATTTTATGGAAACTTTGCTTGCATGCAATTGAAACCAGGAGTTTAAAAAGATTGCCTTCTCTTGCTTTTCTTGTGTTAGTGGGGGAATAAGAGAAGACATCTGTACAGATATTGTTGAGTCTGATATCGCAGATATTGCTGACTAAAGCTGTAAAGAAGAAAGCAGTAACACATCTAAATTTTGAGAACATTATTTGTTTTCTTGGTAAAACTATAAAGCCAAATACAACTGTATTAAGTCATTACTATATATCCATAATTAAACCAATATCTAAAGATGATATTAGTTCTGATGTATTATTAATCAAGAAAAATCAGAATGAATAAGAGTCATACAGCGGAAGTACAAAGTGCTAGAAAGTTACATAAACAATTCAGCCATCCAAGTTGCACCACTGACAAGGGATGCCAATGTAGCATGTAGAGACTTCTCTTCTAGAAAAGTTTCCATCAACATGTGACATTTGTATAAATATACACTGGGACCCTTTCACAGTCTTTCACAAACTGGACAAATCACCCCATGTTGTATTTCAATTATTGCTTGTATGAGTGCACATACAAACTGGTTAAGACATGGTGTATTTCACAATAGAATGAGAAGTGAAATAATGGTGCGATGAAAAATGCAAACATGAATCCTGTTTCCAGTGTATTTGTTTATTTAGTTATGGATTCACTTAGCACAATCTGGTAGGGAGAGGGGGTAGGTAAGTGACATTTGGGAATCTTTGCTGCTACTTCTGTCTTCTCACATTACAGAATAACAGATCAGATCTTTCCTTTGGTCAGCAAAAACTCTGACACTATACCCCTCTCTTGCTTTAACTGGTTCTCTCCTATTACTCTGCCCATCCCTATATCACAATACACATCTTGGAACTGACTATTCTGTGATTATGTCTACAACTAGAACTTTCTAACTTTCAGCCAAATGGCACTGAATCTAAAAAGTTCTAATTTATTTATTTACATCACTTCCTCTCAACCACTATGAAAATCTTACTTTTAGGCTTTACTGCTGAGCATAAAAACCAGGCACTTCAGAATCAAATAAAATCATTAACATTTTACTTTGTGGGTGTTGTAAGTCATGGCTAGTTTCCATTATGTCATACAATAAGTTTAAACCAATTGTTACGTTCTATTTAGTGATACAGTCCAATGAGCTGGTTGCAATGATATAAATCACATAGAAAAGGTCAAAATACAACATATGAATGTTCATGGCACTATATATAGTGTTGCTGCTAAAATTATTAATAAGGAGAACTCTTTCTTTGTTAAATGGATTTTTAAATATTGGATTTCTTATTTTGGGATACCAGATTAAGAAATCCAATATGTCAGATAATGGAAGAGATTTTAACAACCAAGAATTTGGAAATATGGCTCAAAGTTTCAATATAGCCGTCAGGACAACAGCTGCTTGTTCTCCTTGCAGTAATAATGTGTTGGGGGTGCATGATAATGCTATTTTTTTTTAAGATATAGCAACAAAAACAATAGCTGACGTGATTTTAAGAATGCATTTGGATGGAATGCATTACAGTGTGAATGGTTATAGCCTAAATCAATTGATGATTGGTAGGAACCTAAGCATCATTACAATTTTGAATAGCAGACTTCTAGCATTAGAAGTGAACCAGTTACCAATAATTTCAATGCAATACATGTGGCTAGATCATTTTATTGAAAGTGGCTCTAAGGAAATAAAAGCTCTGTGCTTGTGTTTTAACAGAAATATATACTAATGTTGACCTTGTTTAATGATTGTTTTTTTTACAGCTTATCAACCTTTTGCAGGTTATTTAAAGCCAGAAAATATTTTTAGATTGCAAGAATTTTTGGGGGGATAATGATGATTTACTAATACAAGTCCTATTAATTAACCTATAACTGGGAGAGAATAGGTGAGTTCATACTTTACCCAATGGTATTTGTGCATAAGTATATATAATGAACTCAACTAGAACTGGAAATCTGCTCTCCGATTTCCAATTCCAAGCCATTATCCATTACACCACCTGCACACCCAAGCTTACAGCACCAGGTATTCCCAAGTGGTATCACATCTAGGTACTGACCAGGCTCAGTGATCATATGAGAAGTGGTGTTTCAACATGATATGGCTGTAAGATGGTGTCCCTGTTTACAAAAGAAATGAATGAATCCAGGAACAGTTCTTGAATGAAAGGTGAAGTAGGTGCTGGTGAAACAGAGGAACGTGTATTAGAATACACATTCTTACTAGCTGATTCACGAATCATGCCAGATTGAATAATCAATATTTGATAGTGATTCTGGAACTGTTAAAAAATACTGATGTGGTAAAACATATCCTAGAGAGGATGACTTAACAATATGAAAAATGAATTGGTACCTGAACAAGCTGGTGAAAGTGCTGACTAAAAACATTAAAATGATTAGTCATGTTGGCAAGGCCACAAGGAGAAATAAGTTTGATATGGATGCCATACTCAATTGGGATGACACTTTTTACTCGAGTTTAAAAATGGTATACTTAACTGGGAGTTAGAAGAGGAGAAAGAAGATAGAAATGCATTGATTTCAAAATGCTCATTGTGCTGGGGTTCATGCTAAACAGAAAGAGAATTAGTTGAATCACAAACCGTATTTATCCAGAAGTGATTGCCTCAGGACAGCCCATAATTACAAGAAGATGTATTATGATGGACAAAGAAATTAAAGAAAAGAAAGCAAGTTTGGTTGCAAGAAGATTGCTGGATGAACCTGCCAATATTGTCAAGACTAATTCGCCTACTTATTCTAAGGTAGATTTGGGGATCACTCTGGCCATTATAGCAACCAATGATTAGTTCATTTTTTTTTATAAACATTTCAACCCAACTTCAAGCAAAGCAAGAGTTTCAACTATCACACAAGGGGTTACAGAGAGTGAAAGTAAAAGAAAAGACTGGGTATAGTGGGGATTGAGGAGAGGACAAAAAGAACAAGGATCAAGGCATCAGAAGATGTTGATTGACATTAAATCTTTGAAGATTATGGTTATCAGGGAAGCAAGTAAGAGGAAGGAAGTTCAAATCTAAGAAAGTAAGAGAGAAGAAGTTGTTGGAGTAGAAGAGGTTGTTACATTTAACTGTATCGACAGTAAAAGGGTGGGGTGCCAACCTAGTAGCATGTTTAAATTCATGCAGTCAGAGTACCAGTGAAAATAGCTCATCAGAGCAAATGCCATGAAAATATTTGTAGAAAAGACAGAGGGAAGCCACATTACATCTGTGAGAAAGCGACTGGAGTCAAGATCCCAAGTCAAGACTGATCACATTGCATATCCACCTTTGGATTTTGTTGAGAACCGTAAGATGAACAGTGGGGGCACCAGACCATATATGGCAACAGTATTCTATACATGGAATACCTTGAATATCAAGATTGCTTACTTGCAGGACATGCTGATTAATAGCAGTTCATTTGGTATAACTGCTTGAGGTCACAGTGACTTTTTCAGACTTTGAAAATTACATATGTGGTTCCCAAATGGGGTGTGGCGCACCTCATAGGTGCAGCAGAAGGGGGACAGGCAAAATGATTGAAAGACAATCAAAGATTTAGAAACATTTTCAAAAAATTCATATGCCAAAAATTTAAAATATTATTATGGATTACTTGTAATTATATGCATAAATCCCAGTATAGTTATAAATAATTATTGACCAATTTTGTCATTGATATTTTTGTATTATATCAAGTATTAAGAATATAGAAACTAAACTCCGCAAATTGGGGGAGAGTGTTATCAATGATAATGTTTTGACTTTGAATCTATGGTTATCTCCCTTTAACCCACTCTGTTTTTTTTTATATGTTCTTTTTATTACATAAAATTTGGTAAAGCATGAGCAAATTTTAATTCCAAAAATGTAGCCCAGAAAAAGATATAGTTTTAGAACCACTGATCTAAGCAATCCATCTTATTCATCATAACTTACAGTGAAACAGGAATTGTTTGCCCCTAAGTGTCTAAATGAGATCAAGAATTTTTTTTTTTTTTGTTTACATGGTACTGTCATAGAAAATTACACAGTGTGTTTGTTAGGGAGAAACAATGATTCAGATAAATGTTATTAATAAACTCAATACTCAATTACAATTGCTTCATATTCAAACCAATGTAAGTTGAGATGAATATGCTAAAGGCCTCAAGTAGATTGAACTTAAAAACAACAAACATTGAAGAGTATCTCAGTGACAAAGTTACACATGTTAGACAGCTAATTGGGAAAATAAATTGTCTAGTGACACAAACAAACAAACAAAGCCTGATAAGAATTTTGATGAGAGTAATCTGTCCAGTTATCTCAACTGAGAACATAGTGAAGTCTACCAAACAAGTAAATAGAATTATTAAGGCAAAGAAAGAAAATTTGAACATTATCATTTCAAATTTTGGTGATTTACACAGACTACAGTTAGTAGCATACAATGATACTGTATTTGTTGATGTTGGTGATGATGGTTCTTAAGGATGATATATGATCCTCCAAGGATTGGAACAATGGAAACTATTTTCCTTTGCTGTGGTCATCCAAAAGAATTCATAGACATGTTAAGAGTATTCAGGCTATACAAAAATTAGTATTTGATTTAGCAAAAGCCCATGAAGAGTTTATGATTTACTGGGCATTAATACCTCTGATTTACTTGTTATTTGTAAAATAGTTCTGGGTTACATGAATCAAAACATTTCAACAGTTCAATTGACAAAAAATATTATAAAAATTGAAATGAGCAGAATACAGGAAATATTAACCAGACATGAAAGCAGATTAATACTATGAATCTCAAATTGTTGATTGATTTACAAAGAAGAGCATATCCTTTTTCAAGATACTTGAATATGTAGCAAACCCCAAGAGAGTGTGCGTGTATGTATATATATATATATATATATATATATAAAATTGAAATAAATGTTTTTTTTTTTTACTGATAACAATCAAAGCATACAAGTTCTGCATAAAAGAGCAACTTAACTGTATCCCACACTTCAGTTTTAGATAGAAACACATAGTAAAAGGAAATAACTGTTTATATACATTCACATCTGTCTGAATGTTGTGTGTGAGTTGTCCCCCTTAATAATAGCCTGTTTGGCATTGGCATCTAATTTAGATGGCAGCTGTGTTGATGAGTGGTTGGTCAATCAAAGTTAACCTGATTACGATATAAGTTGGTTGTTGCTCTATATAGAAAAGATATAAAGTGTTGATGGTATGCAGACAGCCATGCTGAAATTACATGGATGCTGTACATATAGAGCTTAAATTAAAAATAAATAATTTTTCATTCCTTTTTATTTGTAGTTAAAGGTTTTCTCCTTCTAACAAATGTTTTTTATGATGATTATATAATAAGCGAGAGACAATGCCGAATTCAGGTGTGTAGTTTTTTAATATTCTGTGCAGAAATATATTTAAAATGCTTTGTAATTTGCATATAAATCTTTTTCTCATTCTTACCATGAAGTGAAATTGACATAACATATTTACAAAGAGTTCTAATGATCTACATTAAATAGAAAACATTTATCTATAAAAGACTTAACATTGAATAACATTAATCACAGACAAAAATCTAGACTAAAATGTTTCTTCATTTTCAAAGTACATTTGTTATTTTTCCATTCATTTTTTTCCAAATAAAATCCCAGGTTATTTATTGTAGAATTAAATTAAATTCTTATTTATGAGGTTATCCCAGAGATTATAAACAACCAAGTTGTCAATACACTGCAAGTCTTGCGAGCTTGGTTCCTTCGTTATGAAATTCTAGTTAGAATAATTATTTTTTTCATCAATATTTTTATAACTTCTGTGGTCAAGGGACCTGGCAATCACAGACATTCTTCTTTGAGGTCAAAAGCAATAATAATAAACAGTCTTGTTCTCAGAAGAGATATATGCACATTGGATCATATGACTGCTTCATCACTGATTTCAAATTAAGACACGCTCTGTGACCCAACACTAAGAAACTTAGTCCAGCAATTCTTCAGAGAAGCAAGATCAAAATACAAAAAAAAAAACAAAAGACCATAATACAAAAAAAAAAAAAAATAGATTGCACACATGAACTGAATAATATATACAAACTGGCTGTTTACTGTTCAGCAGAATCCAGTAAAATATCTATTTCAAATAACTTTCTTCAAGTTATTTAAACAACTGAGAACATTATTAGTCTTATAAGAAAAAGATCACCATACTCCATATTTTGGGATGAATATCATGCTAGAAAATATTTCTTCAAGTTATAAAAATATAGGGAAAACTTTTTTATAAGTTTATATATGCTACAAAATAAATCGATTTTATTTTATGCAACCAAGCACTTATAAATTTAAGTTCTGCTGCAGATGTACGTGATTTATATTGTTAATTAGCAGTGTTAGCCAGCATTATCTGATAAAAATATCATCACATGTAACAATACAAGACAAAAAAATTTAATATTTCTTATGCATAAAAAATATACATGAGAAAGTAGTAGTTATTGGAAAAAAAAAAAAAATTCTGACGTTCCAAAACAAATGATTGACATTAAACACAGAAAATTAGCAGCAGGCCACAAGAGTAAATTAAAATTACTGACTATGAGTGAGATAGAAACATATAGAGAGAAAGAAGGAAAGAATTTTTTTTTTTCTTTTTCTACAGGAGGCATGGTGGAGTAATGGATAGTGGTTCGGATTGAGGAATCAGAGAGCAGAGTTCGAATTTCAGTCAAATCCATTACATTCACTTATGTGCTAATACCCTTGGGAAAGGTATGAATCCTCTTCAAAGCTATGGGTAAATAGCAGGACAGACCAGGTTCTATAGCCTTGGATGACAACTGATCTACTGCGGAAAGAAATGGCAACCTACTGCGGGAAAAAATCTGCCTCGTCAGTCATGTATTGAATCGAAAGATACATGATTGCCTAAACATGTATCATGCATGGCACATAACTGACTGACTGACAAGTAGTTAAAATTGATTATATGAAATGACAATGAAATATTGGTTGAATCAACTGAATTTCTTGTATGTTATCAGGTGCCAAAAACATACTATTTTGAAAATGCCATGGGCTATATTTTGTGAAGGCCTGGTTAAAAAATTCAACCAACACAAAGCTAGCAACGAAAAAACATGACAAAGTCTAGTTGAGACTAGTGATCTTGACAAATTGTGCCCTGTTGATAGTAATGGCAAAACTGATCTTCATTTGTAATTGAAGTCATTTGAAATCAAAGAGAAAGACTGTTGAAATTATGAGTATTCTGTTAATGAACATATTTTCTTTTTTGCCTATCCCAGTTAAGATAGTTGTCTTACTGACATTTGTTGGGGGGGGGCAGTATTTTTAAGCAGTGTGATGGGCATTCCAACTTTTCAGTTTAAGTGTGGGAGGAAGAACATGAGACAGCTCCAGGGAATGGAGGAATTCACTTGGCTTCTGAATAGCTTTTGAAGTAGACTAAACTGTTTCAATTGATTTGTGCAACTGAATCTCTCTAGGAATCTGTTGCAACAGCTTTCAGTTTGTTTTCTTTTTGCAACTAAAATGCCTTGCTCACAGAAGTTTCTATAGTTTTGAGCCATTTTTTGTTTACAGTGAAGAATCCTGTAGGTTCTAATATTTTTGTCTGAAAATGTTTTTCAAGAATTCATAAAAGTTATTTTTTGTATTTGTTTCTTTGTTTGACTGAAAAATACGTCAGTATCATCTATCCTATTCTCCTTTTTGTCATAGAATTCAATTTAGTTCCCAAAACATAACTGTTTAGGAGCAATTCAAATCATAAGGCCACAAACTAATTCTCTCCTCAATAACCATCTGTGAGTTTAGAGATCAAATTTGACATAATCCAATCTATCAGCTGCAACACCAAAAAGTATTTTTGTATTTCATAGCAAATTCAATATTCCCCTTTGACTAGAAATGTTATTCTGTGCTCTCTGTGACCTTGATATCCAAGGTCAACCTCACCAAGACAAAGTTCTTCTTTCAGTTATCTATGTTACAATGACTTTTCATTTGGTTATGTGTCCCTAACATTCACATTGTTCAGCATAGTAGTAGGTTTGTGTAAGCGTTTTAATCATGTTTCGTGAAAAGATTTTTATTAAGTAATGGTTTCAGGGAAAACATAGTAAAAGACAATTTTTATGTCTTTAATGCTTAGGTTAATGTAAATTAAAATAGTCTCAACAATTCTATCTCCTTTAAACATAATCTGATTATTTGAAGAGTTAAAGCAATTTATATTTTTACCTCCACTGAGATTAATCTCTAAAGTGAATAACTCAAAAAGAATTGACAGGCATAGAGCAACAGATTAACTGGTCTACAGCAGATTGTTTACTGAAATAATTGAGCAAAATTCAAAGTGATTGATTAGTTTTTTATAACTTATCAACCCTTTGTGGGTTATTTAAAACTGAAACAATATTTTTTAGAATGATTTTTTTCCAAATAGAAGTCTTACTATCTAACCTATTTACTAACTGGGGGAGGTGATGGATTCACACCTTTCCCAAAGGTATTTGCATGTAAGTGAATAAAACGAACCTGACTGGAATTTGAACTCTACTCTCCAATTTTTACTCCATGGGAATATCTATTACACTACCTGCACATCCTCAGTAAACAAAGTGAAATCATGAAAAAAAAACAATAAAATTAAACTAAATTTTCTGAGAGATTTCATACTAAATACACAAGATGATAAAAAGATGGAATAATAACTCTTTGTTTTCATAAAATGACACTCCTTTATGACAATGAGGTTAGTACTTTAGATCTGAATCTTATTTATAAATTTGTGAATAAAGCATTGTAGGTTCTTTATTTACACACTTAACAATTTCACTGTCCCATTTATTTAACTTTGTGGTAATCAAAGTCTGAGAAATATTTAATCTTGGTATTAAAAATTATTTCCAGCATATAAACCTTGCACGAAGGAAATTATTTAATAGAAATTACTTCTTTAATTTAAATAGAACAACTTTAATGTAGGTACTTCCACTTTTTTGCTAAAAAACAGCAGAGCATGATGAGAAAAAAGGGCCCAAACTTAATAAAAATCAAGTTTTATCCTCAAAATATTTATATGTTATTATTAAGAAAAACAAAAGTATTTTTTAATTATGTTTTTAAATTTTTTACTCCTTTCTAACACATTTGAAATTTTGGTTAAAAGTCTTGTTTTCCTTTTATATGTCAATTATGTAACAGAGCTGACCATGGAAATTTTAATGCCTTTTTTTCCAGTAAAATAACACATTGGTTTGGAAATTCTTGAAACAATCAAATAATTGTCAGAATTTAATGAAGGTTTTAGGACTTATTCACAAACAAATGAATTTATTTTTGAAATTATTATTTTTAGAAAATCTTGCTAAATTTTTTTTTTTTATATCCATCATCCACTTACTGAATTTCATGAAATGTCTTGAAATTAAATTCCATCCCACAAATTTGTTTTATTAGTTAAATGCAGAACTCCTTGGAGGATATAAATCATGCTTCTTTTTTTTTTTAAACAGTTACTGCTTTCCCCAAAATCTGGTCTGAACAGTAAAATAAAAACTGCAATAAAACTATCTAATTATTTAATTAGACAAGTTTAATTGCTTTTATAAATAATATATATTAAGGGCATAATAATCTAATTTTGTTTTGATGAATAATGAATTTTTACAAAACTTGTTTCCATTTTTTTTTTTTAATTATAATTTTATATATAAAGTACAGTGTGTGTGTGTCCAAGCAACTCCTCTGTTCCCACTGGCTCAATTTCAATGATTCATAGAAAAGTTAGGTGCAGGGAATGATTTTCATTGAGCTCAGATTCAGGGTTACCAGATTATGCAAGGTTAAAAATATATATCAATATATTATATTATATTAGTCATTATCGTTGCTTTCATGGTTCAAGGAGAGTAACTCTTTTTCCTTTTGTATCCAAAATTGCAGCTAGCTTAAAAGTCGCCCTATCGGGTGGCATTTAAGCTAGCTCGGATGGAGGAATCTAGGTTTGGACATCATCACAATAGTTAGAGAGAAGTAGATGCGATAGGCATCAATAAACTACAGAAGATGTCAAAATTGATCGCTGCATTTAAGTACTGAATTAATGTTTAAGCTTACCTTTTAAAAAGTTCAATCATAATTCTTCTGCTGCCACTTAATTTAAAGATGATTTGAGTACATAGATCCTTATTTTTCATACAAACAATTGTTTTTATTTCATGGGTGACAGAACAGAGGACAATTTATAAGATAAAATTAATATAGTGTAAAGATGGGAAAATAGAAATTAGAATCAGTTATACATTCAACATTTGAAAAGTTAGAGAAACATAATAGCTAATTGTCGGTTGTGCTGGCCTCAGTGTGAACACCAATCCCTCTCTCTGGTGCAATGAGAGGGCATGGCTTCAGGCAGCTGTTCCCTAGGGCAGGGCACCTCTCAGTATAATTTTCCCCAGTTGCAACTCTGAACTTTGTCAGAGCTGCCCCCTGAGTGCACTCTGTCCAAAGATAGAGACACAACTGAGAGATGATAAATAAACATGTTACAAATTACTTTATTGTAATTTACACACAGTATTTACTCTGTCCCCCCACTAGGATGAGATGTGACACAAGGTCTATCTTTAGGTGGGGGCCCGAGCACGTACACCCGGGACAGGAACAAAAATCCCCCTCAGCCAACCATTGGTTGCGCTGGCCTCAGTGCAAGCACCGATCCCTCTCTCTGGTGCAATGGGAGGACACGACCTTGGGCAGCTGTTCCCCAGGGCTTGGCACCTCTCAGTATTTTCTTCAGTTGCCCCTCTGTCCTTTGACAGAGAAGTCCCTGAGCACACACTGCCCAAAGACAGACACACAACTGAGAGATGATAAGTAGATGTGAACTTATTCAAAAATAGCTCAATATCTGTATTACATATTATCTACTTCTAGGCAATATCACTCTTCAGGTTTAACTAATTTGCATATTTATTTAAAAAAAAAAGTTTATTTTGTTAATTTAACTGTCCTTCATTACTGTTATTTTATTCAAGGATTGTTTTGATTTTCATATCAAAAATAGTTCTGATTAGGAATATAGACTTATATAGTGCAGAAAAGTATTTGAAATTTACATTTTACTTGGCCTTCAAAAAGTTGACATCTATTTGTAAAACTTTCCTTAACTATAACAAGCCAATTTATGAATGAAATGTTCATTTAAAATTTTTGTTTCAAATATTTCAAGTAGTGAATATATCTTACTTTGCAAAGCAACAGTGAGTGTGCAAAGCCTACTAGTAATTTATAAATTTTCAAAAAATTTTTTAAAATTCTTCAAAACTTTGTCCTTGTTAGGTTATGAAGTTATTAAGTGAAAACTATATTTACTAAGCAAAAACTGAAAAGTTTAATACAAATCATCATACACTAACATTTTTAAAATAATTTTTAATTTTTTTATGTGTATAAATGTACCCATTTTGAAAGTATGGGTGACCATATACAACATTATCAGAAATAAGACTGATCTTGATAGTAAAAGTCAATATTCCTAAAATTAGATTATGCAGAATATTTCCAACATTTTTAAGATTACTGATTACTTAAAAATTATGTAAAAAAGTGTTCACTCGTCATTTTCTTAAATTATGGTTTAATAGATAAAGCCTCTGTAGAACAACAATAAAACTGTTGACACCTTATCAGTGCTTGTTAAGTGATTGACAGGCAATAAAAAGCAAATAAATCACTTCTACTGTTTGTTTTAAAAATCCATTTCTGTTATTTTCAGCTTAAACTAAGCATTTTTTAAAATCAGATTATACTTTAAATCAGCTAATATTCCTCAAATGAAAAGTATATTTCTGGAAGATTTTTTAATACAGAGAATTACATTGCAATGAAAGACATCTAAAAGAAGGTTGTTAAAAAAAACACTGGTTCCAATCAATATAATTTCTGTTTAAAATACACTACAGTATTTTGCTTACTGGAAATAGTAAATTTAATCCTTTAGCTTTCAATTAAAGCTAAAATGAAAGCGTTTTCATTTATGAAAATTCATTTTAAACTTTAGGTATACCAAATTACTCAGGTACCTACATTAACATGATCAGGCTATATACAATAATAACACTAAACCATGTGATGATATTGAAAAATAAATTGTTCATGAACTGATTCTGTTCAGTTGACAAAGGACATTTCAACTGATATTTGTCAAGAGAGAAAAAAATGATAGCAAAAATTCTTCAAGGAACATTATCAATAATATATCAATAATATTTATCTGCTGTGCAGCTTAGAATGAGTATCAAATCCTGCTGGCATAAAATGTCTACTTTGTTTTGTCAAAGTAGAAAGAAGATGTCAGGAGGATCATAATTACTGAGCGTTTTGTAAAGTAGAATGATTACAAAATAAAATAAGAAACTATATCAGTTACATTTTCATATCTCTATTACACAAGGCTGTTGAAGAAAAAGGGAAAAGGAAAATAAACAGAATAAAATAGAATAATAATGCTAAATAAAAATAGAAATGAAAAAGGGACTTTAAAAACATGATAGAAAAAAAAGGGAAGAGAAAAATAACAGTGGAGAAAAGAGAAGTAAAGAAGGCAGAGAAAAGGCAAGCAGGAAGAAAAAAAGGAAGCAAGCAAAAGCTGGAAGAGTATCTTAACCTTGAAAGACATTTATCATGTGAGCATATAAAACAAATTATCTCATTTAAAAAAAAAAAAGAAGAAGTATAATTGACAGAAAAAATAATTCCATTGTTGGTTGTCATTGACACACACTACTTCTTGCCGATCCTCTCAGAATGTGAATCTCATTATTAGAATTTCCATTTCCAAAGACTGACAAGGTTTTCATCAATTTATTTTATCACAAAAAAAACCCCCAAAAAACAATAGCATTTTTTACAGTTAACATCCTTAAAAAAAAAAAAAACAGTCTGACCTTTGGGTCATGAAAGATGGAGTTTGACAACTATTAGAGATGTGCATAACAGAGAGCCCCACAAATACCGTTTGTAATTGACCACCTTCCTACATCTTGTGAAGATATTGATTTTCTTACTAAAGGACTAAGGATCCAGAGAAAATAATGATGGAAAAGAGACTTTTCGACAACATGGTAGCAAATTTGTGTAATTGTCCCCTCTGCGACACTCATAAAAGTGTCAGTAATTAAAAGAGATCCAAGAATAATTGATAACAATTTTCATGTGAATCTTTCTTTGACAAATTAGTGAAAGTACAAAGTAAAAAAAAAAAAAAAAAAAGGTTTCACTAATGTTCAAGAAATGAGGGGTCCTTACGCCCTGTATGAGTAACAATGCAGACTCTTTGAACGAGGAAAGGTATTCATTCTATATTTGATCAAACAAGGAGATAGTCATAAGCAAATGCAGAACTCAACAACTGAGTTCAAGTAGACTCTCACCAATTAATGATAAGTCAGAAAATGTTCTGAATTAATAAAGGACAAATGAGAGCAGTTTGAAAAGTTCAGCAATTGTTTCAAAAAGGAGATCTCTATCAAATTTACAGATGAAAAAAAAAAAAAATGAACTTTACATCATTCTAACCAGAGCAACATATTAGCAAAGTGCAGAAAGAAACAAAACAAAACAAAACAAAAAAAAGATAATCGGCTAAATTTTGAAAACTGATGAAGGGCTTTAGTAGACAGAAGCCCATATATGAGCTTGACATCTACTTTCTAAATTTTGACTAAATGACCAAACAATTTTTGAATTCCTTGTCCAGATCAAGAACTTTTCAGCACAAAATGAAGAAAGAAAGACTTCAACAAAGGATCAATTCAGTAAACAAGCAAAATAAATGAGTCAAATCTTCTGGGCAAATACTAAAGTCATTTTTTCAATGAACGAGGATGTATTTCCACAAAAAAAAAATAAATTAAAAAACTAATTACTTTATAGCCATGTGTTTAAATTGGATTAAATCTATTAATACTTAATTTTCTTTTGTAAGCATTTTCCTCTCCATTATCATCATTATCATCATCGACAACAAGTACACAAGGAAAAGACACCATTACTACAACGTTAAGTACAAAAGGAAATTAATTTTTCTGGTTATCATGCAAGTTAGCATAAAAAAAGACCATTACTACAGAAGTCTCTAAGGAATATTTTCCAAGCGAAGTTCAATAAAAGCCTTATAAAGGCATGGACAATGGAGAGTTGATTACAAGAGTTAAAAGCAAGTTGATAACTGGCTGATGATGATCACATGGCTTTTGTCAATAACAGGAGCGGGGGGGAGGGGAGTGGGATAGCTGGACAATGTGAATATTATCATCCAAGGCAACAGAACCTGGCTAAAAATCTTTCAATGTGAATCTAAAATTTCTGTATTTTATAAAAAGGCCAGTTCCTTTCATCTTTCTTGGTTCCCAGCAAAGTATATTGCTGATTGGGATATAAATGCATGTGGTATGTGATTCCCTTTTATTTTTAAGAAGAATAATAAAAAATACAGATGAACTTTGAAAATAAGTGTGTGTGTGTGTTGGGGGGGGGGACATATAAAAAATAAATACAAATAGAATTGATATCATGGCCAGCTAAGGATTCACTAACATTATTAGTTTTTGTTATTTTTATTCTAGTGTTATCTGATGGTACACAGATGTGATGCTGTACAGGAAGTTGGTTTATCTGAATTGTGCTCCCATTCATTCAGTGTTGACAATTCACATGTTGAATAACAAAATTTTATCAGAATCAATGGCAGTGATCAAGTATAGTGCATGAGCACCAAAAAGTGGTTGCTTTCAGAACCAGATGACGTTTAAGGACCGTTTAGATAGGAGATGAAAATTGTTTCATTTATACTTTATATACATTTAATAAGCACCACATCATGGAATAATGTCTGTCGAACTGCCGGTCAAAATGCTCAAAACTTCCAAAGTAGAAATATGCATTTCAAGAAAACAGATTTTTTTTTAGAACATAAAACAGATCTGTCACTCTCTAAATATAACTTGTTTGAAATTGTTTTATTAAATAATAATATGTCATTTCATGTAGAGAATTGCATACCATATGGATGCAAGTCATTTCCATTTTTATAATGTACTTATTATTATTATAACAAAAATACCAATATCTTCCTGTTTTTGATTGTTCATGTAAAACTGGAAAAGTTTTCATTGCACATTTGAAACAGTATTTATATATATAAAATGGATGTTTATTAATCTGACAGATTTTTACCACTTTAAATGTTATTTTTAGTCAATACACATATTTGAGTAGACATTCCATTTATTTATTAAACAGTATATTTATTTTCACCTACCAGTCTGAATATTTGAGAAATTTTATTAAATAAAATTTGCTCCCTTCAGCAGGAATCAAACCTGTGTCTCTCAGGACAGAATGAGAGTGATGGAAGAAATTTCACTTGAAAGCATGAAAATGTCTTGGCCTGACTGTTCCTTTGTGGCCAAGTGGTAAGGTATGCCAGGCTAAACAGTGGCTAACCTGTGCTCTGAGGGATGCAAGTTCAATTCCTGCCAAAAGGCAAAAATTTTTCTTTAATGAGTTTTTTTTTTAAACATTCAGACCAGCAAGTGAAAATAAATAAATATACTGTTTAATAAACAAAAAGAGCACCTACTCAAATTTGAGTATCCACTAAAAATAACATTTAAAGTGAGATTATATATATATATATATATATATATATATATATATATATATATATATATATATATATATATAAATAGCCTTGCTTATTGTGTAGCAATTTGTGGTCAAGCAGTAAAACATGCCAGATCAAAACTACTGCTTTCCTTACAAAGGTGGATGTTATATATATATATATATATATATATATATATATAGCACAATATCTAAAAATTGTAATAAATGTGTTAAAACACTTTACTAATTTAAATATGTAAAATATCTTTAAATATGAATCTATACATAAGACAAAAAATTGTGTAAACATTCATTTGTAGTTACATCACCAAACAAATACCTAAGTTTCTTTTGCTTACACAAAGAGATGCCATAAAAATATAGGTAAATTCACTTGTGATAATGTGTTATTTTCTTGAATAGTACATTATTATGAATAATTTTGCTCATAGCACTAAACTGGTAAATTGCAAAGATGAGTTAGAGTATCTGTAGCAATGAATAGGGTCAATTTTCTTTATTTTCAATGCCCATCATACAAAATGAGGGCAAAAATTTGTTTAAGCCAAAATTTGATGTTTAATCATCAAATTGTTTTTCTTTACTATCAGAAAGACTTTGTTAGTGCAGACAATGGCTAAAGCTATGCAGGCAGTTACAGAGTATTAGTAAAGTCAGTGGAACAATGATAAGAAGAAAAGAAAAAGCATCCATAGCAATGTTCAAATGCAATTGGCACTAAAATACAACAGTGATCGTTTCATTTTTACACTTGCACCACCAGAATTTGTCATATCACTATGTAATATAGTTTGTATATCATTATGAATGCTACCTGCCTCTAGTATTGTAATGGATACCTTACCTTGTGTAGTGTTATTATTGGGTTATTTTGTTATATATAGGTAAGAGGGTTTTGAAAATAAATTCTGTGCCATCTTGGAAAGGAAACTAAAGTGATTATTTTTAACTTAAAGTTATTTAAGCTAACTTAAATTTAAATATCTGAAGATGGAAAATGTGATACCAAAATCTAAGATACATTGGAATAGTGAAAGATACCTTCAAGCAAAGTATTAAGAAGCAAGAAAATTTCATTAGAAACAAAGCAAAAAGGACTAAACTGTTATGTCATAACAGACCTTCTCTATTGCAGTGAATGTTAGACAATCTCCTCACAAATGAAAATGAGACTTGAAGCAACAGAAATGTGGTTATACACATGGATGCTGAAAATATCATGGATTGAACATGTGAGTAACAAGGAAGTTTTTGGAAAATGGAAACAAAATGATGCTTATACTTAGAATCAGAAAGAGACGGTTGAAGTTTCTACGACACGTAATGAGGAAAGAGAGCTTTGAGAATCTGATAATCACAGCAGGACATATTGAAGGCGGATGGAGCAGGGCCTAGCAGCAAGTAATCCACCTAACAAGCTTATGTAAATTGATGGCAGAACAGGGATTGGGAGAGATAACAAAAAGACAAACATCACTAAGTGCTACATGGGATAGGAAATTGTGGAAAGCCATGACTGCCCACATCTTGAAGGGACACAGCATATAGAAGTAAAGGTAACTTAAGAGTTAACCTAATCAAATTTTTCTTCGTGGTTCTATTAGCTTTGATAATGAATTGAGTAGCTCAGTAATTTACCACCAAGTTTATTCTCTTTACAATTTATTCAACACATTTCTAACTCATCACAGACATACTAAAGCCTTCTCAGCTGAATATTATCCCTAACACCAAATCACCTGCAGCAGTCAAGGATTAGAAGCATTGATATCAGATGTTTACTAATTTAATTGAATTGTGAACTCTGTCCCTGAGAGTTCCAGTCAATTGTGTATCTCCTATTGTGTATGAATTCATTGAAGACTTGTTTCTAAACTAATGAGTGATTATGTTAAATTTTAAGATTACTTCTTACTCAACATCTTTTAGAAACCTGATGACAAGTCTGGTAAATGCATCCAGGTGTTATTTATTTATTTTTTTTACAAAATACAATAACTTTAAAGCTGCTGCTACTGCTGAACAACATCAGGAGGAACTGGATACATTTATTAATGGTATTGCCTCAACATGCATCTGTCGGCATGTGTTAAACAATCAAACTCTGGATCTGGAAATAGCACAGAGTCAAGCCTATGCATTAGACTGAACCTAGTGTCCAGTTCCTCATTTTGATGCTTTGGTTCCCGATCCAAATTTGGATGAATAGCAGCAGTTAGTGGAAGTCAGAAAGAATACTTCATAGAGACTCTACTGTTGCTGCTGCCTATTCTTCAAAGAAGAAATGCTACTTTTGTAGCAAGTCACATTAGAGCAAACTGACCTGCACATACTTTTTCATATAATAAATGTAACAAGGTTATTTTTACAAAAGTTGTTAGGCACAAACCTTCAGAGAGCTCCATTGCTACACTGTCTAATCCTAACCCTTCTTACAATAGCTACTGTATTTCCTCAGAATCTTTCCTGATGGTAAAAATCACTGTGAACAGACACCCAATGAATGTGTAGTGCCTTAATAAACATTACCAGCAGCAGTGCTGAGGATATAAAAAAGCAGGCAAACTCTTAAGTAACTCTCTTTTCCTGCTTTCCCTCCTTTTGAAGTGTGTGCCATCAACTTTTCCCACCAAAGCAAAAAGGGTCGTGGATGCTTCACACACACAAACATACCTAGAACAGGCAAATTACATTCATTAACAATTTTTGTTGTGTATTCAGTTTATTTCTAGGAAAAGAAATTCCTAACTTTACCTTTTGTTATCTTCACTATTTACATTATTCAGACTATTGTCCTCATCTTTGTCGCCATGTTTATCACAACATTTCAGCTGTTGTACGCTCTGGCCTTCTTCAGGTGGTTGTACAACGGCCGAAATGTTGTGATAAACATGGCGACGAAGATGAGGACAATAGTCTGAATAATGTAAATTCGGTACATAATACCTTGTCTCAGAAATATAGACAGATACTGAATGTTATCTTGTATTGCAAATCAATCAGTCTCTGTTATTTTGTGCATGCACTGTTTCACCATCATTATTTCATGTAAAATATTCTCGTAGAAACCTTATACATTAATTATAAAAGTAACCAACAAACTAAAAAGACATTGATTGACTGATGTAGTTCAGTTTTCTAAGTCAAAGAGTAACACAGAAGTTAAGGAAAGGCATGAATCCATCCTGTCTCTACAATGAGTTAAATAGTAGGACAGGTTAGATTTTTCATCATCAGTTAGCAACTAGATTAAAAGAAGGACAACTCTGAATTCAAAACCAATTGAACATTAGGCTATCAATTCCATTCCATAAAAACCTACCTGCTATGGAATCTACAGAGCTGTTGGCCTGCATTCTTCAGTGGAGTCTACAAAATTTGAATGGATATGTTATAGATAGTTAATGGGATGCTAGAAAGAAAACTCAAACAGATTTTGTTATTACTGTTAATGTTATTTGTGGTAACTTAAGAGTTAGCCTAAGTAAATAGGACTTTTCTTTTTTTTCTATCAACTTGATAATGAATTGAATAACTCAGAAGTTTACTATCAAGTTTATTTGTATGAAATACTGTAATCATTAGAGTGAATGAAAGTTTTCAATAATTAGCTTACTAAATTCTATACATGATCTCAGATGCTATGTAAGTAGCTAGTTTTGAATTAAGACAGAATTTAACAAAATGAATGGGCTTTTAGTGTAGTGGTTATCAGAATGGAAATTGGAATTGGCATGTCAAGTTCAAACTACAACTGAAGCTGTTGCATTCACTTTGACACAAATGCCCTTGGGAAAGTTATGAATCCATTTTTTCTACCTACAATAATGGATTAAATAGCAAGGCTGTTTGGGGTATTTAGCCTTGGTTGGCAGCCAGTGTAGAAGAAGGAAAACTCAAGTTGGGTATGGTGCTACCAACCCTACCAAGTAAAAGCTGTTACTGAAACTACGAATGTGACACTGTGCTCCACAGGGAATCTACAGGTTCAACTGACCAATGCAGTTCAAATAAAAATCTTACCAAGGTTTTAAAATTCTTTGTTCTGTAATTGAAAAAAAAAAAAAAAAAAAGATAAAGAAAGTGAGAGAGAAATGTCCCGTCCTTTATTTCCTCTTACCATTCAGTAATTTCTGATGTTATCAAACTAAATCAACTATTCTGTTGTAATCAGAGCCTAAAAATGAATTAGTGCATGTTATTAAACTCATTTCATCATCATCATGACAAATCAACAGACAACCATATATAAGGTGTATGGTAGTGTACAATTTTTTTTTTTTTTTAATTTTGGAGTCAGTTGAGTTAACAGATGGAGATACAATTTCATACAAATTAAGGATACAGATATCAATGGCAAATGCAATCAGCACACACAAATAGAGGATGACCAGAAAATAATTGAAATCATTAGTACCAACAAAAAAAATATAAACAATTTCTGCCTCATCTTCAATGATTCATTCCCTTGTATGAAAACACGAATAACCGCACAAAAGAATTAACAAAGTATTCCTTGTCTGCTGAATTTAATGTGTGTATATATATATATATATATATATATATATACAAAATGTGAATGACAAACATTTTTTGTATATTTTTTTATTTAGTTGATATGTAGAATCACAAAGTTTTTTCAAACCACAAACCTTTTAAGTTGCTCCTGCTGTTGCAGCAGTACCAATGCTTGGTACTTATGAGAGGGAGGGTGTGTGTGCACATTACAGTTATATTCAACCTGTCAGAAACAGTTCTTGAACTCGACACCATGTTCTCATTATATTCCGACATATATGAACAGAAAAAGTGAACTGCACAATATACACTTAGAATATTGATGAGCATAATTTTATTTACTTTACTAACAGATATTTTCAGAAAAAATAGATACAAAGAAAGACACCGTAATAACCGAGTATTAGTAACAAATGTGACTTTCTTTGCCTAGTGTTTTCTTAAAATTTCCCAGCGAATAACAAAAAAGAAAAGAAGAAAAAGAAACATGGCAGTTAGTATTACCAAATGTTCAAAGAAAAAGATATTTGTATTGAAATGCAGAATAAAACCAAGAGATGAGCAGCCAAAGAAAACATGACAGGAAAAAGGAGGAGGAGGGGGGTGAGAAGAAAGAGGAGGAGGAGGATCTGTTTACATTTCATTTGACATCAATTAACTCTGATTGTCAATGTTCAATGGACACATCCATTGTCTGTGGCCATTTGAATCCAGTATTCACCATGTGACTGGAACAGACTCAACCTGAAGACACTTATATGTTCAGGTTTCATTATGGTTGCTGGATAGAATCTTTCAGTGGCCTCATCATTTACATTCTTCTGACACTCCTTGATTTGTCAGTAATGCAGCTCTGAATTCAAGGCAAATACCTTGCAACTATATACATAGGCCTGGAAAGCTAATAAAGTTTGCACTCTTGCCTTTATATATATATATATATATATATATATATATATATATATATATATATATATATTTCTGTAGTTCACTGCTACCAGCAAGTAGAAATATTTTTTCTCCTGATGATGGCCATGTCGGCCAAAACTAGTCGAGGAATCTAAATGAAATAATAATAAAAACGAAAGAATATTAATCTACAACCCAGTGTGTCTGAAGATTTTAATTTTTTAATAATTTTTATTGTTCAAAAAAAAAAAAAATATATATATATATATATATATATATATATATATATATATATATATATATATATAGGATTAATACACATATAAAATTTATCACTTAGCCAAGTGATGCTATTATATTCAGCACACACATTACATATGATCCATTGCTAAGGATGCAGGTATAATGGCCAGTGCCCTGAACCTGACTCCTCCTGCTGTCCTCTACAAGAGCCAGATTAGGCTAAATATAGAGTACTTTTGTCATATTTGGGCAGAAGCTGCCAAGACCTCACTCAGCAGCCTTGATAGAGTTCAAAAGTGTCTCCGAACCCATGTGGGTGACAAATTATTCTCCACCCTCTAATACCTCTCCCACAGGTGGGATGTGGCAAGCTTCTCACTGCTCTACCGCTACTTCTATGGAAAGTGCTCAGATGAACTACATTCCCCGGTCCTGCCAAGGTAACCTTCATGGCAAGAACACACCATACCACTTACATAGTAGCAAACCACCCACATTCTCTCCATATTCTATCGGTGAGAAGTAAGTTTCACTCAAGCAGCTTCTTCCAATGAACCACTACCCTGTAGGATTGATCCCCAACAAGATGTTTCCCTGATCACTACAATTTTAACCTAGTCAAGGCTAGGGTTAATCATTATCTCCCTCACCTATATACATAAATGGGCTAATGTAACCCTCTACCTTGAGTGGCAACTGGGCTTTGTAAAGGGTGGCCCACACTGTGTTAAAAAAAAAAAAAAAAAAAAACAAGACTCAATTAACTATTTGTAATTTTGTGAAAAATTTGTGCTGCAAAAAGAGTAAAACAATTTTTTTTTTCAAAATCCCAGACTCAATTGATTAAATAAGGACATGGAAAAAAATCACTTCAAACAAATATTTACTAGGCAACTACAGTTAACATTTATGTCTTGAAGGAACATTTTATATTGTATGAATATGGATTTTTTAAATGTATTTCAAAAGGGCATATAACTCCCTATTTATAAATAACTAGATAACTTCAAAATGTCACAAATAAGTATAATAGTTACTGTTTAATGTCATGCAAATATAATTGATATTATTTATTTTTCAATAATTCCATTCACTTTAAACAGAGATACTTGCACATCACACAAACAAATTGAAACGCAATTTTGTTGATCTGAATATATATATATATATATATATATATATATATATATATATATATATATATATCTGAAAAAGTATAATACATAATATAATAAGTCTATTGCACATAATTATATTTATAACTCATATACTGTTTAATACAAATAATTGTTATTTACTAAATTTAGACTGGTACATGTTCAATTTTTATGGAGCACTAATTGGAGAGCAAACTTATTGACTACTGCACTATGAAGAATCTATATTGATAGATGTTCAAGTACACAATGTATACATGGTATATACACACAAATATTACAGAAACTATAACATGAAGCATACTAACGATGAATAGAGCAAGTTTCAATTTTTCACATAATGCATAGCCAGTTATGGTGACTTTCATCAGTGATAAACAAGAGCATGCCAAGTGCACTTGTAAATCTGTGCCAACAGAGGCAATCCACTTTTTCATACACACATCAATGTCATCACTGCCCGCCACCAAACTGTGCTCACATCTGCTGTTTGGTCTCTATAATTACTCAGTAAGCCTTGATGAATGTTAATGGGTGCAATTTTTTTTTTTTTTTACATAAAGGAATTCAATGATAGACTTCTGCTTATATTCATTTTCATGTCAGATGTTATTTTGTCAGACTGCTGTTCACTGTAAGGAGAAAAACAACATGGGCTATTGGCAGAAAGGTTCAATCTTCACTGCTCTATCACCAACAACTGTTTCTGATGTCATGGGCCAGTACAATAAAATATGAGGCATTACTTTCAGAGCAACACTCGTATATACTCATATATATGAGGTGCAATTCAAAATGTTTGCAGAACTTGAACTGATTCTGTTTATTTACCCACCATTTACCTCATGAGACATTACACATCATATCTTTTGGAATCACTGTCTTGTTTTCTATCAAATTTTATCTTTTTTCTTCAAGAAAGCCATATATGTTCAGTACTTTAGAGTTTTAGACAGCTCCTCATTATATTATATATATAATACACACACATTTAATATCAGCTGATGGAAATATTGGTTGGTAGATTATATAGTGGACTCAATAACCAGTGAACAGGAAAGAAAAGTATTTTTTTAAAAAATGATGGGGGGGGGCTTCAATTTTTTTTTAAAAATCTTGTGTGGTATTTTTTTCTTTCTTCATTTTTGTCTTTATTTGCTGTTTTTTATTGATCACTAAGTGATGAACAAAAGGCAGCAGATGAAAAACATCCGCTCAATTGACTGCATCACTCTCTTCCTTGCCCCCCCCCATTGTTTCAATGTCAAAACTTAGCAAAATCAATTAAAATAGACTTCACAGTGCAAACCATTAACTGAAAGGATTATTACATGTTTAGGTCGATGCGGGGATACAAAAATAAATACATACAGTTGTCCATTTGCATGTATACAGGTGTGCACACATTCAATTGCACAATCATGAATACATCTATCTCATCATTGTAAACATATTTCAGGATGTGTATTTTGTATAATAAATATACATCACATGAATAAAGAGAGAGAGAAAAAAAAAAGTGTATTTTTTTTTTTTAACAATGATGTTTACTCTGGACAAGGCCTAAGAGTCACTCAAGGTAAAGTAAGAGTAAAAGGCACAATTTATGGAGATATCTGGGGAAGATAACAGTTAATCCTAGATTTGAACCGGTTAAGAAAATGGTAATGATTGGAGAAACATCCTCTTGAGAGTTGTTTGCATAAAGCAGCAGTTCATGAAAAGAAGCTGTTGCTCAGGTGGTGCTTACATCTCACCAATGGAATACAAAGGAAATGAGGGTGATTCACTACAATGTGTGTGGCATGGCATGCCCTAACCGTCTATATTTACAAGTGCACTTTTGATACACATGCATGTATTTTGCATGCAAGTCTTTAAATGTATGTATAAAAACATGTACATGCTTATGCAGTAATATATCAGTTATGAATATGCCTAACAAAGCATATGAACAAAAGCTGCCCATGTATAATACAACATGTACTCTAAGAAATGCATATTGATGAAGATGCACACCCCCCTCCACACACACACATGTTGACAGCATTTGATTGATCAGATATATCTCCAGATCTGCAATACAGTTCTGTTGGTACATAAATATATGCAATTTCATGAAAGGTGTGTACTGCTTGTTTACACACGTTATCATAATGCAAACATAAAAAAGGGGTCTTGCAATTCTTGCTTTGTTTACACAGTGAAGTGTATACATCTAGTAAGAAATCAATGATATATCTGTACACTTAGATCACATGATGAGCAAACACACACACAGAGTCATATATAGCACACATCTTCATATTTAAGTACGCAACAGAGATCATATTTAAGTATCTAGTAAGTTGCAAAGATGAGCAATTAGGTGAAATAGAGAAAAAGATGAAAATAGTAATGAAAGAAGAGAAGTAGAAAGAAGAAGAGAGGAAGTTGTTACTGAAGTTAATCACCACCACTATCTGTAGAAAGAGGGGGAGGTGAAGAAATGAATAGTAAAAGTGAATAAAGGAAGTAGGAGGAGCAACACTTTTCACGCAAACTGCATGAAAGAAAGTTACCAGTTGAATAATGAAAAAGAATCTAGAGTGGAAGAAAAAAAAATCTTGTTATTAATGATAACAAAAATCAAGTGAAAATTCTTTGTACCCTTAGTGAGTAAAATAAATAATGAGAGATGAAAAAAGAGCAAAAACATTGGGCAGTTGGGGGGGGGGGGGGGGGACAAAAAAAAAAAAACACTTCATACAGATAGAAGTTGGGTTTTACTTGTTTGTGTTTTTAAAGCAGAGAGTCTCATTCAGTCAAGGATCTTGAGATTCCCAAAATGACCAAGCTGAATAAATTCAAAATGGTTGAATATATGTCATTTTCAAGATAACCTTTTCATCATAACTTGAAAGAATGTATAGAGTGAGGGATATACAAAAGACAGAGAAGGAAAGCAATAATTAAGTAGAAGAAAAGGAAGACATTGACACACATAGGCAGCATAATGTGAACACAATTTGGCCGACATACACATGTGTAAAAATTAAAACACATTCATGTTCAGATGGTGAAAAAGAGTCTAAACAAAAACTATATTTTGGTTTATTTGCTCAACCACTTTCTGCCATCTGAACATGAATGTGTTTAATTTTTTACACATTTAAGTATGTAAACTCAATTGTGTTCACACTCTACTGGGTATTCCTGTCACAGTTTTTATATCTAACACATAATGTGTGTGTGCACGTGCATCATCATATATCCACATTTGTAGTTACAGTCTCTACCTGTATTCATGTGTGCATATAGCAAACACGTGGACTGATGCATATATAAAGATGAAAGGAACAATAACCAAATGGGAGGAAACTTCTTTGGAAGAATTATTTTTGGACTGCCAATTGCATCATATAAGCAGATTAAACAAAATTTAGGTCTGACTAACTGAACAGGATGGTTGCACCTCTGCTGGATTATATAACACTTTAGTAAAGAAATTAGTTTTTAATTGGCTGTAAAAATGCTATATTTAGTTATAGATACTGTGTCTGATTGCTCTTGCTTTCATTATGATGGGAATTTTGTATATAAGCCTGTGTGGATCTCACAAATAAGGATATTAAATTTTTCAATCAACAGGAGGGTTTGTAAAATAAATATGCACTCTGTATGGGATTGTGCTAACCTTTAGGTCAGTGTAAATAAATTATTTGTTTGCTTAAGAAAACTACAATAGAGAGGAACCTAATATCAGCATTAATCAGGAATTTTCAGTACGCAAAAAAAAAAACCCCAAAAAAACTTACTCAATAGATATGTCAGTGTCACAAAAATTCATCTTTATTCTAGTCCCAGAAATAGGGTTTTTCAGTGTTGGTACTTCTGTGCTAGTCTTTTTCTATCAACCTCTCCCAAAACTAAATTTCTTTCATATACTCTAGAGATAAAAGGTGGATATATATATATATATATATATATATATATATATATATATATGAGTATTGCAGATTTTACAAGAACAAATGTACTGAATGTGAATCTAAGATTGGGTCATATCAGGTTATTTGAATGGAAATACTTCTCAGTCATCAGTTTCTACTAACAAGCAGAAATTATCATCAACTATGATTTATATATTTATAAGTAGCACTAGAATTTTATCACCTATCAACAACCTCAACCATTAAGTTTTTGTTATTTATATTTAAATATTACATACAATTAGATGATGGCTGCAAGTTATATAAAATAGAATGCAAAAGAAATTGTTTGCAATATAATAATGTATTTTCTGGCAAGATTGGATACCATGATTTTGTAGCAACTTTGACCTTGATTTATCCAAATAACATGCATATTAGAAAATTTCAAAACTGGCCAGAAACTGCATTTGCTGTGAAGCCTTGAAAACATGCCTATCCCTCAAGTGATCCCATCGTGATCACTTTGTTGGGAACAATACACTAGATGCATTTGAACAGTGTACATTTGCCCACTTCCCAAAATAAATATGTATTTCTCTAATGCAAAGAAACTACACATCTAGATGAAAACCTGGCAGATAAAAAAAATTCTGTTTACTAAGTTTGTTTAGTTTTTTTGAATTGTGATTTCAGTTCTTGGACAATGCAGTGCAGGAGCAAACTAGCTTGAAAAAGAAACTATGTGGTAGCACTAAGAGAAAAGAAGCAATACAATGGATATAAACGAGACAAAAATGACCATTTTAAACTCCTTAATGGTTACCAGATTGATTACTTAACTTTTAACAAAACGTTCAGAAATACAATTCTACACTTTAAAACATACCCAAGTGCTGACTATGGGAGAAACCATCTTCCAGTTCCATACTACATCGGTGTAAAACTATAGAAGCTAAAGAAGACTAAAACAATACCTAAACTGCAATATGACAGACTTCTGAATGACCCAAATTGCAAGTAGATGTCTATAGACAGTTAACAATAAATATAACTTGAACTAGACTACAAATTCAAACTGGAACATGTTCAAAGAAGTGCTAGTGATGTCAGCAAATTAGATCATCCCAAGGAAAACAAGACAAGAAAGGAAAGATTGGATGCCAGAGAAAATTCTAGAGATGATGAAAAAGTGACAACAAACAAACCCAAAGAATGGAAAAGAACACTAAACACGTGAATTAGAAACAAATGTATGCAAGCTAAAGAGGAAAGCCTCAATGAAAAGTGTGTGGAAGTAGAAAGGATGAGTAATACAGATAAAGCAAGGATGCACAACAGAATGAAAGAACGAACAAGACAAAAGGTTAGCCCATCAACAGGCTGTATAAAAAAAATCAAAGTTAGGATCACTGATAATAGAAAACAAGAAATACTCCAAAGATGGAGCAAATACATCAGAATGTTTCCCAATGCAAGAGTGAAACCTACAACACAATTTTTTTTTTTTTTTTTTAAAGCATATCACCCCAAGCAAGGCTGGAGGCCACTATCACGCATGGGGTTACAGAAGGGATGGAGGAAGAGCAGATAGGAGTGGTAAAGGAGAGGATGTGAAGAAAGAGAAAGACGGAGGCTCGATCAAGGCAAGGAGGTTACAGAAGATTTGGAGCGAGAGCAGATAGGAATGAAAGGTGAAAGGATGTGGAGAAGGGAAGTGGATAGATCAAGGCAACTGGAGATGATGATTGACGCTACACTTAAACCGTTGGAGATTGTATTTGTCAGGGAAACAGTAATAGGGAAGGGAGTTCCATAGGCGAGATGTGCGAGACATGAAGCTATTGGAGTAGAAGAGACGTCTACATCTAACAGTTTCAACGGTGAAGGGGTGGGAACGGGATGCCAGCCTCGTAGGACGTTTAAATTCACGAGGCCTAGGGACAAGCGAAAGCAGCTCCTCGGAGCAATTACCGTGAAAGTACTTGTAGAAAAGGCAGAGCGATGCAACATCGCGTCTGTGAGAGAGCGACTGCAGACGAGATGACAGATCAGGGCCAATCACATTGCATATCCGTCTCTGGATCTTATCAAGAACCCTGAGGCAACCAGCAGGGGCCCCAGACCACATATGGCAGCAATACTATGGAAAGGCCAGAAATATTCAAGTCTGAAGTAAGATCTGCATTGGGCAAGATGAATAGGAACAAAGCAGCAGGACCAGATAGGATCATCATAGAAATGCTCTCAGTCTTAGATGATTTCAGTACCAACAAGATCACATAAAAGAAATGTATGATAATGGTGACATTTCAGAGGACCTCAGTAAATCCATCTTTATAGTATTACCAAAGAAACCAGATGCAAATGATTGCGAGCTACATATCCAAACTAATGATGTGAATCCTGATGAATAGAGTGCAAAGCAGAATTAGACCAGAAATAGAAGAACAGTGCAGTTTTGTAAAGGCCACAGGAACAAGAAATGTAATATTTATGATCAGAATGATATCAGAGAGAGCAATGCAAATGCAGAAGGATGTATATTTGTGTTTTATAAATTATGCAAAAGCATTTGACAAGGTACAAGGATTGAATTGAATGAATACAAAAATGAAACTTTCATAAAGATATCAATCTACGAAAAAGTTAAGCACACACATAATCTGTTTAAAAAAAAAAAAAAATTATGTATGTCTACCAAACAACAAACAGTCTATAATTATTTAAGAAGCACTTTCCTAATGTCAATGTGTACAAACCATTTAGCATTTTCTAAATGAATAATAAATTATAAGGACTTTTCTTGTTTGGACAACAGTACAAGCAAAAGAAATATTCAGTATAGAATATTTTTTTCTACTTGCACTGTGTTCAAACAGAAATTATTAAAAGTGTCAGTAATGTTCATCAAAATCAATCAGCATGTTTTAATAGCAAGATATTCAAGTAAGAATCAATTTCAGTCTTTACACTCTTTTAGTTGTTCAGAGGAGAGAGTGTCCTAAATCAGGCATGTATGTGAATGTAAGGATGTTAACTCAAAAATTGTTCTATAGAAATTAACACACACAAAATAAGTATATAGGTTTTCAGTTACTCAATTTTTTAAATATGCAATCTGCATTTGTAAGAAAATTTATTTTTCATCCACAGGAGCAAGAGAATAAAACACAAAATGAACAATAACGGCAATTTGAATTTGCATCTCTTTATCAGATGCTTGTATTGAACACATTTTTTTTTCTCCCTTCACATGAACTACATCACAAAAACTGTAAAATCAAATTTTATTCATAACATTAAAAACAAAAATAGAAAAATGATACCTCTTCTGTTTGTATTGTTACTGGAATAAATCTATGGCATTTTATGAACACGATTTATATAAGCAACACCCACAAGTAGAAAATAGTGATGTTATTGAAGGTCTACTGCATTAGAATTTTAAGAAGTGAATCATGAGGAGAAAGAACTGTTGCATGAAAAGCTGATGAGACATGACACTGAAATAATAAATGACAATGCAATACAAATGAAGGTGTACAAAATGTTTTGCTCTGTAGCAGAATCAATGTCATTGTTTAAGATGTCAAAGACAAAAAGAGAATCCGTTTTTGAATTGTGTAGCATATTTGATAAGTGAACCAAAATAGTCTTGAGATGTAACAAAGCATACGTGTGCCAATTACAGACAGATAAGAAGTGATTAGAAAGAAACAAGATTGTGTCTGTTGACAAGATTTGGAAAATTAATTAAATTCCAATCAAAAGCACAAAGCTAAAAGTTATAAAGATTTTTATCTCTTTCATCACATACTATATTTGGCTTGAATGTAAAAGATTTACTTACAAAGAACAGAAACACACCCATTATATTGGCACAGAAAAGGTACTTCAGTGTTAATTTAAAACTGTTCACTAATTTGGCATTCATTCGAATAAAATCAGTCTGGATCAAATAGATATTTAATAAGCATTAGTTGGTTTATGAGGATTTTATAACTGACCCAAGAAAACAAGCTTGGTAAATTCACCCAACCATATTTTACAAGCTGAAGATTAGTGTTTAGAAACTAAGCCTTTTTTTGGAATAGTACCTGTTAAAACAGATGGGACTATTTACATTTAGATTAACATTGCTGCTTAAGATCAACGTAGGATCTGATACTCTCACACACATATTATATATCACTTTAAAGGTTATTTTTAGTGGATACCCATAGTTGAGTAGACACTCTCTTTATTTTAAACAGTATTTAATTTCTTCCACTGGCCTGAATATTTGAGAAATATTATTATAGAAAATGTGGTCTTTGGCACGGTTCAAACCTGCATCCCTTTTGGCAGGAAAATTTGTCATTAGATTCGACATGCTTTCACAAACTTGGCTACAAAGAGCATCGTAATATATATAATAATAATAATAATAATAATAATAATAATACAGCTAAAAAGAATATATAAAAATTATGAGAATTTAACATTTTTAGGCTATCAGATTTTTATAAATAAATAAATATATATTAGTCTACAATGTATTTTATTTTTCTTGGTGAAAATTAACCTGTAATAAATTTAGATGCAATTTTTATTGTAATATTTCCTGTTAATTATAAAATTATTAATCCAGAAAATAAACATACCTGTTATTAGCAATCAAAGAATGTATTTTTATGAAGATAAATATCTTGTTATAAATACTATCTTTTTCGTAAAATTATTATTAATATAATTAGGGAAACACCTAACAATCAGGATTATATGCCTGAAAGTTATTTTATTTTACTATAAAATCAATTTGGTGAACATATTTTGGACTGTGTGTGTGTGTGTGACTAACATCCATTCACAGAGAAAGAAATTAATGTAAGTAATTGAAGTGAATGCCAGTTAGTGAAAAATAAAAAGAATATAGGAAAGATAAGGTTCATTATCATTTTCTAGAGGAAGGTAAAAAAAAAACCAAACAAACAAAAAAACAACACAAATTCAGTATCTGAAAAGAAGACAATAGGAAATGGTTGTTCTTTGGCAAGCACAAAAACATGACAGAAGCAAAAGCAAATTGAAATATTCACTTCAGATTGAATCTAATGAGAAATAAAAAAGAATTTTTACAGAAGTTTATTTTTTCAAAGTTGAAGAAAACATTTTTATTTTTGTAAATTTATTTGTTTTTATATTTTATTCTAGGTTTTGTCATAGACATTAGCATGAAAAACAAAATAGGCAAAGAGAGTTCACATTTCAGCTCACGTTGTTCATGTTCACTTGTCACTAATGCTCTTGTAAAAGGCATGAATACTCTTATCTCAGCACTTGGTCACAGTGCCAGATATAATTACAAAAAATAAAGTGGAGATTGATGAAGTTGGGAGTTGGTAATTAAAAATTCAGCCAAATGACTCAAAATAAAAATGAAATTGGTTCTTTACTGCTTACTAAAATTGCTTCACACTTCAATTATGTTAATTGGTTTCTGCTCTATTTGTCAAAACAGTTTCGGCATGTTTCTTTAAAATATGTCTATGCTGCTTATGGGTTTGTTTTTTTTTTTTGCTTGCTGTCCCTTGATGTTATTTGATATAAGCTCAATAACATTTTTAATATTTTATTTTTGTACAATTCCTGTTTGACACTCATTCTCTGCCAGATGAAATATATGAAGGTTTTCCCCCACTCTTTTTGTTACTTTGGTAATTTTATTTTACTTTACGAACTGCCTCTTTCAAAAGAAAAAAAAAAATTATAATTTTACTTAATTCGTTGGTATTCGTTCTAATTTCTGCAGTGTAGAATCTTTTCTCTTGAAATGGTCTCCAGATATCATCAAACTTTATGAAACTAATTTAAATTCTTCTATCATTAGCAATGAATTCTCTTTTCGAGACTATCTTTCTCTTTGCTGAAAAGGTTCTGGGATATTATGCCATTGGGGTTTATATGTGGAAAAACCTTCAAATGGCAAAAGGATTGTCTCTTGAGTCCCCAGATGATTCTTTCATATGCTTTTGACTCCCATTATTGCACTCAGTTTTTCTTTTATTACTCTCCTTCTTAGGACAAAATTTCTGACAGTATAGAAATTACACTCTGCCTCTCCCCATTTATCTGTGAACATTTTTGTGTTTGTTGATTTTACTTCTTGCTATGTCAAGTGGCTTAAACATTCTAATGTTACTGGTACTCAAACTTTCAATTTTTTCTGTTGTTCAGTCTCTTACTCAAATAATGGATTTCACTAATAAATCTGATCAACATGCTTCTTTACTTGATTCGTTCCTTACTTCCTCTCCTAGTTTTGTCAAACATTGCAACTCTGTCCTCTTGGCAAATTGGATCATGCTATAGTACCTGTTGACGTTTATTTTGAGTTGTCTATTTCAATGGAACCTCCTATTCACAAGACTTCTTTCTATTGCTAGCATACTGAGTAGAATTCATTTTGTGCCTCTTGGATTGATATTCTTAACCTTCCTATTGAGAATTGTGCCACAGAGGTTTCTTGGGTTAAAGCTGGCATCAGTGCTTTTGCACCTTCCTCAGAAATAACAGGTGAAACCACAATCTTTTCCATGGTTCACAGAGGCCTGTTCAGCCACTATAATGTACAGGAATCACTTTTTCCAGCTATACCAGCATAACAGTTCTGATCACAGCAAACCCTTATTTGTGTCTGCACATAATAATTGTAAACATGTCCTCAAAGGGGCTAAGTTTTTCTTTACCGATAGAATAAGACACTGTATAACAGGGAGCAATGAAATTATGTCCAAAGCTGCACTTTTCATGGATTGTTCCTTATACATATCTAAAACTCCAAGCTTAATTTGAAGCTGATGATAGGTTGAGGTTTAGTCTACAGCATTTGCAACTGAAATTTTAAAATTTACTTATGTTGGTGCAGTGTAATATTCATTGCACAAATCTACAACGTTTATATTCAATTTTGTTCATTCACTCCATTTTAAACAAAATATGTGTCTTTTTGTGTATTAAAAATAATTTTATTGGATAAGAATTTTGGTCAAAGGCAAATATTTTTAGTAAATCTAAATTTTTTGTTGACATATGCAAAAGTATATTGTAAACTTTGAATAACTATGCAAACTCAATGTGACAACGGGGATTACTTTTGTAAATAGAAAATAAACTGCCAGATTGAAAAGCTGATTGTCAAAGACATTGATATAAAGAGAAGAGTGAAAGACAAAAGAATTGACACAGAAGAAGACATAGCAAAACATAGCAATTATTTTTCCTAATTTTATTTAAGCGTTCTGTAGAATAGTGCTTCCTTTTGTTCAAACAGATTTCACATTGAATTGCAGTAAAATAAAGATTATCCAAAGCCTGTCAGACTCAGCTCAGTGGGAAAGTAGTTGATGAAAAAAACTGTCATGTTCAGACACCGGTGCCAGAATGATAATGGTAAGCAGAACTTGAGTCAAGTAAAGTTTCTGGTAAGTGAGGGGAATAACTATTAGCAGGACCTTCAGAAATTCTTCAGTGCATCTTTACAATTTAGGAAAAGAATATGAAATAACATTTCTCATAATATAGAAAAAAAAATCATGTGATAAAACAACTGAATTTGGATTTTACCAAGAATCTCTAAATATATAGCAGGAGCATCAGACCATATGTGGCAGCAATATTCAAAGCATGGATGAATGATAGACTTGTAAATATGTAAAATTGATTCTTGAAAGAGAAATTGTCTAGCATGACATAGTGAACCAACTTTCCTGGCAGCTGACCTAGCAATTGATTCAATATCATTTTTCCACTTCATGTCAACAGAGGGCATTAGTCAAAGAAGATGCAATGTGCCACTCTCCTGGAGGTTAGCATCAGCCATGCTGATGGAAAGTAAAAACGGATCTCTCAGACTATTAATAGAGCAGTTTCATTTTGAAAGCATTAACATTAACAAGCCATTCCTGCCCCCCCCCCCAAATTAACTGCAGATTGTAAGTCATTTTCAAGATAAGCTACCAATTTGATCTTATGGAACCAATCAGATTTACTATTAAGGAAGGAGTAAATAGCTGTGTCATCAGTATAGATACCAGGTCGAGAACCGATGACATCAAGAAGGTTGTTGATGAAAATTAGGAACAACTTAAGGTCCAACTGCTTTTCCCATAGTTTTGAACAATCCTTGACAGCCATTTTGATAATCATCAAGACATCTGCATCACATTTATATTGCCAGCAGTTCTTTGATATCTCTCCTTTCGAGGGAAGTTTGTCCACTGGAAGAACACTTGCAGAGCTAAACAATGCATGATCTGTGGCTACATTTGTTAATACAGTAACTCTCTCAATAGCAAATTGATCAGTTAACCTGATAAGTTGGTCAAAAACAAAACAGAAATGTGGTTCTACAGATGAATGCTGAAAATACCATGGACAGAGCACATAAGCAATGAGGAAGTCTTAAGGAAAATAGAAGCCAAAATGACACACACTCAGAATCGGAAAGAGACAATATTTCTTGAACTCATAAAGGAAGGAGGGTTTCAATATATTGAAGGCAAAAGGGACGGATATGTGTGTGTGTATTGGGGGGGGGGGCAGACCACCTATCTGAAAAGCTTGTGTGAACAGATAATGGAACAAGGCGTGGGAGTGATGGTAAAAAGAAAAAACATTACTAATAGCTACAAAGGATAAAATGTTGTAGAGAGCAATATGATTGTCCATGTCCTAAAGGGACACAACACATAGAAGAAAATCTCAAAAACTGCCAGTTCTAATTCAGCTCCATTTTGAATCTGGACAATTTCAGTCAATTTAAATTTACATTTCCTACCAGTTTTATTTTTTTTTTTTTTTTTTTACAAATCAGTACATTTTATACTTCACTAAATATTTACCTGCACAAGTAGCCCACCAACCCTGATGGGCAGTTGACATCTATGAATCAATCTGTATATTTGAGAAACAACAGGTGCCTTCAATGTACTGGGAAGAAACTAGTATTAGTAGGAATCAACACTTCAAGCAATTTGGGAATATCAGCTGTTCCAGAAACTACAGGAACATCAAATGCATTACTTCAACTAACTTGGATAGAAACTTCAGAATTTACATGTTATTTTATTATGCTTTTACCCACCCTTCAAAATTTTCAGTCCCTAACTGTTGTTATTTTGCCTTCCATCTAATGTTCGCAAGCTTTAAAAATCTTGACAAGAACAGTCATTAAATCTCAATTCTCATAAGAAAGGTAAGATTTTTTTCCTTCATCCCATATCATAATGATTTCTCTAGTGTTGATGTGTATTTGGTTTCAGTAGGTGAAATGCTGTCCAAAACCGACATTGAAACAATAACTGAACCTGAAGATTTCTAGTTATTGAATGTTGCGTTGTTCTAAACAAGAAACCATTGACTTTTAGTTTTGTGTATGTTTCTTTTCCATCCTCTTTTATCTTCCTTATCGTTTCTTTGAATCTGTGAACATTTAAGGACAGCAGATAAAGGACCATAAGTAGGAATGGAATTCAATTGAAGTTTAGAAAAAACAATTCCCCTCTTCCCCAGTGAAACCTGGGTTGTTATCCCTCAGTAATATCACAAGCAGAGCATGTATAGTGAAAATTCCTCTCAGCATTTTTTCCATCATGCTTGGGGAAGCAGATGACATCACGACACATGCTTCAGTTGGGTTCAAGTGCATGTCAACAATAAAGTTGTCAAATGAATGGACGAGCATAATTCTTTTTCCCAGGGCTGACTTGGATCTTCCCAGCCATGAACTTGGATCTTTATTAGGACTGCTCTGATCCTGAATGTATACAAGCTTTGCATGTTATTTTAATATCGGCATCCAGGTTAAGCCACCACATATAGCATTAAGCAAACTCTTTCATGCGTACATTTCCTTTCATGGATTGGAAGAAGGTCTTGCATCACCTTCAACCTCACCCTGGGCAGGATGATTACTCAACTTCCCTGGAGTGCCATGCCATTCTCAAAATTCATCTTACTTCTGAAAGTCTGGCTTTCATTCTGCAATCACAAACTGATTTCCCCAGATATTCATCATCAATTCAGAGACTCTACTCATAACAGCATCCTTTCTCATTTCCGAATGTGTTTCAGTTATCATAACCAGAATTAACCAAAACCATATTGTTAACTATTTTCTAAAACTGAACATTTACCAGAAGATGAGTAAAGCAATTAGCATAAGTATCAGAAGACCCAGTATGATAGTCAAGTTTGAAGTTACATAATCATGACCAACATTCTACTTTGGTAACAATAAGAAAAGGAATGGGCTTATTTTCAAGAAACAGTCCCAGGACTGATTTATGATCAGTGTACAGAAACCAGTGAATATGTTTTTTTTAATTTTTTTTATTATGCTAAACACATTCTGATCTTTCCTTTTCAGTATGGTTATAATTTCTCTCTGCATCTCAAAATATGAAATGGATCATACCAGCTTTTCAATCCCATTATCAATATTTTTGGTCATTACTGCTTCTATTCTATAGAAGGAAGTATCTACATGCAACCAGAATCAATTTTCATGCATTGAAATGTGTCAAAAAACAAAAAAAAAAAACAAAAACAAACCTGCTACCAGCACCCAAGTTTTTTTTCTTTTAACAAATGATGCAGTGGGACAATAACAGTTAACAAATTTCAAATGTTCTGTACAGATTTCTTTAATTGTAAAATCATACTATGATGTGGGGGTGGCTATGCCTTCCTTGCTAATTCTAAAATCCAATTAGGTCACTAATAAGAAAAAGAAATTGATATTTGGTCTTGTTCAGTTTAAGTCCTTCCTTGTTCAATGCAGACAATACTTTCTGATCCTTCATAAAGTGATCTGTATCAACAATCCCCACCAAAAATCAATAATGTGATCCACCCACATTTTTCAGAAAGGAACATCTTTTAGTCACTCATCAATTTCATGTTCAACGATGTCCATTATGTGGTACACATCACATTCCAAAAAGTGACTTAGTGGATGCGGACTATGATAGATATCAATGATGAACAGTTCTTGTGTTTCTTCATCTATTTCTACAACTGACTCAAATGAAGCTTACAAAATTTCTCTCTTCTCATTAAGGTAATAAAACAGTCAAGTACACAATATCAGATATCATGAGGTGCAAATGTGTTTATAGTCCCTACATAATTGAAAAGATTCACCTTTGGGTACAATGAACACAACTGAACAAAATTATTCAAATTTATTAATGATAACATGTCTCTTATCAATCAAGTCCCTTCTCAATTCTGTCCTTTAGTGAATAAAGGACTGGACATTGTGTTGATGTCTTATAAACTGGTAGCTTCATCTTAAAATCCTTTAAATAACCAAAATTTGACCAATAATTTCTTCAAATTTAATAACATCTCCTCTGCCTCACTCAAAGTAAACATGGTTATCAAATCTGACTTCATTTTCTTTTTGCCAATTGATATGAGAACCTCATCTTGCATAATCAACAATGATTCCCTGCCCTCATACAACACCTGAATACCAATTGTACCATACGGCTTCACTAATAAGACTGTATATGTTTTCAAGTCTATCCAATTCCTTAAATTTCCTTAAATTCATTACTGAACATAAAGCACCACCTATATCACCATATTCCGATTATTCACAGATAGTGAAGCCTGCACAGGTAGTGAACGTGTCAGCAAGTGCAAAGAACTTCATCATTTCCTTGCCTTGATGACATGGTTCTGAAATTTAACCATTTTCCTTTTCCCCCACCAAGTGGAATCTTCATCATTTACAACCAACAATAAATGACAAGTCTCTCTTCCCTTATACAGCATCTCAGTACCAACTGTACCATATGGATTTACCAACATTATTGTGTATCTTTACAATCTCACTGATGTTTCTTGCAAATCTTTCAAATCAATTCTTTAAATTTCCTCAAATTCATTAACTGAACATGAAGCACATGTATCCGTCTCTTTCGATTATTCACATACAAATCTAAACAGGCAGTAAATATAACAAGCCAATTGTATACAGCTTCGTCATCTCCAGGATTTTATATAAATTCTCTGCACAATCTCTTCTAAATTTCTTAATCCCCACCCCCATCACCAGCCTGAATCTTTGATATTCTCAAAGCTGCACTTAGACATTTTTCTCAGTATAATGACATACTGACTGACTGATTGTCCCCCCCCCCATTCTGTTACAAGAATAGAACAAAAAAATACTTGCCAGGGTGAACATGATATTCCTTAAGTTCATCAAATGTTTTCTCACTCAACCCCAAAGAACTGAATAATTCTTAGTACCAAATACAAAACATTGCTTTTTACTTACCATCATCTTTTCAATATTATTGCTAAAAAAAAAAAAAGAAAGTGTTCAACATAATTCCTTCAATCACACTGTCACACTTGAATCTAGTTCCAAACAATGACCGCCTGCTGACTCCTCTGAAATTATAAATTCCAAGCTTACAAGTTATGCTCTGATCCATTGAATGTTACTGAAATAATGTATATAGCTCTATGATGTAAACATAAATCTATGTCTCAAATTTCCAAAGTGATTCCTTTTAATTTGTTGCCAATTTTATATATTCAGTCACACACAAGAAATGGCCACATTGGTAAAAAGTGCCATTCCTGCCAGAAAGATGGAGTATTTATTGAATGATCATCTGCAGTGCTCCTATCTGATGGGGATTGTCACAAAACTAAGGTTAGATTTTTCTTTGTTAAAGGGCAGATAAACAATCAATACGTAACAACAGAACATTAGAAAACCATATCTAAAGTTCAAGTTGAAAAATCTGGTATTGCATGGCATATTTAGGAGAAGCAATCACATTACAGTTGCAAGTGGATGAGAAAGCTGAAGGAACTGGCATACATTAACCTGTCAGATAAATGTATAAGTTAGGCCAGTGTTGAACAGACTTAAATGTAAAATGGCCTTTGTTGCATGTGTTGCTGCGAATAAATTGGTCTGATCAATATAGTTGCCATTACTTTTTTTATCCCCCCCCCAAAAAAAAGGAGAGAGAGAAGAAAAAGTTTTTCTTACCAGATGAATTGTATCCACGGCCATAAAATGGATTGGGTGAAACCAACAAGTTCAGTCATCTGAACCACCCTTAGGAATTATTTCTAAAATAATATAAAGTATCTTTATAAGGATTGAACTTTGTACCTTTCTGATATTAATCTAGTTTTTATCATGTTTTTTTTTATATATTAAATCAGTTAGACACTAAAATTTCTAAAATTTATTAATTCTCAAAACATTAGCAATGAATAAATAATATTCCATATTTGCTCAAAAACTCAATCCTGACCTCAAAATGAGGAGTAAAGAAACCATAAAACAGGCAATTTCTAGATAAATGCTTATAAGCTTGTTTTAAATCACTTACAACATGTTATTGACAGACTGGATCTCGGTTTCCTGCATATATAATTCTACTGTTTACATGGAAGAGCTGGAAACATTTGTCTGGCCAAATAATATCATGACAGTTTTCCTTTGTTTAAAAACCATATTCTCTGGCCCAGGTGAAGTGCAATAACTGATGCTGTGCTATTAATAATGGTACCCTTGTTCAAAGACAACAAAACCCCCAAAAGAATGCAATGTTATTATGTTAGTGAAATGACTGATGAGTCAAGCAGCACCAACATTAAATTGGGATGTGATTTGGTGGAATGTTCCCCTTTCTTAGGGGCGTACCATCCTTTTCACTTTATAGTTGTTTCATACTTACATAACTTGTGGGTGTCTGCTGTTTTCATAGATTGCAAATACTTGTCCAGAATTCATATAATTCTGGAATACCTTTGCTACTGCTGCCCAAAGCAAACATATAGCAAGTGCTATCTTGTAGATAGAGTGTTCTATTCTTCTAATTCAAACAATCATTCCATGATCAATTTGTGTTAAATCCTGTCCATATGCTAAAGATGCCACAGATACACTACATCTTTACATATAATACATCATCTGGCAGATTCCAGTTCTACAAGCAGGGAAGTTGAAACTATCCAGTGTCCTGCTGCGTCCCATATTTTGACACTTCATGTCAAATGAGGTATGATTACTATAAAGCATTTCCTGGTAAAGAGATATTTGTGCTCACCAATATTCCATTAATAAAGCTCACACTCATTTTCTGCTTTTGATCACAAATATAAAACTCTTTTAAGCATCAGCCAAGACTTGCTTCCCAATGAAACAAGCTGTTACATGATCATGTCTGCAGGTTCTCAGAAATAAGCAGTTTTCTGTTGTGTGTGCAATCATGTGGAACACACATTGAATCAAAGTGAGTAATAAAAAAATAAATCTCAATACAAAATCCACCTAAGACATCAATGTGAGAATCCTTGTCACTTAATAAATCTATGGAATCAAAATGAAGATGCCTGGGGCTGGTCACATTGATTACAGTTGCTTTGATGAAATCTCTAACAATCTGACATCTGCAGGTCAGAGACAAGTCAGAAGAAGTTCAGTGGGTAGGGTTGGTATAAAAAGAAGAAAAATGGAAATCAGATTTACTGGATTTTATATCCGCCAATATACATGAAGCTCAATATCAAAGATTATACACTGACAGCCAGCTTAGCCTTCACACATACATTGATATACACATGAACATATGATGGCATATCTTTATTATAAAATATATACGTGTGTGTGTGTATAAACAGATGCGCACAAGACTTTCTATCTCTATAAATACATACAGATTGTAGTGGAAAAGCACTTCCAAGACTATGTATTTTAAAGAACCACACACTATATATATATATATATATATATATATATATATATATATATATATATATAAAATCATACACACACACACACCATCTCAAATGCTGGAAATATTGATCTGAAATATATTTGATGTTGTTTGATATCAACGATGGCAGTGAGAGTAAAATGAGAAGCATGAAAGGTTAGACGAAATTTTATCTTGTCAAGTAGAAGATAAGTTTGAGAAATGAGAGGAAGCAAAGAACAATGAAAACATTACCACAATGAAGAGATATTAACCTGTGTGTGTGTGTGTGTGTGTGTGTGTGTGTGTGTGTGTGTGTGTGTGTGTGTGCATGTAGAATATCTGGTAAAGAGGTTCTTATTTTGAAATTCTTAAGAGAAAACATTAATAATTTCTCTTGTCATAAATATGTTTACCTGCATAAATGCTACAATTATTATGCATTGTCCATGGTTTTAATAGCTCTCATGATGTTAAGCTTCACTGTCCCATTTAATGTTACAATTACATTTGGAAAAGGAAAGACAATAAAAATGCAAGTTTGTTCAAGTTTTCTCACTTCACAATTCTGTGGCAAATATTTTTTCTCAGTTTTTTTATATTCAACAGGCTGATATCAAAGTGCAATATCTTTTGTTTCTCACTGAATTGCTTGTCTGAATCTCACATTGGACTAAGCCATAATATTAATTTATTAATTCCGAATTTAAGTTGACTAAAAGAAAATCTTCCTGAACAAATTGAAAATAGTTCTATTTGTTCAGGAAGATTTTTTTTTAGTCAACTTACTAAAAGGGACATAATTAGACTTAATGTGTGAACCTATACGTGATATTCTGGTCAAAATGTACAAAATTAGAGCAATGAAATACAAATTTCTATATTTAAGATAGATGCTAACATCCCCATTATTAAACAATATTGAACAACATATGGTGCCAATGGTTCATGGTTACAAAGTAACAGGTGGTTGGAGAACAAATGGATTAGCTTTGATCTCATCACCAACATGAATGCAACTGTTTAAGAATATTAACTTCAGTATTAGCAAAGAGTTGACATGCTCATTAATTTAGCAAGTTGGAGATTCCCTTATTGGTGTCTGGCTAATAACATTAGAATTCTTTCAAATCAGTAAAGGCTTAAAAAATATTTGTTAAATCTATATAGTACATACTGTGCTACTTTCAAAATCATTCCACTAAACATTAGTAAGTCATATAATAAATAATTAATAACATTGATTAATCTGTTTAGATTATGACCATTTTAGTTAGAACCAAATTAAAGCTACAGTAGCCATAATCCTAGCAAATAGAAAGTGCTGAAAAGTTCAACCATTAACAAAGATTGTTCAGGTTTTGAGAAGATAGTCAGGCAGAGAACTTTTCAGCACCTATTACTTTCTTAATAATCCATCTGCCAAAAAATATTGGTCAACTTTTCAAAGACACTTTTACTCATTCTTATACGTAAAACTCAACTGAGAATATGTTTTTTTCAGAATATAAATGGAGTAGAAAGATCTTTTTGGCCACTGGTTATAAATGTATAGATTTGCATTTTAAATAAATAATATATATGTACCGCCAATATTCTAAGCAATTTAATATTTTCTTGAATTTTAGGTACTTTAGCTTTAATCTAACTTACAAAAACACTTGTTGAGGAAATGCTAGAAAATTACCAATAAATTTTAACTTTACAATAGTTACCACACTTAATTTATGATACGGTCACATTTGGACATCCATATTTACAAAAATTGACACATTTATGCACACATAAAATAAATTCAAAGTTCTTTTGAAAATATTGGGAGGGCTTGCTGAATTGTAGTAAGCTTTTTCCATTTATGATTAGTAAATACAGTTTTAATTAAATAACAATATCACTTGACTGCTACAAATTAATACAGAATTTTAAAAGATTTAAAACTTTATAAATTAAAATTTTTAAGAAAATGAAAACAATTCTTGTAAAAAATTTTCCTTTTTTAATAAAGATTTTGACACTAAAACTTTGTTTTTATTAAGTTTGGGACATTTTTTTTTATCATGTATGTTCATTTTTAGTGAATCTTTAAAAAGCGATCTATATCTATCGAAAGAATTAATGGATTTATTTTAATCTGACATTTTTATTACTTCAAAGGCACATAAGGATATAGCAAATAAACTTTATTTATTTAATACAAAAATTATAGACAATATGAATATTGGTTTTTGCCAAAATAATTATACTGGATTTGTGTTAAATAAAAAATATAGCTAGGTGACACTATTTTTTTTTTTTTTTTTTATCATCTAGAGACATTTTTAAAAAATTAATGCTCAGTCTTTAGTGGTATTTTAAAATTTTTGACATTGAAAAGCACCAAACCTTAGTTTAAAACAAGCTGAACTTACAAAGAGTTATTCACTTCCTCACAAATTTCATGTGCCATTTATGATGCTACTCCTTCCAATTTAAGTAAGGAATATGATACAAAACCTTAGTGCATTTACAAGTAAGTATTTAATGTTGTTGAAATGTAGCTACAGTAGAAGAGAAGAAAAAAAGAACTTTGATAAACCACAGGAAAAAAAAAATCTTTATCTCAGAATATCCAGCTTTTATTTTTTTTAATAATTACTTTTTTAATTAAAGTTCTGATAATGATGATAATAATAATAATGATATCCGAGTCAATAATATTATGCTATTATAGAGTTATTCTATGTAGAAGTATTGGGACACTACAATTTCTTGATACACATTTGCTTATCAGATACCTCAAATTTACATTTAAAATCTAGAACATTTTTTTTGGTGAAGAAAAAAAAAGTGTTCTAAGGTACCATCAAATATGACACAAAAATATTTCTTCCTTGAGGAACTTTAACAACAAAAGGACATCTTCCACAATCATATCAGAATACTTAGATATTTCAAAAGGTATCTTAGAGAATAGTGAAGTGTAAAATTGACAGGCCATTAATTCCAAATTCAGCTAGTAAAGACCAAATAAACAATGATAATGGAACACTGTCTTTATATGTCTCTTCATGTCAAAAGGAGACACTAAAAACATGTCTTTTAGTCATCTCAAGAACTCTACCTATTGTTTCTTTGTCATTCTGAACTCAATAATGAGAAGCATCTTTATTTTGATTCTAGCAAAGATCTTTTTGGCACAGACAACTATAAGAATATTAAATTAAGAAGCTTCTTTCTTTGTTAAGGAATCTGGAACCTGTTTTGGTTATTTCTGTTATTTCATCATAAAAAGAAGAGTAATTGGTATAACAGATTGTGGACATTTCTAACTTCATCTTCCAAACAAAACAGTTCTTGTATAGATTTTCTGTATTTTCAAATAGTTGCTTTTGTTAACAAAATATCATTTTTCAGCAACCAAATTGCTTTTGACACCTGTAATATATTTAAACTGCTACAAAACAGTTATATATTTTATCACCAATCAGAAATCTTCCTTGCAATCCTCAATTCAACAAGTTAGCAAATGAGACATCACTAAGCAACAATCAAGGCCACCAAAAACAAGAATGATGGAGATTTTCCTCTCTTCCCCTTAATAGTCTGATTGACTTTATACAAGTTTCCCCCTGCTTCAATACTGAATTTAGTTCACTTATATTAAAGCTTACACTTTTTAGCTTGAATTGCTAGCCAATTTAGCTGACTATCGATTGAATGGCATTTTTAACCACATCTTGCCATATTTTATCTTAAACATTTTGGTTATTTCCCAATGGGATAAGCACCAGATTTATAATATGTTCATCTTGCCAAAGTATAAAACTCACCCCAATTCTCTCTACATTCAAGCCAACATATGCAAAACTGGTTGAGTCTGTAGGATTTAATTTTGAAAACTTTACTAAACTGGTTCATAACAGTAATATATAAAACCCTGATCCAGCAAAACACAAGTTGAGATTTCTGTTTTCATCTTAAGAGAATTTTATTTTTGATTTTATGACCTTAAAATTTGGACATTTTCTCCCCATCACAATCACTAATAACATTTATTCCAATAAAATGTATTAACAAGTATATATGTAAAATTTAACAAAAAATTCATCCTCAGTTTCTCTTTTTCTCATTTTTTTATAGAATTTTATAGAGTAAACAACTGAACAATAACAATGTTTACTTTTGGAATTTGGCAGAAAAAGACTGATTGGATCAACATGAGTGGTAATAATGTCATGTATTTTATGATTAAATCATGGAAAAAAAGTTTGGTCATATTTTGAAGGAGGTTTTTCACACTTTACTAGTTCCTTTTTGATCATTAAATACTATGCACAAGACATTTGAGAATCTATATCCACAATTTGACATCTTCCAAAGGAAAACTTGTGCAACATTAGTCTTTGAATGAGGAGAAAGGTTGACTTGTCTATGAAATATCTACTTGCAGGAAAGCAGATTTAATATTCATGGATTTACAAACCCATCTCTCTGAAGATATTTTTCCAATAGCAACCATAAAAACCATCCTTGGAACATGTTGAGAAATCACTTCTAATGTTGCCTGCTTTAATATCTTGAAAGACTTTTGCTAATAGCCTTGTTATAATAATTGTTCTTTTCTATCAGATTCTTTGTACAAATCTATTTTGCATGTATTCTTAGCTGACCATATTTTAATTTGTCAGCAATATATATACTCACATCACATTTTCACTATCAAATGTTTATTCAGTATCATTTCTCTTCTTAGATTCCATGTTCAAAGTCTGGCTTATCCATGACAACATTTATCACAAATTTGTTTCTTACTGTTGCTTTACCTGACCTGCTTAAAACATTCTTTCTCTTCTCTTAAATAGAAAATTGTTACTTGTCCAGGTTTAGAAAGCTTGACCACTTTTGTAGCAACTGAAATTTTAGGTGGTTCCTCACCCTGGTCTGTTTGGAGTTGCTTGTAGTGACATCACATATCCCATTCTTCAATACCTTTTAATTCACACCTCACTGTCACCCCCACTTGTTTGTCGAGTGTTTATACTCATCAGCACTGCAGAAGGAATATGACACTTTTGCTCGATGCATACACAGCATTTCAGTCATAATCTGATTCATCTTTGTCTTCCAAGATGCATCATTGTACAGAAACTATGCACTCTCTTATGAGTATACACCCAGGTTTTGATGAGTACCTGTTTATATTCTTTCCAAGATACTGTACCCTCACCAGTCCATCAATAACACACATTTCCTTTGTGCAATAACATAACTACTTTATTATAAAGCTTTGGCTGTTTGTTTTTCCTCTCAGTTGCTGGCACTAAAGTACAGGTCACAGTTTTTCAGATGACTCACATTCAAAAAAGGATTTTATAGTCAAATGCATTGTATTCAGATTCTTGGTCAGAATTAATTCCTCGAGTAGATATATTCTCCAGTGCAGGAAGTTTATCATTTGGCAGTTGGTTAGAGATAAACACATTGACATTATGAAGACTGTTCTTAACAATCAAAGCCAAAGCAAAAGCCACATTGAATTTACAATTGACATCTTTTATAGTTTCTGTCACCATTTCTCCAAGTATTCTGTATAATTCATTATGTCCAGTGCTTGATAGGCTTTGAGTTGCTGTAGTCTGAACAACAAAATTTGGGGCAATGGCATGAAAATCTTGATTACCAAATTCCTATCTGTTGTCAGTAAGTACAGATAAAGTGGCTCCAAAATATTCCACCTAATGTCTGAAGAATACAATTATAACTTGACTATGATCTTTACTACTATGTTTCTCAGCCACACTGTACTTTGTATCATTGTCAACAAGATGCAAGGCCAACTCCAAGGATTTCCTTGATATCAAGAACCATAGTTTTGTTAAAATATACACTCAGGGAAAAATTGACAATAGGTCTGAATTCAGACTTATTCATGTTCCTCAGGAAATTTGAATGCCCTTTTAATATTTCTATGAATTCTTTGTCTTTTATACCTGCATTCTTGGCCAGGTCCTAGAGATGATTTACACTTAGAGGGCAAACCTATTTATGCAATTTAGTGGCAATTCTTACTTTCTCTTGTGTACTTTTACTGATAATGGCTTTTGATAAAATGTATTTGATTTAGCTTGAGATTCTTTGGCAAAAGTTATGGATACAAAGTAATGTCCCAAAGTTGAACAATTTTCTTCTCTTTTTTGAGTATGAATAGTGTCATTTTCAAAGTTCATTATTGCTTTTTCTCTCATCATAGAGGTTTGCTCAACAAATGGGATATATCCTCTTCAACCATATCAGTAACAATGTCCACTTTCATGGCAATATAACCTGACTAAGCAATGATAAACTTCTTCATTTCCAAATTTTTAACATCTTTTCCTTTCCTACACTTTGAGATTTGCCTTATTATTATCTGGCAACATTTCCCAAAAACACTCATGATATTTCCCACAAACTGATGCTGCAGTGTCCAAAACTAGAGATTCCAGAGTTTCAACCAAAAAGGAATCATTATCTTCACCAGACCTCCTCATAAAAGGTAGGATGTAACACAAAGTTGTTTTTTTTTTATTCTTGACTGATTAGCACAATATTTGTTACATATTTTGCTTTGCAAACTTGAGAATGTATAACGACAGTTACAAACTCAATGAAAGATGCAGTAAAAGCCTACCATCAAGTCTTGGAGGGTTAGATCTTCATCCAGTATAATGACTATTTGTCATCACTCTTTAATTTCTTCCCCTTCTATTGAAGAAACTGAAAAGGCTCTCTGTCTATGATCTAAACACATTCTGGCACTTCTGGTTCTGCTTCAATTTTGAAAGTTTTGCTTGTCTGTCTGAATGTTGTATCTCCCATTTTTTAAATTTAAACTGTTTAAATTTTATTATCAGGGAAAGTGATCTCTAATATTCTGATATAACTTGAAGATTTACCTTATTCACTGGGGCTTTAACCACCAGTCTTTCATTTTTTTCTGATAAGTCAGCACTTTCCAAAACTTTGTATGTCATGGGTAGACAACCAAATTTTTAGTCAAGGCCATTACTCATCTTAACGCAAGATATTGTGTATGGAATTATTCTTTTAATTTTGTAAGAGACAAATTGTGTGAAATCAATGGCTTCAAATTTCCATTTATTCTTTACACAATTGTTTATAATCAAGTGAGTAAAAGAAAAGACATACTTTGACTGATTAGAATGCAGCTTTGTTTAATGATGGTTCCAATTCAGCCGAAGACACAATTGCTTTAATGAAAAACAATTTCACACACATTAAACAAGCATCAGCTTCTCTTATTTGAAGTACAATACACAAAAATTTAAGAACTCAGATCTGCTAAAAATGGACAAGAACACAGTTTTTTTATTCAATGTCCTCTATCTCTAGTGTTTTAAGCACAAAGCAAACACCTCCATGACAAAATTTAGATTAGCACTGTATAATAATCAAAAATATTACAATTAGCACAATCATTAATTTGATTACAGTATGAATCTGAGATGTTGCAGTTTAAAAAATTGCCCTGAATTTCAAGCAAAAAATTATGTAGGTTTTTGTTTAACAGCTTCTCTGCTGGTGAAATTTAAAATAATATTCTTTGATCTTGATGAGAATTATCTTCCACTAGAAATAAAAATGTTCATTTCTATAAAATTATCAAATTAAACAGTTTCTGATTATTATAAACATCTGGTGTGTAGTCCCACTCACCCAGTCTCTTAAAAGATGAATGCTCTGTTTTTTTGGGGTTTTTTATGGGTTTTCTGGTTGTGGTAGAGATACCAAAAGATGGGGGGGGGAATGATATTTCTTGTAAAATTAGCAGCACCTCCTAAAAAATGTGAATAATGATTGAATTCAGATATACAAGCAACATGAATATAAGTTTAATGTGATTTGAAAATATAAGGCCTATATAAAAGTCTGTAGCAAAGGCCAAGTTGAACCTAGAGCATGGTCAGTATTTTTTTTTTTTTTAGCATGTTTCTCTTAGAGCAGCAATGATGATATATTTTTATGCTGTTGGAGAATAAAGTTTCACTTGCAAAGAACCTTAAAAAATGCCATTCTCAAAAGAACATTTGGTCTTAATGTCAACATGCATGTCTACTTCTAGATAATCTTCTCTAATCTTTTGTGATTAAGAAGAAAGGACACTAATTTGAGGACTAGATTTGGAATATTGAAACTTTTATGTTCATTTTGGTATTCTTTTTTCTATTAATTATCTTGTAATTAACAACATGCATTAATTGATTACTGATGATCATTCATTTTATTTTAATGCCAGGATAAGGTGCTTGGCTATTGGATTAAAAGCTTTTTACCTCATCTGACTACCTATAATCAAACAAAATTAGAAATCCAGCAACTTACAGGTTCCAATGAAGCCAAATTAGTAGTGGTCAATCTCTAACACATTATTTTTTTCTATATGAAAACAATCTTTGACCACTTGAGCATAATTGACAAGATGTCTTGAGAGAAATTTGTTTGTCAAAAAATATCCTGTTTCCAAATTTTGAAAATTAATTGATTCTTTTTTAATGCTTCCCATTGCTATATTAGCAATGGGAAGCATTAAAAAAGAATCAATTAATTTTCAATTCCATTCTAGCTCAAAACAGAGCTTTTAATCCATTATCAGAGCGAATTATAAATATTATTTTAGAACCTGATTATTATTATTTGCATAAGTTGGCAATAAATACAATGATGAATACTAAAATGTATAATTGAAAAGTACATTACTTATTGGCTTATATCCAACTAACAAGCCAACCTGGTAGTGGAAGAGAATCAACTAAGAAAGAATCTTGTAGTAGACCTAAAATAGATACATTGCAATTGATATAGTGTGAGAAAGGTTTACTTAGAGTCTAGGCTTAAACCCAATTCTATTAGCAAAGAAAGGAACACAAATATCCACTGTTTTCATTCCTGCTGCCCATCCTTTGTATAAAAAATAAAAAATAAAAAAATAGCAAGAGATAAGGGAATCAAATTGCAAATTAAAATGCTCTGCTGCTGCCCCCCCCCCACAATCTAATAGCTTTTATCAACAAAATAAATAGGCACTGGCCTTCTTTTCTGCAAGTCAGCGTCTTATGTAATGGAAGTGAGTGAGATAAGTAGCAGTGGTGCCTCTCAAGTCGTCACCAGAATAAATAACTATTGGCCAATCTTCATGGAGACAAAATGGCTAATTTATCAGTCAAGCCTATCAAATAATATTGAGGATGATAATTTTATTGTTGACAAAGTATCTTAATTAGGATATCTAACCAGGGAAACATTGGGGGAGGGGTACAAATTCTAATGCAAATTTATGTTTCTTTGTATCAGTTAATGTACAAACTTAGATTAATTCCAGATATGGTCAGTGGTGACTCAAAGTGAAATAGAAAATATTTTTATTTCCTGGTTAAGCAGGAGTAAAATGAAAAAAAAAATAAATAAGTGGTGGGGAGTGAAGAGTAAAAAGCGGAGGAATTTTTGCAAGTAAATAAATCTAAAGAATATCAGAAATTAAAATTCACACATAAACAAAAGAAATAAGAGAAAGAAAGTAACAAATGAAAAGGCAGAACAGGCATAAACAATAATATGCAAAGTTGTATATCTGACAGTTAAACAGAGGGATTTTTTTTTCTTAAGGAATAGAGGAAATACTGGTATTCAATATATTGGCTTTTAGGTAAATTTGAACACTAACTTCTAGTACTGATTGTAGTTCATTTTAGCTGTGGTGCAAGCCAACAGTGGTAAAACCATATCTATACAAAAAGGAAAGAAAAGGACAAAAAGAGAGAGAGGGGAGAATGAAGAAAAAGAGAGAGAAAAAATAATGAGCCACACAAATAAAAAGAACATACAAGTGAAAAAATATATATATATATATATAAAATTGCATGCATGTGTGGAACTAATGCTTAATCTGAAAAAACAAAAACAAAGATATAGTGATATTAATTTTTTTTTGTTTAATCATTGAAAACAGTAAATAAAAATAAAAAAATTAAAAAAAGAGAGAGAGAGAAAGAGAAAAGTAAACTCAAACCAAGAAACCACCTCTTTTAATATAGATTGTATATAGACAAATGCCAAAGCTGAAATACTATAAACCACAAAACCCAAGAACTGAATATTAGAAAATGTTTCAAACAAAACTTTAATGCAAGTTTAACTACTTTCAACTTAATATTTATAAAAATAAAGTCTAACAACTGCTAAAAGCTGACAATTACAATAATAGTTGATGAGTGAAACCAACAGAAGTAATTCCACTTTTGTTTGACTAGTCATCTTGTATGTTTCAGTCATGAACACTGAAAAAAAATGAAAAAAATTTTTTCCAGGTAAAAAAATATCAAAAAACTTTCCAAGAGATGATACTGACATTTTCTTTTAATTTGAAATGTCAGATGCTCACTGTCAAATAACCAAATGTATAGTGATCTCAAAGAAAGAAAAAGTAATTTATATATGTTGAAGTCAAAATTTCTCATTATCTATTAATATCTTGAGATTACATAGATACCTCCACTCAAAAGAAGAAAAAAAAGAAAATGATGAAAAAAGGCCTCAATCTTAATAAGAACAAAGTTTTATCATCAAAATACTTATGTTTTTATTAAGAGGAAAGTCCATGGTATTTTTTTATTATTTTATTAAATTTTTTTTAATCCTTTATAGCACGTTTGAAAAATCGTTTTTTATTTTGCATCAACAATCCATGTAATATTTACGATTGGTGTTTTTGCATTCTCACCCTGTAAAAAACATTGATTTGAAAATTTCTGCAAAAGTCAAATAATTATCGGATTTTAATGAGACTTTTCAGGACTTATTCACAAATAAATGAAATTTTTTTTTTTTTTTATCTTTTATACATACTTAATTTCATGAAATTTCAAAAAATTAAATTTTCATCTGAAAATTTTTTATTAGTTAAAAGCAAGACTCCTTCAATAATTTTCATTTTTTTTTCTTCAAACTACTACTCATTTGTCGAAAATCTACTCAGAATTATCAAATAAAAAATGCAATAAAACTATGATAGTATTAATTAAAAAAACCTTTTAATTGCTTTTATAAATAAGATTTATTAAGGACAGTACTATCTTAAGAAAAAACTATTTTTTGATGAATAATGAATTTTCCCAAGAATTGCTCTCATTTTTAAAAAATTTCACACACACACATATATATATATATATATATATATATATATATATATATATATATATATATATATATATATAATATTGGTTGACCATACATGACATTATCAGAAAATAAGAGTGCTGACTGTAGTAAATTTAAAGTCAGCATTCCTAAAATTAGATTATGGACAATATTTTCCAACATTTTTAAGAATACTACTTAAAGATTATATATATATATATATATATATATATATATATATATATATATATATATTAAAAAAAGGCACTCATCCATCATTTTCTTAAATTATGTTTCAATAGATAAAGTTCCTGTAGAACAATAATAAACCTATCAAAACCTTATCAGTGCTTGTTTTATGAGCAATGCCAAGTGCATAATCACTGCTACTGTTTGTTTAAAAATCTATTTCTCTGTTATTTTAAACTTAAAGTAAATAATTTTTTTTCAAATCAGATTAATTATACTTTAAATGACCTAATATTCCTCACATAAAGTTTCAGAAAAGTATATTTTAATTTTGGAAGATTTTTAGAACTGAGAATTAACTTTTGTTTACAAATGTGTCAAAATGTATCAAAAATTACCAATTTTAATGATTTTACTGAAAGCAACCAAAAAGTTGAGATACCAATTAATATAATATCTATTTGCTTCCTAAAAATAGTAAATGTAATCATTTAGCTTTCAATTAAAGCTAAAAAGAAAGTTTTTTCATTTTTAAAAATTCATTTTAAACTTTAGGTATCAAAAATTAGTGGAGGTACCTAGATTAAAATAGCAACAGGAGTTTGATAATAATCTCTCAGAACAAAATCAGATTAAAAATGTTTACATTTACATCTGAAACCAAATAAACTAAGACACCAGTTTACTTCTTAGTTGCTAGTATTAAAAGCATTTTTCAATAAACTATATTATTACTTTTTTTCCCCTTTGGTTAAAACAAATGGAAAACAGACCCAGTTTCATTGATAAGATTTCCAATAACACATTTTATTGAGAAAAAGAATATAAGAAGGTGGCTAATGTGACAACTGGGGAAATTCCAATATGAGGTCTCCTTGTCCTTCTACAAATGAAACAATAAAAGATTAGCCACTTTTCCAAATTTGTTTTTTCTTTTAATGCCATTTAATATTTTCCAATCATAAAATTGAATTATCTAATTGCCACAGCCTAAAAACAATCCCAATATTCATTAGTCATTGACTAATCAAATTCTGATGAATAAGTTTCTCGTCAATCAATCAATATCTGTTAAAATGTCTTCTTTTTGCAGCCACTCTCTATCCATTTTTCTATAATTTAGTAAGTTGCACCTGGACCACTAAGTTGAAGTAATAGTAATTGTAATTGGCTTGTATTTTTAATAAGTAGGAATGCAATCATCTGATCAGTATTGTAACAAGTAAATTACTAGAAAAGATATTGCAAGAAAACTGTTTGCTTTTCTGTTTCAAGTTGAACCATATTTGTATTATCAGTGAATAGCTCAAGTTTTTAAAATGAAGAAAGACTTGTTACTATAAAACAAAACATTCTGCAGATGAATCCTTTTAGCAATGATACAAAATTAATTCAAATCAGCTCTACAAAAAAGTTAAATTTTAGAGAGTGCACATTTTGCTAAAAAATGATAATAAAACTTGTATTACATTATTGTACCTTTTTTCTCTTTTCTCTTGTAATGAACAATTGCAACTCCAAGTCCTCCCCTTGAAGAGAGGCATGTTTGTCAAGAAAATTTAAATAAAAAATGAAATAAACGTGACCATGGTTTTTATTCCGAGATCTTTGCAAGGATTATTAATTATTAGCATGCCATTATGAGTTGAAATTAATCTTTTTTTTCATTTTTATATTTAATATGCATTTTAACAGAAACAGAAGTTTACATAAAGATGCTTAAGTTAGGAAACTTAGAAGTTAAAACTTTCTAGGAAGCAGCTTCTGTGTGCAATGTCCCTTCAGGACATGAGCAATCATGATTCTCCACAATGTTTTGCCATTTGTAGTTCTTAGCAATGTTTGTCTTTTTGCTATCTCTAATTCTTCTTTTGCAAACCATTAACACAAGTTTGTTCGGTAGGTTAGTCATTGCTTTCCTCTGTCCATTTTGACTTCAATATGTCCTGTGAGTGCCAAACTTTCTAAGCCCTCTTTCCTCATTATGTACCCTAGAAATTTCAACTCTCTTCCCGATTCTAAATACAAGTATCCTTTTTGTTTCCATCTTACATAAAACTTTGTCATTGCTCATATGTTCAGTCCATAGTATCCTCACGTCCTCAGCTTTCTTCTGTAGAACCACATTTCTGTTGCCTAAAGTCTCTTCTCCATCTGTGGGATGGTCCAGCATTCACTGCCATATAGAAGGATCAATATTACATAACAGTCCAGTACTCTTCTCTTTATCTCTAACAAATTTTTTCTGTTTCTTAATACTTTACTTAGCTTTTGGAAGGCCTCTTTCACTTTTCCAATATGCCTTCAGATTTTGATGTCAAATTTTCTATCCTTTGTTAAAACACTTCCCAGATATTTAAATTTCTGTACTTGTTCGATTTTGGTGTCTCCAAGTCATAGTTTGCATCTTGTGCTCTTTTTTTGTTTGTTGACAATCATATATTCTGTCTTTTTACAATTGATGCTTAGTCCTTTCTTCTCACTTTCCTTTACTACCTTCTGTAGGAGTGCGTGTATTTTCCTTTCCACATCTGTATAGATTATGTTGTTAAGATTGTGGCCACCAATAATGAAACTTGGCAGGACTTTAATTCTCACCTTACTGTATGAGTTGAATAAATCTTGTGAGAAGACACATCGTTGTCTTATATGCCTTTCTATTAACCGAAATCATTTTCTATCAGTATCATTATTCTAATATCTTTCCCAAATAAATGAAGCTTACCTAGCAGTTCAAACAGTTCTTTATGTGGCACCTTATCAAACACTTTTGCTAATCTATAATACATAAGTATACATCCTTTAATATTCATATTGCTCTTTCAGATATCTTTCTGAGCATAAATATCACATTCCTTGTTCCAGTGTTTTTAACAAACTGCACTGTTCTTGTTTTGTTTCCAGTCTAATCCTGCTACATGTTCTATTCATCAGAATTCAGATAAGTTTTGCTATGTGGCTAATTAGGTTGATTTTCCAATGGAGTTTGCATTTGTTTGTACCTGTTTTTTGGGGTAGCATTATGAAAATGGATCTACTTAGATCTTCCGGCATATCACCACTATTGCATGTGTCATTCAATATATCTGTAATTTCATCAATGTCGTAATCATCAAAAGCTTCTAGTATCTGCTTTGGAAGTATAACTCTTTCCTAAAAAGAAATTCTCATAGTCACTAAAATATTGTACTAACTGATCTCTAAGCAGATTCTTTTTACTATAGACTATAAGTACTATTCACTCTTATGTATCAACAGATGATATGAGATTTGCTGAAAAACTTGTTAAAATTATTCCAACTTTTTCTCACTCATTTTGTTGATGTGCCAGCATCAAAATTAAATATCAAAACACAATTAGAAGAGGAAAGAGAGAAACCTGCTTCTGGAAATTAGTTAATATTACATCTAATGAATAAGTGAGCAAGCACCTTCTATATTGTTATTATTGTTTATCTTTAGCATGAAATTCACTTGCAGTAGTTTAATACAGGAATATTTTAAACTATTATATGAATATTTCATTTCAATTTGTAGAAGACAGTCCCAATCCAAGCCATCTTAATTATACATGAAGATTTTACTTCATCAGTATGCATACCATAGCACATTATCACTAATTAGTTAATCAAGATGGAAAATAATGAGTTTTAAAGTAGATTCTATTCTTATTAAAATTCATTAATAAAGATTTTCCAATTATGAATTTCATTCTAGTTCCAAAAAGCCATTAATGTTACTAAAAATAAATAAATAAATACTAAGTACATCTCTATGAAGTCTTTATTTTAATAGTGTTCAGCCTAAGATGAAAAGTATTTTAAAATATAAATAAAATTAATAAAGTACAATGGAAGTATTCACCCTAAAAGAAAGATTCAGGATCACCCAATTTTTGGTAACTTTTGAGAAATCTTGTATAAAAATAATTCCTAAGTTATTTATCTAACCTCTGTGATTATGCCAGAGCAGACACAAATTTAAGTAGATTTTATAAAAGCTACATTATAAAGGTGTGTGTGTGTGTGTGTGTGTGTGTGTACTTATTATAATATGTAGATACAGTAGACTGATGAAAGAAATTCAAGAGATAAAAAAACAAAATAATAATAATAATAATAATATTGATAATAAGATTAATAATATTTATTGTATATTAGTAGCCCTTTTGACCAAATCAGAGCATGATGAGAAAGATGTTAAAATACAACAATTTCACTGTAGCTGCATATTTCAACCAACCAGACCATAGTATTGGTAACGTTAGATGCGTCCTTTTAGCGCCTTCATTTAAATGCCAACAAGGATGCAGAAAGTCCAAGTTAAAATACATTTCTAAAATAAATTCACATTTGCTAGGTTTAAATAGGAATCAAGGCATGCTCAATGAATACAGTTTCCACAAATGCCTTCTACAAATCAACTACAACCCTAGTCATGCCAAACAACTAAAAAAAAAATAAAAATCACTCTTCATTTTTTATTTTTAAATTATTTCTCATTAAGAAAGTACTCAGTAATCTAATGTTTTATTGAATTTTAGGTACTTTGGCTTTAAATTTACTATAGTTATCACTCTTATTTTCTGATAATATCATGTATGATGTTCACATTTATACACAGAAAAATTTTTTTTTTAAATATTGGGAGGGGAAGGGGCAATGAATTGTATTAAGATTACCATTTATGATTAATAAATATAGTTTACTTAATAACACTATCATCAATTAATACAGAATTTTAAATTATTCTAATTAAAATTTAAAAATGAAAAAGAAAAATGAAAACCATTCATAGAAAAAAATTTTTTTTAGGACAATCATATCTTATTCATAAATTAAAAGCTTTTCTAACTAAATAATGTCTTAGTTTTATTGCATTTTTTATTTTATGATTTAGAGCAGATTGAGTAACTAGGGGCCCTGTTTTACAAAAAGAAATTTGCTGATTTAAATTCTGCAAGGAGTTCAACTTTCAATTAATATAAACATTACAATTTACAAAATTTAATTTCTCAAAATTTCATAAAATTAAGTAAGTGGGGGGTGGGGTAACAGATGTAAAAAAAAAAAAAAAATTTTACCAAGATTTTCTAAAAAGAAAACATTTCTAAAATAATTTCAATCATTCGTGAATAAGTCCTGAAGATATATTGAAATCCAACAATTATTTGATTTTTGCAAGAATTTCCAAATCAATGTATTTTTCACTGCAAAACAGATGCTAAAATTTGCTATGCTAATTTATAGTCCACTCACTACCATAAGAAAACAAGATTTTTAACCAAAAGTTTGAATGTTCTTAAAAAACAAAAAAAAAAAACTAAATAATCAAAAATTACTTTGGTCTTTCTCTTTAATAATAAAGATTTTGATAAAACTTTTTTTTCAAGTTTGGGGCATTTTTTCATCATGTATGTTCATTTGTTTAACAAATCACACACACAGGAATGATGAAAAGTCTCCCTTGGATTCCCAAAACTGATGTTTGATCATATTTTTAGAAGAGTTGGTATGTGTGTGCCAGTATGTTTATATAAGAAATTAATGGATTTTACAATCTGACCTGATTTCTTATTACTATATTACTATAAAATAGGTACCTCCAAAGATTCACTAAAAATGGTGCATGCATGATGAAAAAAATGTCCCAAACTTGATAAAAAACAAAGTTTTATCATCAAAATCTTTGTTATTATTAAGAGCAAAGGATTTTAAAAATATTTTTAATCCTTTTTAGAACCTTCAAAATTTTGGTTAAATTTTTTTTTCTTGCATCAGTGTGTTTTAGTATCTTTTGGCAGTGAAAAACAAATTGGATTTCGAAATTATTGCAAAAATCAAATAATTGTCAGATTTTGATTAAACTTTCAGGACTTATTCACAAATGAAACATTTTAGAAACATTTCTTTTTTTAAAAAAATCTTGGTAAAAATGTATAGATAATTATTATTATTTTTATTTTTTTACATCTGTTAACTAATTTAATTTTATGAAATTTCAAGAAATTCATTTTTGTACAGCTTAATGTTTATATTAGTTATAATCACAAATCCTTGGAGAATTAATTTTTTTGTGAAACAGTTACTTAAAATCTACTCTCGGTCATAAAATGAAAATGCAATAAAACTAAGACATTATTTAATTAGAAAAGCTTTTAATTAATTTTATATATTTTGTTTTAAGTAAACATTTTTTCAATGAATAATGAAATTTTGCAATGTGATATTGTTATGCAGTAAAAAATATATATACTAATCATAATTGGAAAAGTTTACAACAATTCAGTGACTTCCGGTATTTTTAAAAGAATTAAAAAATTTTTTTGTTGATGTAAATATGTGCCGATCTTTGTAAATACTGACATCGATGAAACAACATTATCAGAAAATAAGGGTAGTAACTAGAGTAAATATAAAACCAAAGTAACTAAAATTCAATAAAATACTAGATTATGGAGAATATTTTCTTAAATTTTTTAAGATTTCTGGTTAGTTAAAAAAATATCTAAAAAAGTTGCTCACATTATATTCATCAATTTTTTATATATATATATATATATATATATATATATATATATATATCCCCTCCCCTAGAAAAAAATTACATAAATTCCCCAAACATCAGGCTGTCAGTAGCACTGTCAACATCTCATAAAACCACCCACATGTGTTTAAAAAAAAAAAAAAATGCTTTTCTGTGATATTTTAAACAAACAGTAATATTTGTTTCAAATCAGATAAATTAAGATTTAAATCAGCTAATCTTTCTTAAATAAAGTTTCAGAAAACTATATTTTATTTTTGAAAGATTTTTTTAATTAAGAGAATTATATTGTGCAGAGAAAATTGTAAATATAGTTTTAATCAGCAATTTTTAACAATTACAAATAAAAAAAACAAACTCGGATTTGTCAATATGGATGGTTTTAGTGTTTTTACTGATAATAAAAAAAAAATTATAAACAATTTAAATTAATTTTAAAATGCAGCAAAGTATTTTGCTCATTAGAAAAATTTAATCTATTAGCTTGAATTTAAAACTAAAATAAAAGTTTCAAGAAGGATTTTTCATTTTTTTAAATTCATTTTAAAACTTAGGTATCACTTTTCTTTGGCAGTACCTACTATAAAAACATTATATTTACTCAAAAACATGTATCTACTAAATATAATGTTTATAGTATAATACACACACATATTATATATATATATATATATATATATATATATATATATATATATAATCTTGGCCTAAATACTAATATTATTTCATGAGTAACTGTTAAATTCATTGAATTGTTTTCTGCTTCCCAGCATTGCATAAATGCACAACAGCAATAATAAACAAACATACTAAATATACAATAGATTAATCTATATAAGAACCATTTGAAAATTAAAAGTACTTTGGTAATGACAATCATTAATTAGCTCATTATAAGAGTGGCAACCCCCCACCCAAAAAAAACCCCACCTTTTTCTTGTATTTATCTTTCTAAGTTTTAATGATTTGAATTGAAGTTGTGAGTGAAAATGTTATTGTTTAAATGTCAAGGAATGAAAACAGTAAAAGATCTACAATGTAAATGTGTCATTTAACCTTTAGCACTCTGTAGGTGACTATTTTCACCAAGCAAAATGTTAGTCCTGCCAACACAAGTTGAATTTGGATTTCTTGGTTGTGTAGTCATATCCTATGGCAACACCTAAAACAGTCTTGATTGAAATTGAAAGCCAGGCTATGGCAATTTCAAATATACAGAACTAATATATAAAACACAATAGAATAAAAGGGGAAGTAATATTTATAAATGATGCTGAGTTCTAAATGTTAAGAGAAGTACAAGAATCTATTGTTGTGAGAGATATAACTCAGCAAATCTCATTTGATAAGAGGACAACAGAGTCAGATACTCCTTTGCTAAACACACTATATCTCCACCTCCTCCTCCTCCTCCATGTGTGTATGTGTGCATGAGTTTGCAGTATATGTTTATAAACACATGCATATGGTTTATAGACTTGGATTATGTACCTGGTGCCAAGAGCCAATGTGTTTATATTCATTTGTTCCAATTTATAACTAAGTGTACATATCTACTCCCTTATTGTATTCAAGGGCAGCTACAAGTGTATGCATACACACTTGCTGGTGTACAAAAATAACAACAACATTGTGTGTGTATGAAGGTTGAATACAAGTGGAGACATGCAAATATTGTATAGAAATTTTACTTGAATGTAATGTGTATATGCAAGTGCCCAATGATTGCAGGCAGGCATACATGATTACTGTGTGTTTTGTCAGTTCTTGTATGTATTTTCTGCTACACTTCTATAACCAACCCCTCTCCTTGATAAGCATACATGCATACCAATTCTTCATCAAAATTGGGTAACTGCTTAATTCTTCCAAGGTGAGACTTCTCTAATGTCTGAAGAAGTATGAAATGCTACCAACAAAAAGAGAGGGAGAGAAAGAGAGACTGAGCAACAGAAAGAAGGAACAGGAGGAAGAAGTGGGAGTAGAAAGGAAGAAGAAATCAACATCATTCAGCCACTGCATCCCGAAAGCCTGTTCCTCTATTTTACTTATGCCGGAAGATTAACATGATGAAGATATATAGACATTAGGAACTAGTTCTGCTACTACAAAACCACTAATATTACTCAAGAGCTAAGTCATTAGAAATTATTTCTCTATTTACTATAAATAAATAAATAAAATAATAAAATAAAAAGCTAGAAAAAGGAAGAAAGTAAGAATGAAATCACTTAAACTTGAGTCTCCTGAACAAATGCAACAATCCCAAGATTTTATCTTATTTTTTTTCTAACATTTTAATTAGTGAGATCCTAATTTAAAACAAAAACAAAACAAAAAAAAACAAATAAAAATATTATAGAAAGTAATTTCTTTTCAGGGACTATTTTATGTAAACCTAACATGCCAAATGTTAGGAAAAATAAAATCAGTGCTCACAATATTTTCTAGTGTACTGAATATATGTATGCAATATAAAAAATGCTTGTTTTGGATCATTTTGTATAAAGTAGATATTCAAGGTTCCAAAAAAGCAGAAATGAAAGGGGCATAAAAGAATTCCTGAAAAATTGTCAGATGATGCACACCCAGCCTTCCAGCATATGATCTGATTTTAAACAGAGATGTTTTTTTTAGATGAGCAAAACTTTTATGTTTTCTATTAAAAGAGATCCTACTAAGCTAAAAAGTTAAAAAAAAGAAAAAAATAGAAGAACCTCTGAAATAAAAGATTTTTTTAAATTTATCTCCCAAACATGAAAAAATAGGTCAATCACATTTGACAAAACAAATCCTAAACATTATGGCTTAATATCTCTTTGAATTTCAGAAATAGATGCTTATTTTCTGTAATTATTAAGTATCCTGTCATGTGTGCTATTTTTGAAAATGACAGAAACAACAAAATGTTTTATTCATGATTTAAAATAAAAACAATCAAAAGCTGAAATACAAAATTGTGAAAGGCAGCATCAAAAGAGAATCCCTAATGAGCAAACACTGCTTTTGTTAGTATTTTATTTGTTTTTTTTCTAAGACACTCAAGTTAATTAGGAAAACCTAAAAATCAATTAAGAAACTCTGCCACATGTTACAAGTAGTAAAGATTATGTATTAAGTTGTAAAAAAAAAAAAAAAGAAAGAAAGAAAACAAAAGAAAGAATATCAAAGATGCTAAAGATACAAGTGAAAAAAACCTTCAGTTAAAAGATGAATCTGTTATTTTAGGAGGTGCCAGTAGCTTAACAGTTTTTAGCATGAACAATGGAATCAGAAAATCTCAAACTAGTTTGGAGGATTTGGAGTTCACACCACATGAATATTTTTGAGAAATGTATAACTATTCCCCCCTCATCCTCTTCTTCCTCCACCTCCTCACCTTGGACAAAATAACAGGAGAGTTGAATCCCTTTAGCTTTGTAAGGTATTCCATTCAATAACAATTCAGACCAGGAATCTTCTTAGCTGTTGGTACTATATAACCCAGTACAACCTGTCACATGTTACTTACAGAGGACAAGTGCAGTGTCAATCGACCCATAGTCCTGTCAGATGGCATATTTGTCATGGCATTCTCATCTAAGCTTTCGGCTCACACGAGCCATTTTCAGAGTGGTTGTACGGACATTTTAACAACAAAGATATTCACCATTGAAGATAATATTTTGTTATGTTGACATAGAAGATTGCTTAGATAAAGGGTCAACTTAATAAAAAAAATATCCAAATGTTGGACAATTTTTGTAATATTTTCACCTGAAATTAAAGCAACTATACAAAGTTTAGAACGGCTTACGATCAGACATAAGACATTGATTGCCCATTATATTTAACAATATATGTTTAAATAATGATCTTCTGCCCCAATACACTATATATATATATATAAAAGTTAAGATTAATCCAGAAACAAAGTCTTGTACAATCTATATCAGTGGTTCCCAACCAATTTTGGGCCCTGCACCACTTTGGTATTTCTAAAATTCTGGTGCCCCCCTGTAATATTTAATTCTTACATGTGTGCCAATTACACATGTACACACATGCACACAAAATATTTTTATGTATGCATACTGTATATGCATTGTACGTATTGACACACATTAACACACTCACTCGGATTCACCAGAAAACAATTCACTGTTAATAACTCATTTTCAAATTGCCCCCTTATTCTGTTGGTATAGTAAGCTGAAGGGTGTACATCCTACGCATACCCCACCAAAATATTGCCATGCACTCCACGTTGGGAATCATTGATCTATATACTATTGCTCTTAGCATCAAATATATAGTTATTCTTCCATTACCTTACACTATTTGTGGATGAAAAAACTGACCTAAACAAATTGTGTTACAATGCCAATACAACAACAATATTCCAATATTTGCCTAACAAACTTTCAGTAAAGATGCTGCATTTTGGTGGAATGGTCAGCAAGTTGGATTCATAGATTATTAATGGCAAGATGAATCCTTATTTGATGCTCCATCAAAAATTCAATTCTCTAAAGAATAATTTAAAAAAGGTTTCCATGAAAAAGTTTATTAAAAACTAATCAAAATAATAAAATATGGATCAACTTATGATTCAAAACATTGTTAGTTTATGTTCTCTGATGGCAAAGTTTTGAAAATGAACTGAATGCTCCTATTTTCTACTCCATCATTTTTGAGGTGGGAGAGAACAGGAGCAGTATCAAAGTTCTTTATGCAAAAAAAAAAGAAAAGAAAAAAGTTTCAATTTCTTTTCTTTCCAAATAGATGGTGTTAAATGTAGTCTTAAAAAGATTATTTTATAAGAAATCATACTGAGTGCAATAAGTTATTTTTATAAAGGCATTCCATACACACTATATATATATATATATATATATATATATATATATATATAAAAAGACACCCCTGAAAACAGTTTTCCATTTTTGAACAGAATTATGCAAATATTAGTGGGTGGGTGAAATCTAAAAACTAATCTGTTGAGAAAGTAAGTGTTTAGTTTGTTTTGTTTTGAAAATTGAATCAGGGGAAAAGACAATAACAAAAAGTAGAGAGTTTAAATTTGCCAATAAACAATGATATTTATTTTTAGTTCCTGTGTAAGATTTTTGTTTTTGTTTCTTATAAAATATGAGAATAGAAAAAGGTGAGATTTAAAAAGAGTAAAACTGAATTCAAGATTCATGGAACATAAACATATTAGAAAAGAGAGGCATATGAAATAATTCAAGAGAGCATTGAGAAAATGTAAATAAGGAGAGAGAGAGAGAGAAGGGCAGCTGAAAAAATTGCCAATGTGTTATGAAGAATATGGAATAATTGTTAAATGAACCATCAAGGAACATACAATACACACAGAATAAAAACCTCCAAAGTCAAACTGCTGATTTTATAAAAAATAAAATAAAAACTAGGGCCAGTCAAAGAACAAGTCTTTCTTTCTTTCTATTGCAGCTATATTTGGCAATTGGCAGCTTTTCTAAGTCTTCAGTAGTCAGGTAGGAATAATTAACTCTTTTACTTCACCTTCCACCATGACATGAGAAAACAACAGTCATTATTTCTACTTCACTTAACAGACTGATGCAACTGACAGGGAATGTTAAACCAATTGGTCAAACCATAATAGAAAATAAATTCAAAATGAAAATTAGAAAAAAAAAAAATGCCTTCAGTAGAAACAATGATGATAGAACCCGGAAATGAAAGAATTAATGAAGCAAACTGGAACCAATCAGAAGATGGTTATTGGCGTTGACCAATTGTTTTAGTTTTACAGACAAGGAAAAAAAAAAAAAAATGGAGGTGGTTTTCAAAACTTGTCCATAAACATTCACAGCTGAATGGTTGACAAAAATAACTGAATACAATTGAATGGGATTCTCCGGAGGTTTGACCTCTTCCGAATAATGTGCAGATTATCATAAATAAAAAATGTTTAGTGAAAATTTTCATTTTGTGCCAAAAGTAATGACTGGAATTTTTGTATAGTCTGCTTTGATAAATAAGGTATTTTCAAGTTTCTATTTTAAGGGATTTTTTTCAAAAATATATCAGTCAACTTTACATTTTGCTAATTAATATTTTTATTTTTACCACCTTAATGATTATCGTGTATTTGCATTCAATTCTTATCTCAATAAAATTACCCAAGCAGACTTCTGGAAGTTCTTTCAAGGAAGTAGGTAGAAACCTAATTATCAGTATTTTATTTATAACAGCAGAGATAAATGGACAGGCAGCTTAGATGAAAAGGCAGAAGATAATTATAATACTGAAAACTCCCAAAACCCTGCTTGTAATTAATCAATATTTAATAAATAAGTGGAGATGGTTTTATGAATACTTCAGTATTTATGCATACCATTCTTAGATCATTGTGTGTGTGTGGGGGGGGAGAGAGAGAGAGAGAGAGAGAGCAAAATTAAAGAGATTAAATAAATAGATTAAATTAAAGAGTAGCCTCATGTTGGATAATGATAAAAAGAAAGCTATTAAATTAGATAAAGAGAATTTGAACTAACTACATAGCCTGGATGTAACTTGACAATCAATCAGAAGGAAACTTATTGCACATGTGTGACAAACACTCCCCAATTTGGATAACTCAATTGGTAGTGAGATGTCATTGAGTAAACGTGCCTATTGCGTGAGTGTTGCATTCACAATGATGTCTTATTTAGAGTTCTTCAGAACAACATTACTCAGTTCTGTTAAATAAGCACAAGCCCCAATACAGTCTACAGCTGGTTCCCCGTGATGTCTGTTTTTCTTAAAGCAAAAGAAGAAAATCAAACGTTGGTGAAATGGTGTGGATGAGATTAAGGAGAAGATAACAAGGTAGCAGATGGTGATTTCAAAATAAGCATTTTTGAGTCTGTTTTGATAAGTAGAAGGGATACTGGGATATAAGTGTGCCATGTCCTAAGGGAACTAAAGTACCATTGCCCAGTGTTAGCTAATGCTCATTAATATTAAATGGCTGGATACTTTCTGGTATACTGTCCTTATCAATGCTAGAAAATAAAACATTTCAACAGAGAGGTACAAGGTTAGAGAAGTCAGTTGCAGGTTAAATATACTACTTTAGCCAAAGATTGAACTCTGTAGTTTTGTGCATTAACAATAGTTATTGATTTTTAAAGATAAATGTGTTATTTCCTCTTCAATTTAAGACAAAAAGAATTCTTTAAAGAAAATAAATGACTTGTGAAAATCTCAAATTTCCATCTCAAATTAACTGCCTGAGAGAAAGGCGAAAAAAAAACAAAAAATAACCAAAGTATGGAACAAGCCAAATCGAAATGGTTCGACATTCAATTCCAGCCATTTGGATTTTAAGCAGAAATTTACAGCCACTGGCAGATTTATTTGACAAATTGATAGCCTTTTGGCAAAGGTGGGGGGGGGGATGCATGAAGATAATTTTACATAAAATGCAGATGAACCCCCCCAACCAAAAGAAAAAAGGAAAAGAAATTAAAATCATCATTTTGTTAATACAGATAAAATTCCAAATGAAGTAGAATGTAATTGGAAATAAAAATAAAGCCTTTCAAAAGGAAAGAAAATTAATTTTTTTAATATTTTTTTTTTTGATTTCACTTGATATTGAGAAATGAAGATGGAAATTTAAATGTAAAAGAAAGAGTCCTAATAAGAAGAAACAATGATAAAAAGTAGAAGAATTCTATGAGGACATTTTCAGTACTTTCCTTTTGAGTTTCCACAATGCAAATCAACCAAAATCACAATATCAAAAGAGGTTTCTTCCCTTGAAGGCCTTTAATCACATCAACAACTAAGCACCCAACAGATTGGCCCTCTTAACAAGATTCTAACATTAGCATTGATTAATTCATCTTCCCCTTTCTCACTTTCATCGATACCAATACAATCTCCATTGCTTTAAGTAACAAAACTATTTTTTTCTTGCAATAAAATGTTGACTAAAAGAATTGTTCTTTTAAAAATGCACACCTGTAAATATATAAACTTTTACAAACAAGATCCAAATACTCTTTCCATGCAAACTTGATTTTCAGATTTGATGATTTTATTTACTAATCTCATTATTTTGGGACCAACATAGGTCAATTTTACCTTGAAAGAATTATTTTCCAGTTATCAACACAACCAAGATTACATTTTTTTTTTTTTTTTAATAAATTTGATGAAGTAATGCAACATGATATGATCATTTGATATTTGTTACTGATATCATTTTTAGATCTCAAAATTTTTATCAAATGTACACCTGTATTTATTTTTTCTCAGAAAAAAATAGAATTAAAAAGGGAAAAAAAAAAGTCTTTCTTTAAATCTTCCACTTGGCATTTAAAGATATTTACTACTGATATTAGGCAATTATTTACTTTATGAAATAAATCATAACAGAAAAGGAACTTTATTCCTCCACACCAAAAAGAGTATCATCATCTCCCCAAGTATTAGATGTGTGCGAAAGTTCTCAGCAACTAGAGACTGAATACACAATAAAAAGCTTTTTTCTTTTTAATTATGAAAAATGCTGGAAACTTGCATACACTTAATAGGAACATGAAAGAATACACTGTTTAAAATATTAAAAACAACTAAAATGTGTTTAAAGCTGTTATATCTTGTTATTGTCAAATTTTGTATTGAGAAAAAAAAAATCTTTATTTTTAAGAATTTTCGTTTTGTAGTAGAGAAAGTTGCTACAGGTAAGGAAAATAATAGATAATCTGCAATAATTCTTTTCATAAACAACCTTTTTGAAGTGTTATTTTTAATTTATTTGTACTAAACCTGACACAAGACTATATTTATGAAGCACCCAATGAAAATCAAACTTACCCTCAATGCCTTGCAAGATTACCATCCCAGCCTCTGCACCAGTCAGAGTACTGCAAGTCCTTTCAAAGAGTTTGCTACTTTAAATTTATTGATCAGGAATTCCCTTATCATAATCAGGTGACCAGTGAAAAGCCTATCAATCATAGTTACAGCCAGAATCATAAAGCTGAGGCTGGCCAATCAGCAACCCTATTAGGAATGAGTAAAAACTAGAAAATCATAAACAGTAAGTGTTTGGAAATTAATAGATAACTTGTGATGAAGGTAAGGATTAAATTTATTGATTTTGAGGCTCATTTCATTTTGAATTGGACATGACAATAAGTGTTAATATTAACTTGGAAAATAGTCCTATCAAAGCAAATTCTTTGATTCTGGTTACTAATCTCATGTCTGACACACATTTCCCACTATATAACTGAGGTGCGCGCGCACACACACACACACACAAATTCAGAGCAAGATGTAAAAGAAGAAATAGTTGCAAAGGTTGTCTGAGAGAGGATTAGTTAAATAGAGGTAAAGATATGTAGGTAGAGATAGAAAACATTTTCTTGTTTTTTTGGGGGGGGGGGATCTAAGGTAGCCAGAAGAATTTCCACTATAAGCTAACTTCCTTACTACATTTATCTCAGTTTCAGATAAAATTAGATACATTTTATCTCAGAAAATTATCTGCTGACAAAATATATATACAAAAAAATTCTCAGGATCTCACAATAAAAAAATAATAAAAAAAAAAAAATGTTGAGCAGTTTCAACCTTGAATCCACCAGTGACCTCTTTCAAATCATCTGATAGCTGGTAAAACTTTCTAACAGGGGTTAGTTATAATTTTGATTCTCACAATTTTCTTTAATGAGAGCAACCACTATAAATTCACAAGTACAAGGAGGTGCTGAAAAATTTTCAGCCCCATTCTACTTCTCAAAATCTGACCAAATAATTCTATAAATTAAAGTCCATTAAAGACTAATAAAAGAAACTGAAGAACTGGTTAAAAAAAAAAAAAAAAATAAAAACTTCTTTATACAGTGATGTGAAAGTGGCTTTTTTTAAGATCGCATTTTTTTTTAACATTCCTTTACAGCTGTTATCATCATCACATCTTACGAATAAGTGATTCTATTGATATTTTCTTTTCTTTTGTAAAGTTGGTGGACTGGAATATAAAAGTAGCTGAGCTGGTATCTCTTACAAAATCAAACAGAAATCTATGTAAAAAGTTTCGGATTTTCAGGTCACAGCATTATGAGTCACTTATATTTATTAAGTATGTAGGTAATACATGAGATACAACTCAAATGCTTGGGGATTTTGAATAGCACTCTCGAATCTAATGGAGCAAAGCGTTTTGCCATTTCTCTTTATGAAGCAATATAAAGATGTACAAGAAAACTTTTGTAAAGGAGACAGAAAAAACAGAATTAATGTAAGTATTTTATTTTGTTCATGATCAACTTCTGTAAGGTTTTCAGTATATAGTAGCAGTTGTTTCTGCTCCCTATGATATTATAGCTATGATTTATTAAATGTCAAAACTTGGTGAGGTAATTTTGTTCATTATTTGTGATGTACTATTCTGTATTGTAATGACACTTCCACCTATTCAGTGTAGGGATTACTATTACTAATATCATGGCTGATAAGATTTTGACACTTTCTTGTCAATGAATACGTTTCTTACTAAAAGGCTACAATGACTGCTGTCATATTATAACTCGCTATTGTGAGGTTATTGTTATAATACACACTCATACTTGGTATAATGTAATTCATTAAGTATTCTCTGTACATAATGCTTAGGCTATTGCCATACACTCATATAGTTAGTATGAAGACTTACTCCAATATGATTAGTCCCAACCTCATACCATGGAACTCTTTATAGTATGACTTCATAGAGTCACCATGGACGTACTCTTTACTCCACAACATACTCCCTTTTGAGATGACTACTTCATTAAATAAATAATATTTATTTAGTATTAGCATCTCCCCCTCTTTCTGGAGAGTTCACCAACATACTTTGTAGCCTTTTCTTTTCCTTGAAATTTTCCTTACAGGTTCCCCAATTTGTTTTGGTGCTGACACATCAAAAATGTCTACAACATTTTAACCGGTTCTTCAAGTCTTACATCAGTGAATTTTTTCTTCAGTTGATTTTGGTGACTTTTATGTTGAACATTTTTCCTGCTGTTCAACTTTGAAAAAAGTTTGCTAAAATTTTAATCCATACCTCAGCATCTTTTCCCACTGTTTGACCATGCACAAAAATTAATACCTTGAACATATCTGTCCTTTAGTTCAAATTGTTCACATTCTCTGTTGACAGTACCCACATACGTGACAAAATCTTCATCCTCTTTTTGGGTTAAATTCATGTACCTCCAACGAGCATGGAACAGAGAGCACTTGTCACTAAAAATTTTCATCAGAGTGTGTACTGTGTCTTCAAATCCTATTTCATCTGGTTTTCTTGGTAAAATATAATTGCAGTACTTTTCATGCTCTATTGGAGCTATTTTTCTTAACTGCAATCCGTTTTTTTCTCTTCTTCCCAGCTACTGCATTCCTAACTAAATATTTTTTCATGTCTGCAAAAATATGCAACAGAAGTCAGTCCGTCATCAGGATTGTATACAAATTCTGATAGTGTTTTGCACTGCGTCTGTTGTAAAAGACATTGCAACATTGAACTACATCCAACAACTCCAGTTGTTGTTTTCGTAGTTCCAGCAACTGCCAAGTCTGCTGTTGTTTTTGAACTATGGAAGTCAAAATTTTCTCCATATTCACATGAATATTTTTTCTCTAAACACAGGACAAAATAACTATTTTTTTAAACCAACGTGGTTAAAATTTTTGTTGTCCCCCAAAGCAGGAAGTATATTTGGTACTTGTTCACTCCGAATGGGCTTCTGAATCCTCAACACAATGATTACAAATCATATGAGTTTCAAATCCGCTGTCATCACTACTATAACAACATTTTGTTACAACAATAATCCATCAAAATGCTTCAAGTACTTTGACATGAACGCCTGTGTTGTTTTTATGACAATTGGCTCCAAAACGACTACCTGGCTGATACAACTGCCTGTTGCATACATGAGTTTTGAAAATCTAGTCGCCCACTGTTATAACTCCAGTTATAAAGTTGTGCTTTGTATCTCGTGCTTGTTTTAGAGATCCTCATCACCAACTATTATAACTCCTTATTGTAAGGTTGTTGTTATAACAGACACTTGTACTTGGTATAACATACTTCATTAAGTATCCTCTATACATAATGCTTAGGCTATTGCTGTATACCTGTATAGTTAGTATAAAGACTCACTCCAATATGACTACTCCCGACCTCATAGCATGGAACACTTTATAGAATTGGATGTGTTCATAGAGTCACCAGGGATGTACTCTTTACACCATGTCACTTGTATTGCTATCTTCTTTCTTAGGTAAAACTTAACAATTCCAGGTACTATGACACTTACATTCCCACTAATGGTTACTTTTATAGTGATTCAGCAACTTCTGGGTTGAGGTTGAGAAAAAAATATTGTTGCACTTTAGAACTAACTGCACTTAAGTCCAGTATACACAAAAAAGATTTTAACTTTTTTTTTTTTTTTTTTTTTTTTTTTGAATCTTTGTTTACTGAAAACAACAACATGGCTGCCACTATCACTGAGCTTTAGCTAATTTTGGTACTAAAAACTAAATATTTCTGATGGTAGGCATAAAAAAAATTCAATGATGAATTTTGCAATATTTTACCTAAGATTTGACATCCAATCTGTATGTTCAGATTGAAAATTAAGAAAAAAAAGAAACTGTCAGTGATTAGGAATGAATGCAAGTGTTATTAATAGAATAAGGAAAGCCAGGCAGGTAGCCAAATTAAACACTGTCCTGGCCCCCATTGTCTTTGTGATTATTAAAATTTCTAATTGCTGAATGGTGCCTACTTTGTCACAAGGCCACGTTCATGGAGTGCTTCTATCCTAAAGTAGTTGTCACATTTGCATATATATTTAAATGCACTAAACGTAACAACTATTATGTGACAGAGGTAGTAATTGATATAAGCATATATAAACAGAGTATAAACAGGTTTGTTTAAAGAAATTCATCAGAAATGATTTTCAGTATTTCATTAGTAGGTTATCTATTTAAACACATATGCCATGAGAAATAGTAACGGATATCAAAATGGTGAATTAAAAAAAAAAACAACATTAAATAAAGGCAGGAAATATAGAAAACTTAAAGATTATGCCAAAATTGGCATGGTTTATGGTTTTCATATAAAACCTATAATTACAAGGAATGCCTTGAAAGTAATACCATCTATTTATTTCCGCAGAGACTACAACAGATACAAAGAGCGCACAATAGCAGTTGAATCAAGCAGCTTTTCATCTACAAAACTGTTTTTCCACAGTCACTACAATTAATTATACATTTTTACCAGCAGTGATCAAGAACATGTTTGCTGTGCCCATAAAAATCTATCCCAGCAGGGACTGCTCACTTGTTTACACACACACACACACACACACACACTGATCTCACTACTGTTGAAATGCATTATTCCCACACCTAACTATGCTCACATCCACTGTTTAGTTTCTATAAATATTCAGCAAGTATTGACAAATGTCAATATATGCATTTTTTTCTATGTAGGAATTCAATGATACACCTCTGCTTTATGTACACTGTCATAACAGATTTCCTTTTGCCAGATTGTCACTTAGCTATAATCTGTAACAAGGCAAACAGAAATGTGCTAATGGCAGAAAGATTCAACCTCTACTACCATATAAGCAACATCCACCTATGATGTTGCGGATAAACCTAATGGAATAAAAGGTATTACTTTTGAAACAAACATTGTCAATGAGAATGATTGTAGATTAAATGAATAAGCAGTATTAATAAAATATTGATGACCATATATTGAATATGAATATATTTAACATATCAAAATGAATGATTTTATATGCCTATAAAATGTTTATAGATATGCTAAAATTATTGAAGCTTTGACAGTATGACTTTTTGAAAAAAAATTTTTTTTTAAAACCTAAGCTATCAGATTCTGCTTGTAGCCAGACAGTAAATATTGATGGCTATTTTATTTTTTCTTACCCACTTTGAAATGCTGTGGAGAGATTCACTTTTTGTGTTAGAAGAATTTTCTGTTTAATCCAAAGCTGTCTTGCTGTGTTTATTGAAGCATCACTGGAACCCTGTCATTCATACCTTTTGCAAACTGGAAAGAAGGCAAAATTGACATCATTGCTTCAATGGGTGCCATTCCTAGATTAAATGCAGAGTTTTCCTTCTCATAGACTGGTTGCCAAACAAGGCCACGGGGCCCAATCTGCTCTGCTATTTTACCTATGACTGGGAGAGAAAACAGATTTTCAATATTCTTTTCCTAACTTGGCAATTTACTATTTGTTCAATTTTCAATATTGAAAGTTTTAATTTGTCATTCTGTTATATCCTTTATGCCTGACACTTCTCTGGCTAATTAAGGACTTTTGAGAAAACATAAGAGGTCATGCTATCATGCACACACAATTTAAAATGTTAAAATTGCTCTAACCTATTTTATTAGGAAGTTGCAAAGATGTCAACATTTTCACATTCTTTAACCTTTGTTGACAAAATGTTGACATTAGTATTATAGTTTTCTTTATATCAATTCATTTTGGCCAACAGAAAACATTAATATTTTTGGACTCCTGTAGGTGTCAATGTGTCAGAAGTTCTCATAAACGTTTGTGGCCTGCTTGCATTACTTGGATAATATATAAAGTATTAAGAAAATAGAAATATTTATTAAGTTTCCAATATAATTCAAGGCCAATAACAAAATATAGCCACATATAGATCAGTGTTTGCAAATTAATTTATAAAGTCTTTCCATAAATTTTGTAATTTGTTACAAGAGATATTGTTATTTTATTGTTATATAAATTTATTGTTATAATTTTATTATTATCAGAGAATAAAAAGTTCTTAAGGTGTGCATCTATATAATAAACGTGAAATGTCAGTGTGTCACATCTTTTCCAATTAAAGGAGCACAACTAACATTCAATAGCTCATGTTACAGAAATTTTGGATTCCCAAGTTTTTGACAAATTTTTTTTTGTAAGATAATTTTTATAAGTTTGGGAATAATCAAAATTAATTGTGAAATCCATTGAAAGTTACAGTATGAAATAAAAATAATTGTTTGTACAGAAAGTAAGGACCTATGCTCATCAAATTGTCTTTAGATTAAGTGGTGGCAGAAGAATTATCGTTGGACTTTTAAAAGGTAAAGTTAAATATCAATGCAATACTTAAATGCAGCAATCAGTTTTGAGTTCTTCTGTAGTCTTCCTATTGCATACAGCAGCAGTATGCCTCGGAAAAAGAAATCTCTGCCAACAGAGGACCTGATTGCGATGAAAAGAGCCAAGGCTGCAGCAAGGAAAAGTCCCATGCAAATGAAAATCCAGATCAAACTGCAACCAGGAGAGCTTCCAATGCTGAGAATATACGAAGACTTAGGGACACTGAAACTCCTGAACAAGACATGTTCATCACACCAGAAACTCACTTTCACAACGCTTGACTCTACATTTGAATAATAACTAACATTTTTAGGTATTTAAAAACAACATACCTGGCCGCATACACAATTCTGAAAGATCCTTGTGGAAAACACAACTATACTTAAACATGAAAACAATAAACAAAAACTAAAAATTCTTGAAGCTATATACATAAAACAGTTGAAACCTAACCTGAACAAAAACTATGAAAACACCACAAATATACTCAAATGCCTATAATTGATAACAGAAGCCATTGGTTTATACCAATGGCTTCCCATACTTAACACTTCTCGTTGTCACTCATGCGTGATCATGTGTGATGTCATGAGCCCCAGTGTGATTTTTGCTTCCAGCGTCTTGTATGCATGAGTTTGTCATTACTTGGAAATCTTCCATGTAAAGAAAAACAGACTATCATTATTGTTTTGCCCGTGTATTGTTTAATATATTATAATGTAATTTTCATCTTTGATAATGCCTTATGTAAGCCGAAAGCTTAGATAGGATTAAAAACATGTATCAATATGGTGATTTTCTTTTGTCTTTCAATGATAATATTATTAAGCTTATCAGATGATATGAAAGGAATTTGCATAAAAGACAAAACTTATCTATATTATTTAATGAAACATATATATATATATATATATATATATATATATATATATATATACAGAGGTTTGTTCAGTGTGCACAATATGTAACAAAATTAAGACCATATTTATTTTATTATGGCACATTAACATATTCCTAATATTACTTTAGGTTAATGTGGATAATAACACTTGTGAAAATAATGAAGTAACTTGTTTAAACCTTGAAATATGGTTTTCATAAAATATAATCAACACTACAGTAATTTTTTTTTAACAGCTTCTGAATAAATTAGCAAAGATTTAATGTTTTCTGATTAATTTTACATTATTTTAAGACAAGGGACTTATAGCTCCATGTTTGTAAGATATTTCATAATAATTCATCATGTCTAGACCTAGAATCCTCAACATGCGCACACACACACACACACACACACTGGACAACTGTTTCATCCTTTCTGGGACTCATCAGCAGTAGACACAATCTTTACCAACTACTGAGAATCGAACCTGGACCGTTACGATGCAAGTATAATGCCATTGGGCCAGCAGGCGACATAGGCGATGGGGAAACAGACACACAATATATCTCACCAAATCAGATATAAGAAAACAAAATAATAGCCAAGTGAAGACATATATAAATATTTATTTTGCCATTTAAGCATTAAAATTGAATATTCATGTAAAAAATGAAATACAACTCAAGAAAAGACAAGAATGCTCAAAAAGGAAAAATAATAACATGTCTAGAAAAAAAAAAAAATCAAAAAAAAAATCAAATAGTAACAAATAGCTCCACTTGAAAGAAAAGAGGAAAAAGAAATAATAGAACACTATGATAAAAAATCTTGCACCAATGATAAATACATATAAAAAAGAAAAATCAAGAAGTATAAACAGTCAATTGCTGATAACCCCTGACGAGTGGGAGGATGGGTTCATTTACAAAATTCTGGAGTCAGGATGCTGATGGTAATATCAATCAGCTAAGTGACAAACCTTTTACTTATATTAATTTTCTCTCTCTCTCTATATTATATATATATATATATATATATTATAAATTAATAGATTTAAAATATGGTTTTACCGCTACACAGTGATGACCATGTTTCAGAAATGGAAGCTAAAGCCCCTGAATTTAATTTTGTTATTAAACCAAAGACATTAGTTCCATTTCCTCATCAAGCGAATTTTGGAGTAACTTACTTTTTAAAATTTACGGTTGTTAACGGCACAGGAAAGATTCATAGTTTGAGGGTTTCCAAGGTTACCGATAAATCCATTCATCTAGACAAGGGGTGGTAGAGGGTTCAATTTTTAATTTTCGTTGTCTCAGTTAATAGTTACATTTGAAAGCGGGGTTATGTTTAGGGATGGGTAGGGATGTATCTTTTAATAAATTCTGACATCCGCTAAATTCATGTCATCTGGGTTTATTTCTAACGGCAAAAAAAGTACAAATTCAGCAAATGACAAGATTTTCGACGAACATATTAATTTCTATAATAAAGCTCTAAAAGATAGTGGCTACAAAAACCTAAAACTAACTTATATTAAAAATGAAAACTGTAAACATAGGAAAAACAGAAGCAGGAAAATAATTTGGTATACACCCCCATACAACCAAATGTTAAAAAACAAATTGGGACAAAAATTCCTTGAATTAATACTGAAGCATTTTCCCGGTGGAAATAAACTTAGTACTATTTTCAATAGAAACACACTAAAATTAAGTTATAGCTGTACTGATAACCTAGAAAAGATAATTAAGAAACATAATACTAATATCTTAAATAAACACTTATACCAGAACCAAAAAATTGTAGACAAGGGAAAAATACAAACAACAACTAATGAGGGTGAACAAAAATTATGTAATTGTAGAAACCCTCAAAACTGTCCTTTACAAAATAAATGTTGCATAGAATCAGTAGTATACCAATGTAATATATCTTCTGTTGAAAACCCTGAAAACATAAAAATTTATATAGGTTGCACTAGCCATGAGTTCAAAAAGAGGTTCAACCAACATCAATCCTCGTTTAGGATAAATAAGTATAAAAGTCAAACATCTCTTTCGAAGTACTTTTAGCACCTAAAAGAATCCAATAAAACACCTACAGTGAAATGGAAGTTAATAAGAAGAGCTAGAATATGTAGGTCATTAAATGATCCATGTCCTTTATGCATACATGAGAAACTATATATTACTAAGTTTATAAAAAATAAAAATTTACTGAATCAGAGAAATGAAATAGCTATTTTTTGTCGTCATTGCCAAAAGTTTTCTTTAAATAATCTTTAAATAATCTATAAAAAAAAAAAAAAAAATTACCTGATTATTATACATACTCATATTTGATGGGTATAAATAATTTTAAATAATGTAGATAATTATATTACATTTACTTGGTTTATAAAGAAATATAGCCGATTAAAATTAAAAAGTTAAATTTGAAAGTAGAATTTTTAAAAATGTTTTAAAATTGAAATTAAATAAAACAGATTCTAACCTAAATATCTTTTAAAATTGTAATTAAATAAAACGTACTCTAACCATAACACCTCTCTCAAAGCAATTCAAACACTGGAAAGAATCCAAGTGAACACCGAAAGTCATGTGAAATTAATAAGTTAGAATATAATATTGAACATTAAATGTCCTTTATACATACATACATACATTTATAATACTAAATTTATAAATAAAAGTTTATTGAATTAGTGAAATAATTTAACCACCTTTGCCGTCATTGTCATAAAGTTTACATAAAATAAAATAAAATAAAATAATATTTACTTATACTCGATAAGAATAAATAATTTTAAATACTGTAAGTAATCCTAATACATTTACTTGGTTTTTAACTAGGAGTATAGTATATTAAATATTAAAAATAACTTTTTAGAAAGGTGAATAAAACATATTCTAACCTAAACAGTCCCTCAAAATCTTTAAATATACAAATAGAAATAATACCATAAGAATTTTTGCCGTTAGAAATAAACCCAGATGACATGAATTTAGCGGATGTCAGAATTTGTTAAAAGATACATCCCTACCCATCCCTAAACATAACCCCGCTTTCAAATGTAACTATTAACTGAGACAACGAAAATTAAAAATTGAACCCTCTACCACCCCTTGTCTAGATGAATGGATTTATCGGTAACCTTGGAAACCCTCAAACTATGAATCTTTCCTGTGCCGTTAACAACCGTAAATTTTAAAAAGTAAGTTACTCCAAAATTCGCTTGATGAGGAAATGGAACTAATGTCTTTGGTTTAATAACAAAATTAAATTCAGGGGCTTTAGCTTCCATTTCTGAAACATGGTCATCACTGTGTAGCGGTAAAACCATATTTTAAATCTATTAATTTATAATATTAATGCTCTGTAAATTTAAATTTACATAGAGCACTATTGTGTAAAAATAAAAATATCTATAAGAACACCGGATTTTATATCTTACTGTTCTTTCCTTTTTATTTATATATACATATATATATATATATATATATATATATATACTCACACACGTATATGTACAATTCCTTTTTCCCCATATATGGTTACAATGTATAAAGGTAATCAAATTAAAATGCTGAAACAATAACAAAGTCAACTGATCTTTGACAGTTAAAAGCTTTGCAAAATATTATTGAATTCAAGCAAATATTGAACATACCATTGGTCTAACAGTTATCTCTACGAAAAATGGAATCAGAAAACCAGGTTCAAACTTCAACTAAAAGTAAACATTAAGCTGTCATAAAAGCTATTGAAACAAAAGACACACAAGTTATAAAAGATCAAAAGTTCAGAAGACAAGAATATTCTTTCAAGGTTGATTTCCTTTCACTAAAGCCAAATGTTACAGTGCAACAGCCAGATGGGAACAACTATGTGATCCATTAACAATGTAACATTGCTCACAGGGAGTGATTGGAGAAGAAGAATCACCATCTTTCTTATTCAGCGTTCAACACAACAGAAAATCTTTCTGCTTTGTTGTATTAAGAACTTCTTTTTTTTTTATTTGATTGAACCAAGTTGGAAAAGAATCAAAGCCTGATAAAAATCACAAGTCTCAGAAAATGATATCCTTTTCATTTATTAGAACCAAACCAATAAAAACATTGGGCTGTCTTATCCAACTGAATCACATTGCTTTTACCTCAGTCTTAGAAAAGCTTTCCTCTTGCTATCTTCACAGACTAAGAGAACACATCAAATGAAGGAAATGCACATCTGATGCATTCCTACACTTAGGTAGCATAAGTATATTTGCATTCTCTTCACCTCTTATCTTTATTAGCATTCAATTTCTATATGAATGGGTATTAAGCAAACGACAACAGAAGATATTTATCTGATTTCCATTCAGATATTTAAAGTCAGTTTCCACTCAATATTATTAAAATACATCCATGAATTAATAGGAGTTTTTATTTCTGGCATCACTGAAAAAACATTAATATCTGTAAAAAGGCAGATGAAGATATCTAGTTTAAGAACTTCCACTGAGAATTGTACTTCGTTGAACCCTTTAATCAAAGCATATTCGACGTTCCTTTCCATATACTGAAAGTTCGAATTTTACCCAGATATACATCTTATTACTATTCTGAAGAGATTAAGTCTGTGTCTTATATTTGCATATGTATTATACACATTGTTTAGCATAAGTACATATGTATTGGGGTGTGTAAAAACCATTTCACTTTATTAGACTAATTTCTTATATATATATATATATATATATATATATATATATATATATATATATATATATATATATATATATATATATATATATATATTAAATTTATTGTACAACATATTTGCCATTTTGTTTTACTATCTTCTACAATCCTTTATGCAACTTCATAATTCCCTCCTGCCAAAACTTAGCTTTCTGAAGAAAGAATTGCTTTGCCTTTTGCTGTCTTCTAGAAAACTGAAAATATTTTCATAAACCCATCGACTATTGCAAGAGAAACTCAATAGTCATTTTCTAAATGTGGTGATAAGTTTTCATTTTGGGTGCAATTAGTGAAACAATATTGTTTATTTCTTTTACTTACTAGAACAGGTTTTAAAAAGCAGAAATAAAAATACAAAACCTTGCTAAGAAAATTGTTTAGAGGGAAATTTAAAAAAATATAAAATTTCAGAAAAATCCACTTTTCAATTGTGTCAGATTTCAAAGAATGGTACAATGCATAATTCAACATTGCAGTCTTTACACATCAGTTTGTTTTCTGTTATCTGTACAAACACTGCATTGAAGTGAAGATCTTGTGGGATTTCCTTCTTTTGGAGAAGAGAAACGGCTGCAAAGTGATGCATTGTGAGGTGAGGAGGAGACAATGATGGTGCTTCCTTCTTTACTATCAGATGACAAATTGAAGCTGGATTGATCACTTTCACAAAGCTTTTCATCAATAATAATCAGCTTTGACATTTTTAGCAAAGAGAAAACAAAAATTGGAAATTACATTCATTGACTAAATGGTCTCTGCAAACTGATTTGAAGAAACGCCTATTTGAAACTGATTTGCAGACAAAACTGAATTTTCATCAATCATAATAAAATGGTAATTTATGTAATTCATATTGTTATAGATATGCGTGAGTGATGGAAATTTCTATCCTTTGCAGTTGAGCCAGAGAACTGCAGTGTTGAAAATTCCTGTCATTTACAGTTATAGGGTTAAGAGAATTTTGTAAAGACAAGAACAAATGGTTTGTACAGTGGATGAATTAAACTTTTCTAACCAAGCTGCAATAAGTTTTATCTGGTCAGCAAAAAAACATGCAGTCTTACAATACTTTTGTTTTTATTAGACGAAAGAATGTCAACTGCCAATATTTATTCAGACAGCTGCTTACTTTCATTTAATTTTTTTCTATTTGCATTTTGTTGCAACTTTACTATCAATCTCCCAAGAAGTAGCTAGATTATTCAACCTGAAATACAACACAAAAAAAGGGGTAAGATGAAAGTAAATATTAGTCAGAATTAATAATGCAGTTTATTCTTTTCCTGACAGACTATTGTGCCCTTTTTCATAATTACTTTTACTTTTTGTTAATTGCAGTCTTCAGGTGATGTAACTGGGAGGAGTAGCCAATTGCTTGATTTTCTATGGAAGAAGCTCAAAGTAAAGGAATCCCTTTGAATCCCATCATATGAGAAGAATCATTTTCAATGAACAAAGACTATCCTTTGATAAAATCAGTGGTGATTAATTTTGATTGCCACATGATCTCTTGTATTTCACAGTTTAAAACTATCAACCTTTGAGTACCTATCATTATTTGTTTCAAAAACATCATTATATTTAAGTTGCCACATGTGAACATGACAAATATAACAAAGTTGGTAGGTACAAATGATTTTCAATGATTCATTTAGTAGGTACCTCCACTAGGTCATGTAAAAAACAGCATAGCATGATGAAAAAAGGCTCCAAACTCAATAAAAACAAAGTCTTGTCATCAAAATGTTTGTTATTGTTACGAGGAAAGACCAAAGTATTTTTTATTATTTTTTGAAATTTCAGGACATATTCAGAAATGAATTAAATTATTTTTTAAATTTTTATTTTTTTAGAAAATCTTGGTAAAAAAACTTTTTTTTTTTTTTTTTACATATGTTACCACCCACTTACATAATTTCATGAAATTGAGAAATTAAATTTTTTTTTGGGGGGGTGGGGGGTAATTAAAAACACAACTCTTAGGAGAAAGTAAATCACCAATTTTTTTTGTAAAACAGTTACCAGTTTCATCGAAAATCTGCTCTGAATTGTAAAATAAAAATGCAATAAAACTATGAAATTAATTAAAAAAGCTTTTAATTGCTTTTGTAAATAATTAAGAACATTATTGTTTGAAGAAATAAAATTTTTTCAATGAATAATGAATTTTTACAAGAATTTATTCCTTTTTCTTAATGAATTTTGTTTAAAATACTTCATTGCTTTCAAGAATGCAATTTGATGATATCATTAAGTGAAAAGTAAATTTACAAATCAAAATTTGAAAAGCTCATAAGTCATTTGAACCCAAATATTTTTAAAATAATTTTAAAAATAATTTTTAATGAAAAAAAAAAAACGTTCCTAATTTCTACCTATAGGAATCTATACATGACATAATCCTTAAAAAGGTTGCGTGATTTAAGTGTCGTCTGATGCACTGCAATTATTTCACTTTTAATTCAGTTCTCTTTCATCATTAACATCTTTGCAAATCATCCTTTCAAAATATAAAAAAAAGTTTTACTTAATTGCTATTTCACTAAATATTTTTATTTTATTTATTTATTTTGGGTCATACTTCAATTAATTAATTTTTTGTTTAAAGTAAAGTAGTAAACATAACCTAGAAACAAAATGCAAATTTCATAAAGCTTCTTAAAAACATAACTGAAAGACAATAAAATATTAAATAATTGCTGAAAATATGTTAATTTGTAAAAATTACTAGATAGTTTTTGTAAATATGTCATTTCTGGTCATCCATAAGAGCTGTCATCAGTGCTTCTCCATAAATCAATAAAGTTCAAAGAAAGAGGAACCCATCGTTAAGAAATGCTTGGGTATTGGTTTTTATGCTATAAGTAATATTTATTTCAAATCAGATTAATTTAACTCTAAATTTTCTAATTTTAATCAAATAATGTGTCACAAATCTATAACTTAATTTTCAAAGAATTTAAAACCCAATAAACGTGTTTGTTTACAAATTTCTTAAAAATTAAGAAAATTAAAAAAAAAAAAATTATCAAGCAATTATTTGACATTCCAATCAATATAATTTCTATCTGAAATACACCAGGATATTTTACTTACCTGAAATAATAAATTTAATCATTTAGGTTTCACTTAAAACTAGAATGATATCTTCAAGAATGCTTTTTATTTTTAAAATTTAATTTTAAAACTTAGGTACTGAAAATTCAGTGGAGGTGCCTAATTTAGATATTTTGAATTTGTCATCTATCTCCTGCAACACATTGATTATTTTCAATGTCAAGATTCGATCATGATCAACAGGGCTGACCGGAGATCCATTCAGTGAAAAGTCTCCAACACAAAATTTGGCAAATCACTCTTAATATATTTTACTATTCACAATACATTTTTCATACACTGCACAAATCATTTTTATTTCAATCATATTTTTACCTTTTTTATAATAATTAAAAAAGCACAATGTGCCAAAAATGCTCTTATTTTTTCTCTCCATTTTCAATGTTAGAATCAATAAAGAAAAAATATACCACACACAATCATCAATGGCTAGGTTTTTTCACCAACAATGAAAAAGAGCCTGCATCTCACACACACACACACACACAAAAAGTCTGCACCAGAAGAGACTACTTACTTGTCAAATTCATTGCTGTCACCAATGCTGAAATGCATTACTCTCCACTTAACAGGGGAATATTTGCTCTCTGCAAAAGTGCAATATGCATTGATGACAATGGATGCAATTTTTTTTTCCATAGAGGAATTCAATGATATATTCCTACTTCAGGCATAATTTCATGCCAGATGACATTTTGCCAGACTACTACTACTCCTCACTTATCTATAATCAAACAAATGAAATTGTAGTTTATTTGTCTCTGATATGATCAATTAATCAACAGAAAATCAGAGGCATTCCTTTCCAATTGATACATACATACATCTCACACACGCACAAACAAGTAAGTAACCACTCTTTACACAAATTCAATGCAGAAAGTAATGAAGCAAGCATGTGTTCAATTGTTATAAAAGAAACTATTTGTACAGCATCACCATGTCAAATATTATGCCGTGCCTGTAACGACATAAATGGTCAAAATGACTGGAAATTAAAAAGTGGGATGGATGGATGGATTCATCCTTTTTAAAAATATCAGCTATGATAAGAATTTGAATTTATTTCATTCATTCTAGGAAGGTCTAATTGCCGATAAAATGTTATAATATTTGAGAAAATGTCAAAGAAGTCAAATTAGATCACAAAACTGTATGTTAGAATCTGCAAAGAATTTAATAAAATCTAACAATGACAAAGAAATCTTTTTTTGTTTAGTGTCAAAAAATTATGAAAAACCATGTTTATAATTCAAGACATCAAGAAAACTGATTTCTTCACTTTTGTATTGATGTAATTATAAGAATTTAACTTTGAACAATAGATTATGATTGTGTGTTTATTACAGACATTGTCCAAAATTTATCTCTGAAGCCCTCTTCCCAACATCTGTGTTGCTTGGTCAATATATATCATCTATCTTTCTGCAAGTGGCATGAACAGGATTCCATATATATATATATATATATATATATATAAATAAAACAGATGCACCTATGTTTATTTCCACTGTGCATACCATATTTTGTGTGTGTGTGTGAGGCTCTATGAAGAAAAGTAGACAGTTCAAAAAAAAGAAAGATAGATATATATAAAATTATTTATTTGAAAATTACAACATAAATATGTTATAAAATCACTACAAAAATAGACCAATCCTATGCTTGGGTATATATATATATATATATATATATCTATATCTATCTTTTTCGTTGAGCTGTCTACTTTTCTTCATAGAGCCTCACACACACACAAAATATGGTATGCCCAGTGGAAATAAACATAGGTGCATCTGTTTTTATAAACCACTTATCACACCTACTAACTTTCTATTTCTCATTATGCTTTGAAACACTTCATCTCTACCCTCGGTCTTTAGTCACCACCATCAGTATCAACTGAAACCATGAAAACAAAACAGCAACACTAACAGAGAGAGAGAATAGTGATCTGTATAAAGGAGGAGGTGTCTGAATATATTCTATGAGGGACAAGAGAACCACACCTAATAACTACCATTGTTCCTTTTATTTTTCTCCATCCTTCTGCCCTAGCGGTTTGGAGAAAGAGGACAATATTTAATGTGACTATTAGTCACTAAGGCGGTGCAGAACTTGATAGCAGTTACCACCAGCACTATAAAAAGAATTAGGTTGCTTATATTAACTTGGTAATGATATTCTAGAGAAAGGCATGAATCCAAATCTCCTTCAACTATAGCTCAATAATAAAGCAGCTGGTGCCCTAAATACTGTAGGGGCAATCTGAGAGGGGGGAAAAAAATCTGTAGCTTGGTAGTTTCCATAGCTGGACCCAAGCCTAGTTGATGAATACAGAAGCTTGTGCATTGGGCCAAAAATGTCAACAACAAAAAAAAAAAAAAAAAAAAACTACAACAACAATAACATGGTGACAAACATTGCTGAAGATGCCTTGTTACATGAAACCTATAACTACAACTACTACTACATTTCTAAATAGTGGTAGAAATGGAGCATTGTTTTTAAGCACTCCAAAGCATCTTCACATTATTGACAACTTCAATTTAACATTGCAATAAACTTGTATGAAAGAGAAGGTGTGAATGCAAAAACTGATCAAGTGTTCAAAGAAAATCAAATATTTGGAGGATAAAACTTACAATTCATTCAGAATTCTAAAAATAAAATCTGAAATGGGATTTTAGAAATGACCTACAGAAAAGCTAATCAAGATTGGTATATTTTATTTATTATACTTTGCTTAGCCTGATGAAGATTACCTACATATTCTGTAATTGGTTGCTAAATTCTTGTTCTTTTACTTAATATTTTTGGCATATTTTCATGAAAGAGGGCTGTTAAACAGCATAGAAAATTATATAAAATAGTTTTTTTTAAAAAGGAGAATTATGATTGCAATCCTTCAATACAACTTAAACAGTTACAACATTTAGCCTTCTGATTAAGGGAAATATCTCTAATATAATGGAGTTAATATAGATTTTAATAGAAAAAAATCTATATTCTTATGAGAGATTAGCTAAGATTATTAGTAAAAAAAATAAAGAATGACAAATTATGAAATAAGGTGAAAAATTATTAGTTTATGTTTAATAAGAAATCTTCAAATAATAACTTTTATGCTGAAGCATAAATTCTTTGAATTTGTATCTGAACAAAATTGAACCAAGATTAAGAAAATGTACAAGTAAGAATGATTTAATATTAAAACCTCTGACCAATTTCGAGTCTTAGATTCTTGAAAATTAATTATCCCAATTAAATAAAAAGAGTGGCATTCTTTTCCTGATACTATTAAAAACATTCTTCTGAACACTGAATCATAAGAGTAACTTCAATAGATTTAGTTCATCATGTTTTCACCATTCTGTATTTATCATGGGAAAACAATTAGATATTCCTTGATAATTTTAAAAGTATTGTTAAATTCCATTTTTCTGGTGGTATTATAAAGATCTGTAATCAGGTTCTTTCTTGAAAGATTTAATCCAGATATAAATTTAATGATTCATAATCTATGTTATTAATGTAACATATACATACTTGAAATAATTGCTTGCATATGTCAGTTGAACTTCATACTATTACTGAAATGAGTAGCGTTGATTGAGATATATTTGATTTATGAAGATGAATGAAAGGCTAATTAACAAAACATCCTGTAATTTTAAATCCTTCTGAGAAAAATCAACAAATTCATCTTGGCTGTTTGATATTGATTAGAGAAGGCTTCTGGCTCTCCACCCCTCACACTTCAACAAATCTATTCTAATGTTGAAATCCTAAGACTTCATTTCCTTCATATAATTGAATGCTAGCAGTCCATTTGAAATAGGCTTTCATTTGCAGGTATTGATCAATGATTAGGAAAAGGAACAAAAACCAAGAAATGGCAATTATCACTAAGACCAACAATTTAACAAAGGAGAAAGGAAACCAATTTGAAAGAGCAATTTCAAGACCAACCTACTTGACAAAATTTGCAATGCAGAGAAAACTTATATGTCCCACAATAATAATTTTTCCCCTCCAGATGAAAGTTTTGTTAGGCTCATAATTAATTAGATGAATTTCAGCCAAGAGAAAAATACCCTACACACTGGGAACGCAGTAAGGAAACTTGTTGGTAAAATTTGTAAACGCATTCAAATATTGTAAACCATTTCATTTCAGTGTGTGTATAACACATGAAGATTCACAGGGAGGTAAATGATGATAAACAAACAGAAATAATATGAAAAGGAAATAAAATTAGTATCTTTCACTTTCATACGAAGGGGAGGAGATGCTAAGCAAAAATGTCAAATCAAATAGATTTTTTTTATAGGACAAAATAAGGCAACATAGATGTGGAGATGAATAGACACAAAACATATTTACACTGAAATTTTAATTTCATGTATGCCATCAAAAAAATATATTAATTTCTGTTCTTATATTTATCATATAAATAAAAGAGAAATAAAAAATATTTCAATTCTGATCATTTTTTAATTAAAAATTAAGGACTTGTGCAATTTTATATAACCATCCAATTTTCGGGACAACATTTAACCTTGGACAATAATATTTTAAATTCCTTTAAAAATAAAGATTTCATTAAGCAATCAGAAACTATATATTTATCTGTTGAAAGGGAACAGCTACTTAAGTTTCTTTAATGACCCACTTGAGAATAATCAATAACTAAAATAAGATAGCAAAAAAAAAGAAAAGAAAAGAAAAGAAAAGACAGTTCCATTGTCTTAAACTATTTTTGAATGCATTAATGTTTATATCTCCCTTTAACTCAAAGTTATTAAAACTATTTACAATTTAAAAGAGTTGAGATTTTAGTTTTAGCTTCAGATTTATTTAAATTGTCAGAATCAATATTTACTTAATTTATCAACAAGACAAAATACATTAGTATCTGCTAAATGGAAATGAAGATTGTGGGCTGTTAGGTACAAGGTTTTGTCATCTCAGATTGATATAAAAAAATATCACTGAAAAGAGGGAAAACATATTTTAAATAAAAAGATAAAAGATTTAACATGCTATAAAGCATGCATTTTTAATGTTCACAATATTGTCATATAAATATTTACTATGGTTAACATCTCAACTAAATATTGGGATTGGTTAAAAAATTTGATTTTGCTGTTAGTGTTTGAAACATTTACTTTTTAAGTAAATTCATTTAAAAAGATAACTTTTGATTGTGCTGCAACAGCAATCATATCATGATCCTTACTGAATGATACTACATGATGATTTCAGTTAATCTGATAGCAATTAAATAAGGATATTACTTGAGAATTGTAAATGTTATAAAATAGAGAAGATTGTTAATATATCCAAATTGTGTTTTGAAAATCATTTACCCCAGCTTGGTTATATTTCTTCCATGTATGGCATGCACATAAAGCTAATTGAAATAAACTTACTGGACTTTCTAAACAAATTGTGACCGCTGATAAAAATTAGATACATTATACGACATAAAATGGAAACACAGCAAAATGAGCAACCAATAATGGTACCAAAGGCTGGTCTACATCAAAAGGTGTATAAGGGTGAGAGTGGAAGAGAGTCTTTTATATAAGCTCTTTTGAAAGACACAAATTATTGATTTGAACTAGTACTGAGCACAATATGACCAACTGAAAGTAGCAATCCATGAAAAGCATCGGGAATTAATTGAGACAATGTATAATACTATTTATCTTTTTAATCATTTCTTTGCAAGCAATGTAATAAAGTTACTAAGATGCAAAGGGAGAAAACATTACTGAGGAGAACAGGATTCAAGAAGACAGAAGATAACAATTGACAGGAAAGCAAGATGCAAGAAGAGAGTTCCACAAGTATGAGAGAAGAAAATTTGAGAACTTAGTTACATCTAGCAATTTCAACAATCTAATGATGAGACCTAGATGCCAATCTAGTACTGCATTTAAATTCATGAATTCAAGGTATCAAAGATATCATCAGAACAATTGCCTTGAAAATATTTATAGAAAAGTCATAAAGAAGATACGTTACAGTGACTGGAAAGTGACTGAAGTCTAGATACCAGGTCAGGACCAATAATATTGCAGATTCTTTGAATTCTATCAAGAATCTCTTGGTACATAGCAAAAGCACCAGATAAGATGTGGCAGCAGTATTCAATGTGCAGATGAATGGTAGACTTATAAAGGCTGAAGATAAATTCTAGTGAGAAACCAACTTTTCTAGCAGCTGACCTAGCAATTGATTTGATATAATCTTTCCAATTCATGTCAGCAAAAACATTAGACTGAGACAGCGCAACAAGTTACTCACTTAGAGCTTGGCATCAGCTGTGCTGATGGAAGGCCAAAAAGGTTCTGAAACATCAAGATAAGTTTTCATTTACCTACTATAGCCACCAGATATTTGTACTTTTGGATTACCACATATTTTAGTCTTTATTGAACTTAACTTTCATAGAAGACTGAAAAAGGCTTCTCCAGCAAGTCTTTAATCAAAAAGATAAAAATTCTAAAAGGGTTGAATTATGACACTGCCTAAAAGTTGTTAAAAATAATAGAATAAAATCAGTAAATATGGTTTAATGTTAAAAAAAAAAAAAAATTGTCTTATTTATAATTAATAAATCAAATTAACTTTTTATGTTACTCAGTATAAATTGCAGTTTCATTAATTATTACATTCAAAGAAACACCAATTATAAGAGAGTGACTTCTTTTTGCCTTTTTTAATTTCTAGTCAATAGAGAACAGCAGCTGTAGAATGGAAGTGAAAATCCAGGGAAGTTAACCTGAATTAAATATTCAGTACTTAGATTTGTTAAACAGAGTTCATTAGACTTAAGATTTCTAAAAGCAACAAAAAAGTTACATGAAATGTTTTTTATGTGCTAAAACTAATATTTTAACATTTTCCTTCTCTTTATAGGCAATATTTTTAAGTCAGTGATTTGTTTTTACAGAATATATTTTTGCTGGATTTTCACCCAAATTAAGACGCTTGGTGACATGATATTTAGGTCAAGAGTTATAACAGTTGAGTCAACATAATAGACATACAGCCACATGTGAATTGCTAGAAATTATGTTTTATATGTGATAGGAGAAAGTGAAAATGTAAAAGAACAAGTCAACTGCAAGGATAGAAACTACAAAGTAAAAAGAAGAAATTATAGCTTGAATTGATATACTTACAAATTATTGGCAAAACTGATACTGAAAGTAGAATGACATACAAAGAGAAATACAATAGGAACTACTAACACAGAATTAGCAACACACATTTTATATATGTAGGTACATCAACAAGAGAATACTATAATGATGGAAAATAGCATTTAATTTACAGATATTTTTCAACTGCTTCCTTTGTCACTGTACTTAATCCAGTGTTTCTCCCTAAATGGCATAGATCAACATTATATAAAGCAATTTCTAATGAGTTAATAGATTTTATTTTATTTTTAATACACTGGTAGACAAAAATAAACCCTGTTTAGAAAAAAAAAGAAAAAAAAAAAGGGGAGGTTCTACTGAAATATAGGTATCCACTAAAAATAATGTTTTAATAAATAAATATATATTTACAAACTTTGGAAGCAGTTTCCCTACACCAAAAACAAGGACAAAAGTCCATATAAACCTATATTTGCAAATCCTTCATTTTCGAGTTAAGTTTTAAAATCTAAGGTAGACACTGTTAAATGTACAACCTAAGATAGAATCCAAAAATACTTTTACAAACTTTGGGGGGCAGGTTCCTCAAACCAAATCAAGGTAAAATGCTCATATAAACATATCTCTAAAAGGCCATCATTGTTCCTCAACACAGCAACTCATAATAAATGTTCAAAATGTTCTCCGTTTGTTTCTACACATACATGCACCTGTCTGATCATTGACAAGCGGACTCTTTCAAATACTCTCACACAATGGTTTCTCAGGTCCCCCATGAACACATTGATGAGGTGTCTCTGCATTATTAATGTCTGCTGCATAAAGCAATTGTTTTGGATGGCCCCACAGATAAAAATCCAAAGGATTGAGGTCAGGGGAATGTGCAGACTATGGAACTGGTCCTCCCCTAACTATTCATTTCTTTATGGTAGATGTCAGCCAGTGCATTGTGACTAAAATGTGCTGCATGAGCCACATGATTAAAGTTGTATTACATTCTCTAGCAGGTCTTGAAGTGTGTTCAAAATAAAGTCCCTGTAGACAGCTCCTGTAAGACGTGCTGGGAGAACATATGGACCTACCAGACAGTCACCTACAATTCCAGTCCACACATTAATCACAAACTGATGCTGGTGTTTAGCCTGTATTGTACCATGGGGATTCTGATCCACCCAGTTGTCAGTTGTATAAATTTGTTATTCCATCTCTTCCAAATCTTGCCTCATCTGTAAACAAGACTGAAAAGACAGATTAGCAGTTTGTGCAATAAACCATCAGCAAAAGTTGTCCCATGATGAGTGATCAGAGGGTGAAAGGCCCTTCACATGTTGCAAATGATATGGATACAGGAGCTTCTCTTTAAGTACCCTCCATTCAGTACTGAGATATATAACATGCTAGGTCCACTTGACATGTGCTGATACCTAGGTCATCTCTGATAGTCCGTAGAATGTGTTCTTCGTGGTCAGGCATACAAGCGAATCTTGGTCTTCCTCAACCCATAGTTTGTGGTGCCATGGATTCTGTTTCAGCAACACGACAATAAAATGTTGGATGACTAAGTCTGGAAATGCAGCCATGCAGCTTCACATTCATTACCATTCGCGTGACCGTATATAAAAGTCATATCTGCCTGCTCACGATATGAATATGCTGCCATTTTTAAACAGAACACTTCTCAGTTAACTCACTACTACACATGTTAAATGTTGAAGACAGACTAGCCACAAATGTACATGAATGACAAATGTAACCTAGTCTACATAGCAACACAGCGCCATCTAGCATAAACTTTCTTTAAACTTAACTCAAAAACGAAGAATTTGCGGACATAGGTTTATATGGTCTTTTGTTCTTGTTTTGGTGTGAGGAACCCACCCCCAAATTTTGTAAAAGTATTTTTGATACACCCTATATATAAACAGGGTGTGAGGTGTAAATTGTCACCATTTTTATATTTTTAATTTGGCATCTGCATGTTTTTTTTTTTATTTTGTCAACTGCACAGGGTCAGTTGGGCACTGTCTGTGAGAAAAAGAGCACCATGACACAATTCACTCCACCAGAAATTTGGAAAGGGCATGATGTACTGCTTGGCATTCACAACAGAAGCTCCAATATGAACATTTCAGAGTGTTTAAGTGTCAATCTGAAGACAGTGTAGAGGATTCGGAAAAAATTGGATGAGTTTAATGGTGATTAACGAAGGTACGGCAGCTTGGAAAACTCACTCTGATAAGAACTCTCAAATTTGTTGGTGAGATCCAAGCCATGATGGACAATAATCCCTCCAAGTCAATCAGGTCCCTAACCAAGGAGACAGGAGTGTCTGGAGTTTCTTATCAGGCAGATAAGTGCATGAAGACATTTGATATTTCTCATACAAGAGGAGAAATGGCCAATTTTTATCCCAAGCCATGAAGAACAAGAGGAAAGACTGCACTACACAGCTTTTGAACAAACTCTAGCATCCTCTCCAACCAAACATGCTTTGGTTTTTCTCAGACAAGAAAAATTTCTGCCAAGTTAAGATAATGATCACACAGAACAACTGTTGACTTGCTGTGTATCCAAAAGATATACCAAGATTGATGAAAACTAAATATCCAAGCAGCAGCATGATGTTTGGAGTGATCACTAGTGATGGTGACAATATGCCTCCATTCATCTTCCCACAGGGCCTCAGGCTAAACATGGAGGCCTACTTGAGGAGGTAGTGCTGCCCTGGGTCAAGAGGGTGGCTGCTGGAAGACTATGTCTGGCAATTTCTGCAACCACATTACCCCATACATCTAGCCACCTAACTCCCCAGACTGCAACCCCCCATGATTATTATATGTGGGGCACAGTTGAGTGAGAAACCAACAAAACTCCTTGTAACACCAAAGATGAACTGAAGGCAAGGATTATGGCGACATTCACCAACTTAAACAAGGAGACTGTCCAGAAGAGTTGCAGGAGATTCCGAAGTCGTCTGGAGGCTGTGCTTGAAGCCAATGGTGATTTTATTGAATAAATTTACTCCTTAATATTTCAAAATATTTTTGTGTAATTTTAGTAAATATATATGTTAAAATGAGACGTCAGCGTTATTTTCATTTTTACGTAATTTAGATGACAATTTATCTATCGCACCCTGTATATCCGAGTTGAGATGTAACCTAGGTCTTGCTAATGATAAGAGTAATACCACTTATAACTGACCTTACCTTTATTTAACACACACACACTATATACATATATATATGCAAAATAAAAGAGGTGAAAAATTGTGAATGAAAACAGTAAAATGATTCAAAGACAGACACACAAGGTTAGTGTAGTTTAGATGGAGAGCAAGTAAAATGGTAAAAACAGTAAATGAATATACAAAAGTCTTCTTGGGAGATTAAATATTTGCATATTTTCTTTCAGCGCTTGTGGTTACCTGGGAACTTGTGATCTTGAACAACTTTTTACAAAGAAAGAAGGTTGTCCCTACTCAAGTGATTGCCCCCACTCCCCACCTCCTACTAAACTTATTCATATTTTCCCCTTGGTGATACTAAAGTAAACTTAGGAAAAATTATGAAGATGATACAAAGTGTAACAGCAGAGTCAGTTGCACTAAATATGGAGAAGAAAAATTATTGAAGAGTGAAAGCAAGAACATTTTTTTTTAAGTTTCTTTTTACAAAATTATTATTTCATTAATTTACATGTGAAAAGTTCAAATAAATTATTTATTCAGTGAAGCTAGCTCGGATATTCATGCATCTAACCCACCAACCATTATGGTCGTGCATCAAGGTCAGAAGGTCATTAGGGTGGCATTCTGTGTCATAACATTAGTTGATCAATGTAGGTGGTTGCTTGGTAACTAGTTCATCTCATTCCATGGCTAAGTGTCCAGAGCAGTAGATCATTTGTGAGCTCTTGTTTTCCTTACCAGCAGTGTCCTGCAAAGTGCATTCTGTGTTCTTCATAAGATTGTAGAAATATCAGGGATGGGTCCATAGAGCTGTGATTTAGTTGGATGTTGTCTCCAAGAGATGTTAAGTATAGCTCCCAGCATCCAAGTGTAAGTGCCATCAACCTTAGGGCTTTAGTTAATGTTTAGGCAGCATTCCCATCAGACCAGACAACAATCAGGCCAAAAGAAAATAAAATAAATTTAAGATAAAGTTTTTTCCCAAATAATTGAGAAACTTTTTCCCTTGTACCAAATAAAAGATTTAGTTAATTACACTGTTGTTTGTATCATAACAGTTTTGTTCCTTGAATATTTTATTTTTCTATTATAAACAAAATTACCATATATACTTGCATATCATGCAACCTTTAACAACCTAATTCTGAAGCTAATTTAACTACAGTAAATGGATATAGTGTGTTTGGTCAACAGCATAGCCTAGGGCCAGCAGTATATAGGCTAATTTTATATCTTGTGTATGATGCGACCCTCTTAAAATTAGCTTCAAAATTATGTCTTCAAAAGTCACATGATACGTGAGTATATACGGTAAATCAAGTACAAAAAGATATACATACAATGAGTACTATGTATTTTCTTGGTCAAAGAATTGTAACATGGCCTATTTAGTAATTTTTCAGAGTATTCTTAAAGTTTCTGTTCCCCATCATGTTCTCTCCACTTTTACAAAAAATTAATCATACTTAGTTCTTATTACAAATTCCTACAAGAAATACATATTCTTTATATTACTTTTTAAATTTTAATATTTCAGGTAATCTACAAATAGCTATTTACTATTCAAAATGAACAAATCTTACTGGATTTACTTTTGTCTCAAGAGTAAATCTGATCAGTTCGATAAAATCAAATTGGTAGCTGATCTCAAAAATCAACTACAATCTGTTGTTCACTGGAGCAAGGAATGGTGTTAATTTTAACAATGCCAAAATAAAACTGCCCTCAATTATCTGAGAGAACCCTTTTCACCTTCCATTAGCATGACCGGCACTAGCCTCCAGGAGAGTGACTTGTTGCACCTTATCAGGCTAAGGTTTTCGACTAACATGAAGTGAAAAGATTATACTGAATCAAATGCTAGCTCTGCTGCCAGGACAGTTAGTTCACTGTGTCATGCGAGACAATTTTTCTCACCCAAATCATATATATAAGCCTACCATTCATTCATGTCTTGAATATTGCTGCTACATATGGTCTGGTGCTCCTGCTATATATTTAAAGATCCTTGATAAAATCCAAAGAAGAATCTGCAATGTTATTCATCCTGACCTGGCATCTCAGCTTCAATCACTTTCCCCATTGCCGTAATGTAACTTTCCTGCACCTTTTCTACAAACATTTTCATGGTATTTGTTATGATGACCTTTCTGTTATGGTACCTAGTCATTATGAATTTAAGTGCATTGCTAGATTGGCAGCAAGGTCTCATCATTTTACAGTTGAAATGGCTAGCTGTAACCATAAGTTCTATGCTAACAGCTTCTTTTCTCACACTTTGTGGAACTCTTCCGGCTTCTTGCTTTCCAGTGAATTTAAATACAATGTCTTCTTGATCCCTGTTCTTTTATTGTTCTAGCTCTTTAATAATGTTTCTCTTATATTATTTCACCCTATAAACATACAGTGTTTTAGTGGCCTTGCTTGGGGTAAAATTATATATATATATATATATATATATATATATATATATATATATATATATATATATATATATATAGTAATGCTTATTCTTTAGTAATTGATATAAAAATAAGAAAAATTCAAGAGTTTAATTACAACTACTGGAATTTATCAGTACAGCAAATGCATATCTTCTACTTCTTACTGATGTTATCGCTGATTCCAAATATATACATGATAAAAAATATAGTTTTAAGATATGCTATATTCATGAGTTAAATTGTTCGATATGGCCTGATGATTGTATTTAAACTTGAAACAAACTGTTGCCACTGGTTTTTGATCTCAATAACCACTTTTACACACAGTAACACACACACACACGTTACTGGGAATGCATGCATGTATATATAAGAGAGAGAGTATATAATCTTTGTCATGTCAACTATATTTAATAAAATCATCGTATTTGTTTATTTAAAACCAACATTACTACATTATTTAATATATTTCATTGCTTACTTAATCAATTTATAACTTACAATTTCTTTATCAATTTTTTTTTCCTCTAAATTATAAAATTTTTAAATGGGATGTTAAAAAAATAAAAATGTATATTAAATTAAAAAGAACTTAAACTACATTTTAAACTCTGGTATTCCGAGTTAAAAGGCTTGGGGAAAACACTTTACTTGAACAGAAATAAAATGATGAAATTAAGCTTGTTATTTCTATTTACCTATATTCTCTAGAGTTCATTTTCCGTTATCTGTTAAAAGTAGACAAATTTTGCTAAAATAAATTAAAAATGATTCTGGGCAATAACAAGGATTTTTTTAAATGTATTTATGTATGAAGATGGACAGATTCAAGTTATTAAGACCTAAAATAATTGATATCAAAGATGACATAAAAAAACAAATTCTCAAAGTTTAGATTAATTCATAAATATATAAACATTAATTGAATAATAAACCTCATTAGAATTGAACATTTTTACCTTATCAAATATTAATGGTATCTTAACTTTTCCACAGACCACAAGCAAAGATTTCTATTTTTTTTTTTAACTAATTCAGAAAACTTGATCAAGATAAACATGTATATGTGTAAATAAACTTCAATTTCTATATTTGTTGCGGTTGAGGCTCAAACATGATAGCCATATATCCCGGATTACTGCTTACCTATATCACATGTAATCTAATTTTTTAATGTGGTTTTTTTCTCTCTTAAAACAGAAATCGGAATGTTAACATACATTTATATAATAGACATAAAACTTCTTGTATTAACATATTTGCTTGTATATGAATAGACAGATAAATTATAGACAGCCAAGTATTTCATTTTTTCCAGTATTATATCAGTCATAAAAAAAAAAAAAAAAAAAAAAAATAATCCCAATTTAAAAGCTACAAAATAAAATGTCCTTCTCCCTACTTAGCAACTTTCATTTTTTTTCAATGCATTTCATATTTTCCCAGTGGGAAATCCATAAAATATCAATGTACAGGATTCTGCTCTGGTGGCCAAAAAAATATTCAAGGGATTTAGTTGGAAAATTTCTTATGTTTCCTGCTAGCTCTGATAGATTTATCATTTGGTTGCTCCTGGTAACAAGTGTTCCACATACCAAATACTTTGCTGAGAAGCAAATTTGTTCCATTTCTTCAGTGAAATATTAATATCCAATGTTGCACTTTCTTCATTTAAATAGAAAAAAAAATGGAGCAGTTTAAACTGTCTCTTTTTATTGCTTCTTATGAACATGAATAAATAGAATGATGGAGTTCTTATTAGGTACTTGATTAGCTTTTTATACAGCTCAAAATATTGAAATATTTGCAGGGCAAAGCCAACTTTGACAAAAGCTACATTCATAATATAACTATTAAGAAATTAACTTATCAGGAATAATAATTTGCCAACCATCCATATGGCAGATGCTGAGAACCCAACAATTAAATGTTAACAATAAGTCACCGACATTCTCTTGTTAATCACAATCAATTCCCAAGAGTTTGAAAAGAAATAGAATTTTGAATACAAGTCATACATTATAAATAACCATTTTCCTTGGTTCTGATACAAAAAAAATCTTGCTGCTATAGAGTGAGTTTTGTTGACAGTTGCCTGCAGGACCAATGAACCATTTGACCTCTAAAACATACAAATTTGTTAAGAGTACATGTAATTGTTAAACAAAAATATCAAACAAATCTTTCTTTTAATTACTTTTAACACCATACAAGATAAGATTTCTATAAAAGCTAAGTGATTAAAATTGCTACCTTTTGATCAATTCCTTCCTACAAAATCACAAGTAACTGAAATATTTGACCTATGATATAAGAATATAAAAACTCAATTATAGAAATTGCTTTTCCTGCCATACAAAAAGTTAATTAGATTATGTAAATGCTCAACAAATTATGTAAGTAATTATGAATTTATTCTCTTCCTATTTCATAAAATATGCATTGCCTAAATATTATGCAAGTTGATATTTTCCTTATGAAACTGGTAATAACTGATGTTAGTAACATTTTGGCAGATATTTATATAAATTTAAAATATGAATTTCATCTTATATCTGCTTTTTATTAGAAATATTTGATGAAGTGATGTTTTTATACATTAGATATATTCATTATATTCTAAATAGATAGATATAATACTAATATTAATTTTTTAATTTCATATCTATAAAGATGGCCATTGATCATAAGATGTAACCCCAAAAGAGAAACAAGATTTTGTAAAGTTATTGATAGGAACACAGCATTAGAAATTGCAAAAATGTTGAGAAAATTAAGAGGGAATAAACAAGAAAAATGGATTAACCAGCAAAAAGTACTTGAAGTTGGTGCTGTAAATGTAAGCAGAGAAATGGTGTAGGACATTGGCTAAAGGTATGGAAGCAACCAAACTATCATCCCAAAGATAAATTCTTGAGTGAACAAGTATAGAGAAACTGATTTGTCAATAGTAATTTTTACTGATGAATGTAGAGCTACATTGGATGAACCTGACAGGTGAGAAAGGTTGGGCCCTTCATGGAAATAATCAAGCAACATGACTTAGAAGATAACAGGTGGAATAATGTTTTAGGTAACTAATGTAAACAATAAAATTATCAGTCTCTTCAAAGATGATGGTCATACAAGAGAATTATTGGTAAGTTCTTGAATAACATGTTTTCTTTAGTAATACATGCCATGAACAACAAGTGTAATGTTAATTAACACAGCTCAGTGGGAAAAATTATTTTCAGAAAAACAAAAACAAAAATGTAAACAAATTACAGTTAATTGAAAATAAAATCAATGATTAATAATTGGATAAAATAACTTAATTCCACAGCAAAATTAGTTTCTCTTGCAGCCATGTATACATCAACACATTCAAATTTATCAGTAAGTCTGCAAAAAAGAAATTTATTTCACACAAAATGTGTTTATTTTGCAATATAATCGCCTTATGAATCTACTATTAAACAAAGTGAAAATTTCAGATCAAAAATCAGTTAATAACTATAGATAATGCTAGACTTATTGATTCAACCTCATACTTACTTCCTATCAAGTAAAAATAGACTCTGAAAGAGTTGTGCATGCAGAGGAGTGGGGTTATTGGCACAGAAACAGAAATTGGCAAACTGAGTTCAAATTCCAGTTTCATCTGTTGCATTAATTTTTGTACTAATGCCCTTAGGAAAAGCATGAATCTATTCTCTCCAAGCCATGGGTTAAGTAGCAGGGTTGACCGATCTCTAGCCTTGTATGGCAACCAGTCTAAGAGAAGGAAAACTCTGAATTTCAAATCTTGGAGAAGGTAGTAGGAAACAACTCCACTATAATTTTCAAGGATGCATGGTAATTCACAGATAATAATGAAAAAAGAATTTGTGGAGAGCCATGATTGGATATGTTCCGAAGAGACATGGTATTAAAATATATAGAATAAAAAAAAATGAATACAAACAAATTAAGTACATAATACAAAGCAATTTCTTTGGTACTATCAGTTTATATTAGAGTTACTCAATATATAGTTTGGGATATTAATTATAAAGGTAATAAATTCAATTATAATAATCATCATGAAATCCTAAGTTGAAAATAAATTTAATAATCTTTGATATGAGCTAAAATAACATTAACAGTTTATCAAAATTTAGCAAGAGGTTATGCGGATAATTAGACAATTCCAAAGATAAAAAACAAATATTTTTTTTTAAATATTACTTTATTTACACATTTACAGGAAAGGGCATTTATCTTAACCTTTACAGATCACACATGAAGACGTAAAAAAAAAAAAAATTCAAATAAGAGAACGTTCTAAACAACGGTGGGAAAACCTTGACATTCTTATTTCATTTTTCTCAATTCTTTTATCAAATTGTTGCGGCACCTTCAGTGATTAGTTAATGTTCGTGATCATTTATCATACATTATAAAGGTAGAGCAGTGGTTCCTAAACTTTTTTTTCTCTGGGCTGCATTTTCAGAATGAAAATTTGCTCAGGCCTCACCAAATTTTATGTGATAAAAAAGTACATTTAAAAATAAAAAACAGAGGGTTAAAGGGAGATAGCCACGGATTTGAAAATGGAACATTATCATTGATAACTCTTTCCTCTAATTTGCAGACCCTAATTACTATATTCTTAATATTTGATATAATGCAAAAATATCACAATGATAAAATCGGTCAATAATTATTTACAACTATTTATACATGCATGCAATTTTACAAGTAATCCATAACAATATTTTAAATTTTGAAATCATTTATTTTTGGCATATTACTTTTTTGAAACTGTTTCTAAATCTTTGATTGAAAATCATTTCGCCACACCTGCTACCCTATGAGGTGCACTGCACTGTTTGGCAACCAGTGAGGTAGAGAATCAAAAGTGTAGTAAATATAAAGTCAAAATTATTATTATGCGTATATTAGTAAATTTGAAAGAAAAAAAAGATTTTTTTTTTTTTTAGTAACAAACATTTGATTAACAAATATCTTATATAAAATCTATAAAAAGAAATTGATTTTCAAAATATGTCAAGTTTTAAATTTAGTCTCAAATGTTTTTATGTGTGTGTGTGTGTATATATATATATATATATATATATATATATATATATTTATTTGTGTATTTAGGCAGCAATCCTTCTTTCATGCACATTTCATTAAAAACGACTGACAAGGTGCTTTTATTTAATTTTTTTATATAATTTCTCATGTGATCTAATAAAGTTTTTCCTTTCAGAGGATAAATTATATAAAAACTATCCGTGGATAAAAAGAACATTCGGACAGTTTTTATATAATTTATCCTCTGAAAAGAGAAACTTTATTAGATCGCACGAGAAATTATATAAAAAAAACTAAATAAAAGCACCTTGTCAGTCGTTTTTAATGAAATGTGCATATTATATATATATATATATATGCCGTGCAATGATAGCCTAGGGGTAGGATCTCTGACTGATGTCAAATCAGTCGAGTTTCAATCCCAGCTTGAAGCAATCAGATGTCTAGCCACGCTGAAGAGCTGTGATACAGTGAAACAGTCTGTGGATGCCTATATGCATATGCTCTCGGGAAATCCGGTTGAGCTCTCTGAAGAAAATGGTAATTTTAAAAACAGTCACTCCTACTGCTCTTAACGCATTGCTCTTCAACTATGAATTGAGCTCTCCTGGCTACTGGTATATTTAACATTAAAATTTCCCTTTCTCTCTGCCATGCAACAATAGCCTAGGGGTAGGATCTCTGACTGATACCAAATCAGTCGAGTTTCAATCCCAGCTTGAAGCAATCGGACGTCTAGCTACATTGAAGAGCAAAACAGTGTCTGTGGATGACCACACACACACACTACATTTTGGCTGTTGTAGACCTGGGTATTCTTCAGGTATATGTTTTAAAATTTAGGCAATGTTCTGTTGGGATATATGCATTCCTTCCCTAATTTGGGGTCTCTCGATATTTTTGCAAACTTAAATCTTATATTTCTTTTCTATTCAATAGCTTTCATGTGTTACTGCCATTTACACTTGGCCAATTGATTGCATTTATTTAAATATCTGTATAATAATCATCAAATAATAATAATAGGAAGCTCTGATCAGAAAAGAAATAGATTTGAGCTTCCAAACACATGCCAAAATACCAGATGTGACATTTGTAAGGGAACGTGTTCATCTGAGCAGAAAAGTTTAAATTTCAAAAAATGAAAGCCCACGTGTAGAGCATCCAAAATATAAGAAAAGAAATTAATGGGTATAGTTACGGAAAAAAAAAAAAAAAAAAAAAAAAAACAAAACAAACAAACACACACACACACACAATGATAAAACTTTACTTCCTCAAAATTTGATGTTTCTCATGACTTGTATCATTCTATTCTAATCAACAATATTATAATAAAGTTGTTGCCCACATATACCTTTGGGTAAATGAATTAATTTTAAAGGAGCAAAGTTTTTCATGGCTTGGGAGGAGGAATCTTGAATATAAGGAAGAATCCTTATTCCTCTACTATTGTCATCAAAAGCATTTTTATCGTTAACTTTCTGCCATAAGATAATTCCATGATAAAGACATTAGATCATAAAAGATCTATGACCATTTTTCTTTTACAAAAAATTAGAATGACAATAGCAGGGGAGGAGATATGTGTGAATCTTTATTTACCATTCATCACATCCCTCTTCAGTGTAGGAACTAATATAATTTAGTTCTATTGTATATCACCATACCACTCTGTTATAATGATTAGAGTGCCGAGTGTAATTAAAGTCCCACCAAATACTCTTATTGCAAAATCCATTAGTCCTTAATGCACTGCTAATGGTCTATCATTTTTATCATTTATAAGGATGAAAGGTCATTTTTCACCTAAGACAGAAAACATCTCTTCTCAAGTTCTTTTTAATTCTTTCATATTTATGAGGAGACAGTGGTTCCTTCTCTTTACCATTCTCAACTATAAATTCCTCATTAAAAGTTTTAATGACTGGTAAACGAATTCCAAACACACTTTCAATGACCTACTGTGGAATTTGTCCAGGTAACATTTCTAAGAATATTTACAGCCTGGTGACACTTTCCCCCATTTTACCTTTTTAACATATAGACAAATTATAACCTGCCATTGTCAGGATCACTTTTTAGTTGTGGAGTCATACTCTCAGTATATAATTCTATTATGAAATTATTGGTGGGCTTGTTGAACCTAATTCTTAGACCTTTACTGAATGTTCTTAGCCTGCCTAGACTTGCCTGGTATGTTATCAGTAACTTGAGACTTGAAATGAATGAGATTGCCATCTGCATTAGTTTATGTCTGTGCTTCTTGCAGTGTTTATGACCGATGTTAATTTGCACACACATAACTAAGCAACAGCATTTGCTGACAGAATTCAGGTATTAATGAATTGCTGCTTGCCAACAATTATCGTCTGAATGCTTTGACCATTTTCTACCAATATCCAAGGCTGGCACTAGAGGACAACCCAGTCAAGTACCAATTTTTTCATGTCAAGAAGTCTGTTAATGTCTACTGGCAAAACTTGTTTTATAAAACTGGCTTTTACTGTCATTATTTCTGGTGCCTATAAATTTTATGTTATACTCATCAATGAAGGCCGATTAGTTTACCAGAAATATTATTACTGATATTGGGTTCAAATAAAATTAAAAAAATACGCTTATGTTTTGCAATATATTAGCAGTTATACAACACACACACATCAGCACATCTGGAAAGAACAGTCAACAGTACTTTGACTAAGAATGTCAATTGTTCCTTATTAAATGATGTGAAAATTAAATCACATTTTTATAAGAACAAATATCAAATATATTAGATAATAATAATAATAGTAGTAATGTCATTTACTGATATACATAAAATTATAAATGAACATATATCAGAAAAGAGAATTTCTGCTATTAAAGTGCTCAATAGCAATCTAGAGCAATTTTTACTGCATCAGAAGTTAATTTGAATTCTCAATACTTAATGGCAGTCAGAGTTTTCATTTTCCTCACTCATCAGTACAGACAAGAGTGTATATATATATATATATATATATATATATATATATATATATATATATAGCCAAATAAATAGAAAGAACAGTCAGATTAATAATCCACAGTTCTTTAGCATTTTTTTTTTTTTTTTAAAGTGATCGATACAAAGTAGAACATAATATTATATATTATTATTTAAAAATATTTTTTTTTATTGCAACACAAAAATTTCCATGTTTCGGAACTAATCTACATTTTTTCACTTTTCTACTTTAAGTTAGATCTGTCTTCCGATTCGTCAAATAAGACGACACCCACAAAAATAATTTTGAAAACTTATCTCCCTCCTACTTAAACTCTTCAATATAAACTACTTCGCTTTCAAAAGTAAATCATTTTTTTTCTGAAGTTATTGCATAATTGCTTGAAAATGGAATAATAATTTTAGTTCTGAAACATTGAAATTTGTGCCGCAATGAAAAAATATTTTCAAATAATAATATATATATATATATATGTGTGTGTTTGTGTGTGTCCTGACAAAAGAGAAATCATGAAACTCTGAATCAACCTCTGATAAGTACTCTGTGTGTGCGTGTGTGTATATATTAGAAGGGGGAGCACATCGACATGGTATAATGGTCAACAATCTTGTCTTGCTAGACCAATTATGACTGAGTAGTGAGTTTGATCTTAAATGGATGCTCTATGCTTAGAAAGTCCCTATATATTAGACAGGGATGTTGAAAAGTTCTTGGCCCAATCCACCTCAAATGCTGACTAAATGAAAAAAATAAATATATAAAAATAAAAATATTAACTATTAGTGTTATAATAGTTAACGCTGACTAGTACATATAACAGAATATATGATATAATTGTTTGTTTAATGAAGTCATTTTCAAAGCTCTTAAAGCGTCTAATGATTTTGAAGTTTATTACAAATAAGAAGTCACTGCTTATTTCAGTCATATCTTTATTTTTCTTTTTGTATTTAATTGGTGGGGGGGGGTTAGAATCCTTACAATGGTAGAATGCAACTAGCACCTGGAGAATGCCTGAGGTTACAACAGCTGAAATAATTTTTATTAGAATCCCATCTTGATGGTCTGAGAATCTTTCAGCACTCCCTCGTGTATATCTATTCATTACATAAACGCATGACTAATTAAAAAATTTTCTGCTTAAGGCATAAAGTCATTGATTATTTTTAAATTAAATTAGTTTTGGCAATTTCTTCAAGAACCTTAAAAACATTTGTTTCCATTCAACACCACAAAGAATAAAAGACATTTAATTTAGAGCTTAGTGCAGCAGTTCTAATGATAAACAATTTAGCAAAATAACAGGCAACTCAAATACCAATGTGAGTAGGCGGCAGCTAGCAAATATTTTACAAGTTGTTTCAGCCCCCTCACTTACACACACATTTAATTTCAGCCCAAACATTGCAAACCTTGAGGAAATGAAAATGATAAGAGTTTATTTTTAACATTCAATTGCTTCAATAGTGTGTGTGTGTGTGTATAGAAGTTAGAAAAAAAAAAGAATGTTTACATCTGCAGGAAGAATTTAGAAACCCTTCTTCCCACATTCCCCTGGCGTTCAGTCCTAACTTCTGTGCTCAAGACCTTTTCTCAAAAAATGAATACAACTATATTCTGAAGAATTTCAAGCAAAGCTGTAAGGGTAAACAATAAAACGGATGTACTGATTCTCTCTTGGTTGCTGTCACATGCTATGAAGAAAAAAGTTCTGGTAAGTTATGCGACTACAAGTGGACTTACTACTTGGGGTAAGGAACATAGCTCATTTAGTAAAGTCCTGAAGTCTTTTATTAACTAAATGTTTAGTTTTAGTTGGGGAAAATATCTACCTTAACAAGTTTTATAAATCCATACTCATTGCTATTTCAGTCAATTATGTGCCATGCGTGATACACGCTTAGGTGATCATGTATCTTTCGATACATGACTGACGAGGTAGATTTTTTCCTGCAGTAAGTTGCCATTTCTTTCTGCAGTAGACCAGTTGCCATCCAAGGCTATAGAACCTGGTCTGAGCTGCTATTTAAGAGAAGAAGAGGATTCATACCTTTCCCAAGGGTATTAGCACGTAAGTGAATGTAATGGATTCAACTGGAATTCGAACTCGACTCCAATTCCTCAATCAAAGCCACTCTCCATTACTCCACCATGCCTATTTAGTATCCTAACATATTGGTATTTCTAAGCTTGTTTGACATTTGACTTACTTTAACAAAACTAAGTCTGGTCCAAGGTCATAAGTAAGAGCAAGCAAGCAGAATAAAACTCACTATAATTTGCAAGACGAGCATGTTAACCAGTGCATTATGAGCTGGTATCAAGTGGTATGAGTGAATTTGAGATGTTACCATCAAAAGTCTATGTCAATGTTTCTACCTTCATGCCCAATGCTTCTTTATGCCACCTGAGATATTACAGAGGGGATTCATTAAACAAATACATCAGAACTTTCATTTGCTAATAGTTACATTAAAAGGTGGTTCAGTAAATCCATAGCCCAACAGCATTAACTGCCATCAAGAACCACTAGATTTGGTCATGCATTTGCTTCCAAGGTCACATCGAGAAGTGGTGGTGGTGGGAGGGGGCTATTGAATAAACACTTCCATTTTTTTTTTTGTTAAATGAATATAATTTAAAAACAAAAATATACTGATTTTTTTCTATTGAACATCTTCATTTTTCTTTGATTGTTCTCAATTCCCTGGTGCATCTATAATACAATGCACAAACAAGTAATGAATGAAAAATAATTCTCATGACTGGCCCTTGTCCAGCCCAATCTGAATAATGCTTCATTAAATGAGATCCAAGGGAATGAATCACTGCCAATTACACAGGTCCACGTATCCATTTCTCATGTTAAATATATGAACTTTTAAGATTGGTACTAAAGTGATTGTCTTTAAATAGTAACAATAAAATTTTAAAAATCTAAGTTAAAATAAATTATTACATCTGGGATATATTTCTAATAATTTGTGTTTAAATCTCAAATCATACACCTAGTCAACTACTGCATTTTTGTACCAGTAAAATTTATGGTACTGAACATCTATACAAAAATAATGTTGCAGTATTTCAGATAGAATATATCTGTAAAAAGACAATATGAAAAGTTTTCCTTTTGTCTTTGTTCAAAAAAAAAAAAAAAAGAAAAAAAAGTATGTAGGGACTTTAAATAACCATATAAGATACCAAATTTTTATGGTGGTTTAAAATCCCTACATAAGAGTCACATATAAGGTGATTCGTTTTTCCAGAATTTGTTAATTTCACTCGATATTTCAGTCCTATTTAATATGTTATCTCATTCTTATTTGTCAAGTGTCATGACAAATGGTTACTTTATAAAGCTGATAGTAGCCAATCATTGCAGTACAAAGAAAAGTGCAGCCACTCAAGGCATTTCCTCAACAACCCATTTCAAGCACTTGCTGCATGTTAAATCAACTAATTCAGTTCCGCTCAACTCTGCCAGAAACAGGTATGGATTGGCACAGTTCTCAATTGGTGGACCTTTAATTACAATTAAATTAGATTTGGAAAGAAAAGAAAATAGAGAAATTTCTTTACCTTAGCTTACATTCTGAATTTGCATATTTTCTCAAGATGCTCATCCATAATATATATATATATATATATACGAGAAAGATAACCAGAAGTATTACAAAAAAACATTAATCTATTTGTTGCCATGGATGTGATAATTTGTTTTAGCAAGTTGTCAGTTCAGTGCTATAGACAAGATAGCTTGTCTAACAATTTTACAAGATGGCAGCATCACCTTGTGCAAACAGAAAATTTCCATATTTATTTTGGTGATATACAAACATTCACTGTCATAACTCCATGCTTTATGTGTAGATCAATATTTTAAGTTATTTTATACTTGTTTAAATTATTTAAATACATGTATATGCTGCACGGATTAGATATTCTGTTATACATATTCAGCCGATTTATGTGAAAATAAAACTGCCTTAAAATATACAATGTAAACTTTCTAATTCCATCAATATTTTATGAGGGAAAAACTGTAACAGGAGTTATGTTAGACAACATACTTAGTAACAAACAGGTTTAGAAATTGTAATAATAGCAAAAGCTGTGGTATCTATTGTCAGTTAGGTCCAGGTTTGCTAAGCCTAAAGGGTGTATCCAAATGTGCATAATTTTATACTTTCCAATCTCACATAAACCATTTATTAAAATTTTTTACCTCACTGAAAAAAAAATAAATAAATAAAAACCTTCACTTCAGCAAATATAGTCTGTCTGAATTTATGCAAATCACATAAACCTCAACAACTCGAATTTGCTTTGAACAATTTTTGTCAAATTTTAAATGATTAATTTAGACATCAAAACAAAGTTCAAGTTAAATTTTTAAATAGTCTGAACATGTTTTATGAAAGTTATTGGATTTATTATAAAAACTGCAGTCTGATGTTATACGAAATCAGAAAAATCACTTACTTCAGAAAGATAATAAAATCTACAGTTGTTCAACAACTATAATCAAACGAATAACAAACATATATGTCTTTGAAGCATTTATATCTTAATATAGCGACCCTTCTTAATAACAGACAGCAATCTATTATCCATTAATTTTGTTAAAGTTTTTACTTCAGCAGGTTCAATTTTTGACATGGTGGTTTTAATTCTTCCCAGAAGTCTGCTTTGCTGCCATATTGTTTGCCACCTTTAGATAATTTCATCTTCAAAATTGACCATAGATTTTCCATTGGATTCAGATTGGGATTGGGATTTGATGGAGGCCATTCCATTATCTTTTCTCCTGTAAACATTCTACACTCAAAGAAATTTCCAGTAACCTTAGATACATGAGAAAAAGCATTGTCATGCATAAATACACACTTCATTTTTAAACTGCGAGGCTGAGATTTGTACCACACAAAGAAAACCTTGTCCTTGAAATTGCAATAGTTGGCACTGTTCACTTTAACTCTTTCATTGATTTTGAAAGATTTAATAATGGTTTATTTGACAATTCCAGTTCATATCATCATACTGCCACTTCCTTGCCATTTTCTTTTAGCCTCATGTACATTCGCATCGAATAAAATCCATCCTTTTAGAATTTCATGTATTTCTTAGCCCAATGTGATGCTTTGAAATATTTGCTTTACTGCGGAGGACGACTCTGCCTAGGAGATTTCTTGACAAATCCAGATTTCTGAAGTATCCTTCTTGACTTCCTCAGTTCCAGTTTTGTCAAAGATCTGAGCACTGATCAAAAATGGTTGTTTCGCTATAACTCGCTTTAGTTTATGTTCCATTTAAGGTAATGAGTTCTTAAAGCCGTTTCTTTTGCAAAACTCATTTCATATCTCCAATATCGACATTCCCACACTCAATAACTTCATTATTTTGTTTGTCAGTATTTCTTAGATCCTTTCCATTACCAATGTTTCAATATATATCTATATTATGGGGGAAAAGAAAAAAATAGTTATTAGATTTCAGAGACATTAAACTAATATTAGTTTAATCTGCATAATAACTTCAGACGGCAGTTTTTATAATAAATCCAATAACTTTCATAAAGCATGTTGGAACTACCTAAAAATGTAACTAGAGTTTTGTTTTGATGCTTAAATTAATTGTTTAAAATTTGACAAAAATTGTTCAAAGCAAATTTGAGTTATTGAGGTTTATGTGATCTGCAGACAGAGTGTATAGAAAATCTAAAATGACAATAGCAAATCTAAGAGTTGATTCTTCAGGTGCAGTGGCCAATATTTTCCACCATCTTGTGGAAATTTAATACAGACAAGCAAAGCAATATAGTGAATGGGAAGAGTGCAACTGCCAAGAACAAGCATTCATCTACTCTTAAATTTAATTACATTAGAGAATATGGAGTAGACTTGGTTGTGAGCCTAACTCAGCCAGATAAAACTTTTCTAGAACCTAATAAACCTTATCTGGATCAATGGCCTGAAAAGAATTGAAGAGATTCTCTTCAACATTTAAAAAGCTCTTATCTCTGACCTGTGAGAGTCAGACGGATTCAGTTCAATAAATGCTATTTGTTTATAACTAAAAATCACTTTCCCCATTGAGGAAGAAAGATTTTTACAAAATAAGAAAACCATAATGCACAGAGATGGAAACAACAAGATGCGTTCAAATAGAATTTGTGCAACTGGATATGAAATCTTCAGAGGAATTCAGATTAAGAATCACTTCTGATGATGAATTAATTATTGAATCTGATCAATAACACGAATTTTATAAAATACTTGATGAAAACTTTAAGCATTAAAAAAAATAAGAACATGAAAAAAAAACTCCTCAGTGTTTTTTTTTTTGTTCCCCCTCCATCAAAATTCATCCATGCAATAGAGTTAAACAAAGTTAACAACATTCTTGTCTGGATAATATGTCTCTAACTTAGAAAGAAATCAAATCTTTGGTTGAATAAGTTTGCTCTAAATTGCTGCAAGTAGGGCATAGCAGTAGTTAGCTGCCTTGTTGCATGTCAAGATTTATAATATTGTTTCCAAAACTTTAGAAATAAAAAGCGGGGTGGGGGGTGTTTTCAAAATTCAAGAATACGCATCTCAATTATTATAACTATTCATTTACAAACCCACTTTTCATTGTTGTTTCAAATAAATTAATCTTCACTACATGAAAAGAAAAAGAAAAAAAGAAGAAAAATAAAGGAAAGTAAAGAAATGCCCAGATACATACAATCTTTAAGTATTATACTTGCTCCTATGTCCGACTGTTATACTTTTTCACCCCCAAGGATTATATGCTTGATCTCAGGCTCTTTTGAGCTGGGATAAGTCATGCTTTTGGATGAAGGAGGAAATTTAAAGAAAAAAAGATAGCGAAAAATGAAAGGGAAAATGTGTGTGTATAAAGACAGGGAGAAGGGATGAAGATGAAAAACAGAAAAACAAACATGCTTGCTGGTTCAAAATTAACAAATGACTAAAAAGCAGGTAGGTAGGAAGGAAAAAGTGTAAAAAAAAAAAAAAAAAAAGAAAAAAAAGAAAGAAAGAAAAAAGTGATATATTAAAATTCATTATAAAAAGAGAGATAGAGATAAAAGAAATTTGCAATAAAAAATCAGCTGCTAAGTGGCAAATTGTATATTTGTATTAATCATATATATATATATATATATATATATGTGTATGTATGTATACGAGAAAATGAGAAGATATAGGCAAAAGGTGAGAGAAGAACAAAGTCAGGAGATAGTTTTTATGAATGCATTTAAATATGAAATTATATATATATATATATATATATATATATATATACACACACAAATATATATGCATGTGATAAAGATAAAATTTACACAATACTCATTGTCTGATATTTATTGCGATGTATTAAATAATTTTTCAACTTCCATCATAGTTGTAAAATTTGCAATATAGACATTGACCTCTTAAAGGTAATCATTTACTAAGTTCTTTTTTTGTTTTCACCAAAAAGTAAATGTGAATGGAATGTCACTTTCAACTAGACAAAAACCATTTACCATAACTCACCTATTAAAAAAAAACTGTCATGCTTCCTTTATAAATAAAGGATAGATTTAGATGTCTTTTAAAATTGTTTGACAGGCAAGTGGTTATCTATTGAGAGACAGTCATCATTTATAGGAGACATAACAAGCAGACAAAAGGAACAAAGAGTTTCTTGCTCGCTCTCTCAAGTGTGTGTGTGTGTGTGTGTGTGTGTGTGTGTGTGTGTGTGTGTGTGTGTGTGTGTGTGTGTGTGTGTGTGTGTAAGAAGGTTCAGTCACTGATAAAAATGGAAAGAACTAATCAATACGAGGCTTTCTTGCCTCTATCCAACCATTTGGCACACTTGGTTGTGGCAGAAGTGAAGTAATGCATTTGGCTTTACCTTCCCTTCTTCATTGAATTTGCTAATAACCTCAGGTCCGCAAAGGCCTTAGGCATTTAGCTGTATGCTTGCTTTGGCTGATTTGTGCAATCAAAGTCGCAATGTTTCATATGACTAGTGTCTTATTTAGATCTTTTTTTTTTTCATTATCATTATCATATAAATTTCAGCTTATAAAGATGGTGACAAGATAAACAAGCACGATATTATATTCAAAGAACATGCTCATCATGTAAAAGCAGATAAAACATTATATCGAAAATAGTAAATATAATAAAAAAAAATTCAAATGGTTGGATCCATGCCTTCATATAAGCAGAAAAGACATTGTGTTAGCTTCAACCAAAAATTTATATCTCTTGTTCTATTTATATCTCAAGTACAATACGATCGAGTAAATTGGCCTCAAAGTACAGATGTCCACTTGGATAAGCTTGAACCCAAGCAAATCATTAAAGAATTATTCACAAAATTATCCTTAATATTTATCATATTAAAGGAATTCTATAACAAGAATTAGATGTTTATTTGCTGACCTATTAATTACAGTAAATGTAACTAGTTTTTATACTCTCCAAAAATCAGATTACTTTCACAAGTCAGCATACCCACCACCAATTTCATTATAAAAAGACATCAGTACTTGGATGGTGTGTGTGGTGAGGAGATACACGATTCAAGAATATCAAACTTTCAACAAGCTTGGATTTGCTACAATCAGCATTTAATCACAATTAACGATATATTACTTCTGCACACCCACCCTACAACAGCCAATGTCAAATGTAAGAATTCAAGTTTGGAAATTGAACAAAGAACAGCAATATGGAGGAAAATCTTTTCAAAGAAATGTCATGAAATTCTTGAAAATTGATGATTTTTTTTTCATCCCGCATATATAATTTTTTTAAAAATCAATAACTTCTTATTTAAAAGATTAGTTTTTATTTTTGCAGTAATAGTATTGTCGCTTTTCTGAATAATCAAAATATCAATCAGTTAATGATCTCAAGCAAAATTGCAAAAATAGATTCTAAATCTGTTAAAGGTCTCCCCCCTTGCCATTAAATGATAACAAAGGCTTCTGTTGTGATTGCTATGATGAAGCTTAAAATATTCAGAATATAAGTGGTATAAAGTCTGAAATGAATTCAACACTGGCCAAGTTGAACAGGGCCAAAACAATAGACCAGATGGGATTCTTACAGAGATGCTGGCAGTCTTATATGATTTTGGCAATGACAAAATTACAGAAATAATGATATATACGAGAGTGGTGATATACCTGAAGGCCTAGATAGATCCATTTCAATAGAGCTGCCTAAGAAGCCAGGTGCAAATGAATGTGAACTCCATCGGACAATCAACTTAATGAGCCTCATAAGGAAACCTATCTGAATTCTGATGAATAAAGCATGCACAAGAATTAGACCCAAAATTAAAGACACTGGAACAAGGAAAGTGATATTCATGATCAGAATGATATCAGAAATAGCAATACAAATGCAGAAGAATGTATACCTGTGTTTTATAGATTATGTAAAAATGTTTGATAAAATACATCTGTTAGGTAAGCTTGATTTATTTGGGAAAGATAGAATAATCCAAAACTTATGTGGACAGAAAATTAATTCAGTAAATACACAAAAATAGAAAGACTATTTCTATTAGATCTATGGGATTTATATGTTCATATAATTGGTACAATAATTTTGCTGAAACAATTACTTACGTTTCCGTATGCAGAATTGAACACTTTATGCCCCAAATATAAATTCTAATTAAAAAAATCATTTTAAAAAATAAATAATAATTTCAATCAGCAATTAATTATCAGTTTGGAAAAGAAGATCTCAAAATCTGCAATATCATGTTCTTATTTAATTTTTGAATGTTCATAGAAACTCCTTTCAAACTGTTATCCTCTGTATTAGACAGGCAAGCACTTGTCACTAAACCACAGTGGCTTATTTAAATCTAAAACAAAGTTCTGAACTCCAAAATTTTTTTTTTTTTGACAATCAAAATCATTCTTTGCATTGTTGATGATATTACAGTGTTTTGGCCAAATCATTTTACAGCCTTCTTCACATATATAAACTTGAATGAACAAGAAGGAATTTTTTTTAACATAACAAAATGGTGAACAAGAATTGGCAGCTAAGATACAAAATGGTCTTATTAACACACAAAACACAGATGATATTGAGTGATCTTCTTCAAGTGATTTGAATTTATATGTGACTGTTCTCTAATTTCTTGCTTCTTAAACATTAAAACACACACACATTAGGCTGAATCTGTATTTATATAAGTCAATATATATGAAAATTAAAATAAGTTGTATGCAAGAGCTTGTTTTAATTGTTCCTCATCCTAGCTATTTGCCAAGGATCAAATAAGGGTCTACCGTTTACTTATAATAGATTACATCAAGAACAACTTAATACCAATTTAAGAATAAAAAAAGTATTTCAAATAACATTTTTAAAGGAAGGCCTCAGTCATCCTGTAGATTTTAATGTAAGATTCAAATGTCATATATAAGGTGAATTAGGTAAAATTTCTTATTTTGTTAAAGCATTACATATATTTGTTCCATTTTGTAGACATAGCTTACAATTCAATATTTTCTTAAACTTTAATGAAAAAAAAAAAAAAAAAAAGAGTTGTTTATCTTAAAAAAAAAAAAAAAGAAAAGAAAAAACAAACAAAAAAAAGACAATTATTAAGCTTAAAGACATCAATATTCTAGAAAATTAGTTTTGTCTTCTAATTTATTGGACAGTTAAATGAAATTTTATTAAAAACTCATCTTGACACTTAGCAATCAATAGACACGTTTGGCCTTTTTGCTTATTGCTGCAGGTCAGTTGAATGGAGACAGAAGAATTCTTACACTTCATTGCACTCCAATTACATTAGCAGCTTGAGGAAGTCGGCAAATGCCGGGGATATATTTGATAGAAAGGCTAAAGAAATGTTCAATACCAGATTTCACCTTCTTGACCAAGAGCTAATCAGGAGCAAATGAAGCTTATTATAAGAAAGAAAACAATTAGCACACAAAATGATGTATCAATAAAAACGGAAATAAGAAAATGTACAAAAGGTCAGTATGAAGTCAGTCATTTGTGATAATGAGTTTTATCTGAAATGTATACAATGAGATTTTGTGTGTGTGTAATCATTGAGAGAAAATGCAACTGCAACACTGTAAATACAGCTTTCAATTTATTCAAGATTAAATATACATACAAGTAATATTAGAGGATTACAGTAAATGATCACATTCAAAGATCAATAAGTGCACAGGCTCAAAATAAGTGCATAGATCAACAGTTATCAAACTCCAGATTAATACACAAGGTATCCTCCTTGGTATTAACACAGACCTCTTATACATACGAATATACAGATTGCAAATGCCATTCTATAAGTACATTATTTCACGATTCTTGCACCTGTTAGCACAATACAGCAAGAATTGAAAGTGGGATACCTGACAGCATCAGACATCATTCTATACATGTTCAATGGGGGACATGTCTATTGATTTTGCTACCCAGAAAACATTTTTTAGAGCATGTTGAGTTGTGCAGACATTATCCTGTTGGAAGAGCATCTCATTTTCCTGTTGATAGACATTCCAGATGCACATAGTGCAGTTCAAATTTTCCTCCATAAACACCAAAGATGAGTGAGAGTTGTAACATGGCATCCTACACTATAATATAAAGCATGTGTTCTGAGTAAATATACTCTGAAAGATGTTGCTCCTGAAGACTGTCATGCATGCAAATAACCATTATTTGCATTAAGGTAGAAACTGCTTTTATCATTGAAAACTAGAGAATGTTATTCAATTCACAAAGTGACTCTCTCAGGAGTTCTGTTGCAAATAATTCCCAACAGTCCATATTGTCTCTCTTGGAACTACATTTGTTTGGAACTGCAGCCTGCCACTACTGTCCATACGATGCGTTGATCTTGAGGAGCATCAGTATAATGTGGCTGTCCAGAACCTGATCTACAGGTGTAGAAGTGTTCATTTGATTATTCTTGTCAACTCAAAGTGGCAGTGATTCGTCAGGTCAAACATGCACAGCACTTCTCTGAAATGATCATTCAACCCCTCTCAAACAACTCTAACTGAACAAGTTGAGCAGATGTATGTCCGTGGGATGAAATCCACTTGCAGTGGATTCTTTTACTACACTGTACCTTATTACAACATTCAATACCTTCTAAAGTTCAGAAATAGACAATATACTGGCATGAGTGTTACTATGTCACAAGGTGGCTGAAGACGAAAAATTCCATCAGGATATCTAATACTCTATAGCAAGCACATATTGCAGCCGAGTTAAAATTAGCATTGTCCTTCATGGTGCTGCAGTTTTTCCTATTAGTGTGTGTGTGTGTGTGTGTGTGTACACACACACAAACATAAAACTGTTTAATTTGTACTTATCATGGTCAATGTTTGACTGAGTACCATGTTAGCAAAGACCACCTGATAGGTTGAATGCTAGGATCATCATATAAATATGCAAATTCTTCTTCTCCCCTTTCCTACCACACAAAGTACAAAACTTCCCCAAATACAATACCAACAGATACACATGATACTCATTTTCATTCAATTGGTCTTAGAAACAAATCTTTTCAATGATGATTATTAGGGGAAGAGTAACATTAGTCAATTGTCCTTTACAATAATTAAAAGCATTTAGACGTGTTATACCAAACTTATCCTCATGCACAACCAACTAGGTCCAGGTAATGTTAAGAAAAAAAACATACATATTAAGAAAACATTTTTGACTAATTAAAGATTAGGATAAGCTATTAAAAAAGAAAATTATCATAAAGTTTAGGAGATTTGATTAAAAGATGTATGTGTCATCAAATCAAACCTTCAGAAAAAATGAAAATTGTTTGAAGAATTACAGATCTAAACTATATTACTATAAGTATAGCAATAATAAGAAAGAGTGATGAAAAGTTCTCAGCTTGACCATCTTCAAAAATTTGACGAAACATTTCTTTTTTGTATTTATTTTTTTTGAAGGTCTTCTTTCTTCAACCAAAAACTTTTCAGTACTAGAAAGAAATATTTATTTTGGTTGATATATATCCTGTAATTATTGTTAATGTCATTTTGTTTTAAAACTTTTCAAATTATATATATATGAGAGAGAGAGATAATAATATCTACATAATTATAACTCAAGAGAGCATAGAAATATAGATTGTGTGTCACTTTGCAAGCATAGAAATGACTATCTAAGTACATGAATTGATGAGGAAATGGAAACTTTAGATGACAAATTCAAGTCTTAACTTTTCAACAGGCAGTAAAGAAAAATTCTATTTTTATTAGAGGAGCTATAATGCTCATTCCTATTAACTACAGATCTAGAAATTATGGTTATAATTTAAGATTTTAGATTTTACAGGTTTAATGTACTGAATATTGTAGATAAAAAATCTTTACACACAAAAATAAACCAAAAACCAAAATAGCAAGCAATGAAATGAAGAAATAAAAGTTTAGCACATTATCCAGGATAACAATTTCATGTTACACAAATAGTCATCATATGACATAAGACTGGCTGTCATTTTCATGAGTCTTTAGTTAAAGCTCTCTAAATAAAAAAAAGCACTTGTTGAGAGAGAAGTGTCATCTAAAAATCTTCTTTTGATATTGCCAAGAAGTGGGAGCATTTTTTTAATGGCAATCACACACACAAGTCTTGAAGTGAGAAATAGCATTTGTTGAAAATATACAAATGTGTAATGCCTTATTTCCTCTCATGATTGCTTTTAATAAAAAAATTAATGAAAAAGATTTGTCACTCCTGGAAAGACACTTTAAGATCCAGAAGAAATGCACACTAGATGCCATCAACAATAAATAAATAAAACATTTAAAGTTGAGATATTGGGCTTGTTCAACATTCAGGCATTTACAAATGAAGCCAAAAACTTAACACAGCTGCATCTTTTTTTATATATTAAGCTTGATGAGATTTAAATGCAGTAAAAGATGATAATAGCACTTTGCAAAAATGATTAATTTCTTTTTTTCTGATTATTTTCAACATCTTTAATATCAACATATGTATATATTGTCTTTATCTAATTTACAAATAGTGTGCTTCATTTTTATGTTAAAAAAGTGAATGGGACAAAAGCCATTGGATATAATTTATGCATATTTAATTGATTTATCTTGCTACTTACTGATGAACAGTTATTTCTGCAAAACTGAGTTGGAAAGTCTTTGAAATTTTTATAATTTATTTACTATATAAATGTAAAATTTATAAAGAAAAAAAAAATGTCACGTTTTAAAAATATTTCAGTTTAACTATTTTACTACCGACCTAAAAATAACAAAGATATTTTTAATAAAATTATCTATAGCCATTGAGGAAAGCTTACTTTATTTGGGATAGTATTTTTTTTTTTAAACTTTGCTTCTAGGTAAGATTTTCTTTTTTTCTTAAAATATCAGTTTTCTATTTTAAAAAATAAAGTTAAAAAGGGGGAGGGATTTTCTAAAGTAGTTTGAACACAAGACTTAACAGTTTCCCCTGATTGATGGAAGCTATTAAATCTTGAATTCACTAAGCTCTCAAGTCTTGCTCTTGAAAAAAATCAAAATTCATGCTTTCCAGAAATAACATTTTCACATCTTTTTTTTCTCTTCTCTTTCAACAAACATAATATATATATGTGTGTGTGTGTGTGTGTGTGTGTATGTACACAGTCACATACGTTTTATCACCGAGTGTAACTGAGAAGGAAAATTTTATAATTTTCTTTTATTCAATGTTTATTTTTTTAATCTTAGTTCTCATAAAAGGAAAACTGTAAAACAACTAGAGAAACTGAACAAAAAAAAATTTATACAATTTTCCTTGTCCGTTAAATCTAATGAAGTATGTAAAGATTGCTTCCTATATATTAAATTACATACATACATGCGTGTGTGTGTGCGCTTTGTATATTTTATTCATTTTATAATTCTTCACACTATTCAGGTTTTACTAGAGCCTAAGTGATGAGGGAATTGTCTAAGAATTTCTTTTAAAAAATGATTTTGAAGTTTTTTAATGTTAACATTTTATACATTTCATCGAACTAATGTGTGAAGTTAAACAGCAAAAAAGAGGATTTTTCTCAGCAGTATTAAGAAGATTACTGCTACAAAATAAGCTTTTTCTTTTTTTTTTCCTCAAATTTTTTGTTGTTAATCTGAATTTTCAATACTAAAGTGAGCTAATTGCTGAATTTGAAGAAATAGTAATAACTGACAATTGTTGATTCAAAAAGGCATTTATTGCAATTAATTTATAGAGTAATTTATTTTTTACAATTATTTTTATGCTTTTGGTATGTGTTTAGCAATTGTTTTATTTTTAAAATGTTTGAAAAAACGGGCTAAAAGCCCTAAGAATATCATATCTTACAATACTTTTTCTTTTTCTATTATTGCTTTATTTTAAAAAATAGCTCTTTTCTTTAGATAAAGTTTAAGATTTTTTTAAACACTAATTTTACCATTATCTGTTTAGCAAAGGACAATATGCGTCCATAATTTGCCTAAAATTCCAGTGAGTTATAAACATAAATTTCAACTGACAAAGACAAATAAACGATATTCCTCAACACAGTGCAAATAACCAATACTAAATTCTTCTTACATTGTTCAAAAACAGAAATCAAATTAGAATTTGCTGAAAGAAAAAAAACATTGAAATTCATAAATTAAAAATTGTTTTTATTGAAACTCGGTTTTATTACCAGTTTTTATGAGAAAGTTCCCATTGTTATTTTTCCTTTTTAAAAAGATCAACTCGTTAACCAATAGCTGTCATTTCCTAAGAAAAACAACTTCAATTTTTTTTTTCATTTGATAGTAAAAAGCTAGAATAAATCAAACAGCAAACAAAAGTTAAAAAAAAAACAAAACAAAATGAGAATTTTTTAAACAAATTGAAAAAGAACTGTGCAATAATAATACACTCAGTGTTAAATGGTAGCCTGAATTTGTTTAAAAAAATGAATTTACTTTTGGCAGATGAATGAAACTGAAAAGCTATTGTTATTGTTTGAAGATCATAAAAGTAAAAATATAAAGGTTGATTTTTCTTTTCATTTCTTCTTTTTTTATTAAATAAAAAAATATTTTAATATGGAGGATGTATTGTACGCATATGCATTGCCTTGTTGCCTAAAAAGTGACAATTAGTACACGTTTTCCAGAGGTAAATATTGCTACATTTCAAGACTCTCTATAACTAAAAACATAGATAACCACCACGCTGCCTTCAGAGGGATTTCTGTTGTGTGTGTGTGTGAGAGAGAGTATTGGTCCCACTTGCATCCGTAATGCGGTCCCAGGAATATTGCTGCCATGCCAAACAAGGCAGAAAAAGAAGACATGGCCTTGGTGTGAAGGAAGCCACTATTTTGCTGTCATAAACAACAACAAGCAAGAAGAGGTGGTGAAGAGGATAAACAACTTTTGGAGGCTAAAAAATGAAAATATTTTAAAATGTTGAAAACAAAAATAATCTGTGGAATGGCATAAAAAAAAAAAAAAGAGATGTGCGGGTGAATATGAAGGGAAATATTGATTTTCACTAAAACATTTTCTCTTTCGAAAGTGAGGAAAGGACAAGAAGAAGATAGAAATCATAAGAAGAGGAGCAGGGGAACGGAACCAGTGATAAGAAGGCTGCGATAGTTAAAAGCGGTGGGGGAGAGAATTTTGGGATTCATAATAATAATAAATAATAATACGGCGAGTATATGGTATCAGCTAAATATTAATAATCCAAGTAAAGGTGTGATGATGACAGCTGATAAGAGTAGTAAAAATAGAAGAAAAGAAAATTCAGGACTAGTTTTACTTTAATCCTAAGATAGAAGCTCAAAAGAGGAATCGGTGTGTAGAAGAAGAAGATGCAATGAACTGAATAACAAAGAGTTGGACACGGGTAAACTAAAAACACGTTTTCTTCGCCTGCTTCCAATTAACGACCAATGTTTTTCCTTCTTTCTTTTGTCACAATTAAAGTTAACTCCCCCATTAATAGTGGAATTGTAAAATTCTGAAAAAGAAGAATATAGATGTGCGCATATGAAGTGATGAATGAATGTTGTTAATGTTATGGAAGGACTTGTTCCTTACATTTCATTTGATGGGGGGGGGGGACAAAAAAAAAACTTTGTTTAAAAAAATTCTTTTTCAGAACTTAAAATTGCACGGGTGCTCACTTAACGCCAACGGGGTACATTTCAAAAACGCCAAAGAAAAAAAAAATGTAATTTAGTCAAGGAAAAGGAAATACCAAGAAAGATTTAAATGGTAAACTAGAAACCTTGTGACAGTCAATAAAATGGTTACAAGCAGCTAACTAACACTTCAGATTGAAGGTCACACATGATGAAAGTTCCACACTAGTGGTTGGTTGATGAAGCTCACAAGAATAGTCTAGTTCTCTGGAACTGGGCCAAAAATCTCTCAACCTTGTGCCAGGTTTGTGAAAGTAATAAAATACACAGAACAAAGTAGTTGATAAAGGGATTTTTGCAGACATAGCTCAGAATGGTAAAAAAATATTGATTCTCATCATACAGGGTTGGCTACTGATCGGCGGAGAGGGGGAGCTAAATTTAAAACCAGGCAATTATTACTTAAAAATGCTTCTTTTTTTTTTTTTTTTGCTGATAGGTACTATCAACAAAAACAAAAAATTTAAAAAATAAGAACAACGAAAAACTAAAAATTCCTTATAAATAACACATTCCAGTAATGATGCCTTAGAAGGAAAAAAAATAATTTAAAAAGCTTTCCCTTTTTGTTTTTAGATGACCATTTTTGTATTTTTATGTGTTATCCAAGAATGGCAGACTAAAAAACAGACAAGTGTACTCAACAAAGTAATTGCATTGCGGGCCACACATTTTTCAAGACTCAATTAAAAATAAAATTGGGTCAGAAAAGGCATCTTATTCTTACCAGACATTTAAAATATTAATTAATTCCTAACAAAGTAATTAATCAGTTAAATAAAAATTTTATTTAAAATAGTATTTTAATTTAAAAACGTTATTTGTTCCTCTTTTGGTAAAGAAGAGAACTAAAAAGACTAAAGAGTATTGTAAAAAAATGTAAAACATCCCATTCCTCAACAGTTCAAAATTTTGGATATCTTGATGCTGAATTGTAGTCAGCAAGCTATTCTTCTTCTTATATAACGAGAAAGTTCAACAAAGACGACTAGGAGCTCTACACTTGTGACTTTGTATCAGATTGAGCTTTAAAAATGTAAAAAACTGTACAAACTACAAAGCATTTTAAAAAAATTATTATATATTTAATTTATTAGAGAATGGTCTTATGATTTGAGAATGCGCTAGAAATCTAAACAGAAAAAAAAAAAAAAAATCATGTAGATAATTTGACTCCTGTTTAAAAAAAAAAAAAAAAAAAAAAATGATCCCCGCCGCCTCATGCGCCCATCGCAAACTGTTGATTTTTTTTTTTTTTAAACCGAAGACTTTTTTGTGAGAAAATTTGCAGGAAATCCTTAAATCGCCCCATTATTAATCAATTGAATTTTCTCTTCATAAATAAATCTAGAAAATTTCATTTACAATTCATTTATTAATAAAATAACTTGGGGTTATCTCATTTTTAGAATTTAGCGGATGATTTTTTTTATTCGTTTGCACACCACTACTAAATTACCTCACCTCATATTCTGATAAATAAAAAAAAGAAAGATCTATCATTTTTATGATGTCTACTCTGAATATGAGGCTAGGTATTTTTAGAATACCATGGTTTATGAAGACATTCAATTACTAATTACTATTTAAAACTCCCTCTTCTTGTTTATTAAAATATTTATTTACTATTTGAATTAAAATATTATTTTTCTTCATTTATGACATTTGGTAATAATTCTATTATTAATTAATTAAGTAGCAATAATATTTTACTTAAAATAATGAAATACATTTTCTTTACACTTTTTCCTTCCTACTCTCAAGTCAATTCTTAAACTCTTCTTAAGCTGACTTTTTCCGACAACCAAAGCCCGTTAAAAAAAAAAAATATGAACATTATGTCTGCAAGCAAGTGTTAAAATTAAAAATGGTTGTTGTTGTTAATGTTAACGTTTCGTTTAAGTTTCACCTAAAGAAATGTTTAGAAATATACATTAAAAAAAAAAAAAAAAAAAAAAAAAAGACACTTTGCCAAGACAGATCTTACTACATATGGAGTTGATTGAAAGTCCTACTTTAATTTTTACCCAGTCATTAATAGAATTAGATCCTGATTACTTTATAAATGTGGTCTTGTGCCAAACTTCAAAGAAAAACAAAATAAAATTTTCATTCCAAAAATGTCATAAGTTAAAGAAAAATCTTGAGAAAAGTCTTCAGTTCTTACAAAAAAAAATTTAAAGAATTTTTCTAAAATGTTTCTTTTTTAAACCTAACTTTAAAAAAGAAACATTTTAGAAAAATTCTTTAAATTTTTTTTGTAAGAACTAAAGACTTTTCTCAAGAGAATCTTTTAAAGAATTTTATAAGTAATTCCTGGCAAAAAAAGACTTAGTACAATACTTCTTGTGGTGGCCTGTGGTTCATTTAGTTTTTTTTTTCTAACTCCGCCAGTAGTTGGTAACTATGACAAATCGAATTGTCAACCTTGAATGAGTATTCCTTACAGTCTGACTTGGGTACTTGTAAAATCAGTAATCGACTCATTTTGTAAATAGAGATCACAAGACAAGAAAATACCAAAACTTAAAAAGAAAAAGGCTTTATATTTAATAAAAGTCCAAAGTCCATTCATCATTTAAAGTCCTTTAAGTGGCAGCTATAAATAAATAATTGTCAAACCTTCAAGAAAATAATGAACACAACAAGGATCAACGAAGAGACACTTACTTTTTAAGCAATATACGACGAGTCATGACTTAAGTAAGTTTTACTTTTTTTTTTTTTTTAGAATCAGTGTTTTTGAGTTATTCTAAAATCCGAGAAGTCATGTTTTTTAGTTCTTTTGTTTTTTTCTTTAGGACACACACACACACAAAAGGATTGAGTTGAGTTTGAGAAGTTATAAACAATCCTTTCGGTGATAAATCATCACAAAAAACTAAAAAAAGTCTGAAGAAAATAAGAATGGTTGCAGAACTAACTAGAAATGGTCTTGTTTGAAGGTTATTATTAACTGTTGTCTTGAAAATCTAGGAAAATCCTAATTGCTTAAGTTATTTTTAAATGACGATGGATTGATTTTTTTTTTTTTTTGATTTTAAAAAAGTAATGTCTTTTTTTGTTTGTTTAACGAACCTGTTGGAGCTTTTAAAATAAAATCCAAAGTCCATTCATCATTTAAAGTTTAAATGAATGGACTTGGGATTTATACTTGTGTTGTACTTTACTTGTACACTAGGTTGACGATATTAGGGGAAAAAAAAAAGTACCTTTTTTTTTTCTTTTCATTCTAAGGAAAAAATTCTCTCTGAAGAGTAAAAACGAAAGCATTTTTTTTACCATGACCCATATTGCAAATAAATATTCCAATTGAAGTGTTTCATTGAAAAGAAAAAAAATGACCAGTGTAAAACAAATTCAGAGATTAAATAAGAAGCTGCATAAAGGACTGATTTAAGTTAATGTAGGCATGAGATTGGCGTTGGACAATGCATTCTTTCTTTCTTTACTAAGGATTGTTTTTAAAAAAATTATTTAATGATCCTCTCCATTACGAGGGTTTTTTTTTTTCTAAAAACAATCGACGCATTTATAATTTCAAAACCAGTGCATCAATGTCTTAGAAAAAAAAACTAAAAAAAGTATTGTTTGCTATATGAGACAATGACCAGGTAAATTACCAAAAAAAAAAAGGTGAAGCAATTAGCAATTATTAAACGCTGCGGGTGTGTGACATGAAGCAGGTTTGTTTTTAAATCATTGGAAGAAAAAGTTTACTTTTTTTCAATTGAAACAGAGATCGGTTCAAATAAAGGTTTAAAAAGAAACAAAAAAGAAAGACGAAACCAGAAACCCAGCACGTGTCACGTTTCTTTTCCGCAAACTGACAATTTGCGGAAGAAACAGAGATTTTTAAATTGACAATCTGTTGGGGCGGGGGGTGACAAATTAGTCGTATGTTGTGGCTGTCACATCAAGTCTGTTTTTCTGTGACAAAGCTTAAAAAAAATAAAATAAAATCAATGCTTCTCTAAAATTTTATTTAGGAAAAGAAAAAAAAGACTGATAACTAGAGTGTATGTCTCTACACACTAACTTGTGTTTTTTCTTTTTAGCATCGCATTAACTTTCAACAAGAAAAACACCAATAAGGTTTTTTTTTAGTTTTTGGATTGCTTTGTTTTCAGGATTTAAATTTTTAATGACACGAAAATAAAGAAAGGATGATCAGCTTTTTCGTCTTAAACAAAAAAAAAATCTGAAGCGCTTAAAAATAATGCACACAACAGAAAGTTAAAAAGAAAGAAAGAACATATATTGACCCTCAGTTTCAACCAGGAAATGAACTTGTTAAACAACTAGACTTGAATGTAGACAAAAAAATGGTATATAGAAGAAGATAGTCTTACAAATGCTACTTGAATTAAAATGTGTTCCTACAATCGTCAAGTTTCCCCGGCACATAAAATTTTTAGTTTATTTATTTAGGAAGTAGCAAACAAAACGAGAGAAAAGAAGAAAATGAAAAAAAAAAAGCCACCACTATAAATTATCTCTTGTCTACATTTCCTTTTTATTTCTCTTTTGTTCTTTTGTGTTTAACTTCTTTTATTTTAAAGTATATTGTGTTCAGTTAACAGTTTTTAAACAGAAGATAAATAAGAATTAAAAAAAAAAACACTCGAAGGTATATTTTTGCTTGGACAACTGGGCCGGAGATAAAACTCCTTTTTTGTCGGTTAGTGTGACTGGAAGGAAAAAGAATGATAAATACTTCTTCGCTTTTATCATAAAGCTTATCAATTTCTAGATTCTATGTTTGTTCATTCGTTCTTCTTAAAATATTTTTCTTCTTGTATTCACATCTTTTTCAAGACAATGCTTTATTTCCATCAGTAAAGCAACGGTAAATTGTCCCAAAGGCACCTGAGAGGAAGGAATTAAATGTTAAAGAGTCCCTACAATCGACCGACGATAAATAAACTATTATTTTTTTCTCATGATTGTTTTAAAAGCTATAAAGCGAATAAACATTTAAAAAAATAAACGAAAGGATTAATTTTTTGTTTTTTTTTGTTTTGTTAAAATAGTTTCCTTTGTTTATTATTCTCATTATTTAAAGAAGAATTTATTTACTGATAAACACTTGACTATAAAACATCAGAGATGTCGTCTGAAACATGCACGTAACAAAACTAATTTAATTCAACCTATCTCTGAGCAAAGGTGCTTTATTTTTCCTGGTATATACTGTATTTCATCGTCACCAAAAATATCTATAACACACGTTTAAATGCGTGTATATATAAGTATAATTTTTACTATTATTACTGCTACTTCTCGACGGCGGCGATGTCCATTTTAGAGAAACACAACACTAAAAAAATAACATAGACGCCTGAGAGAGAGCTTGCATTTTTTTTAAGATACGAGATAACATTAGATCATTCTAGGTCTTCTAAAGAGAATTTCTACTAAAGGAAGCTGCATAGATGAAGTTATTAATCAGATAAAAAAAACGTCCAACTTACGTCTGCAGTATAGATTCAGCAAACATAAAAGCCATCCACATATAGGAGCGTTTGAGTCGCCATCACTGTAACGAGGGGAGATAACTCTCACACAGTTACATCTTGATGCCGTGCCAATTTCAGAAAAATTCCTAATTCCAGGCTTGGTTAGTGGTGGGGTAAGACAGCTGGCTAGTAAGATACCTGAAATTCGTTCCTTAATTAAATGTACTCATCACCATTAACAAACCTAAAAGAAAAAAAAACGGTTTTTTTAGCCTGAACAAAAGAATTAACATTTTCAAAATGCTTTCTTATTTATTTCTATTAAAAGATGTTTTGTTTTTACTGAAAGAAATACATTTTATTTTTAATTCTTAGAAATGTACCTTTTTATTTAACAATATGACAATTGTTAGTTTTTGCAAGATCATAGTTACGGCATGAGTCTTTGTGTGTGCCTGTAAGTTTTGTTTTGAGGAATTTGGCTTAATTTTTAAAGCAGAATAACAATGAATAGTATTTTTTCCTTCACCAGTTGCTGAAATAATGAATCTCATTAACATTATTCCACCATAGAGAATAAAAAAAAGTTTAAAATTAAACCACAACTAAAAGGACCGTCCTTCAGGTTTTGTTAATATGCATAAATGCAGAGGGTAAAAAATATCATTTGTTTTCATTTTAAATTTATTTATGCCATCAGGGAATATTTTGTCAGTTATAGCTACATTTGAGATTGCATATTTTCATGAACAAGACTGACAATTTGAAAATGTTGCTCATTATTTTTTGATCAAATTAACTGAAACAAAAAAAACTGTATTTTCTCCTTTTCTATCAAGACATAAAATTTGGAAGGCTTGAAGTCAATCTGTTTATTACTTTGGAGCATATATTGTACATTTACGAGCATACATATATATATATATATATATATATATTAGGAAAATCAATGACAAATTGGGAAAAAAATTTTAATGTGACATATTTTTTTCCTTTAGAACTGATCAGTGATGTTTATGTATTATGCAAAAGAAATTCCACTTTATCATTGATTTTCTTTACATTCTTCTAGTATATAAAAAATTATGTATTTTCTCCTACATATATATATATACTAGTTTAAAGGCCACCCAATAGGGTGGCTTTTAATTTCCAAGTTATAAAAATTGTTATCATACAAAAAAATTTGTTGCAAAAAATCATGTAAAAAAATTGCCAACAACAATCGCAGTGATGAAAACTTGGGAATCCAAAATTTCAGGATTGTGGGTCCGGATCAAGCCCAGAATGTTTTTAATTTGCTCATGGAGTTGGCCTGATTCCAAAATGGTATATGTTGCGCTATGTCCTCTAGGAATAAAGTTGGAAAAATGTGACATAGTCACACACTGACATTCACATTTATTATATAGATATATTCTGTTCCAGCATTATATGCAAATAAAATTTCTGAAATTATCCTTTGGTTGACTGCATGTATTGTCACAAATTTTTAATAAAAGGTTGGTAGCATATTCATGTGCACCAATGTGCAATAAGAAGTGGATCTGAGTGGTAATAAACAACTGCCAATTATTTACCTTTTTTCTACTGTTACAAATAATAGGCAACAAGGGCTGTAATGCATTTTTGAGCAACAACGAGAATTGTTGAAATGCTTTATGAAGGAAAAGCAACAGGAAATTGTTGAAACTCTTGCAAGAGACCACCATATGATGAAGAAATTCATCTCACACTCAGCTGAATGCAGTACATGTGCCAATAAAAGGAAAACACATGGATGTTTGTCTCTTAAACAATGACTGTATACCTGTTTGAAGATAGTGCTATGTACATACCCACTAAAGATTAGCAGAATTGTTTGCTGCCATTAAAGCTCCAAAGATACCTAAAACTTCAAGATGTCACATTCTGAAATGCTTAGTAATTTGCACCAAATCTGTTATCTGCCCTCCCCTGACGTCAAATCATCTTGCTAAACATGTTTCCTGGGCCAAAATGTATTTATAATTAGATTTTTAGTGTGTTATTCAGGGTGATGTTGAAGGGTCTCAATAGCTGACATATAGGATGCCTTAATAAACATAGTATCAGCAGCAGCCCTGGGGGTATAAAAACAATGTGAACCCTTAAATTGACTCTCTTCCTGTTTTCCTTCTTTCAAATCGAGTGCCATGAACTATGCACACTGAAGCAAAAAGGGTGTGGATGCTTCACACAGAAAAAACAGCTACACAGACAAGTCACACATTCATTAACAATTTTCATCATGTATGCAATTTACTTCTAGAAAAAGAAACTCTTAAACTTTCCTTTTGTTTTGTTAACTAAATATTATCTTGCATTGCAAATTAATCGGTCTCTGTTGTTTTATGCATATCACTACCATTATTTCATGTATTTTAAAATATTCTCATAAGACACCTTATACATTAATTATAGAATTATGTTTTGAGCAGGGATTATTGGTAATGAGTTGGTTGGTCTCCATACAGTTGCTGATGGCATAAAAATGAATTCTCCTGCATACCTTGAATTTCTAAAGATCAACCTTTAACCATGACTCAAGAAAATGACACTGGCATTCAAATGGAAAGTGGTATTTATGCATGACAATATGCCAGTTCATATTGCTATCACAGCCAAAAATGATCAATTTATGTGTTCACTGGATCTTAGCCCTACTGGAAATCTTTGTAGCATTTTTAAGAGATGCATTTATGAGGGTGGCAAACAATTTTCATCCAAGAATCAACTTTGGGAAGCAATATCAACCCTGAATTTAATATTTTTGAACATCTTGAAGTTATAAGAAAAAAAAATGGAAATTATATCAGTAAATAGTATCACTTTTCAACTGTGTTATTTGACCAAAGATTGTAATACATTACTTCATATGTCATTCTTAATTTGTTTACCTATGAATTGGAATGGTTTAAATAATCATATTTTATATATTTCAGTATAAATTAAATTTTATATTTTATACAATCACAGATTTTGTCATATTTCATATTAACATTATATCCATATTTGACCAAAATTTGATTAGTTTAGGACCAGTCAGTTTTGTGCCATGTGTGATACATGCTCAGGCAATCATGTATGTTTCAATACATGACTGAGGAGGCAGATTTATTCCTGCAGTAGGTTGTCATTTCTTTCTGCAGTAGACCAGTTACCATCCAAGGCTATAGAACCCAGTCTGTCCTGCTATTTACCCATAGCTGGGGGGAGAAGAAGAGGATCCATACCTTTCCCAAGGGTATGAACCCTCTTCAATGAACCCCCTTCAATGAATCCTCTAAGGGTACTTTAAGACCATTACATTCATAATTGCTATTATTTTATTAATTTGCATATAATGTTGGAATGCACTATATATATATATATATATATATATATATATACACAAGATAACCAAAAAAGTTCTGTCCGTTTTTAAAGGAAAAAATGAAAACTCTTCACAGTATGCGTAACTTATATTTAGTCTTCGAAGTAATCGCCATCAGCATCCAGCACCTTCTGCCAATGTGTCTCCAGCTGTTCAATGCCCTTGCGGAAGAACTCGGGGGGGGGGGGTTGACGCAAAGAAGTCCGTGAGGGCTTTGCACAAGTCTGCTTCATTGGTGAAGGATTTCCCATGAAGATGATTATCCAGGGAGTGGAAGAGGTGGTAATCGGATGGCGCAAGGTCAGGTGAATAAGGTGGATGTCACAAAGTCTCCCACCCAAGTTGCTGTATGGTATCCCTGACCACTCATGCGACATGTGGCCGGGCATTATCATGGAGGAAAAGCACACCTTTGTGATTCACCAGTGCTGGCTCCTTCTGGCGCAATGCCTATTGCACACGTTTCAATTGCTGTGAGTATAGATCTCCAGTGACTGTTTGGCCCATTGGTGGCAGTTCATAATGAACCACTTGACGACCTGTCCACCAGACACAAAGCATAATATAGGTGGGAGGGACAGCATCCTGAGGAGACAACCAATGTCTGGAACATTTGGGAGTTTCATACAGAACCCACCACTGGTAAGCACTCGATTGAATAAGGATGCGGTACAGTGGCGAGAAAGCAGCGATACACAGGCTGCCACTCATTGTCCCTTGTGGACTTCCAACAGCGTTTGCAGAACCCACTTGCTGAGTTTGTACATCTTACCTAGGCGGTGCAGGTGAAGTCTAACTGTTTCATCGGAAACGTTGAACTGTCTTGCAAGTTCACCACATATTAGACTACTGTCCTCTTCAATGGCCGCCTTCAGGACTCCGTCATTCAAGACCTGTGGGCATCTACTGTGAGGCTCATTATGGAAAGACAAATCTCATGACTTGAATTTTCGAAACCAACGCCTTGTAGTACATTCATCCACAGCACTATCCCCAAATGCTTGACATATGTGGCGACTTGATGCAGCTGCTGATAAGCCCACTTTGAAGTCGTAAAGCAAACAGCCGCAAACGAGATCTCTAGACACTTCCATCCTTCTCACAGCTGTCCGGCTTATAACTGATGGCAGGGCATGGTGCGTGTGTTTTTTATAACGTCTGATGTTCCTACTTCCGGCTGTCTGAATTTGAAAACAATTGCTACACGCATTTCGTATATATTTCAACTTCATTCAATGACTAATCAAAAAACGGACAGAACTTTCTTGGTTACCTTGTATATATATATATATATATATATATATATATATGTATGTATATCAAGTTCTGTTTATCCAATTTTTTATTAACTTTTTCAGATTAGTTGTTTTATATAATTGATAAATTTATCAAAGTTCATTTTTATTTTTATTTTTTTCCTGAGTACTTTCAAATGTTACTACATTCATTTTCAAGGATTGTGTTTTGTATATGTTTATGAAACTGTTTTTGGTTAATTCCACAGAGTTTATTCAACCAAACATGTTTGAAAGAATTCTTGATGCCAAAATACACTTCTCTATATAAGTATGCTTATATATATATATATATATATATATATATATATATATATATATATATATATATATATATATAAAAGCTTACTTATATAGAGAAGTTAATTTTTTAACTCAACTCATCTATTACATTTTTTTCTTCTTTATAATAACATTCACTCTGTGCAAGGCTCAAGAGCCACCCGAGGTAGAGGCTTACAGATTAAGAGGAAGAGGCAAAGTTTATGAAGATATGTAGGGAAGAAGATAATGGTTTACAGGTTGGGAGTGTAGTGACTGGGGAAGTATCTTCTTGGGAATTGGTTCCACAAAGTAGTGGTTCAGGGGAAGAAGCTGTTTGAGTGGAACTTAACATCTCACCAATGGAATACGAAGTGAATGAGGGTGGTTTGCTACAATGTACATCAGGTCTCAGCTGTGAAGGTTAGAACTGGTGGAGCTAAGGAATGTGTTGAGGGCCTGCAACACCCGGTCAGCACCGAAGCCTCAAACATACAATATTTATCATCTACAAGCAACAATTTGGAACAAAGACTAAACTCGGTTTAACCAAATCCAAAATAACATTTATTAAAAAAAATGACAGTATACATTGACTGTGTGTGATTCAGTTGTGTATGGTATTAGTGTTCGAGTATATAGGTAAAAGTGGTTTGCACAGTTGTACATATAGTAAAGAGTTTGAAATGCCTTTTCCTTAATAACATTTGCGAGATAGTAGGTAGAAAGAAAAGTGTAAGTGAAACAGTACTTATAATTGGTGTCACTAATATGGGGTGTTTCCAGTTCTAGACCTGGTTACCATGGCGATGTTGTGAATCAGTGAGTTTGCTCTTTGGCTGTGGTCCTTGAAAAAGTGGAAAAAAAGAGATGGGTGAATGCTTTCCTTCCATCTGCCAGCATGAAGTTCAGTAGCTGGTGAATTCCTCCCTCCTGAACTAAAAATTTCTGTGCTATTTATATATTTATGATGGCTGTCGATGATGTAGAGTGCAGATGTAGTTGTAAGCTAAAATTCACACTTACTTGAGATAAATGCTCGTGGCAAGGAAAATGAGTGGAGGAAAAAAACATATTTTCTGACCAATCGTTTTTTAGGTCAGCTACAAATATAGTTCATCTGAACACTTTCCTTGGAAATAGTAACAGAGCAGTGAAAGTCTTGTAATATTTTGTCTGTCGGAAAGGGGTTGTAGGATGGAAAATAATTCATCACCCACAAGGCCATTTGTTGCCTGACAGAAATTTTGTACCACACCAGCAAAGGTTTTGCACTAACAAACATAAAACTTCTCTAGCCTTCCCAAAGTATGTAACTTATATACTCATTGTAGTAATCATAGATCTGCTATGATTGTTCAATAAGACATATGATCTGCTATAATTGTTCAATAAGACATGATCTGCTATGATTGTTCAATAAGCCATATGATCTGCTATAATTGTTCAATAAGACATATGATCTGCTATAATTGTTCAATAAGCCATATGATCTGCTATGATTGTTCAATAAGCCATATGATCTATGATTGTTCAATAAGACATGATCTGCTATAATTGTTCAATAAGACATGATCTGCTATGATTGTTCAATAAGCCATATGATCTGCTATGATTGTTCAATAAGCCATATGATCTGCTATGATTGTTCAATAAGCCATATGATCTGCAATGATTGTTCAATAAGACATGATCTGCTATGATTGTTCAATAAGCCATATGATCTGCTATGATTGTTCAATAAGCCATATGATCTGCTATGATTGTTCAATAAGCCATATGATCTGCTATGATTGTTCAATAAGCCATATGATCTGCTATGATTGTTCAATAAGACATGATCTGCTATGATTGTTCAATAAGACATGATCTGCTATGATTGTTCAATAAGACATGATCTGCAATGATTGTTCAATAAGACATGATCTGCTATGATTGTTCAATAAGCCATATGATCTGCTATGATTGTTCAATAAGACATGATCTGCAATGATTGTTTAATAAGACATGATCTGCTATGATTGTTCAATAAGCCATATGATCTGCTATGATTGTTCAATAAGCCATATGATCTGCTATGATTGGTCAGTAAAAAAGTGCCACAATTACAATGCTAATTAGTCTGCACCATAGTTACTATACGAATTTGTCAGCAGTGCTGTCTGCACGAATCAGCCATATTCCTTCAAACAGAATCATATTGAAAGACAAACTTAGTTGCACCAGATGTACACTACCCAAAACCTCTTATCCCATTGGTCTCTTCTTCCACAACATGATCCACACAACTACATGTTAATATTTAAGTCTAGCTAAAATTCATGACGGTAGTTTACAAAGTAGACAAACTGTTGTTCTTCAATGAAAAACAAACAATGCTCCTCATACATTAACCTTGTGCCAAACTAAACTAAATTTAATAAATGTCAGTGTATGTATATATGTGTGCATGCATGTGTATATGTGGTCATGTGTATATATGTGTATGTGAGTGTATGTATATATATATATATATATGTGTGTGTATGCTTAGTGTGCAGGTGGTGTACTAGGTAGCAGCTCAGAATGAGAAATTGGAGAGCTGTGTTCATATGTGCAAATACCCTTGGGAAAGCTATAAATTCATCTCTTCTCCCCACAGCTATGGGTTAAATATCAGAGCAGACTGGGCTCACTAGCCATGGTTGACAACTAGTCTTGAAGAAGAATAACTCTGAATTCAAAACCCATAATCATAGATTTAACTTGTTGGCAATGGTCATATTCATCTAATGAGTTGGCAGCCACCATTATGTACGCATGTGTATATATGTGTGTATGGATAGAGAGATAATTTCCTCTCATAAATTTATAAATATTTTTCTTATTAGAATATATTATTTTATATTTCAAATTGTAACCTAACCTGACTACAGATTCCTTCTGTTGTCTTCATGCCATTGTTTTATTATTATTATTATTATCATTATCATTAAATATTCCATTCACTTCTCCTATCATCATTATCATCATCATCATATTCTGAACTCTTGTAGCAAAATGGACTGGTAACACTTCCTCTTCTACAAACCCAACCAGCTTTCACCACATCTCCTGAATAAACAAATCTTTCAACTGATGCCTTTTAGTTCTTTGACCCTTTTTTGTAAGCAACTTTTATTGAAATCCTTTCCAGTAACATTTACACAAATGGGAATTTTAGATGCTAACCTTTTATAAAGAATTCTTGATGCTTCCCTGGTCAAATTTAATTCTAAAGGCCTGCTGTCAAGATGCCATTAGAGGGTGTGGAGATATGACACTTCCACTTGGCTCAAAGCAATAAAATTCTTTCATACAACCATATTTGTTTAATTTTGCACACTTTTTGGCTTTTGCTTTCAGTATAGATGAAAATCCTTCTTGAATTTGTAGGCTTTTAAAATTAATGATGTAAATGAATAATTCAAATGTTTTAATGAAATGTGTGAATATATCAATTTTTCCCTTTTTTAATTTATCATTTCAACAAGTCGAATATGAGTTAAAACAGTGAACATGGTTATTTTTTTTACTGTTTCATATTAGGAATATATTTTTCAGTCATCACTTTCCGGCCTTGACAGAGC
>OZ038501.1:22108205-22303205 GCA_964036315.1 Acanthosepion esculentum | reverse complement strand
TAACTGAATCAATTAAATTGTCATATCCTCATACGTCGAAACCGATGGGAGAATCCATTATATATATATATATATATATATATATATATATATAGAGAGAGAGAGAGAGAGAGTGCGATGAGTAAATTGTCAACATTTATATTTCTAATTTTGCACATGTGCATTGTTCAATAAGAACATTTCAGAGTGTTTGAGTGTCAATCTTAGGTCAGTGTAGAAGATTCAGAAAGAGCTGGATGAGTCTAATGGTGATTACAAAGGTGTTTGGAGTGATCACTAGTGATGGTGACATTATGCCACAAGGCCTCATTCCACAAGGACTCAACTTCAACACAGAGGCCTACATCAAGTGACTTGAGGAGATAGTGCTGCCCAGGGTCAAGAGGATGGCTGCTGGAAGACCCTATGTCTGGCAACAGAACTCTGCACCATGACACACAAGCAGGAAAACCCAGTCATGGCTGTCAGACAATTTCTGCGACCACATCACCCCTTACATCTGGCCACCTAACTCCCCAGATTGCAACCCCCTTGATGTGTGGGGCACAGTTGAGTGAAAAACCAACAAATCTCCTTGTAACACCAAAGATGAACTGAAGGCAAGGATTATGACAGCATTCATCAACTTAAACAAAGAAACTATACAGAATAGTTGCTGGAGATTGTGAAGTTTTCTGGAGGCCATGATTGAAGCTAATGGTGATTTTATTAAATCAATTATTCTTTAGTATTTCAAGATATTTTTGTGTAATTTTGGTAAATATATATTTTAAAATGAGATGTCAGTGTTACTTTCAATTTTTGCATAATTTAGATGACAATTTATTTATCGCACCCTATATTTAGTTGGATTGATGTGAGTTTGTGACCCTGGGTTACACGGTATTTGTGATCGGCAGTTTGTCACAAACTCACATCAATCCAACTAAATATGTTAGCTCTATCACTGATATTGAGTGCTTTCCAATAAGTACTGCGCTTATATAAGATATAAATAATATATGTAAAAAATTGCATATATATATATATATATATATATATATGTATTTATATTTATATACATACACATTATATATATATATATATATATATATATATATATATATATATGATAAACTAGTCTAATAAATAAAATGAGATATTGGGTTGAAACAAAAGTCCATAGCCTATTTTAGGTGAATTTCAAAGACATTAATTAAATATTTGTACACATTAAACAGATGAGTGATGAACTGGTTTGGTTTAAATGGCTTTTTACAGGCTTTCAGAGAAATTAAAGTTTTTTCCATTGAGATAGTTTTATAAGAATTAAAATATGTAGTCATACAAAGGTGAAAACTTAGATGAGAATAGTAGGTACACAGCCCACTAACATATAAGTTCCCACATGTCACATTTTGGGCTAATTTCTAACAGATCTATTTGGTTTATAGTCAATTTATGCCTGGTTTATCTAAAACATGTTAAAAAAGTCCAAAAATACAGTTTGTTTTTTTTTTCTCTTTAAACAGAAAAGTATTAATAAAAGATTGTAAGCAAACAAAAAATCCATCCTCAAGGACACATGGCACAATGGATAAAGGCGTTGGTTAGATCCAGGTACAGACCCAAAGAGTGTGAGTTCAATACCTGGTTAAGGCAGTGGAGAACTTTCAGAGGGAAAATTAGCAGGAGATAACTGATAACTGACATCCATCAAACATGGCTCGTGGAACTAGAACAGTCTACCCCAGTGATCGAAATAAAGGGTTCAGTTCGAAATTCCAACCACCTGAAGAAGGCCGGAGCGTACAACGGCTGAAACGTTGTGACAAATATGGCGACAAAGATGAGGACAACATTCCGACTAATGTAAATACTGTACATAATACCTCATCTCAGAAATATAGACAGACAAACAAAAAAGTTATTAAAGAATTAAGTAGTAATACAAAACAAAATATAAGTAAAACAAAGTTACCAACAGTTTCTCTATAAATCAATTTTCTTTTGACCTTTGCCTTTTTTAAAACATTCTACAATATTTTTTTCGAACTTTATCTGATGAAAACTTTTGTTTGTTGTAAAATATATTCACAACAATTTTTGCTGCAAACTGAATTCCTTTTTCAGTGTGTTGTTCACAAGTAAAAACATATTTTGGAGATTAAGGAAAGAGCCTCACGAAACGGAGTGGCTCTTGCAGCATGTCTCACTGGCGATGGTTCGAGGTAATGCTTTCTCCATCATAGCAGCTGGCAGAGGATAGAAAAAAATGTTTATAGTTACGTTGTTCTGGAATTGTCATCATTGGTCGACTGAACTTGCTTTGTTTCAATGACTTTTGTTTTGTTATTATTAGTTACTTTGTTCAATAATTACGATATTATTTCCTGCAGCCTTCATAGTAACCATCATTGTTGTCTGACATTTCACATGGCTTTTGGAGAATAAGTTTCCAAAATTCTTTCAGCAGATTCTCTTGTAGTTGATTCATTATGTTTACAATAAATTTATCTGTATAATCAAGTATAGCAAAACAAGCACAAACGAACCCTGTCTTTGGCAAGATGGAAACATAAGATCTCCTCGAGAAAGTAAGTGAAAGTACTGCTTCTTTGTAGCATATCGGGTTATCTCCTCTTCGTTTCGTAACCCTTTCAACAGGGGTCTCTCTCCCACGTGTATAAATACTCGTTCATCCTTCTCTCTTTCTCTTTTTCTTGCTTGCGCCCACGTGTGAGCAACTACCTCAATTTCGGCCGTGGGCCGAAACCTCGCACGTGGGGTGAGGTACACAAACTTTCTCTTAACATCTCCAATATGTGAACTCTAATACACCACCAGCGTTTCCCATATTCAGGGAACACGCTAAAGACAAAATTCACAACTGTACGGACATTTCAACTCAACACACACACAAACAACTTTCCATACAGACACTAACGTTTTATTCATGTTTTAAATGATGTATTTGTAATTCTTGTATCAATCTGTTTGTCATTAATATATATTTGCTTTGTACATATATATCTGTCTTGTTCGTTTTATTTTGCTTTCTTTGGACACCATCATAGTCCAACATTACTATGTAGCGGGACTGGCCAGCAGGAAGTCTTAGTCCAGAGATTTTATCCTCGCATTAACCCGCCGGTCCCTTACAATACATCATCACTATCATTGCCTATTATGATCAGTGAACACATTTCACATTGAAAACATTTAATTAATTTTAATTTTCTCTAATAAAGAAAAAGATGATAATGGAAATTTCTCCGCAGGTAATTTGTAGGCGTGTTGAGATGTATAGTGCAGTAGTAAGGCATAACAAATTAGTTCTGCAGAAAATGAAGGATGACCTCTTCGTTGGATGGATTTGACTATGATATTAATGCTATGCAGGATTACATTTATAACCACTATTCCCTGTCGAGGTGCTCACACGTGTATTTATTGAACTTGATTAATCTAACAGAACCTTTTCAGGTACCAAATGAGGTTGGATTTAATTACAATACGAATAAAGTGCTAACTATGATTTGATGATCAAGTGCTTACATCTATATTTATTCAACTTGAATATTGTGTCAGAAGCTTTCCTGGACATAGGGTGAGAACTGAATTCTCTGCGATAGTAATTATCTGCAAAATTATGTTGGTAGTCTATATTCCATGGTGAATCATTTGCATATCTCCTTATTAACTTCATTATTCTTGCTAAAGATTTGTAGGGCACCCAGTGAGGATAGAAATCAAGATAATAATATAAATATACAAGATTACTTTGCTAAACACTATTCTATGATGTGATGTTTATATATGAGTTAAAGATCAAATGCAGATCAAATATGAATCAGAATCCAACAGGATGATAAAATAAAGAACAAATAGGAAACATTTATCAATCTGTCATGTTTCACTTTTATAAAAATATTCATCAGAGAATGACATATGGAGAAAAAAAGAAGGAAATTCTAGTATTTTTATTTTTGTATTGTTTTTCATTGGTTCATCAGGTTTCACGTGAATTTGACTTTTTAAACCAATGTTAGTATAATTCGTGGCATTTCAAATTTAAGGAGAGACACTGTGTCTATCCAAAGTTTCAAGAAACGAATGAATTCCAAGGTTACCTAAAAAACCATAAATATTGCTTTATGTATCTAAGTGTATAATAATTGTAGTTAGTCTATGTTGGATTCAGATGATAATTCAAGAGCCTATTAATAAAAATATTACCAACGATAAAGACCCATCAAAAATATTATATTGCATCACCAACCTTTATTGAATCCATTCTTTAAGAATCTAATGTATGTTTATCTAAAACAAATGGCGTGTATGTAAAAATGTTCCCAAATCAACATGCGAAAAACTAACATACATAATGTCTACACACACACACACACACACACACACACACACACACACACACACACACTATCTCATGAGGCTCTTAACAGATTTCTCCTTTTGCTAAGGCTGTCACTCACCATTCTACTACCCATTCTGCCTACCCCTATCTCTCTTGACCTCAGTATATCCTGTGAGAGTTAAGTTTTCCAAGCCTTCCTTCCTCATTATGTGCCCAAGGAATTTCAGCTATCTCTTACTGATTTTGTACAAGTGCTCATTTTCTTTAAAACTTCCTTATTGCTCACTCGTTCCATCCATGGAATTCTCAGTATCCTTCTGTAGAACAACATTTCTGCTGCCTCCAGTTTTCTCTTCATCCGTTTGGAGATTGTCCAGTATTTGCTGCCATATAAGAGGATAGATATCACATATCAATCCAGCAATCTTTTCTTTGTTTCTAACAAACTTTTTCCATTTCTCAGTACCTTGTTTAGGTTTTGGAATGTTTTTTTCACGGGTTCAATGTGTGTTTGAATCTCAGTGTCACATTTTCCATTCTCTGTTAAAAGATTTCCCAGATATTTAAACTTCTGAACCTACTTGATATTAACATCTCCAATTTGTAACTGGCACCTTGGGTTTGTTCTCTTATCAATGACTTATTTTCTGTCTTCTTGCTGTTGATAGTCCTTTATTCCCTCTTTCTTCTGCTACCATGTCTAGGAAGTCCTTTAGGTTTCTTTCTGAGTCAGCCGTCAATATAGGGTCATCTGCGTATCTTATATTGTTAAGATTACAGCCACCAGTAATAAATCCTATTAGGGCTTCAAGTTCCTTTAGAATAATGTTGCCGTTGAGGCTGAATAAATCTGAGGAGAAGATGCATACTTGTCTTACACCCCTTTCTATTTTTGTGTAACTATTCAATTCATTTTTTGCCTGTATGCAGGTGGTTTGCTCCCAGTATAAGTCATGGATTTTTCTAGCATATTTTCCAAGTAGGTCAAGTTTGCCTAGCAGTTTAAATAGATCTTTGTGCTGCACCCTGTCAAATGCTTTTGTGTAATCTCTAAAACACAGGTGCACATCTTTTTGCACATGTATTGCTCTCTCTGATATCCATTCTAATCTGGAATATTGCATTCCTTGTTTTGGTGTTTTTGACAAAACCGCACTCGTCTTGTCCTATTTCCAGGCTAATTCAACTTTGCACTCTATTCATCAGGATTCACATCATTAGTTTCGTTATGTGGCTCATTAAACTCTCTGCCCATTGGAGCTTGCTATCATTTGCACCTGGTCTCTTAGGTAATGTTATGAGGTCTTCTGGTGTGTTGCCACTGTTGTATATTTCATTTATTACTTCTGTGATCTTGTCGATGCTGAAATCGTCTAAGGCTGAGAGCATTTCTGTTACGATTGCATCTGGACCTGCTGCTTTGTTCCTGCTCTAGTACTGATCTTACTTCATCTTTAATATTTTTGGTCTTTCTGTATCGTCTAGCATAGGTTTCTCTCTCACAGTGGGAAAAAACTCTCTGACATATTTGCTCAACTTTGGACTATTTTTTTCTTTTTCAATTATCAGTGATCCTGTCATTGATTTTATAGAGCTTGTTTGTTTGGCTCACTTTTTGCCCTGTTAGTTATTTTATTCTGCTGTACAGACTTGCTGTATTTGTGTTGCTCATCCTCTCTATTTCCATGCACTTTTTATTGAGCCATTTCTCTTTAGCTTGCCTACATTTGTTTTTAATTTCTGCGTTAAGTATTTGGTACTCTTTTCCAATCTTTGGCATTTTTTGTTGTCACTTTTTCATCATTTCAAGAATTTCCTCTCACATTTACTCCTCGTTCTTTTCTTGTCTTGTTTTATTTAAGATGATCTCATTTGCCAATAACATTAACATTTCTCTCAGCATGTTCCACTATGATTTTGTATTCTCATTCAAGTTATATTCGTTTATAACTCCTTACAACTCGGCTCTTTCAAGAGTCTGTCATATTGCTGATTAAGCATTGCTTTCATCTTCTTTAAATTCCTCAGTTTTACTCTGATGTAGCACAAAACAGGAAGTCAGCACTTGGATATGTTCTGCAGTGTAAAACTGCATTTTTTAAATGTTTGTTGATAGTTATGCAATCAATCTGATTCTTTGTGCTGACCCCACAGGCTTCTTTATGTTCATTGGTGTCTTGGATGCTCTTTGAATCAAGGTGTTGGTGATTATTTGCTCTTTTGTTGTGCACCAATGGACCCATCTTTTGTCATACTCATTTCAGGATCCTAGTCCAAACTTGTTGAATATTACATTTTCTCAATCATATACAACTGTTCGCTTTTAGCTTAACAGAATTCTCTCTGAGATTTGGTACTATCTTAGAACTCATTTCTTCATGTTATTATCTAATATTAACCCTTCATGTCTTACATTTTTCTCTCCAGCTGCATGTATTATTCTGTGTTGCTTACGAAATTCCCATTACCTGCCCACCTAATTTTGCATACACCTACGACTTTGATATTTAATTTGTTCATCTCTTGCTTGAGGTTTTCAAGCTGGTTACATTGGTATAGCGTCCTTACATTACAGGTCCCAATTACTATTTTTTGAACAGTTGCTGGACACCTGTCACTCAAGTCTGTCCTTACTGGGAAAGGAGTCATTCCCAAGGAACTCAACCCCGTTTACGCAGTTATTCTTTATATTCAAATTAAAAACATTTGCTGGATGATGGTCAAGTGACACCTGTCACACATGTCTTCCCTTACCAGGTGATGAGTTATCACCAGCGAACTTAACGCCCTTCATGTCTCTCCATATCTAATATTTATGTTGTTTATTGCTGTGATTATTCTTGGGATATGTAGTAGAGTGGTTTCTTGTTGACTTCACTACGGTGTTTTTAGTGGGACAGCAACTCTAGTTAGATGACCGTTGATTCCTTGAGAGTTCTTCTGCCCTTCCACAGGTTTTATTTTTCATCCTATAAGGTTGACAATTACCCTCATTGCACCTGACAAAATAGAGTGGGAGTGCACAGAGGTGGGGGTAGTTTATTTGCAGATCATTCAACAAATTTCCATTTTGGTGAGATAAAGAACTCCTATTTGAGGCCAAGGTGGGGTTGATGAAATCTCTTTGAGAGTAAGAAGACAGGTGTAATTATCATGGATTTAACTGCAGTTTATATGAGTGATGAATACATGATTCTAATTAAAGGTTAATTTTCAGGTAACAGCGATAATTATGGAGTTTTAACACCTAACGAGGATTAAAAAAGAACGTAAACTACTATATCACTAGCAATTGTTTTTATTTTTTCCTTAAAAGAAAAATTTGACAGACTAAAATTGGACAGAAATTTGAACAAAGACATACAGGATTAGCAGAATAAAAGTTCTGAAACTAATATCACAAAATGCCCTAAAACAGGAAAATCAGCACAAAATGCCTGTTGGAGAGTTAACAGCTTCTTATGGAATGTGGCCTAAGAAAGACTATTCATTTCCTCAACTATGAAAAATTTGGCCTGCATTTATACTGTTCCTGCTTAAAATTTCCCTTTTTATCTCTTTTCTTTTTTTTTTCTCTCTCCATCTCACCCAACTCCAACTCTCCAGTATATAATAATAATAATAATTAAAAAAAAGTAAAAAGAATTTGAGTAAAAGCAGCTCAGTTATAATTGTCGGGTTGACTTTGAATACATGTAATTAGATAGGGTTAGATTAGGGAAATGCCAGTACATTATCAACCATTAACTTTTTAACCTAGTATAAGTTGCAATATCTCCTATCAAGGTAAAATCAAGCAGAAAATGAACTACCCTAATTACCACAATTTTTTCTTCTTAAGCACTTAAGTGGAGGTCCCATCTAGTCAATTCAAGATTGGTCCAAATAGAAAAATGTAGAATAGATAAGAGACAATAACAGAAACAAAGTTATTACAAAAGCGATGTAATAAGGTTAAATACAACTGTCAGACTGAAGCTGGAAGAAATGAAATTAAAAAACAGAAATACATTTAAAAGGTAGAATTGTAATTAAATTGTAGTGATCTCAAAATCACAAGAAATAAAAAAATCTAAGTCTCATGATTCTATAGAACAAAGAAAACCGTTCTACTGGTGGGAAATTTACAGCACTTTCTCTTTTCAGCCGATCTCTTTCAAGCAGAGAATGTGGAATTGAGCAGCTCCAGACATGAAAACCACAGATAAGTCAATTTACTCAAATATCTCCCTTCTCTTGTTAAATATCACCTTTACTGATAGACTTGGTTTTTGTTGCTATCTCAGTATCAGGATTCCAAACGTGTGTGTGTGTGTGTGTGTGTTCGCACATGTAAATCAAACTGGTATTCAAAATTGTTTTGAGCCCCGAGAATCAGTAGGCTTCTATTTTTATATCCGTAAGAGGATTCAAAATCTAATTTTACATAGAGGTGTGAACTTTTTGAATACAAGGTTTTCATTGGTTAGAAAATAATTGTTATTTTCTAAATGGTCTGAAAATGACTCGTGGTAGGTCTACAACTAGGTTCGCAAGTATTTTGGTGGTATTTGCCCTTGTAATGATTGTTTATCAAACGAAACTTCAGTTGGGATTTTATTTGGTTAAAAAATATATATAAAATTTAATTCCTATAGACTTATCACTTCCAAAAATATATCCATTCACAAACATAAACACAAATCAGAAATATTCAATTTGTAACCACATTACATGAACTTTCTTACTCACCAAACTTGTACAACAGAATCCTTCGAATAATAAATCCTTCTGATTATATTGTTCAGAAATGCAATTGATATGGCAGCTCAATTTTAAAAGGAAATGAACAAAGCGCAAGTCCAAACTTGAAGATCCAGGAGCATAAAGAAATGTTGAAATCATGAATCGCAAGTCTAATGTCAAAAATTCCAATAAACATAAATGGTCAGAAATCCAGCGCACTAGGCAACTGTCACTTGTAAGTTGATGAACATGGTAGAAAAATAAAACTGCTCTCCAGTTTGAAAAAACCAACCACTTTTACTGAAGGAACAATTCTTTTCATTGGTCAGCGATTGGAGAGGACAAACAATATTAGCATATCTGGAATGCATTTAAGGCAACATCTGCAACTGACTTATTTTTATTTTGGTTATTTTGTCTTCAGCATATTTATTGTAAAAAACACACGTTCCCTTACGGTAATTGACTTTCTCTCTCGCCACACCAGGAACGGGTCTCTTAAGCTTTGTGTTTCTTCTCAAAGGAACAACTACTGCCTCCTCTCACGATGAATCACCTCCCAAAAGTACATCAAATATATTTCCACTAGGCCGAGCATCATTGTTAGAGGACTCGCTGTCAACATCACTTTTTGACATGTTTGAACCGACAAAGGGGTGCAGAATTCTCACATGGCATGGCATCTCATCAACAAAAATTGCGAGTGGGCTTCTAATTCCTGTGAAACATCCAACTTGATATTGAGTTGTACATCAGTTTTGAGGGGGTTTTATCCATACACAGTTCCCTAACCAACATGTCAATCATCCACATTCTTGCATTGGTGGAGGTGTTTTATCAATACCTTGTGCTTGAATTCTATAATGGCAAATCCCATTGGCATGTGATCTTTGGGTATAATGTTGTGTTAATATATGGCTTCCATCACTCAGCATTGTTTCCTTGTGGCAATTTGTTTTACACTTCAGTGGCAAGGTTCAACTATCTCGTTACCAGAGGGGACGTGCCCACAATGGCAATGGATATGGAGTCCCCAACTGTCTGCAAACTCCTTGAATGGTTTACTATGGAAAGCAGAATCTGTCAGTGAGAAGTTCAGCAGGAGGTCCCCCATTCAAAAATTATGGCCTTTAAATGCTTGATGATGATGGCTGAATCTTGTCAATGCAGTTGTCGCCAGATTGTAAATCAAGTGGACCACAATCGCTGATGTCTAACTTTCCTCTTGGCCATCATACTGGTGATGGGTCAGCAGACTGACACTCCCTACATTATCTGACTATGGCCATAACCACTGCCTTGGATACCACAGGATCAATCTGCCTTGCAAAGTACAGGGTCCTTTTAATGCCAGAATGCCCACTTTGGCAGTGTACTGACCTTATCTTGTCCGAGTTGCATTTGCTCACTGATGCTGCACAGAAAAGTTTCATGTGTTCCATCTCTTTCCTCACTGCATCGAGCCATCTCTGCAGTAGCCTCATCAGCCATTTAACTCAAGGGTCACTCCAGTTGCAAAGGAGCTTGCATCGACCCATACTTCAAACTCATGTCCATTGACACACCACTTGCTCTGCACAGGATCGTCCTGTTGTACTCAGATAATGACACCCATAATTATGTTGTTGAGGGTGACATCGGTTACTTCGTTGTCCCAGCTGGATGTAAATTCAGTTACTTTATGTTTGATGAAGGTGGTTGCAATATGTAGCCAGTCACAAACAGGAAAGTGTCCTACTAATTTTCCGTATTGTGAAAATATTTTTCACCAAGTCAAAACTTTGGGTCCTTTTGGTAGTTCGCTTCAATGCTTCCAGTACAGTGTGTTCTGTTCCCAGCAAACTTGCAAGCTGAGCATTTGGGTATTGTCCTCCAATCGTTCTGGGTCTTTGCATGTCAATCTAAAATCAGCAAGATGTTGTCTTACACATGTTGCAGATGTCACATCTTCATTGACATAGATGTCATCAATATAGGCTGAAGTGGCCTGGAGAATGGATATCTTTTGCCAGCACGGTATTCACAATGCATTTTATGATAGCCGGTACCATACTGAGCCCAACTCCCATTCTTGTCAGGCAGTACCTCTGCCCCTTATAAATGATGGTTTGAAATGGACACAGTGATCGATGCACTTTCTCTCAATTTTTCAGCACAAACATCTGCATGAGCCATGTATTTGTCAACATGCTCATTTAGCTCATGGTAATCTAACACTAGGTGGACTTTTCCTTTATTCTTTTGAACCACCACCAATAATTGGATCAGGCCCCTTTGGGGATCAAGTTTTTTTTTCAAGGTAAGGTATCAGCCATTTGTCATCTATCCATGCCTGTAGTTCATGCTGATATTCACTCCCTCCTCCTTAGTAAATTGCTGATACACTGCGAATGCCTCCCCCCACTCAGTCAAGAGGGAATGATGGCCTTGAGCCACTTTACACCACAGAGGTTATATACCAGTTTGACTTTCTCAACCCATTCTACTAATGACCTACTGCTGTCAAATTCTGGAATTCATTTTATATTGAATTTGCCATCCGCCATGTTGCTGAAATATCTTGTTCAAAAATTGATATGGCATCTCAATTACAAAATGGAATAAACAAATCGTAAGTCCAAACTTGAAAATACAGGGGCTTTGTTGTTGTGATGAATATATGTTGTATTCAAGAAGAATGAACTGATTTCATTGCATGATGTTTTAATAAGAAAAAGCAATAGAAAACTCCAGCCAAGTTACAAGTATTCTACTCACAATCAACTCTTATTTCCTGTCTTACAAGTGTTCAACGTGCCCACCACCTGCTGCAAGGGCAACATCAATGCAATAAGAGAACCCCACCCAGATGCATATCAGCATATCATGATCCACTGAGTTAATCACTGTTGTTAATCAATGTTTAAGGTGATCAAGGTTAGTGGGTACCAGTGAAACATAAATGTGATCTTTTACATATCCCCACAAGAAAAAATCACATACTGTAAGGTCTGGGGATCTTTCAGGCCAAGCACAAAGAGCAAGGTCTTGGTAAGTGCCTGAAAAAGGCGTAGTCTGTAAGGTCTTCTTAGCACATACCAGATAGTGAATTGAGAGATCACAAACTCATGGCTAGCATGATTTGTGGACTTCCATGGACTCCCCTCAAACACAGCACAGATTCTCACCACTTGTTCCTCTGAAACTTGTGGTCATCCTGGACTTTTTCCTTTACACAGACACCCACTTTTTTTAAACTGTCAAATGTTCTTAAGATAGGGTGGATTAACGTTGAAAAAAAGCACACTTCAAAAAGCACACTGAACGGGACAACTGTATGTTTTCGTGAACTCAAGAACGCAGAACACCTTTTGTTGAGGACTTGCGATTTCAGAGGTAAGCAAATAACTGAACATTGCCAGATATATGACACGATTACAGTGCCTCTGTGGAAGCTATTCAAAACTTAGGAAACTTCTCTTTCAACTGGTCATGATTCATTCCATGACGATGCTTGAGAAATTAAGCAATGCATCATGAAATCAGTTCATTCTTTTTTAATAACCCTGTGTGTGTATATATATATATATATATATATATATATATATATATATATATATATATATATATATATATTAATAAAGAAGATGAATTTTTAAAAAGTAAGTAAATGACAAGCGACAACAAGCCCAAATAGTTATAAGCATTGTAGCGCTAAACAACAGTATTTAAATATATTATTTGTACTCATTACAGGAACTAACCAAAGGGACATTACTTTACAGTCCTTTCAAAATTGAAATGTTTAAACAAAAATGGAACATACTAAAGGCGACACCTAAATTCAACAAATAAGTAATAATTCATCTGACTTTATGGAGACAGCCATTAATAGTTGGTTTTCAATAGTCAAAATGCATTTCTACCTAAGAAGCATTACAGTTTATACAACAAAATTTTATACTGTCATCGTATTACTGCCTGCGAAAATAGCAACAAAAATTCCTTTGACAGTGTTAGACCCACAAGACTATGAGGAATTAAAGAAAACACTCGTAGAAGCATATGAAAGAATGAATTCAGAACTGCAGGATAAGTAAATGTCCACAGCAACCAGTACAGGACAACCCTGGAATTGCCTTCAGGAAATAATGGCAGTAGCTAAGAGGTTAAATATAAGACAAGATATCATGCTGCATAAATTTCTACAAGCACTTCCACCGAGTATAGCTCCAGTAATAGCATCACAGAGAGATTTAACACCAGCACACCGAGGACAATTAGCTGATGATAATACCCTCATAATAATACCCTGTATACATGACACAGACTACAATGCCACTGCAAAATAAGACACAAGATAACAAATCCAGAAGGTTGAAAACCAACTACATACTAAATGGGCTTCAACCTTTCTCTAAAACTCAAATACCTAAGTTATAAAATATATTGTGCAAATACTTATTTTGCGGGAAAATCCAGAATATGGAAAGCACGGTGCAGATGGACAACCAAAAAAAAACAACAAAAAAGTGTTACCAAATTCAACGTCACAATCACCAACTAACAGCGATTCAGAAAACTAGTAGGGTTTGCCACTACTACTAGGGATACAGACAAAAATATGGGCAATTAAAAGAGCATTCATTGTCAACACTGGTGCAAGCATTTCCATCATCAACTTTAGGATAATTAACAGAATGGCTTTAAAACCAATGCTAGTAACATTATCAACAGCTGATGGCACAAACATTAAATGTTATGGGCAAATTAAACCTGACATCAGAATTCCAAGCCTTAGAAGATGATTTTTCTGGACTTTAATAGTGGCGGATGTCAACTGAACAAGTTTGAACTGTAATGAAATGTCACAATCACTTCCACTTCCACTTAAGGCATGTATCAATCACTTCCACTTCCACTTAAGCCATGTCTCAATCACTTCCACATCCGGCATGTCTCAATCACTTCCACTTCAGGCAAGTCTCAATCACTTCCTCTTCCACTTAAGGCAAGTCTCAATCACTTCCACTTAAGGCTTGTCTCAATCACGTCCACATCCGGCATGTCTCAATCACTTCCACTTCAGGCAAGTCTCAATCACTTCCACTTCCACTTAAGGCAAGTCTCAATCACTTCCTCTTCCACTTAAGGCATGTCTCTAACACTTCCACTTAAGGCTTGTCTCAATCACTTCCACTTCAGGCAAGTCTCAATCACTTCCTCTTCCACTTAAGGCATGTCTCTATCACTTCCACTTAAGGCTTGTCTCAATCACTTCCACTTCTGGCATGTCTCAATCACTTCCACTTCAGGCAAGTCTCAATCACTTCCACTTCCACTTAAGGCATGTCTCTATCACTTCCACTTAAGGCTTGTCTCAATCACTTCCACATCCGGCATGTCTCAATCACTTCCACTTCAGGGAAGTCTCAATCACTTCCTCTTCCACTTAAGGCATGTCTCTATCACTTCCACTTAAGGCTTGTCTCAATCACTTCCACTTAAGGCAAGTCTCAATCACTTCCACTTCTACTTAAGGCATGTCTCTATCACTTCCACTTAAGGCTTGTCTCAATCACTTCCACATCCGGCATGTCTCAATCACTTCCACTTCAGGCAAGTCTCAATCACTTCCTCTTCCACTTAAGGCATGTATCAATCACTTCCACTTCCACTAAAGCCATGTCTCAATCACTTCCACATCCGGCATGTCTCAATCACTTCCACTTCAGGCAAGTCTCAATCACTTCCTCTTCCACTTGAGGCAAGTCTCAATCACTTCCACTTAAGGCTTGCCTCAATCACTTCCACTTCCACTTAAGGCATGTCTCTATCACTTCCACTTAAGGCTTGTCTCAATCACTTCCACATCCGGTATGTCTCAATCACTTCCACTTAAGGCAAGTCTCAATCACTTCCTCTTCCACTTAAGGCATGTCTCTATCACTTTCACTTAAGGCTTGTCTCAATCACTTCCACATCCGGCATGTCTCAATCACTTCCACTTCAGGCAAGTCTCAATCACTTCCTCTTCCACTTAAGGCATGTCTCTATCACTTCCACTTAAGGCTTGTCTCAATAACTTCCACATCCGGCATGTCTCAATCACTTCCACTTCAGGCAAGTCTCAATCACTTCCTCTTCCACTTAAGGCATGTCTCTATCACTCCCACTTAAGGCTTGTCTCAATCACTTCCACATCCGGCATGTCTCAATCACTTCCACTTAAGGCATGTCTCTATCACTTCCACTTAAGGCTTGTCTCAATCACTTCCACATCCGGCATGTCTCAATCACTTCCACTTAAGGCAAGTCTCAATCACTTCCACTTCTACTTAAGGCATGTCTCTATCACTTCCACTTAAGGCTTGTCTTAATCACTTCCACATCCGGCATGTCTCAATCACTTCCACTTCAGGCAAGTCTCAATCACTTCCTCTTCCACTTAAGGCATGTCTCTATCACTCCCACTTAAGGCTTGTCTCAATCACTTCCACATCCGGCATGTCTCAATCACTTCCACTTCAGGCAAGTCTCAATCACTTCCTCTTCCACTTAAGGCATGTATCAATCACTTCCACTTCCACTTAAGCCATGTCTCAATCACTTCCACATCCGGCATGTCTCAATCACTTCCACTTCAGGCAAGTCTCAATCACTTCCTCTTCCACTTAAGGCAAGTCTCAATCACGTCCACATCCGGCATGTCTCAATCACTTCCACTTAAGGCAAATCTCAATCACTTCCACTTCCACTTAAGGCAAGTCTCAATCACTTCCTCTTCCACTTAAGGCATGTCTCTAACACTTCCACTTAAGGCTTGTCTCAATCACTTCCACATCCGGCATGTCTCAATCACTTCCACTTCAGGCAAGTCTCAATCACTTCCTCTTCCACTTAAGGCATGTCTCTATCACTTCCACTTAAGGCTTGTCTCAATCACTTCCACATCCGGCATGTCTCAATCACTTCCACTTCAGGCAAGTCTCAATCACTTCCTCTTCCACTTAAGGCATGTCTCTATCACTTCCACTTAAGGCTTGTCTCAATCACTTCCACTTAAGGCAAGTCTCAATCACTTCCACTTCCACTTAAGGCAAGTCTCAATCACGTCCTCTTCCACTTCTACTTAAGGCATGTCTCTATCACTTCCACTTAAGGCTTGTCTCAATCACTTCCACATCCGGCATGTCTCAATCACTTCCACTTAAGGCAAATCTCAATCACTTCCACTTCCACTTAAGGCAAGTCTCAATCACTTCCTCTTCCACTTAAGGCATGTCTCTAACACTTCCACTTAAGGCTTGTCTCAATCACTTCCACATCCGGCATGTCTCAATCACTTCCACTTCAGGCAAGTCTCAATCACTTCCTCTTCCACTTAAGGCATGTCTCTATCACTTCCACTTAAGGCTTGTCTCAATCACTTCCACATCCGGCATGTCTCAATCACTTCCACTTCAGGCAAGTCTCAATCACTTCCTCTTCCACTTAAGGCATGTCTCTATCACTTCCACTTAAGGCTTGTCTCAATCACTTCCACTTAAGGCAAGTCTCAATCACTTCCACTTCCACTTAAGGCAAGTCTCAATCACGTCCTCTTCCACTTCTACTTAAGGTATGTCTCTATCACTTCCACTTAAGGCTTGTCTCAATCACTTCCACATCCGGCATGTCTCAATCACTTCCACTTCAGGCAAGTCTCAATCACTTCCACTTCCACTTTCACTTAAGGCAAGTCTCAATCACTTCAACTTCCACTTAAGGCAAGTCTCAATCACTTCAACTTCATCGAACTTGTAATATGAATTACTTTATATTGTTATTTACTATAGGTCCCATGTTAAGTCTACTTGAGGGGATTCAACAACAATATATATTTTACCTACATTGTTAGATAATAATGATCTACAAAATCGCCTTGCTAACCATTATTCCCCCTTGTGGTCTGCACATAAATTCTTATTCAATTTGTTAATTATTGTAGCAGCTTTCCTAATTCTCTTCCTACTGTGGGGAAAATGAAATAAAATAGATATATAAAATGAAAGGATCATAGTTAACAATAAAGAACAAAAAAGTTAGATTATAAAATAATGAAAATGAAATAAAATAGATATATAAAATAATAATAATAATAATAAATAATAAAAAACAAAAAAGAAAAATACATTTTTCCATGATGCTAAGAGTAAAGGAACTGGAAATATGATTACCCCACTTGGTTTTATTAAACACCATCAGGCAGTGCTGCTTAAGTCTATAAAAAGACAAACATTTTCCTGCCTCAATCTCTTTATCCTCTTTGCTCCAAGTGGCAGCAGTACGTGGAAAAACAGACGGTCCTCTTGGAGCAAGTCAGTTTCGCCTGTTCAATGATTATAGACTCTCTCTTTCCACTTCAAAAACATCCACCTATGAAGTAAGTCAAGCTTTTTCTTTGGTTGTTCAAACTCAGCACAAGGCTGACTTGAGCTCGATCATTATAATGATGCTTATCCATACTTCCCCTAACTTCTGGACAAAGAAAAAAATACAAACATTGTAGAATGAATATTGACATATCTTGTTTAAACCTTCCAACAATGAAGTAAGTACAAAATTTTCTTTGGTTATTTCAACTCGTCTCAGCACAAGGCTGACTTGAGCTCGACCATTAATATGATGCTTATACTTACTTACCTTAACTCCCGAACCTAAAAGAAAATGAATATACTCCAAAGACATTAAGAACTTTGTTTCATTACAGTTCATATAAAAAAAAAGAATAAATTGTTTGTATTAGAAACTCAAGTTTTTCTAGATCCTTATTTGTTTATCACATATGAACATGCACATTCATATAAAATGCACACAAATACACAACCTTAAAACTTTCATACCATCATGTTTATGTTGAACTGACAGTGGGTGACTTTGTTGTGGGTGTTCTGTTGATGCATTGGGCTTGATTGAATGAATGTAAGTTTTATATATGTATTTTTGGAGGTGTTAAAAGAGTATCATCAGCCCACTATTGGATTATAAAATTACAAACAAAATCATATATGAGATACAACAAAAAAAAAAAATAGACAAAAATGATAAAATGCTTTAGTATACATTTCAAAGAAATGATTGTATATTTTAAAGAACATATATGTATACAGAAATAAAACAATTTTACTTATCTGTTGATGACAACCTGTTTTATCAGAGAATTTTCCAGGATGTCTACCTCCATTGGCCATCAAAAAATGAAGAGATAGAAAGTTTTGATTTTTGTTTCATTTGGTGGTAAAATACGTGTTCTGATGCATCATGGGAGTATTCTATATTTATTGAACTATTTTTTATAATCTAACTTTTTCGTTCTTTATTGTTAATTACGATCTTTATCTGTTGATTTCAATCTGCTTAAGAATGATTACAAAACACTGGCCCCTTCCCTTTTATAGAGCGAAGCATACAAATGCATGCTGGTTTTTTTTTCCTTAGCCAATAAAATAGGGTGGTTTGCAGTTTCATATGACACAGTTCAGGTCTGTCTTGTCTTGAAGTTAGAATGCTATGTTCGCTTGTCCAAACTTGCTTTTGAGTGTCAACACTAATTCTTGGTTTGTGAACTTTTTGTCTTATTACTGTTAATTTGTCTTGCAAAGTGGTTTGCTTGCTTTATACCTGTTCCTTTCTTTTCTTTCTCTTATTATTACAAACTTTGGATAATGTCTTGAATATTCAGAATGCTGTTGAGACAGTAATTCAGTCATGATGAACCATAATCAGCACACTTGCCCAAAACGTTTAAACTGTAATATAGCAAAAGATAATCACAAAATAGCATCAAATATTTTTCTGTATCAAGCAGTAAAGGCACTAAGACACAAGGTGTTACAGGTGTAGAAGAATTAAGAACAGAAACATTAATAATGAGCAGAAAGAGAAAAGAGTAATCAGTGTCACCCCATGCAAGGCAGTAAAGTCACTAAGACACAAGGTGTTACAGGTGTAGAAGAATTAAGAACAGAAACATTAATAATGAGCAGAAAGAGAAAAGAGTAATCAGTGTCACCCCATGCAAGGCAGTAAAGGCACTAAGGCACAAGGTGTTACAGGTGTAGAAGAATTAAGAACAGAAACAATAATAATGAGCAGAAAGAGAAAAGAGTAATCAGTGTCACCCCATGCAAGGCAGTAAAGGCACTAAGACACAAGGTGTTACAGGTGTAGAAGAATTAAGAACAGAAACATTAATAATGAGCAGAAAGAGAAAAGAGTAATCAGTGTCACCCCATGCAAGGCAGTAAAGGCACTAAGACACAAGGTGTTACAGGTGTAGAAGAATTAAGAACAGAAACATTAATATTGAGCAGAAAGAGAAAAGAGTAATCAGTGTCACCCCATACAAGGCAGTAAAGGCACTAAGACACAAGGTGTTACAAATGTAGAAGAATTAAGAACAGAAACATTAATAATGAGCAGAAAGAGAAAAGAGTAATCAGTGTCACTCCATGCAAGGCAGTAAAGGCACTAAGACACAAGGTGTTACAGGTGTAGAAGAATTAAGAACAGAAACATTAATAATGAGCAGAAAGAGAAAAGAGTAATCAATGTCACCCCATACAAGGCAGTAAAGGCACTAAGACACAAGGTGTTACAAATGTAGAAGAATTAAGAACAGAAACATTAATAATGAGCAGAAAGAGAAAAGAGTAATCAGTGTCACCCCATACAAGGCAGTAAAGGCACTAAGACACAAGGGGTTACAGGGTGTAGAAGAATTAAGAACAGAAACATTAATAATGAGCAGAAAGAGAAAAGAGTAATCAGTGTCACTCCATGCAAGGCAGTAAAGGCACTAAGACACAAGGTGTTACAGGTGTAGAAGAATTAAGAACAGAAACATTAATAATGAGCAGAAAGAGAAAAGAGTAATCAATGTCACCCCATACAAGGCAGTAAAGGCACTAAGACACAAGGTGTTACAAATGTAGAAGAATTAAGAACAGAAACATTAATAATGAGCAGAAAGAGAAAAGAGTAATCAGTGTCACCCCATACAAGGCAGTAAAGGCACTAAGACACAAGGTGTTACAAATGTAGAAGAATTAAGAACAGAAACATTAATAATGAGCAGAAAGAGAAAAGAGTAATCAATGTCACCCCATACAAGGCAGTAAAGGCACTAAGGCACAAGGTGTTACAGGTGTAGAAGAATTAAGAACAGAAACAATAATAATGAGCAGAAAGAGAAAAGAGTAATCAGTGTCACCCCATGCAAGGCAGTAAAGGCACTAAGACACAAGGTGTTACAGGTGTAGAAGAATTAAGAACAGAAACATTAATAATGAGCAGAAAGAGAAAAGAGTAATCAATGTCACCCCATACAAGGCAGTAAAGGCACTAAGACACAAGGTGTTACAGGTGTAGAAGAATTAAGAACAGAAACATTAATAATGAGCAGAAAGAGAAAAGAGTAATCAGTGTCACCCCATGCAAGGCAGTAAAGGCACTAAGACACAAGGTGTTACAGGTGTAGAAGAATTAAGAACAGAAACATTAATAATGAGCAGAAAGAGAAAAGAGTAATCAATGTCACCCCATGCAAGGCAGTAAAGGCACTAAGACACAAGGTGTTACAGGTGTAGAAGAATTAAGAACAGAAACATTAATAATGAGCAGAAAGAGAAAAGAGTAATCAGTGTCACCCCATGCAAGGCAGTAAAGGCACTAAGACACAAGGTGTTACAGGTGTAGAAGAATTAAGAACAGAAACATTAATAATGAGCAGAAAGAGAAAAGAGTAATCAGTGTCACCCCATGCAAGGCAGTAAAGGCACTAAGACACAAGGTGTTACAGGTGTAGAAGAATTAAGAACAGAAACATTAATAATGAGCAGAAAGAGAAAAGAGTAATCAGTGTCACCCCATGCAAGGCAGTAAAGGCACTAAGACACAAGGTGTTACAGGTGTAGAAGAATTAAGAACAGAAACATTAATAATGAGCAGAAAGAGAAAAGAGTAATCAATGTCACCCCATACAAGGCAGTAAAGGCACTAAGACACAAGGTGTTACAGGTGTAGAAGAATTAAGAACAGAAACATTAATAATGAGCAGAAAGAGAAAAGAGTAATCAGTGTCACCCCATGCAAGGCAGTAAAGGCACTAAGACACAAGGTGTTACAGGTGTAGAAGAATGAAGAACAGAAACATTAATAATGAGCAGAAAGAGAAAAGAGTAATCAGTGTCACCCCATACAAGGCAGTAAAGGCACTAAGACACAAGGTGTTACAAATGTAGAAGAATTAAGAACAGAAACATTAATAATGAGCAGAAAGAGAAAAGAGTAATCAGTGTCACCCCATACAAGGCAGTAAAGGCACTAAGACACAAGGTGTTACAAATGTAGAAGAATTAAGAACAGAAACATTAATAATGAGCAGAAAGAGAAAAGAGTAATCAATGTCACCCCATACAAGGCAGTAAAGGCACTAAGGCACAAGGTGTTACAGGTGTAGAAGAATTAAGAACAGAAACATTAATAATGAGCAGAAAGAGAAAAGAGTAATCAGTGTCACCCCATACAAGGCAGTAAAGGCACTAAGACACAAGGTGTTACAAATGTAGAAGAATTAAGAACAGAAACATTAATAATGAGCAGAAAGAGAAAAGAGTAATCAGTGTCACTCCATGCAAGGCAGTAAAGGCACTAAGACACAAGGTGTTACAGGTGTAGAAGAATTAAGAACAGAAACATTAATAATGAGCAGAAAGAGAAAAGAGTAATCAATGTCACCCCATACAAGGCAGTAAAGGCACTAAGACACAAGGTGTTACAAATGTAGAAGAATTAAGAACAGAAACATTAATAATGAGCAGAAAGAGAAAAGAGTAATCAGTGTCACCCCATACAAGGCAGAAAAGGCACTAAGACACAAGGTGTTACAAATGTAGAAGAATTAAGAACAGAAACATTAATAATGAGCAGAAAGATAAAAGAGTAATCAATGTCACCCCATACAAGGCAGTAAAAACACTAAGGCACAAGGTGTTACAGGTGTAGAAGAATTAAGAACAGAAACAATAATAATGAGCAGAAAGAGAAAAGAGTAATCAGTGTCACCCCATGCAAGGCAGTAAAGGCACTAAGACACAAGGTGTTACAGGTGTAGAAGAATTAAGAACAGAAACATTAATAATGAGCAGAAAGAGAAAAGAGTAATCAGTGTCACCCCATGCAAGGCAGTAAAGGCACTAAGACACAAGGTGTTACAGGTGTAGAAGAATTAAGAACAGAAACATTAATAATGAGCTGAAAGAGAAAAGAGTAATCAATGTCACCCCATACAAGGCAGTAAAGGCACTAAGACACAAGGTGTTACAGGTGTAGAAGAATTAAGAACAGAAACATTAATAATGAGCAGAAAGAGAAAAGAGTAATCAGTGTCACCCCATGCAAGGCACTAAGACACAAGGTGTTACAGGTGTAGAAGAATTAAGAACAGAAACATTAATAATGAGCAGAAAGAGAAAAGAGTAATCAGTGTCACCCCATGCAAGGCAGTAAAGGCACTAAGACACAAGGTGTTACAGGTGTAGAAGAATTAAGAACAGAAACATTAATAATGAGCAGAAAGAGAAAAGAGTAATCAGTGTCACCCCATGCAAGGCAGTAAAGGCACTAAGACACAAGGTGTTACAGGTGTAGAAGAATTAAGAACAGAAACATTAATAATGAGCAGAAAGATAAAAGAGTAATCAATGTCACCCCATACAAGGCAGTAAAGGCACTAAGACACAAGGTGTTACAGGTGTAGAAGAATTAAGAACAGAAACATTAATAATGAGCAGAAAGAGAAAAGAGTAATCAGTGTCACCCCATGCAAGGCAGTAAAGGCACTAAGACACAAGGTGTTACAGGTGTAGAAGAATTAAGAACAGAAACATTAATAATGAGCAGAAAGAGAAAAGAGTAATCAGTGTCACCCCATACAAGGCAGTAAAGGCACTAAGACACAAGGTGTTACAGGTGTAGAAGAATTAAGAACAGAAACATTAATAATGAGCAGAAGGAGAAAAGAGTAATCAATGTCACCCCATACAAGGCAGTAAAGGCACTAAGACACAAAGTGTTACAGGTGTAGAAGAATTAAGAACAGAAACATTAATAATGAGCAGAAAGAGAAAAGAGTAATCAATGTCACCCCATACAAGGCAGTAAAGGCACTAAGACACAAGGTGTTACAGGTGTAGAAGAATTAAGAACAGAAACATTAATAATGAGCAGAAAGAGAAAAGGGTAATCAATGTCACCCCATACAAGGCAGTAAAGGCACTAAGACACAAGGTGTTACAGGTGTAGAAGAATTAAGAACAGAAACATTAATAATGAGCAGAAAGAGAAAAGAGTAATCAATGTCACCCCATACAAGGCAGTAAAGGCACTAAGACGCAAGGTGTTACAGGTGTAGAAGAATTAAGAACAGAAACATTAATAATGAGCAGAAAGAGAAAAGAGTAATCAGTGTCACCCCATGCAAGGCAGTAAAGGCACTAAGACACAAGGTGTTACAGGTGTAGAAGAATTAAGAACAGACACATTAATAATGAGCAGAAAGAGAAAAGAGTAATCAGTGTCACCCCATGCAAGGCAGTAAAGGCACTAAGACACAAGGTGTTACAGGTGTAGAAGAATTAAGAACAGAAACATTAATAATGAGCAGAAAGAGAAAAGAGTAATCAGTGTCACCCCATGCAAGGCAGTAAAGGCACTAAGACACAAGGTGTTACAGGTGTAGAAGAATTAAGAACAGAAACATTAATAATGAGCAGAAAGAGAAAAGAGTAATCAGTGTCACCCCATGCAAGGCAGTAAAGGCACTAAGACACAAGGTGTTATAGGTGTAGAAGAATTAAGAACAGAAACATTAATAATGAGCAGAAAGAGAAAAGAGTAATCAGTGTCACCCCATGCAAGGCAGTAAAGGCACTAAGACACAAGGTATTACAGGTGTAGAAGAATTAAGAACAGAAACATTAATAATGAGCAGAAAGAGAAAAGAGTAATCAGTGTCACCCCATGCAAGGCAGTAAAGGCACTAAGACACAAGGTGTTACAGGTGTAGAAGAATTAAGAACAGAAACATTAATAATGAGCAGAAAGAGAAAAGAGTAATCAATGTCACCCCATACAAGGCAGTAAAGGCACTAAGACACAAGGTGTTACAGGTGTAGAAGAATTAAGAACAGAAACATTAATAATGAGCAGAAAGAGAAAAGAGTAATCAGTGTCACCCCATGCAAGGCAGTAAAGGCACTAAGACACAAGGTGTTACAGGTGTAGAAGAATTAAGAACAGAAATATTAATAATGAGCAGAAAGAGAAAAGAGTAATCAATGTCACCCCATACAAGGCAGTATAGGCACTAAGACACAAGGTGTTACAGGTGTAGAAGAATTAAGAACAGAAACATTAATAATGAGCAGAAAGAGAAAAGAGTAATCAGTGTCACCCCATGCAAGGCAGTAAAGGCACTAAGACACAAGGTGTTACAGGTGTAGAAGAATTAAGAACAGAAACATTAATAATGAGCAGAAAGAGAAAAGAGTAATCAATGTCACCCCATGCAAGGCAGTAAAGGCACTAAGACACAAGGTGTTACAGGTGTAGAAGAATTAAGAACAGAAACATTAATAATGAGCAGAAAGAGAAAAGAGTAATCAATGTCACCCCATGCAAGGCAGTAAAGGCACTAAGACACAAGGTGTTACAGGTGTAGAAGAATTAAGAACAGAAACATTAATAATGAGCAGAAAGAGAAAAGAGTAATCAATGTCACCCCATACAAGGCAGTAAAGGCACTAAGACACAAGGTGTTACAGGTGTAGAAGAATTAAGAACAGAAACATTAATAATGAGCAGAAACAGAAAAGAGTAATGAATGTCACCCCATACAAGGCAGTAAAGGCACTAAGACACAAGGTGTTACAGGTGTAGAAGAATTAAGAATAGAAATATTAATAATGAGCAGAAAGAGAAAAGAGTAATCAGTGTCACCCCATGCAAGGCCGTAAAGGCACTAAGACACAAGATGTTACAGGTGTAGAAGAATTAAGAACAGAAACATTAATAATGAGCAGAAAGAGAAAAGAGTAATCAATGTCACCCCATACAAGGCAGTAAAGGCACTAAGACACAAGGTGTTACAGGTGTAGAAGAATTAAGAACAGAAACATTAATAATGAGCAGAAAGAGAAAAGAGTAATCAGTGTCACCCCATGCATGGCAGTAAAGGCACTAAGACACAAGGTGTTACAGGTGTAGAAGAATTAAGAACAGAAACATTAACAATGAGTAGAAAGAGAAAAGAGTAATCAGTGTCACCCCATGCAAGGCAGTAAAGGCACTAAGACACAAGGTGTTACAGGTGTAGAAGAATTAAGAACAGAAACATTAATAATGAGCAGAAAGAGAAAAGAGTAATCAGTGTCACGCCATGCAAGGCAGTAAAGGCACTAAGACACAAGGTGTTACAGGTGTAGAAGAATTAAGAACAGAAACATTAATAATGAGCAGAAAGAGAAAAGAGTAATCAGTGTCACCCCATGCAAGGCAGTAAAGGCACTAAGACACAAGGTGTTACAGGTGTAGAAGAATTAAGAACAGAAACATTAATATTGAGCAGAAAGAGAAAAGAGTAATCAGTGTCACCCCATGCAAGGCAGTAAAGGCACTAAGACACAAGGTGTTACAGGTGTAGAAGAATTAAGAACAGAAACATTAATAATGAGCAGAAAGAGAAAAAAGTAATCAGTGTCACCCCATGCAAGGCAGTAAAACCACTAAGACACAAGGGGTTACAGGGTGTGGAATAAGTAAGAACAGAAACATTAATAATGAGCAGAAAGAGAAAAGAGTAATCAGTGTCACCCCATGCAAGGCAGTAAAGGCACTAAGACACAAGGTGTTACAGGTGTAGAAGAATTAAGAACAGAAACATTAATAATGAGCAGAAAGAGAAAAGAGTAATCAGTGTCACCCCATGCAAGGCAGTAAAGGCACTAAGACACAAGGTGTTACAGGTGTAGAAGAATTAAGAACAGAAACATTAATAATGAGCAGAAAGAGAAAAGAGTAATCAGTGTCACGCCATGCAAGGCAGTAAAGGCACTAAGACACAAGGTGTTACAGGTGTAGAAGAATTAAGAACAGAAACATTAATAATGAGCAGAAAGAGAAAAGAGTAATCAGTGTCACCCCATGCAAGGCAGTAAAGGCACTAAGACACAAGGTGTTACAGGTGTAGAAGAATTAAGAACAGAAACATTAATAATGAGCAGAAAGAGAAAAGAGTAATCAGTGTCACCCCATGCAAGGCAGTAAAGGCACTAAGACACAAGGTGTTACAGGGTGTGGAATAATTAAGAACAGAAACATTAATAATGAGCAGAAAGAGAAAAGAGTAATCAGTGTCACCCCATACAAGGCAGTAAAGGCACTAAGACACAAGGTGTTACAGGGTGTGGAATAATTAAGAACAGAAACATTAATAATGAGCAGAAAGAGAAAAGAGTAATCAGTGTCACCCCATGCAAGGCAGTAAAACCACTAAGACACAAGGTGTTACAGGGTGTGGAATAATTAAGAACAGAAACATTAATAATGAGCAGAAAGAGAAAAGAGTAATCAGTGTCACCCCATGCAAGGCAGTAAAACCACTAAGACACAAGGGGTTACAGGGTGTGGAATAATTAAGAACAGAAACATTAATAATGAGCAGAAAGAGAAAAGAGTAATCAGTGTCACCCCATGCAAGGCAGTAAAGGCACTAAGACACAAGGGGTTACAGGGTGTGGAATAATTAAGAATAGAAACATTAATAATGAGCAGAAAGAGAAAAGAGTAATCAGTGTCACCCCATGCAAGGCAGTAAAGGCACTAAGACACAAGGTGTTACAGGGTGTGGAATAATTAAGAACAGAAACATTAATAATGAGCAGAAAGAGAAAAGAGTAATCAGTGTCACCCCATGCAAGGCAGTAAAGGCACTAAGACACAAGGGGTTACAGGGTGTGGAATAATTAAGAACAGAAACATTAATAATGAGCAGAAAGAGAAAAGAGTAATCAGTGTCACCCCATGCAAGGCAGTAAAGGCACTAAGACACAAGGGGTTACAGGGTGTGGAATAATTAAGAACAGAAACATTAATAATGAGCAGAAAGAGAAAAGAGTAATCAGTGTCACCCCATGCAAGGCAGTAAAACCACTAAGACACAAGGTGTTACAGGGTGTGGAATAATTAAGAACAGAAACATTAATAATGAGCAGAAAGAGAAAAGAGTAATCAATGTCACCCCATACAAGGCAGTAAAGGCACTAAGACACAAGGTGTTACATGTGTAGAAGAATTAAGAACAGAAACATTAATAATGAGCAGAAAGAGAAAAGAGTAATCAATGTCACCCCATACAAGGCAGTAAAACCACTAAGACACAAGGTGTTACAGGTGTAGAAGAATTAAGAACAGAAACATTAATAATGAGCAGAAAGAGAAAAGAGTAATCAATGTCACCCCATACAAGGCAGTAAATCCACTAAGACACAAGGGGTTACAGGTGTAGAAAAATTAAGAACAGAAGTAGGAAAGTGTAATCAGGAGGACAGTAGATAGCAATTGACATTGCATTTAAATTTTTCACATTAAAGTTGGCTGGAAAGTATGGAGCCAGAAGAGAATTCCACAAGTGAGAAGTGTGAGAAAAGAAACTGTTAGCATAGAATTTACAACTACATCTAGCCAGCTCAACTGTAAATTGACGAGAGCTTGATGCCAGTCTAGTACTGTGCTCAAATTCACAAAGTCTAGGTACCATAGCAAAGAGCTCATCCGAACAATTACTATGAAAGTATTTATAGAAAAGGCAGAGAGAGGCAACCTTATGGTGGTGGGAAAGTGACTGGGGCCGAACCACCAGATCAGGACCAATAATATTGCTGATTCTTCTTTGAATTTTATGAAGAAGATCTAGGTGAATAGCAGGGCCAGACTTATAGATATGCAAGATAGATTCTGGAGAGAAAAATTGTCTTTAAATTATTTAAATTTTACTTTTATTTAAAGAAATTTTTATTTCTTTAACAAGGAATGCAGTTTTTTTTAAGCATGAAAAATATTTGGTCATCGGTGAGAAAATCTTGTTAAAATATTAAACATTTCCCAAATGAAATCCAATGAAAGAAAAGGTCAAAAACTGCTGTTTGTAATTGAGACAAAATTGCGGACATCCTGAATAAGAACTTCAAAATTTTGTAACTTGACTCCTGCAAATTTACAAATGATTGCATTTTAAACAAGTTTAATTTCATGCTTCAAATTCTTTTGCTGAAGTTCATTTGGGAAATTGTTTAACTGATCCATTTACAAGTTTACTCCATCATCCATTGTGTTCTATTTCAGAATTGTAAATTGGCTGATTATGTTTTAAATGCTACTGGAGCATGGTGCACTATAGATTTTGAGGTGAGTAACTGGGGCCCAGGATATAATTTCAGATTTGACCATTGGTTACTTGTCATTTAATATTATGCCTGTGGTGAAGACATGGACAAGAAAGCTCAAACCCACAAATAAACTTACATAGACACATATAACATAAAACATATACAAAGCTCAATTCCAAAGTGGTGAAAAGTAAGACCAATAAGAAGGACTTTTTATTATTCATCATTTTGATTTTGTTTTTCACTGGTAACTTATTAAAAAAAAGCAAATGTATGGTTTCGGGATAAGGTGTGACTGTTGCAGGTGGGGGTATATTGGCCCGGCAAACAGATATTAAAATGACAGAAGAGAACAACAAACAAAATGAAGACAGTGTGTAAAAATATATTGCCAAGTTTATGCTGGAAGTCATCCACCATAGGTGCGACATAAATATGATGGGAAGTCAAACAGGAAAACATTCACTGTGGATTTGACACAAATGGTTAGAGGTCAGTTTGTGCCAGTTGAATATGGATCTGTTGAAGTGCTAGTGTATGAATGCAACAACCCCTGATTGCAACACTTCTGTTCTGGTGATAAAAGTGAAAAACAGATTGACCCCCCCCCCCCAAAAAAAACAGATTAATGACATGTTAATGTTTACATTTCCACCAAAACACTCACTTGTTAACAGAAACTTGACATTATTTATGACAACCCCAATAGATGAAGCAAGCAGAAACAGTTTAGAATAAACCTCTTCTCACTCACTTGGTAGTCAGTTTCGTTATGTTGTTGCTGAACATGAAAAATAACCAACCAATGGTTTTTAAAACATGAAACAATTCATAGAACAACTGAAATATGAAAATTTTATTATTTCTTTATTTAATGTGGCAACAACAGTTTAGGAAACATTTCCTCATGTAGTTATTTATGCTGTGCATGTGAGGCTGGGTTATCCTCTGTTCTTAATGGATAGAGTAAAGTCCATCTGCCATTATATATACTATATCTGTAAGGCTGGTTTATACTCTGCTGTGTCCTGGGTATGACAATAAACTATATCTGGCAGCAAGGCATCTGCTTGGGAGGTTTTCAGGAGCATGAAGCCACCTCCTAATTGCTGTTGTTCCCAGGTTCACCCTGAGCTGGGGTGATAGCACCTGTTAGGGTCCCAGCTATGGATAAATTGTTAACGCCCAAACGGGGGTCAAAACACTATGAAAGTATAAAAATAGATTTTTATAGTAAAAATACCAGCAATACATTTTTGAAAAAAAAAAAAAAAAAAATTATTATCAGCAATACATTTTTGAAAAAAAATATTACCAGCAATACATTTGACAAAAACCTCTTTACAAAAATACATCAATGAAACCTGATCTACAAATTGATTTCTTACAAAGAATACATATTCTATTCATATGAACCTAGCCTAAAAATCTTGTTGGCATTAAATAACCCATTGAGGTGTTGATATGCCATGAAACAAACCAAACCTATACTCTGCACTTTGGTGATAGAATGAAGACCATCTGTTGTTACATATGCTGTATTTCTTTTAATTCCGATTTGGTGGATATAAGACGGTTGAACATGGCTAGATTCATTTCTGTGTCTTTACTTGGTGTTGTGCGGTCAGGAAAAGAGGAAGAATTCTTGAAATTGGATTAAATCTGTAACTGTCATAAGATATTTTAAATGCTTAATGATAGGTTTATATTAGCCATTCAACATTTTTGTTCTATATCTTTTTGGGGCTGGCAGTAGAGATCAAGTTCAAATTTGGGATTATCTCCCTTCTACTATAGTTCACCTTTTTTAAATTTTTTTCATCAATTAAATCTTTATTTGTTATACCATAAATAACTTCAGGCATTTAATATTAGACATATTATTTTCAATGAGTCTCAACGTAATCTTAACTGTTTAAAACAAAAATTGTTACATTTACAATCAAATCTGGGGTCAAAGCTTTGAACTGGTGGGATTAAGGAATATAGTTCACCTAAATGTCTGCCATGGCAATAGCTATAGAGGCTAGCAACATTCCGCCTGCTGGAAAGGCATTATAGAGTGGAAAACAATTCATCACCCACAAGGCCGCGTAAACGATTTTGAACTCTGTCAAGGCTGGAAGGTGATAATAGGACAGCTCCAGTCGAAATGTGGCAACAATACTCGATTTCCAGTCTAATCTGACCATCGAAAAGATATAGCATGGCAGGATTGGTTGGTTGGTTTGTTTGCTTAATGGCATATCAACACCTTATGGGTCATTTAATGCCGAAATTTAATTTTCTTGGATGCTTTGGTAACTTTTTACACTATTAAAATCAACTGCAGGTATTTTTACTAGAAAAAATATATTAAAAGTAAACCTAAAATCTAGAGAAGAATCTACAATATTAACAGTCTTGACCTGGCATTCTTATTGCACTGAATCCACTGATCAGAATGCAAGTGCTTGTCATAAGCTTAACCTCATTGATGGGACTATCTCAATAAAAGTGAGTTTGAAGGTAAGTTTAGGAAATATCTTTTTTCTTATTCATTTCACCCCAAGCAAAACAAAACCAATAAGACAGAACGGGTTACTGAGTGTGAAAGAATATGAGTGAAATAAAAATCTTATTCAGGTGAGAGAATAATAAAAGAACAGGAATTAAGAAGACAGAAGATAACAATTAACATGGCATTTAAATTTCTGAAGGTCAAAGTTGACAGAAAAGCAAGAAGCCAGAAGAGATTTCCACAAGCAAGAAGTGTGAGAAAAGAAACTATTAGCACAGAACTTACAGTTACATCACACTATTTCAACAGTAAAACAGTGTACTGTGCTTAAATTCATAAAGTCTAGAGGAAAGCTCATCAAAACAATTGCCATGAAAATATTTGTAGAAAAGGCACGGGGAAGCTATGTTATAACGATGAGAGAGTGACTGAAGTTGAGATGCCAAGTCAGGACTGATAAAATTGCAGATTCTTCTTTGAATTTTATCAAGAATTTCTAAATATATAGTAGAGATATCAGACCAGGCGGGGCAGCAATATTCAATGCATGGACAAATGGTGGATTTATAAATGTGTAAGATAAATACTGGTAAGAAAAAATTATCTTTCATGACACGGTGAACTAACTTTCCAAGTGACAGACCATGCAATTGATTCAATATAATCTTTCCACTTCGTGTCAGTGGAAAATCTTTAGCAAGCACCAATCATAGAGCATGAGTTAACAAACCAATCTTGCAAGCCACTGGGTGTCTCATTTTAGGACACATATTGTACTATGATAACCCTTTTTAATGGTTAGCTTTGATGATTGTGGCAGTGATTTTACAAAAAATGTAATATGACTGGGTGAATGAAACGTTTTAATATGACGATTACAACAAACTGCCAATGTGGCTGATTTCATTCTCGACATCTGTCAAATGCTGTATTGAAAATTAACTGCAGATAACTCTAGAAGTTTCTAATATAAGGGAGGTAATTTATTTCGCGAAAATTATTTGTACACCCAAATGAGTTATTTCCCTTGTTAGTACTCCGAGCGAGCTCACCATTAGCCAGTAGTCGACAAGGTAAAAAAGGAAATGATAATTTTTTTTTTATAACGAAACAGTTGTTTTTATACAATTGAAAAACCAAAAAACACATTAAATGTTATATTAATCAAAGTTCTATAATCTCGAAATCATTTCAGTCAGTCAGTTAAGTGCAATACGTAATACACGCTTGAGCAATCATAGCTCTTTTGTTTGATTCATGACTCACTAGGCAGAAGATTTTCCCACAGTAGGTTGGAGTTTCTTTCTGTAGTAGACTGGTTGCCAACTAAGGCTACAGGACCCAGTCTGTCCTGTTATTTACCCCTAGTTTGGGTGGGAGAGGAGATGGAGTCATACCTTTCCCAAGGGTTTTATGCACATCTAAAAATGTAATGAATCTGTAGCGGTTGCTGTTTTTCCACGCCCACATTTTATTCGTCTGCGTTTGGCTAATAAATCAATACTACATTTCTATAGGACAATTTAGCCATCGCAGTCGTTTCTTTGAATCCTTCGATTTTGAGCTTGCTTGCCTGTTTCGTTAGTACGAATGTAGTGATTGGTTAATTTTTTTAAACCAATCACATATTTTTAATGCAGGATTAACTTTTTACACGCTTCTGTGGGAGCCTACCTTTTTCTTTAAAAGAGGCGACTTTTTCACAAGTCGTCAGTAGGAGCTAGTAAATTTCGCCTGTCAAAACAAATCCACGATCTTACTCATAACGTTTCAAACGCACACACAGACACAGAATTTTGTAATACAAACCTACATTTCTCTCTCTGTACTTAGCCAAGCTCAAGCAACCAGGACTCTGTTAATATCGAACACATTTTTGATCAATTGTATTCTTGTGTTATCTATTCTAACAAACAGTCCTTTGTTCTAATATTGATTCCTGAACATTTTTCTCTCAGGAAAACTTTCTTCAAACAATCAATTACAAAATCAAAATACAGTTAAAGGGGAACAACTTCCTTCCCTTAATCTATACATTGCATTGTTTTTGTATGTTATTTCAATATGTACTTGTTGATTCACATTTGGAGTTTTGTTGTTTACTTGAATCTTGTACGTTGAAAGTATAATAATATAAATAGTATTGGTCCATCTACCCACCGATCCATTAGAAATCCAACTGGAATTCTCTGATTTCTAATAAAGAGCCATTAACCATTACACCCCAACACATGTATGATTTCTAATTTGCTTTTGTTTTCCATTTGTGAATCCATATCTTTTTAATTTAAAATTTGCACATTATACATTTGAACAAATGGATTGTTTTTATTTTTGCTTTCTTCTGTTTTGTTTTTATCCAAAAAGCCTGTTTTTTTTTGTGGTGACAGGGAGTGCTTCAAAATTTTCTTTTCTTCATGAATGAAATATGTAGATATTTACTCCTTCCAATTATCATAAATATAATTCTGCTTGTTTCTTAGTTCCTTAGTTAGTTTGTTACAAGTTAGTGTTACCGTTACGCCCTTCCAATGTCTCAAATAAATAATGAACTTGTGGTGGACTTCACCACATTAATTTACCTTTAGATTAGGAAACAGGGCTGACGCAGAAAAGGATAAGCAAAAGACATTGTTACACATAAAATTTGTATTTAACAAGATGTACAATATCAAACAACGATGTGAATGAAACCATGCATTTAAGTAAGAAAAGGTTGAATAAACCAAGAGTTGTCTCTCTTTAACTGTTATTTTAGTGTTCCAAAGTTCACTGGAAGAATGTTCATGAGAGTCTCTTGTAATGTTTGTTCTTGAAAGATTTTGCTGTGTAAGAAAAGATTATGTGAGTGTATACAAGGTATGTTCAGTATGTGAGTGGTGTGTGTGAGTAAGAAGGTTGGCGCATGGTTTCAACTGTCGCAGATTCGTTTGGCAGCTGAAATCTCACTAATGAGGGTTAGAAAACTCTTGCTTAAATAAGTGACTGTAGGCTCCAGATCGCTGCGAGGGAAGAATTATTTTTCACGTGCAGATGATCTGATTGGTTGGCATTGACCAATCAGCAAGCGAGCTTTGGGGAGACTTAAGAAAAAGTCTCCCAAAAGTGCACAAAACTGACTACATAAAAATAGAGCAATTACAAAATTGTTGCATTGCTGCGATTTGTAAATTGCCTATAATAACGTAGTAGTGATTAATTAACCAATGAATGCTTGGCGTTGTATGTGATTTGTATTTTTGTATGTATGTATGTTCGTGCATAATAGATCCGCACAAACTATTTTGTCTTGATCACAAGCTAAGATGGAAAAGACATTCTTTAAATAATGACCTGCATTTATGCTTGTGATTGTTATTGCAATATTTGGTTAAAGTTGTTAAGCCCAGATATTTAAGGATACAATAGGGAAATTTTCATGGGTATTCTGTAATTGTGGAACTTGCAATGAACTTATTTATTCATTAAATATTATGATACATCAGAAAATTCAAATAGGAAAATAGTTAAAGTTTCAAGGGCTACTATTCGTCAAATATTAAAGTAAGAATGGTTTTGAAATAATGAAATTACTTCCATATTAAATATTAAATCAGCTTTCCGTAAGATTTCTTTATTTTGTGACAGAGAATCAAGTCATCGATAACCTATTGGCATTAGACAGGGATATCTACGCTTTCCAACACTCTTCAACCAGTTTCTGGAGAGAATTTTGAAGGAAACCCTCCATGACCAGAACGCTTCTATCAGTAGTAGACCTATCTGCAACCTGCATTTTGCAGATGATATTGACCTTATGGAAGGCAGTAACAGTGAGCTGCAAGATCTGACCAACAAATTTGTTAAAAGAACCACCAAATATGGAATGGAACTCAACACAGAGAAATCCAAAGTAATGGTGAATAGCATAAGCACCACCATTGTTAGCATCATCATGGATAGTGAACCACTGGAGAAAGTGTCCAGCTTCAAATAGTTGGGAGCAACCCTCCCAAAAGATGGCACCTGCCGTGCAGAAATCCGCACATGGATCACCCCAGTCACCGCAGTGATAGCCAGACTGGAAAACATATGGAAGAGCAACATCAGCTTTCATATCAAGTTCAAGCTCTACAAATTGCTAGTCTTATCCATCCTTAAAATCTGCTTCAATGAAATGAAAAACTTGTCAGTTTCAACTCTTTTCATTTATACGCTCCTTACTTCTTTAAATCATGGAAATTGACTTGTGACCTAGTAAGACCACCTTTAAGATTCATAACTCCCAAACAAATAGAGGTGATTTCCATGTCCTTAGATACAGCTTCTTTAAATAATGACCTGCATTTATGCTTGTGATTGTTATTGCAATATTTGGCTAAAGTTGTTAAGCCCAGATATTTAAGGATACAATAGGGAAGTTTTCATGGGTATTCTGTAACTGTGGAACTTGCAATGAACTTATTTATTCATTAAATATTATGATACATCAGAAAATTCAAATGGGAAAATTGTTAAAGTTTTCTTACTACTTGTAATTATAACTGTAATAAGGTTTTTATAATTCACTGAAGTAAAGCATTTTATGCATTTTTATATTGCAAAATATCCAGTTAATACCATCTGCAACACACATTTCCATTCTTCTCCTTTTATGTGCCACACCCCTTCAGGACATAGGTGATAATGGCTATCCACAACTTCCTATCTTTCGTAGCTCTAAGCAATGTATTTCCTCTTACTATCCCTCCCACAATCTGTTCTCCCATCCATTTTCACAAAGTTGTCAGGTAGGTTTCTTTATGTATTCTTCAGTCTCTCATGCTATCAGTGTGTCTTGTGAGTGTTAAATTCTCAAAGCCATCTTCTTTTGTGTACCAGAAATTTCATTTGTCTCTTTCTGATTCCAAGTATAAGAGTTCTTTCTGTTTCCATTTTCCTCAAAACGTTCTAAACAATTCTGAACCTATTTTCTTTTTAAATTTCTCAATGCTCACATGTCCCTTCTATGGTATTCTCAGTATCCTTCTGTTGTCTCCTTTTTTAACATTGAAAGAATTGTCTAGGATTCATTGTCAAATAGGAAAATGAATATTACATATCATTTCAGCATACCTTTCTTTGTTTCTAACAAAATTTTCCAGCTTCTCAATACTTTGTTTGGTTTTTGAAAGATATGTTTCACAATTCAATGCACCTTTGGTTATTAAGTCAATCAGCCTTACTATTAAGACAGTTTGGTTTGTTTTGTTTTGTGGCATATCAACCTCAATGTGTTATTTAATGCCAACAAGATTTGGTAATATTTCTTTCTTTTCAAAAAATATTTTGCTTATAATTTTTTGCTCCCCTAAATGGTTTCCTGGTAATAATGTATTGCTATTAATAATTTTTTCCTTAAAAATGTATTGCTGGTATTAGAAACTATTTTTACATCTTCATGGACTTTCGACCCCAGTTTGGGTGTTAAAAATTTGCCCATAGCTGGGCCGGTCACAGGTACTACCAGCTCAGGTCAGAGTGAACCTGGGAACGACAGCAATTAAGAAGTGGTTCTACACGCTTCAAAGCCTTCTGATCACAGGTCTTGCTACCGGATAGAATTTATTGTCATACACAAAATGCCTTGTTGGGGTGGGGGGTGACTTATCCCTCTGCTGAGGTGCAGTCGACATATTTTGCAGCCCCAGCAGATAGGGAAAAACTAGTAAGACAGGAGTACATAGTTGTGCCATCAGCATAGATACCAAGTTGAGAACTGATGTCATGAGAATGGTCTCTGATGAAAATTAGGAATAATGTAGGTTCAAGGCTAGAATTCTGGGAGACACCTGCATGAATGCAAAAAGATCTTTATAGTTTGACTAGCAGCATGTCCTGGCGTTGCCCGTGCTTGATTCAAAAATTGTACGACTCATACAGCAATCGCTATCACTTGACTAAAAATATTTTTGCCCTTCTTGCAATTAAGGAGTGCCCTTTGCCGTGCTGATGTTGCTACGTGCCTTACCTCTTGCCTATCTCACACTGCGAATTTTTTCTAAGCTCTATACTAAACATTAAATCTGTTACAAAAAAAGAACTAAACAAAATGAACACAAAAAGATCAGTTTTAAAAAAGGACTCGTAACTGGAAAAACTGAATGAAAAAAGAATGTTAACAACAAATACTTTTTCACACCCAACCCAGTTCTACGGAATCAGAATCAACGTTGAGTTTAAGCAAGCAAATGAGCCAATTGGAGTAAAGTGCCATGCAGATTTAAATTTTGCCCACTTGTGACGAATGCAGCTATTGATTTTTTTTACATGCTAGCATGCTAGTTCACATTTGTGTCAGTCAGCTGTTGGCTCTAAGCTGGCCAATAGAATCTTCCTGCCTATTCGTGACAGCCAGCTATAGGCTCTCACTCTGGCCAGTACAAAATGGCCTCAAACTACATATAAACTGCTGTAGAAACATGAAAAAAATCGATTATTTCGACTATAGATGGAAGTTGGGAAATCCAAAGTCAGTCTTGGCCTTCCCGCTAACTTGGAGCATGTGCATGTAAATTTTGGAGCAAATCCATCGAGAATGGCAGCCGTGCATTCGTTACACACAAAGACAAATCCTGCCTTTTATAGATAGAGATTTACTATTGAGAAAGGAATAAATAGTTGTGCTATCATCATAGATACCAAGTTGAGAAGTGATGTCATGAGAAAGTCTCTGATGAAAATTAGGAACAATGTTTGTTCAAGACTCGAGTTCTAGGCGACACCTGCATGAATGCAAAAAGATCTTTATTGCTCGATTTCCTATTAAGAAATAAATAAATAGTTGTACTATCATTATAGATACGAAGTTGACAACTGATGTCATAAGAAAATCTCTGGTGAAAATTAGGAACAATCTATGTTCAGGGCTAGAGTTCTAGGTGACACCTGCATGAATGGAAAAAGATCTTTATTGATTGATTTCCTATTAAGAAAGGAATAAATAGCTGTGCCATCTGCATAGATAACAAGTTGACATCTGATGACATGAGAAAGGTCACTGATGAAAATTAGGAACAATTTAGGCTCAAGGCTAGATTTCTAGGAGACACATGCATGAATTCAAAAAGATCTTTATTGCTTGATTTAATCTTAATAAATGTGTAAATAGTTGTGTCATCAGCATAGATACCAAGTTGAGAACTGACGACATGAGAACGGTCTCTGATAAAATTTGGGAACAATGTAGCTTTGAGGCTAGAGTTCTGGAAGACACCTGCATGAATGCAAAAAGTTCTTTATTGTTTGATTTACTTTTAATAAAGGAGGAAATAGTTGTGCCATCATCGTAGATACCAAGTTGAGAACCGATAACATGAGAATGGTCTCTGATGAAAATTAGGAACAATCTAGACTCGAGGCTAGATTTCTAGGAGACACCTGCATGAATGGAAAAAGATCTTTATTGATTGATTTCCTATTAAGAAAGGAATAAATAGTTGTGCCATCAGCATAGATACCAAGTTGAGAATTGATGCAATCAAAAAGGTCACTGATGAAAATTAGGAATAATGTAGGTTCAAAGCTAGATTTCTGGGAGACACCTGCATTAATGCAAAAAAGATCTAAACGGTTTGTGGTAATTTGAGCCAGAAATTATTATTAGTATTATTCATCAGAAACTTTGGAATAAAAGGAACTGACCCAAGGATATAAAAGAAATAATATATATTTGATTTAGATTGGAAAGACTTCGAAGCAACCAGATTTCTTTATAAGTCCAATCTTGGTAGCAGTTGGGAGACAATCCATTTCAGCGTGTTATTTCACAGTTTAAAATCAGAACTTGGTAGTAGTAGTAGTCATCTTAGAAAGAGGTCAGTGTCAGTCTATTGTCTTTTTCTTGGCTTTAAGAAGGGCAGAAATTGTCATTAGCAAATGACCTCTTAAACTTCTTCACATGTTGGTTCTCTGCTGGTCGCATCTCTTGTTCCATGATTTCTCTTGCTATCCCTTCTCTGCATCTAGATATATCCTTTTCACAAGGATTGCAGACTACATGTGCAAAACTTGGTTTTTGGTTTAGATCAGAAGTCTCTTTGTGTTAATTTCTTTGATTGGTGAAATTTTTTTTTTTATCTGGCTTTCCTTTCTTTTTCATTTTTTGTACATAGTGGAAGTTATGTGTAGAGCCTCCCTGATTTTTGGTTGTTGTCTGTCACAAATAAAAAAAAGACACTGGCTCAACAAACTTCCGATATTTTGTGGCTGAGTTCAGTCTTTTCTTCTTTTTCTTCCTCTTTTTTATTTGAGTGTTGCCTTCTCATTAGTTGAGAGAGAGAGAGAGAGAGAGAGAGAGAGATTTTAAAGGAAAGTTCAAATCGTTTATTTTAATTAAAATTCTTTCTTTTTTTTTGTTTATATATATATTATTTTTATCTTTTACTGGAACTCACTACAGACAATTTTCATTTTGTGAATTGACAAGAAAGACTGAATTGGTTCAAATATTTGTCCAGAAATACCATAACCTTTCAACTTGTGAAGAAGAGCAGCAAGTCAAACCATGTCAAATGCCTTCAAGATATCCAAAGCAACAGCCTGAGCTTCACCATTCTTATCTAAAGACTTTTTCAGTAGTAATCGGTGGATGTGGTGATCACAATGTGTTCGTTCATATAAAATAAATTAACCAATCAGATGGTTATATTTAGTTTTCAAAACCTCTAAATCTGGGAGCAGGTAGTTGATCTGAAAATGAAAAGCTAGCTACCAACTAGAAAATAAAAAAACAGTTGTAGAAGACTCACTCAAGTTAAACAAACTGACTTGGTACTGCGGCGATTTCAAAGAAGCTGACTGCTCCTCCCAAACCTCCAGATACAGACACGGAGACACCAGTCACTGTCTTTCTTCCTCTCCTTCTGAATGTATGTACATGAGCAAGCTCCTTTTTCTATACTCACATTTTCACACACATACAGGCTGTAACAGACGTTATGCCTTTTTGCCAGATTTGCAAATGTTAAAAACTCTATTGGGAACAGTGATCTTTTTTCATCTTTTTGACATACAGAAAAAACAAACTTGAAGCATGTATAGTGCAAATACCAAGAGGAGAGCCCTTTTTCATCCTGTATTGAGTTTGAGGTAGGACGCTAAACTTAGCACTCTGGAACAGATGTACAAGGCACCTCACTCACTCTTTTACTTGCCAAGAGAATAATCTCAACCTTTTTTTTGTTCTTAGAGACTATCATAAGAATATTACTTGAGTTTATGGAAACTATCCTCAAACATTAATAAAAATTTCTATATCATTTTACTCCAAACTTTGTCTTGTTTATTTTTCCAACCAATTCACACACGTCAACTTCAAACAGCGACCAAACACAACAATGCTTATAATACTATTTTGAGAGAAAGCAAAACTAAAAATTGTGAGTCTGTCTATATTTCTGAGATGAGGTATTATGTACAGTATTTACATTATTCGGACTATTGTCCTCATCTTTGTCACAACGCTTCGGCCTTCTTCAGGTGGTTGGAATTTCGAACCGAACCCTTTATTTCGATCACTGGGGTAGACTGTTCTAGTTCCACGAGCCATGTTTGATGGATGTCAGTTATCAGTTATCTCCTGGTAATTTTTCCCTCTGAAAGTTCTCCACTGCCTGAACCGGGTATTGAACTCACACTCTTTGGGTCTGTTACTGGATCTAACCAACGCCTTTATCCACCGTACCATGGTACGGTGGATAAAGGTGTGAGTTCAATACCCGGTTCAGGCAGTGGAGAACTTTCAGAGGGAAAAATTACCAGGAGATAACTGATAACTGACATCCATCAAACATGGCTCGTGGAACTAGAACAGTCTACCCCAGTGATCGAAATAAAGGGTTCGGTTTGAAATTCCAACCACCTGAAGAAGGCCGGAGCGTACAACGGCCGAAACGTTGTGACAAATATGGCGACAAAGATGAGGACAATAGTCCGAATAATGTAAATACTGTAAAAATTGTGAACTCTGAAGGATATTTGCATGCATTTTTACAATTACCATGTTAGGTCAACCAGAAGTTTCCATCTCAAGTACCTGGAGTTGAATGACCAAAATCTGTCGGTTATTTATACATGGGCTCCAAGTGGCACTTCTGATATCATTGAAAACATTCAAAATATAATACAAAATATCAATCAACCGCTGACAGCGTTTCTCTTGCATTTTTAAAGGACTTTTTTTTGTTAGCCAGCACCTGCATAAGGGAAGCTATAAACACAGACCATAAAGCAAAGGCAGTTGGCAAATGAATTGCACATTGTCAACTCAACCAATTTAATAATTCACAGAAACATTTCACACTTCTCTGATGTAGATTCAACAATGAACTTTCAAGGGGTTTTATTAAACACACCTCAATATGTTTTGTCTTGGAACTTTTCCATTTTCATGGATTTAATTAACATACCTCATGTTTTTAATGATATTTTAATATCTTTAATACTTTACTCAGTTTTTCAAGGCCATCTTTCTCTATTCCTCTACACCTTTGGGTTTATGGTAAGAGTCTAGAATAGGGTTTGAGTTTTTGTTTTATGGCACGTCAACTTCAAGGTATTATTTAATGCTGACAAGATTTTTAGAATAGATTCATATGAATAGAATATTCATTGATGTATTTTTGTAAAGAGGATTTGTAGAGAGTCTAGTTTCATTGATGTATTCTTTTCAGATATAGTTTGGAGAGAAGTTGGTTTTGTTGATATTTTCATTTGGTATATATTTTTTGGTAGAGGCCCACTGTTTTAAGAAATAATATTATGACATCCATTCTTGCCTTTTCAAAGAGCTCAAAACATGTTTATATCATAGTACTTTTGTTTTGAGAGAGAGCAAGGTCTGAACACTCGGTTAATATATGTTTAATAGTGCATGTCATTTCACATGCTTGGCATCCTGGCTGATCTCCCTTATTTAGCAAGTATGAGTGGTTTATTCTCATGTGGCCAGTGTGTAAGCCTGAGATTTTCTGAAATTCCATTCTAGAATAGGGGCCAAATGCATTTTTGATTCTTTGAAAACAAGCAAATTGCAAGCATCTTGTATGGAATGTTAAGTTTGCAGCAAAAACCAAAAGCAAGGTTTTGATGGATCTACCTGGTGGTGGGTATCTACAGACTGCAGAAAGAAAAACTTTTATAAGAAAATCCATAAATGAAATTATTGAAAAGCCTTATTGTTTCTTGGGGCTAAAAGATTTTTTTTTTAAAGCCTTTTACCCCAAGCAAGGCGGGAAGCCACTAGCACACGAGGGGGTTACAGAGAGTTTGAGCTAGAGCAAATAAGAGTGATAGAGGAAAGGATGAAGAGAAGGATAGGGGATAGATCAGGGCATCTGGAGATGTCGATTGACATTACATTTGAATAGGTGGAGATTATAGCTATCAGGGAAACAGGAAGAGGGGAGGGAGTTCCACAGGCGAGAGGTGTGAGACATGAAGCTATTGGAGTAGAAGAGATGGTTACATTTAACAGTTTCAATAGTGAAAGGGCGTGAGCGAGATACTTTGAACGGTTCATTTTAAGTGACTACAATTACTCAAAGCAGATGGCAGTTGATTGGTTGAGATTTTGCAGAAATGTCTGTTGTTTTTATCATTGAAAAAAATACAAAAGTACTAAAATTGGTGATTGTGAAAAAGTTGTTGAAATAAATTAAAAATTCATTGTCTGGCGCAAATATAAGACAAGGTGTATGGCTAACCGTCAATGAATTTTTGGAGGAATTGAAAGAAACACTGAAGAATTCAATAGCTTCTTTGTTGAGTTTGTTTCTGATAGGTCTCAAAAGAATCTCAAAGAAATAACTCATAGGAATACTGTTGTAACCTAGGGAAGATTACTGAATAGAATAATCAAATGGAGGTTGGTAATGAATGATAATACTTAGGATATGAACAACATATATAAGATTCGCTAGTGGTGTGTAGAAGTAGTCAACTGTAGAAGTGAGTCAAGTGAATTCCACAATGAATCGCTAACTGCAGACCAACATACAGTATTTACTACTGTATTTATGCGAATGGGGACATACACATTATCGTCTGTAGGTATGCTAGAACACATATCCATTTAGGGTTAACCATAATAAGAGATTTCAGGTTAGCATATAGTTGACTTGTCTAATCAGCTTATGATCACAAAACGATTATAAACAAAGAAAATGTATTGTAACAGAAGGGTTTGCCAATAGTAACAACATTCTATTGAAAACTTTCAAAATAAATGAATTCAACACACACATTATATATTTATATATTAAATGTATGTATGGGTGGTTTTTTACTTTTTACCTTTTAATTATATATATATATACATATATATATATATATAGGTAGATAGATAGATAGATACATTGTATATTTGTTTAGATGTGTGTGTGTGTATGTATGGATGTGTGTAAGGTTTTATGTCTATGTGTGTATGTGTATATGTATGTATGCATGAGTGTATGTGTATTTATATATGTGCACATGTATATGTATGTGCGAGTATGTATAGATATGTTGTCGTGTAGGTGTGTATATACGTATGAGTTTTGGGGCATATAAATAGTAGGTCCTTACTAGATTAAATATTCTTTAATTTTTTTTATATGTTTATGTTAAATTTGTAACCTGTAGGTGATATTGCTTTCCCTAATTATTCTTGATTAGACATCAGTTCCCTTATAAATGCCCTCGTTTTTAATTTGCCCCCCCCCCCCCCCCCCTTAATCTTCTCTTTTCTTGTATACATAAGGTTAGTAATGGAAAACAGATGGAAAATTTTCACATATAATTCGGCAGTATGAATTGGCAGGATTTTAAGTTTAGATCATAATCGTTTTTTTTTATTGTGCGTAGTGTCACCACAAATGTATTCACACGTTTCTGGTGTCTGTTTTTTAATTTTAATTTTAGGTCAGCGAATCGGTAGCGATTTATGCATCTGAAAAGAAGTCATATTTATCTGTATTTCACTCATTTAAACCGTTATTTAACTCCTCTCTGTTAAATTTTAACCCCCACCTTCACCTTTAGGCGTTATATATATATATATATATATATATATATATGCTGAACAGAAAAGAGAAAAACATTTAGATGATTATCTGTGTGTTGTGTTATGTAGATTTGAATTGAATAAAATGTTGGTTTGCCACATGACTAAGTTTCCCTGAAGGCAAAACAAGACCATCTTGTGGCTACAGGATTCTGCCGGTAAAGAGAGAAAAGCAGAAGAGAATTTGAATTCTTTCCTTATATACAATACCACCTAGTGAGAATTAAGAGAAGTCCTCTGGCAGACAAATTGGGATATTGCCACAGTACCACCAGATGATTCATCTATTCACACACAAAGAATAGAATAAAAAAAATTCTAATTCTTGTCTAAAGTAACTAAAATGCCACCTCGTCATCAATATTTGAATGTAAATCTTTCATAAGCCATTATTTAACTTCTTTCCTCGGCTATGGGTTAAATAGTAGGATCTGTATCTACAAAAATTATGTTTCCAAAAGAAGCTAAAGAAAAAAAAGAAATGTCATTAACCCCCCCCCCCCCCTAAACAGTGACACAATAAAAAGCAGCAATAACAAAAGTACCTTTTCATTTAACCATGAATTGTGAAACATGATTAACAAATTATCAATTAAGGAAAAAGTGAAGGATTTCTTTATAAGAGTTTCTCTCTCAAATTTTTGCCACTTAGCAAACATGCTGGTCTGAAGCTGCTAGGAATTGGAAGTCTCTCTCTCCTTTACTGACAAGGAGTTGATAAAGCAGTCAGTCTGAACTATATACATTGTGCTGTTTAACACTACAAGAAGAATCATCTCTCAAAGTGAAAAGATGTCTAATTCAATTTTCTGCAAAGGCTAGTGATAAACCAATATAGTGATCCTGAGAATGTCATGGAAATGAACATGAGAACACAATCCATTTTGTCCACAATCAAACAATGTCAATGATTGCCAAATACTGATTTTGAGCTGCAACAATCAAAAGGTGTCGATGATAAAACTATGATCTTACAGCCACAATCCCAATCTAATATATTGTAACAACGTGCATAAGGATTACATCACATGAAACAATTCATGCCATTAGCCAGACTAAGTCACATCACTAGTTTGTACTCATTCCTCAGAGTGACAGACATCAAGTCTACTTCAAACTACCTTTCTCTCATGAGAGAAAAATGACAAGAAAGCCAGGTGAATGGGATATGTATATATATATACTACCCACTTTGGGAATCACTGTTCTAAACTTATGTAAAGTGAAGTTAACACTCAAGTTTATCTTTCAATATATATACACAGTATAACAATTAAGTAAGGGTTTGAGTTGTCATTTGTCAAAGCATTGTGTCAAAAGCAAAAGAAATTAGTTTAGACTTGAGAGAAAAAAAAAAAAGATATTGTTGATGCTCACAAAACAGGAAACGTATATGTAGCTGAGTGGTGAGAACATTTGCTTTCTGATCATGAGACCCTGGGTTCAAATCTTAATACAGAAGTAGACTTCCTGATGTTATCAGTCTGGAGAGGGTGATCCCAGCATGTGGCATCTTTGAAAAGTGCCTGAGAAACATACCACGGGTTGACCCAAGCCTTGTGAGTGTAGACGGAACCCTCGATGGCCATTGATAGCTGTGCTAGCATGAAGTCACAAGTCATCGTGGCCGAGGGTTTGAGCATGCTGGCCTTGTTCAAATTGTTGATCATGCTAGATAACACAATCTTTCCCAGAAACTGTAAGGTCTGCTCAGCATAGTTGCAGTACAAACCACAGGTGGGCTCTGTGGGTGTTCAACAAATACAAATGCGCCTGAGCAAGTATCTGCAATAAGGATTGACTGACCGTTCTAATAGATGGGTATCCTCAAATAAGAGTGACCAGCTATATATATAAGCTGAAATTTACCCCAAAGAAAGAAAATGAAAGAGATTGAGGAATATTGTTAAAAATAATAAATTGTTTGTTATGCAGTATTTAATTTTTTTTTTTTAAATTGACTTGTTTTCCCTCAGTAATTTTTAACTTCTATCTTTTGACAATAAACCTGTGGTATACAAAAGGAAACTCTGCAATTTTTGGTCTCTTATTCAAAGATTGTGGTCCCATTGGTCATGATAGGAACCAATTTTTTTTTTTTTTTAAATTCACTTATTATAAACATTAGAGAGCATTTTTTATCAATGGCATAGTAATCTTTAGCAACTGTCAGTAATTGCAGGTGATGCTGTATTAGTATCTGTTTATAAAAAAAAAAAAAGCAAAGAAACCCTTAAGATATTTTTGCAGCAGGATAAAATATTTCTAATTTCTCTGAGATGCTTACTTTTACTCCACCTTTCAAACAAGAACATTAATATCCAATGTGATAAAAATAAATTTGTTCAATGTGTGGATTGCTAAAATGTAACTGAGCACAGATTTACAACTACAATTTTTAATAAAAATATAATCAAGACAATATAATTGAGACTATATTGTTCATAGCCAGTTATTTCAATCGACATTGGACATTTTTTTTCCTCTTTTTTTCAGATGTCGCCCCTTCACAAAAACAAACCGCAAATAACAAAAAACACAGAAAATAAGATTTTCTTTCTTAATATTACTGGTGGTGGTGAGAACTTCAATGATTAAAAAATAAAGATTTTCATTTGCCATCTTTGAAAGCTTAAATGGAAAATCCAGCCGGCTTATCATAGGTCTTTTTGCAGTATCAATGCAACATGATTTCTTTGTAATAAAATATTATTTTATACAACACAGCATTTTATAAATACAGGATACCATCATTGGGTAGAGGGAGCTTATTTTTATATTCATCATAAAAGGTAAATAAAAAAATAAATAAGTAAACTTTTGCGTTCATTGATATGCTGGACATATAAGTTGACAAGACTTAAACTTACAATATGAAGTGAAAATAGTAAGAGTCAAACATTTGAGGATCCATTCTGATTGAAAATATGAATGTTAGCAAATATATTATTAAAGCCATATATACAAGATAATCTTGATTTATATTGTTACTTGTTAAATATTGAGAGAAAAAACACACCTCCACAAATCAGAGAATAAGATTAATTCCAGAAAAATATGAAGTCTGATTATTTTGTTAAATCCTTAGAACTCAAGGTCACTTTTATAATGATATCAAGAAACATGCTGACAAACATGAGTGGGTTTACAATAGTGCAGATGTATTTATATAACAGATTCTACAAGTATCATACTATAAGAAAAGCTTTTACATCGTTTTAGCATTTGACGAACCAATTTTGAATTTGATAAATTTCCAAAAACATTTGCCCCAATCCAGTTCTGCCACTTGAGCCATATCTTCAAGTGCAAGATCAAAACACCGACAAAAAAGACATATTGATATATATACAGAGCGATAAAGTTGGAAGCACAGATACATGTTAAAAAAGTGGATTTTACAAGTATGAAAGAAGACTGCTTTTGCTACAGTTTCAAAACTACTTCCTGACCAGGTGGAAAATTAAAATACTGAAGAGAGAACATTAGATCCTACAGTTACCAGTTTGCTGACCTAACTACCAAACTGAAATTCCAGAAATCCAAAGATACGGACCAACTGTTCGCTTTATAACCAAACAGAACAAAATAGAAAATCAAATTTTTTGATAGAATCATTAAAGAGAAAATTATAAAATTCATTATTTTTTAATCATTTCACCCACAAGCAAGGCAATAAAGCCACTAAGACACAAGTGGTTACTGAGTGTGAAATATGAGAAAAATCATTAAGGAGAGGGTAATAAAAGAATAGGATTCGAGGAGAGAGAAGATGACAATTGATGTTGCATATAAATTTTCGAAGATCAAAGTTGACTGGAAAGCAAGACAACAGAAGAGTGTTTCCTAAGTGAGAAGTATTTATAAAAATATATTTTAGAATTTCTGCTTGAAATCATGATTTCTCATTAAACTGTTTGAGTTACGGTTTAAATATTGAAAGTAATTTTGTCAAAAATGTTGACCCCCCCCCCCCCAAATGTTTAAAAAAAAAAAAAAAAAAAGAAAGAGAAGGGTGAGGGTATCTTTGGATAGAAATTGGTTGCATGAAGAAATAGACAATATTGAATTTGCTGAAAAAAGTATAGTAAAGAAAAAAAAAAAAACCCCTAAATTTTGGTTTCAGATTGTAAAAGACTCTACTAAAGAAATATCTGAAAGTGGTGAGGGGAGAGCCCTAAGAAATCTCATTAATACCACAGCCATGCAAAATAACTTAAATATCTACAATAGTTTTCTTTCTGGTTAATTTCCTTTACTCAACCCCTTTTATAGTTTTATTAAATACGTTCAGAGGAGATAAAATTCATATTTAGTTAAAAATCTTGAATTCTAGTCATATGTAATCATAAATCTTGAATTCTAGTCTTTTCAGATTTATCAGAACTTTGCCAATATGGTATTACTAATGTTTTAGCAAAAATTTTAAAATTATGCTCAGCATCTTATGCATGTTTGGCAAAGAATTAAAATTTTTCTCAGTAGAAAAGAGATTGAATAAAAGCACTTGCTGTAGTGATTGACATGTTGGTCTTGCAATTGAAGAGTCTGGCCTTCAGACTGATTAGGAGTAATAAACATGACAGTCATACAAGCCAATGCAATGAACATGGTCATCAACCAAAATTGGTATAAGAAGTAAGGAAATCATTGTGATTCAGTTGGTTTCCCTATTCAAAATGAATTAGTTACTGAAGTCTCTCAAAATGCAAACTTGTGCCACAGTTGGCTTCATTCAATAACACTTACTGTAGTGTACCAATTAGTGACCTCAACTGACAAGCTATTCAAAACTGAGTTTATCTTTTACTGTAGAGTCTAAGATACTGACTTTGCCAGTTGGATCATTGCTCAAATAGATTCATAACAAGTGCAACCATACAGATAAAGATGCTTTCAAGAGATTAAATATTTTTCTCTTGATAAGTGAAGCACAGACATTCTTTATTATTTTTTCATTTCTATGAAAAAGAAAAGAAAAAGAAAATAAGAACAGTTTCCAGCTAGAAGAATATGATCTTTTGGTTTGTTCTTACTCAGGATAAAAAAAGTGAAAATAAATTTTATGGATTACAAAAGGTAAGGGCAGAGAACTGTCATTTCAGTTAGGATTTTCGCATCTGATGCCAAAAATCTTTTAACCCTTTAGACAATTATATTTTTTAAAATATTTAACAATCAAAACATAAGTGGCACAAATCACTTTTCCAGGCATACAAACCATAGCAAATTAAATATAAAAAAAAAAAAAAAAAAAAAATCTTGATCTTAAAAAGCTACCAAGCAATGAACAGTCAAGTTTTTTTTGTCTTCTATTTTTGTAAGAAAGGATATAATTAACTTTACAATTAACAGCTTACCAAGATTGTTTCTCTATAATAACGATCCAATTTGTTTTTTATGTGCATTTTTGTTAGAAAATTTTAACGGTAGTGTACTAATTTGAAAAATAAAAGAGTTTCCAGTTCAATTGTATATTCAGGTTTGGAGTAACTTTTAAATGTAACGTGGCAGAAAAATCCAAGAGAGATAACCCCAAATTTATTAACGGCTAATTACAGAGTTGTTTCTCCTATTATTAAAAAACTAATAGGAATGAGCAAGAAAAAGAAAATCATTAAAGTTTAGTTATTATTAATGATTGAAAATAATTATAATATAAGCAAGTGTATATGAATAAATTTATTGTTTATTTTATTTATTTTGAAAAATGTATGGAAGAAAAATGAAAGCAGAATATTATGACAATAAAATAAATGGGAAGAATATATTTAAAATGCACACATACATTTGGAAACCACCTAAACATGAAGTGGTGAGAGAAAACATTCTAGAATCAATAGAAAAAAAATCAGTTAGTATTGGAAATTTTTGTTTATTTTGTATTTTATACAATCCCATAAAAATGAGGAAGGAAAAAAAGGAGGAAAAGAAAAAAAAGAAAAAAAAAAGAAAATAGAAAAAAAAAAAAGACACACATACAGCAGCCATCTTCTAAGTGCCTCAAGTTAAATTATTTTTAATCATATTTGTCTTTAGAAGCACTTTCTGATTTAAAAAAAAAAAAAAATTTTTTAAAAATGGCCGGCCAGAGTAGGACTGGTGGAAAACTGAAATGTAGTAAATTTCTTTTATTCAGGTGGAAGTCCTTCCCAAAAATTACTGAGGGAAAAGAAAGAAGTTATTGAACTAAAGGTAAAAAAAGAAAAAGACAAACGAAGAAAGCTCCTTCCTTGACCACTGTTAGATATGAGGTAAAAATGGGAAGAGCATCACCTTAATTAGTGTGATGATGTGGATGATGATGATGATGATGATGCAGTACATTGTAATGATTCAGTGGGAATTGGAACTCACTTGTTCTTCTTGATGTGGCCTGAATTTTTGTCAAAGCAGACAGGCCGGTTGGTATCTGTCAAGTGAAAAATGCTGGTGACATGGGTTTGTGTGGTGCTTGAAGAACACAACTGGACAGAGCCATAGCAGCAGGTGATGATGACAATAATGAAGGTGAGGATGATTTTGATGATGATGATGATAATAATAATGACCATTTTCTGCTAGGTTTATTATAATGCTTGCCTTTCTTGGCTTCTCCCAACTAAGGCAGTGGCTCCAGGGAAAACTTGCTTTTATTTAAAAAAAAAAAAAAAAATGCAGAGCCTTTTCATCTAACAATTGACATTTTTTTTAAATCTAGCTAACATCCAATTAAATTAGCAATGTTTTCTTGGAATTACAAAAAATTATTTCTTAGAGCATAAAATATAAAGATTTTTGTTTAATTAAACCAACAGAACAAAATACAAACCCACAGGTAGTAGAGAAAAATGGCAGTTGAGGAGAGAGACATCTACAAAATCTTTCAAAACAAAAGCAGAAGGGCATAAGATGTTTTTTTTTTAAATCTCCCAAAATACTAATATATATATATATATATATATATATATATATTAAAAATAAAGTATGAATTTATTTTGTTTGTTTTTAAAAAACAAAACTAAAGAAAAACTGTTGTTCAGAGAAAGACTTCTTCATTGTCCAAATATAACTGATTTAGAGACAAGAGAGTACAGAGAAAAGGAAATCAGATAATGAATAAATGACTGAATTTTCTTGTCTTTTCTTTTCTCTTAGTTGTCAATTTGAATTTAGGGTAAAAACAGGAAAAACTTAAACTACCAGAAGAAAAATTCTATTCATGGAACATAAACTGATTAAATTTTTTTATGTGAGTGTTGGAGAAGAAGGGGGCCATTTTTTTTTTTTTTTTTTCATTTAAAAAAATTATTTTTTTTTTTTAAATTTTTTACAGTTATTTTATTTGGAAAAATATAAAAACATTGTATGTTAAAAGCAAATAAATATAGTGAAAATAAATATAGCAGCAAGAGGGACATATACAGCCTGCTTGTATGTATGTGTATGTGAGTGAATGCATTTTAGGTTTGGTGATAAGATTTGGGTGTAATAATAGGTAAGAGAAATGATGATAAGTGGGTTAAAAAAAAAAAAAAAAAAAAGAAAAGAAAAAAGCACCTGCACTAATCCACCCAGTCACATAAAAACTCAGCTTGTGGGGAGGGAGGACACAAAAAAATCTGTACAGAAAGCTGCATTGTAGAATGTTGAATGAATGTCTTGGTTGGTGGCCAGCAGTAACAGCAGGCCAAACTGGTCAGCTAGTAACCACCAGTTGACCAATCAGACACTGGCTTGTGTTATTCTTCACTTGGACAGACACAAATCAAAAAGCAATGGGGAGGGGAAGAGAGAGAGAGAGAGCCACACATGGAGTTGGTAATAGGCAAAGAGCACAAGGAGAGAGAGAGGATGGTAAGCCCAACAGAAAGGGTAGAGAGAGAGAGAGAGAAAGGAAAAGGTATTTTTGAAATGAAAGTACAATAGAGGAGGAGGAGGAGAAAGAGGAAGAAAGCAAAAGAAAAGAGTGAAATGCAGACAGAACTTATGTTTACTCTCCCTCTCTTGACTGTGCTGAAATATAATGAATTCTATTGCAGTGGGAAGTCAAGTGATGAGTAGGTGGCTATCTTTCCCATTAAAAATAATATTAGCAAAGAGCAGAGAAGGAAAGAAACATTTTGTTGCATTTCATTTCTTTGTGTTCTCAGAGGATTTGTCAGGAAAATAGGAAATGTGAGAAGGAAGAGGTAGAGAGTAGGTAAGGGAGGTAACCCGCTCCCATCTACAAGTACGACTGCAACTATAATGAACTATAATTCCACTAAACTTGCTCAAGGAACAGCATGAATGTAATTATGCAGATATATACAAACTGATGTGAGAAGAAGGAAAAGGGGCGGGAGTAGTTGCTGTCTTTACATGGGGGAGGGGAGGCCTGGTGTGGAATGGAAAGTTGGGTATTGAGGGAAGAGGCAAAGGTGATGTGAGAGAGAAAAAGAGGGAGTAGAAAGGGTGCAGGCTAGGAGACCATTTCCATGCTATAAGCTGACAGTTCAGAGTTGATCATAGATGATGACGATTCAACTGGCACATTATTCTCCACAACTTCTTTACTTGTCAGACCATTGCAAGCTTTAGGGTGCGAGTCATTGCCATCATCTGAATCGCCGTCTTCTAAGCCAGGCTCAAGGTCCATAAGTGAATTGTCCTCCTCTTCGACATCCTCCTCCTCTTCCTCCTCCTCTTCTTCTTCGACATCCTCCTCCTCCTCCTCCTCTTCAAATTCTTCCTCCTCTTCCTCCTCTGCCAGAAGGTCCAGAGCACTTTCATCTGTTGCCAATTCTCCATCAGCAGAAATGTCCATCTGTTGGTGATGGTTGTTGTTGTTGCTGCTGCTGTGGTTCAAAGCACTGGTTGAAGTTGTAGTGGCTCCATTTGACAAGCTACTGTGACACAATGGCACTTTGCATTTAAAACATACATAATCATCGTCCTCTCCAACTTCATCTTCTCCGACCCCAACACATAGGAGATGGAACCACAATTCACATCGGTCACACTGTACCCAATTCACTTCATCTCCTGAAAAGAACAAAATTTCTAACATAAAACAAAAGAAAGACAGGAAAAAAATGAAAAAATCGGCAAGACACTAACAAGTGGAACAAAAAATATGATGCTAGACATTATTTCATTGTCTATCTTATATCATTTTTTTTTTTTTATTGTATTTAAAAACTTACAGTAAAAAAAAAAAAGTTTCTGTTCATAAACTAACTCATCTTGTCAAGAGTCGTTTTAAAATAAAAAAAATTGGGCGAATTACATCAGTGTCACAAATTTAATCTTATTTGAACTATACAAACGGTTTAATATTTAATTTGCTTTCTAATAGATATCTTGCAACTTTCGTCAATGTAAATATTTTACAATTTGGTGGCTTGAATTTTTTTTTATCGTGTCAGTCAATCTAGAATATCTTAATTAATTTGACATTTTAATACTATTCTATCAAAGTTCCAATTATCTGTTTATTAAACTTATCAGTTGAAATTTAGAGCTAATTCGTCTCAGAAAAATCTGATGAGTAACAGAAGTAATTTCAAGGAAAAATGTAGGTAGTCAAGGTTTAATAAAAATGCATGCCATATGCAAGATATTTGTCATTGTATTACTTGCAATAAGGATAATCTATTTGTCAAGAAGAGGTTAATTTTTTTGATGAAATATGAGAGAGGAGCAAATGAATCTTAAACTAGCTGCAATTATTTATATCCTACCTAAAAAAAAAAAAAAAAAAAAAGGGCCAAATTATCCATATCAAAATTGATATAATTTTGGATTACCACTAATTAAAAAGGTTCAAATATGAAATTTGTTGATAAAATTAACCTATTCATAATTTTGGTTTGATATCATGAGGAGTGTTTTTACCTTTGATGTATTTTGAATATTTAAAGTATTGTGAGAAAAAGATTGAAAAGAAATCTCAAATCTCATTATAAATTTTTAAAAAATAAAAAAAATAAAAAAGTTACCCTAAAGCTGAAAATACATAATTCAATATAAAAATTAAAAACAAGAAGTTTGTTTATACTAAAGTAAAATCAAAGGTTGAACAAGAATTGGAAAATACTTAAAGATCTTCAACTTGCAGCAGCTAATTTGCAAAAGCCTTTGAAAAGAAATAGCCAAATTCATTTAAAAAAAAAAAGAAATCAATAAATTGAGAAAATAAGTTTGAAAAAAGTGGAAATTTGTAAATGTTTTGCTTGTTGGTTAATGAAACTGCAAGAATTAAATGAAGAGGGGTGCGATGAAAGAAGAGGTGCTGTGATGGACAGTTTAATGAGGACACATACTCTCACACACACCTGTAGGTTTGAGACACTTTACTGCAGAGCAGTCGTCGTCATCACCTTCATCATCACCACTTGACGAATTCCCCTTGTTTTTCCTCTTCTCCTTCAAGCTGTTTTTCTTGTCCCCATTTCGACCTGCACCTGAAGGTTTCTGACTTCTCTTTAGTGACTTGTCTTCCTTCTTGCCTTTAGTATCGTTCGAATTTGTGCTGTCTTTAGACTTGCCTAAAATGAAAGCAACCATACACACATGATCAGGGAGGTGAAGAATGAAGCCAGAAATGAAAGGGAGAAGGAATTCAGCAGAATCTGTTGGCAATTTTTAATACCAATTTATTTCTCTGTGATTACTGTGCCACTTAGAGATTTAAAATGAAACCAAGATTGGGCATCTGTTCATCAGGTGGTCGTAATTGTTTACATTTTGACTTGGCTATTCTCTGATCAGATTTTTTTTCTCTTTCTTATGGATACTAATGTTGGTGGTGGAAAAATCTTTTTCAAATTATTTGAAGTTTGTTAAATTTCTGTATGACATTGTTTTCGATTTGATGCTCTCTTATTTTCTGGTATGCACTTTTTTTGATTTATGAAGCAATAAAAATATTGGCATCAATGTAACCAATGTTTGAGTGATAGAGAAGTCACTAGAGCCAGTAGATACTCAAATGCACTCAATGGCACAAATTATGACACTATTTTATGGACAACACTTAAGCGAATGATAAATGATATTAAAACTTTGTATAAAAGTAACAACCAATATTTCATGGATAGGTAATTATCTATTACCTGTGCTTAGTAAAACTTTTCAAATAAAAGTAAAAGTGAATTTATATTCTAAGCATTTTAAATAAAGCAGTTATGGCAATAAATTAATAAAAAAAGTTACTTTCATAAACTATTATCATTCTTAAAAATAACACCATTTTCAATTTATAATCCTTTTCTTTGTCCATGTGAAGTTTGTAGCACAAATATAGAAGAAAAAAAATATCTTGTTTTGTGTGCAATGTAAGAGCCAAACAGAAAAAGAACATGACTAAGTTTACAATTTTCTAACTTCCTTGGCTTTTCTCTATGAACATACTGATTTGCAGCAATTATTTAATTATACCCTCTGGGTATGGCAAATTTTACAAGGATAAAAGACTGCTCAAATCGAGTGCTTTTTAGTGATTGGAAATTCATTGACCTCCAAAATTATTAAATCTTAATGAACTGCAATTAATCATTTGGGTGAGAGCCTGGGATGCCACTTTATCAGCAGGTTGTTCTAATAATTGAATCAAACTTAGTGTGTCATAATTCCATTTTATTTACTCATTCAATTGGTAACCGCATATTGTTATGGTGAAAAGATTTTAATATACTTTCACCATGGGATAATTTAATAAGGTTTTCTCCAAGTTAAATAAAATGCTTCCAGATAAATAGTTAAGAGAAATAATAAATAGCAAGAATTTATGTAATTGCTATTTTTAAATTAGCAAGTTAAAGAGAAAATATTATTTTTGCTGATCCAGAGAATTTCCTCATCGTTCTACAAGGCAGCCATTTTGTTTCTTTTTATTCAGAAATGCATCAAGACATTGTCATAAATAAACAAATACAATAAGAAAATACAGAAGAAAAATTCAGAAAACACTTGTTTTAAATTAAGAAAAAAAAGTGTCCACCCAACTCTTGCTTTATATTATTTGTATTATTTTGAGCTTAAATATCACTTGAGCTTCTTTTTAAGCAATGAAAAGAAATCAAGAACTGAAGAAAATCTTGGTAGATGGTCAATGTCTGAAGAAGGAACAAAAAAAAAAAAAAAAATTTTTTTTTTTTCCTTTTCCTTTCTTTCTAATAATTAAATAAAGAAAAAGAGACTCGTATTTAGGTTTATAGTAACCACATTTTTTTCATGTTTCAACAGACTTTTGAACTCACCTTGAGTTTATATAAACTTACCTCCGACCTACATATTTCCAGGTTACATAACTGAATGTTGACATAAGACTTTTCCTCAACACTTCAATTTTGAAGTTGTTGCATCACTGCTCCAGATATTTTGCATTTTAAAGGCTTTCAGCAAAATCAAGGCCATTTAAAAGTTTGTTCAACATATCTTTATCATCAGGCAATGACGATGTGAGCAGATGATGGAAAACACGCCAATGAAAATATTTGGAAACAGGAAACAAGAGGATGGATAATTAATTGGAACAAACTTATAAATGAAACCTTTTTACTTAACACACACAGATGAAAAGCATTCAAATTTTTGAAAATCAAAAGGTCAAGACTGCTATTAAGTGTTGAGTATACAGATTAGAATGGATTATTTTTATAAAAATATTCCATTTTTAGTTAGTTGAGAGAGAGAGAGAAAAAGGAGACAGCTCATGGATAAAATTAACAATGCGGCCTTTGTGCTCGCTCTCTCTGCTGTAAGAGTGTTAGTAATAAAAAATGAAAAACCACACCCACTTTCTGAGTGAAGGAACCACTGCACACAAAACTATTTGGGGTGGAAGTGGAGCTATGATTTAAAAATTTTAAATTACTGATTGGCTGTATTGGATCAATTAAACAGTTAAAAATATAAAAAAATTGTTAAGTGAAAACAACAGTGTAAAAATTAGGAAATTGTTTGACAAAATATGTCAGTGAATATACATTGTGTAGAGAGTTTATTTTCAAATAAAATTAGAGTGGAAGGGTTAAAAGTAGAAAAAGAACAAAAAAAGGTTAGTTCCACTATAGAAAAAAAAAGCAAAAAGACTTTGAAAAAAAGACCAGGTTGTTTATTTACTGTTGCATTATTTTAAACAAGTTGAGTGGTGATAACTGTACCTCAATTTCTTTCTACCACTATTGTTATCAAACAACCAATTTAATAATTTACACATTTTGTACAACTTTCTGTCATTTACAAATACAAAAGATATCTAATGCCTACACAAGCTGAACAACAAAATGCTTTAAAGAAGTTGTATTTACAAAGTGACTATTTTCAAGTAGAAAATAAAAGCCAACAACAATTGTGAGAGTGCAGAGAGAAAAAAAAGAAGCTAATAATACAAAGACATGACAATGACACTAATTTTACTGGTGACAACAACAACAGTTCATTGTAGAATGTTATCACCATTACCTTTCTCTTTGAACTTCATTTCTTTATCCTTAAGTATCAATTTTTTCTTGGTTTTTATAATATTTGGTTCTTCTTTGTTTTTCTTTACTTTGCCATCTGGGTTATCTACTTCATCACTTTTCTTCTTCCGCTTCTTTTTCACTTTTTCTTTATCTTTCTCTTTATTCTTGGAACGGTTTTTCTCTGACTTTTCTTTGAAAAAGATTCTTTCTGAAGATTCCTGAAGAATAACAAAATTTATTTGCTTAATAAATGTGTGAAGGAAATCAGAGACGTGTGTGTGTGTGAAGGAAATCAGAGACGTGTGTGTGTGTGTGAAGGAAATCAGAGACGTGTGTGTGTGTGTGTGAAGGAAATCAGAGACGTGTGTGTGTGTGTGTGTGAAGGAAATCAGAGACGTGTGTGTGAAGGAAATCAGAGACGTGTGTGTGTGTGTGTGTGAAGGAAATCAGAGACGTGTGTGTGAAGGAAATCAGAGACGTGTGTGTGTGTGTGTGAAGGAAATCAGAGACGTGTGTGTGTGTGTGTGAAGGAAATCAGAGACGTGTGTGTGTGTGTGTGAAGGAAATCAGAGACGTGTGTGTGTGTGTGTGAAGGAAATCAGAGACGTGTGTGTGTGTGTGTGAAGGAAATCAGAGACGTGTGTGTGTGTGTGAAGGAAATCAGAGACGTGTGTGTGTGTGTGTGTGTGAAGGAAATCAGAGACGTGTGTGTGTGTGTGTGAAGGAAATCAGAGACGTGTGTGTGTGTGTGTGTGAAGGAAATCGGAGACGTGTGTGTGTGTGTGAAGGAAATCAGAGACATGTGTGTGTGTGTGAAGGAAATCAGAGACGTGTGTGTGTGTGTGTGTGTGAAGGAAATCAGAGACGTGTGTGTGTGTGTGAAGGAAATCAGAGACGTGTGTGTGTGAAGGAAATCAGAGACGTGTGTGTGAAGGAAATCAGAGACGTGTGTGTGAAGGAAATCAGAGACGTGTGTGTGTGTGTGTGTGTGAAGGAAATCAGAGACGTGTGTGTGTGTGAAGGAAATCAGAGACGTGTGTGTGTGAAGGAAATCAGAGACGTGTGTGTGTGTGTGTGTGAAGGAAATCAGAGACGTGTGTGTGTGTGTGTGTGTGAAGGAAATCAGAGACGTGTGTGTGTGAAGGAAATCAGAGACGTGTGTGTGTGTGTGAAGGAAATCAGAGACGTGTGTGTGTGTGTGTGTGAAGGAAATCAGAGACGTGTGTGTGTGTGTGTGAGAAGGAAATCAGAGACGTGTGTGTGAAGGAAATCAGAGACGTGTGTGTGTGTGTGTGTGAAGGAAATCAGAGACGTGTGTGTGAAGGAAATCAGAGACGTGTGTGTGAAGGAAATCAGAGACGTGTGTGTGAAGGAAATCAGAGACGTGTGTGTGTGTGTGAAGGAAATCAGAGACGTGTGTGTGTGTGTGTGAAGGAAATCAGAGACGTGTGTGTGTGTGTGTGTGAAGGAAATCAGAGACGTGTGTGTGAAGGAAATCAGAGACGTGTGTGTGTGTGTGTGTGAAGGAAATCAGAGACGTGTGTGTGAAGGAAATCAGAGACGTGTGTGTGTGTGTGTGAAGGAAATCAGAGACGTGTGTGTGTGTGTGTGAAGGAAATCAGAGACGTGTGTGTGTGTGTGTGAAGGAAATCAGAGACGTGCGTGTGTGTGTGTGAAGGAAATCAGAGACGTGTGTGTGTGTGTGTGAAGGAAATCAGAGACGTGTGTGTGTGTGTGTGAAGGAAATCAGAGACGTGTGTGTGTGTGTGAAGGAAATCAGAGACGTGTGTGTGTGTGTGTGTGTGAAGGAAATCAGAGACGTGTGTGTGTGTGTGTGAAGGAAATCAGAGACGTGTGTGTGTGTGTGTGTGAAGGAAATCGGAGACGTGTGTGTGTGTGTGAAGGAAATCAGAGACATGTGTGTGTGTGTGTGAAGGAAATCAGAGACGTGTGTGTGTGTGTGTGTGTGAAGGAAATCAGAGACGTGTGTGTGTGTGTGAAGGAAATCAGAGACGTGTGTGTGTGAAGGAAATCAGAGACGTGTGTGTGAAGGAAATCAGAGACGTGTGTGTGAAGGAAATCAGAGACGTGTGTGTGTGTGTGTGTGTGAAGGAAATCAGAGACGTGTGTGTGTGTGAAGGAAATCAGAGACGTGTGTGTGTGAAGGAAATCAGAGACGTGTGTGTGTGTGTGTGTGAAGGAAATCAGAGACGTGTGTGTGTGTGTGTGTGTGTGTGAAGGAAATCAGAGACGTGTGTGTGTGAAGGAAATCAGAGACGTGTGTGTGTGTGTGAAGGAAATCAGAGACGTGTGTGTGTGTGTGTGTGAAGGAAATCAGAGACGTGTGTGTGTGTGTGTGAAGGAAATCAGAGACGTGTGTGTGAAGGAAATCAGAGACGTGTGTGTGTGTGTGTGTGTGAAGGAAATCAGAGACGTGTGTGTGTGTGTGTGTGTGAAGGAAATCAGAGACGTGTGTGTGAAGGAAATCAGAGACGTGTGTGTGAAGGAAATCAGAGACGTGTGTGTGTGTGTGAAGGAAATCAGAGACGTGTGTGTGTGTGTGAAGGAAATCAGAGACGTGTGTGTGTGTGTGTGTGTGAAGGAAATCAGAGACGTGTGTGTGTGTGTGTGAAGGAAATCGGAGACGTGTGTGTGTGTGTGAAGGAAATCAGAGACATGTGTGTGTGTGTGTGAAGGAAATCAGAGACGTGTGTGTGTGTGTGAAGGAAATCAGAGACGTGTGTGTGTGTGTGAAGGAAATCAGAGACGTGTGTGTGTGAAGGAAATCAGAGACGTGTGTGTGAAGGAAATCAGAGACGTGTGTGTGAAGGAAATCAGAGACGTGTGTGTGTGTGTGTGTGTGTGAAGGAAATCAGAGACGTGTGTGTGTGTGAAGGAAATCAGAGACGTGTGTGTGTGTGTGTGTGTGTGAAGGAAATCAGAGACCTGTGTGTGTGTGTGTGTGTGAAGGAAATCAGAGACGTGTGTGTGTGAAGGAAATCAGAGACGTGTGTGTGTGTGTGTGTGTGTGAAGGAAATCAGAGACGTGTGTGTGAAGGAAATCAGAGACGTGTGTGTGAAGGAAATCAGAGACGTGTGTGTGAAGGAAATCAGAGACGTGTGTGTGAAGGAAATCAGAGACGTGTGTGTGTGTGTGAAGGAAATCAGAGACGTGTGTGTGTGTGTGTGTGTGAAGGAAATCAGAGACGTGTGTGTGTGTGTGTGAAGGAAATCGGAGACGTGTGTGTGTGTGTGAAGGAAATCAGAGACATGTGTGTGTGTGTGTGAAGGAAATCAGAGACGTGTGTGTGTGTGTGAAGGAAATCAGAGACGTGTGTGTGTGTGTGAAGGAAATCAGAGACGTGTGTGTGTGAAGGAAATCAGAGACGTGTGTGTGAAGGAAATCAGAGACGTGTGTGTGAAGGAAATCAGAGACGTGTGTGTGTGTGTGTGTGTGTGAAGGAAATCAGAGACGTGTGTGTGTGTGAAGGAAATCAGAGACGTGTGTGTGTGTGTGTGTGTGTGAAGGAAATCAGAGACCTGTGTGTGTGTGTGTGTGTGAAGGAAATCAGAGACGTGTGTGTGTGAAGGAAATCAGAGACGTGTGTGTGTGTGTGTGTGTGTGAAGGAAATCAGAGACGTGTGTGTGAAGGAAATCAGAGACGTGTGTGTGAAGGAAATCAGAGACGTGTGTGTGAAGGAAATCAGAGACGTGTGTGTGAAGGAAATCAGAGACGTGTGTGTGTGTGTGAAGGAAATCAGAGACGTGTGTGTGTGTGTGTGAAGGAAATCAGAGACGTGTGTGTGTGTGTGTGAAGGAAATCAGAGACGTGTGTGTGTGTGTGTGAAGGAAATCAGAGACGTGTGTGTGTGTGTGTGTGAAGGAAATCAGAGACGTGTGTGTGTGTGTGTGTGTGTGTGAAGGAAATCAGAGACGTGTGTGTGAAGGAAATCAGAGATGTGTGTGTGTGAAGGAAATCAGAGACGTGTGTGTGTGTGTGTGTGTGTGTGAAGGAAATCAGAGACGTGTGTGTGAAGGAAATCAGAGACGTGTGTGTGTGAAGGAAATCAGAGACGTGTGTGTGTGTGTGTGTGAAGGAAATCAGACACGTGTGTGTGTGTGAAGGAAATCAGAGACGTGTGTGTGTGTGTGTGAAGGAAATCAGAGACGTGTGTGTGAAGGAAATCAGAGACGTGTGTGTGTGTGTGTGTGTGAAGGAAATCAGAGACGTGTGTGTGAAGGAAATCAGAGACGTGTGTGTGTGTGTGTGAAGGAAATCAGAGACGTGTGTGTGTGTGTGAAGGAAATCAGAGACGTGTGTGTGTGTGTGTGAAGGAAATCAGAGACGTGTGTGTGTGTGTGTGAAGGAAATCAGAGACGTGTGTGTGTGTGTGAAGGAAATCAGAGACGTGTGTGTGTGTGTGAAGGAAATCAGAGACGTGTGTGTGTGTGTGAAGGAAATCAGAGACGTGTGTGTGTGTGTGTGTGAAGGAAATCAGAGACGTGTGTGTGTGTGTGTGTGTGAAGGAAATCACAGACGTGTGTGTGTGTGTGTGAAGGAAATCAGAGACGTGTGTGTGTGTGTGAAGGAAATCAGAGACGTGTGTGTGTGTGTGTGTGTGAAGGAAATCAGAGACGTGTGTGTGTGTGTGTGAAGGAAATCAGAGACATGTGTGTGTGTGTGTGAAGGAAATCAGGGACATGTGTGTGTGTGTGTGTGTGAAGGAAATCAGAGACGTGTGTGTGTGTATGTGTGTGAAGGAAATCAGAGACGTGTGTGTGTGAAGGAAATCAGAGACGTGTGTGTGAAGGAAATCAGAGACGTGTGTGTGTGTGTGTGAAGGAAATCAGAGACGTGTGTGTGTGAAGGAAATCAGAGACGTGTGTGTGTGTGAAGGAAATCAGAGACGTGTGTGTGTGAAGGAAATCAGAGACGTGTGTGTGAAGGAAATCAGAGACGTGTGTGTGAAGGAAATCAGAGACGTGTGTGTGTGTGAAGGAAATCAGAGACGTGTGTGTGTGTGTGTGTGTGAAGGAAATCAGAGACGTGTGTGTGAAGGAAATCAGAGACGTGTGTGTGTGTGTGTGTGAAGGAAATCAGAGACGTGTGTGTGTGTGAAGGAAATCAGAGACGTGTGTGTGTGTGTGAAGGAAATCAGAGACGTGTGTGTGTGAAGGAAATCAGAGACGTGTGTGTGTGTGTGTGTGTGTGTGTGAAGGAAATCAGAGACGTGTGTGTGAAGGAAATCAGAGACGTGTGTGTGTGTGTGTGAAGGAAATCAGAGACGTGTGTGTGTGTGTGTGAAGGAAATCAGAGACGTGTTTGTGAAGGAAATCAGACGTGTGTGTGTGTGTGTGTGAAGGAAATCAGAGACGTGTGTGTGTGTGTGTGTGTGTGTGAAGGAAATCAGAGACGTGTGTGTGAAGGAAATCAGAGACGTGTGTGTGAAGGAAATCAGAGACGTGTGTGTGTGAAGGAAATCAGAGACGTGTGTGTGTGTGTGAAGGAAATCAGAGACGTGTGTGTGTGTGTGAAGGAAATCAGAGACGTGTGTGTGAAGGAAATCAGAGACGTGTGTGTGTGAAGGAAATCAGAGACGTGTGTGTGTGTGAAGGAAATCAGACACGTGTGTGTGTGTGAAGGAAATCAGACACGTGTGTGTGTGTGTGTGTGAAGGAAATCAGACACGTGTGTGTGTGTGTGTGTGTGTGTGTGTGTGTGTGTGTGTGTGTGTGTGTGCGCGAAGGAAATCATGGACGTATGTGTGAAGGAAATCATGGACATATGGTGAAGGAAATTTGAGAAATATAAAATTTCTTTCACTGGCCTCCCAACTGTATTAACTTTTCAATGTTGCCTATATTTAAATTTTATAATTAATCAATATCAACTATGGTCATATTTTGCCATTAAATTCAATTTAACCTTTTCTTTGTTGTGTTTAAGGAGTCATTTGTATTGAGCTTGAAACCTCCACTAGATTACGAAGAACTGACTGAAATTCACAAATGGTAACATGCAGTTTCAAGACACTAGTGCGGCTTACTCAGAATACATTACAAAGTTATACATCTAGTGTATAACCCAAATCTACACTTTAGTCAAAAATTGTTGTGGTTGTGACAATAAAAGTATTCAAAGAGCAAACGTTTTAAATTTCAATCATGTACAGCATTTATCAATATCTATATATAACAATTATTTAAAAATCACCAATGAATAATACGGTGAACTAAGTTCAATTTGAATCCCACCATAAGAGAAATACATTTTGCTCTGTATTTTTCAAGAGGATCCACCAGAGAGATTAAATTCAGTCTAGAGTTTCATTTTGTACCATACAAGTCAGAAAATTGTATGCATATACAACTTATTAAATTTATTAAATAAATAGAAAAGGGTTCAGCTAAAATAGTGATTATTGAAATTATTCAGCTAATTTGTTAACATAAAACTTAAAAAGGCTGAAATAGAAATGAAGAGGGCTTACTTCAAATTCCATGTATTTGTCTTCACCGCTTGTTTGATAGGCCATTATGATTCGTTTGATGTGTTGAGTTTCATCTAGTGACACTTCCAGCAGATCACCTTCCATCATTAACTCTTCAAGTTGGAGACGAGCTGCAGCAGATAACTCTAAAACTGGTGATTCCAATTGTCTTGGGATTAGGGGTGATTTGCGCTGATGTTTCCTTGGTGAAACAGCTTTATACAAATATATATATATATACACACATTTAACTATGTTGTTTAAAATTTCCTACATGTATGAATGCAAAATACACAATCTTGGGGACAAAGTGTATGCAAATATAAACAGTGTGGACATAGAAATCAACAATGCACAGTGACTGTCAGTTTCACATGTTAAACAATTATCAGCACACTGGTTATGACTCAAGGCAGTTACCATTCAGCATTTATTTTTATGTCCACACTGTTTTTATATATCACTTTAAACATTATTTTTAACAGATACCCATATTCGAGTAGATGCTCCATTTATTTTCAACATCATATTTGTTTTCATCTACCAGCTTGATAATTTAAGACAATTGATACCTTTTGTGGTCAAGTTGGTTAAAAGCTTGTCAGATTTAGCAACAATTTCTCCTGAAAAGGGGGATGCAGGTTTGAATCCTGCTGGGGAGAGAGCATCTTTTTCTTTAAAAAAAATTTCTTGAATATTCAGGCCAGTAGACAATAAGCATGGTGTTTAAAATAAAAGCTGTGTGTCTACTCAAATATGTGTGTCCACTAAAACAATGTTTAAAGTGATAAAAATCTGCCAGATTAATCAATATAAAATTCATTACTTCTTTATATATACAATAAATAAATTAAAGTGAAGATAAATGCAGGTGAAAATTTACTTATCCAAGTTAAAATTTATACCAAATTTAAAGAGGGTCTACCAAGATATGACCAGAGCTTGACAAACTTCTTGCAGAAGGGCAAGTATAAAATCAAGTTTGTCAACAGCTGACAACATAATCTGACCTTTACGAGAACTCTGCTTTTGTATAGAGTGACAATATTAGACTAGAAGATGTTTTTCTTCTCTCTTTAGTATTTTATTAAAATATATCAACAAACATAGTACCACTGGAAAGTAGAACAAAATCTTTATAGCTATTTATATTGAAATTTTTGAGTAATTCACAAGTTTAAATGGGTTTTATTGCCTGGAAGAAGTGTTCACTCCCCCACCCCAAGACGTCATTTCAACTGTAAAATTTGCTATAAGATTGGATAAGTAACAATCTCAATAGTATTATAAAATATGGTATTGTGTATTAACTATTTTAAGGCTGAAAATTCATGTTATATCCAATATACAATACTAAGTTTCATCAGTCATTAATAGGAAGGAGGGTTCTGATTGCTACTTTCAGTACTCCACTTTGATCAAGAGATAATGAAAATCGTTTGGTGCATTAATTTAAATAACTTTCAAAGATTTTTCTGAGATTGAGAGAGAATTTATGAATTTCAAAAATAAATAAATCTATACTGAAAATTAAATTCTTTCCAATCTTTATTTCTAGCTTTCCAAATAAGCTATTATCAAGATATAAGCTTACTTTTTGGCACAAGCCTTCAAATTATTTAACAAGAATTTTTAAACGTTAAAATGCTTCTTAAATTGAAGTGTAGATTCATTTAGTCAGTAGTAGAATTTCTTTGCATATTTGATTTTTGATGGTTCATTTCAATAAACTTCACAAAATGATCTCCAGACAAAAGAAAAACTCAAATCTCATCCTAATGTATAAATAGAACATTAAAAATATCAATATTTAAGCAAAACACCAAAAAGGAAGGTTTAAATAAATAAAAATTTTAAAAATTAAGTAACTGAAGTTCTGTTTAAATAATAAAAAAGAAATCTTAAATTTCCTGCATTGGTGTTTTGTTTCACTATCTTTTGTCATCTTTCAGTCTGCTTCCTAATTTCATTTTCACAAAACCTTTATTCTAAACAATGTGCAGAGTGTCATTTGCAGAAATCTCTTGGAAAGAATCTTTAAAGATCAGAACAAATAGTAATCAATGGCCACAATATTAGGCGAATAAAAACTTCAGATAATCTATAACAATTTTGCCTTAAAAAAAAAAAAAAAAATTATTTTTGCATTACCTTGTGAAAGTATTAAGCTGTTTCTCCTCACACTAATTCTAAATGTTTTTAGTTTACAAGTACTTGTTTGTGCCATGTTATTTGCTTTCATCCCCACCCCATACATAGTATCACTTTCTTTGGTTTAGTCTTCACTCATTTATGGGTTTGACCCACATTTCATTACCCATCATAATTTGTTAAACATATAAAAATCAAGTTCACTCTGTTTTTTCTTGTTTGCCATTGAATTAATATGGAAGTCAAGCAGAAAAACGACTAACATAACCAAATTGGTACAAATGATTTTTAATGCTTTGGATATTTTGAGTATGGTGACCATCTTCTGTGTTGTAAAACACTTCATTCTTAGATTTTGATTGCTATCATCCTAAACTGATCTAACTGCAGAGTATCATTTTGTGAGAAATCTCCAGCATGGAATTTTACAAACCACTTTTGACACGTTTGATTATTTAAAACACATTCACCATAATTTGAACAAAGCTTTTGTGCATGTGTGTCCGTGTCCGTGTCACATTTTTACCTTTCTTGTGTGGTGTGTGTGTGTGTGTGTGTGTGTGAGAGAGAGTGAGATATGAAAGTACTGCTTATCTTTCCCACCTTCAATTTGGATTCAACAAACAATAATATACTAATTTTGACAAGACTCTTTAAAATAATGCATATCAATATTACTGATAGAAAGAAGACCAATTTTATCAGCTACCAAATCTAAGTTGAACAAATAACTGCCAGTAACATGACTGGAGGACAAACAGGCTGAATAATCAACTGCCTCATTAGCTTGTTCTAAACATCAAGACAATAATTCATAAAAAAAAAAAAAAAAATACAACTATATTCTTTGCTTATAAAGATCAGTTTGAAAAAGTTGAATATTTCAATTATAAAACTTATAACAAGAATAAGCTGAAGACTAAAAACCTTTCTTTTAAATGTGACAAAATGATTTTAATTGCATATTACCTAATAGATAGGGGATAAAAATAAATGTCAATGGAAATATAATGTGTGAAGAAAATGAATAAAGAGAGAGCTTGGACTCACCAAATGTTGACTTTGATGCAGAAGAATAAGCATGTTCTGAAGACATTCCTCCATTGTTGCTATTACTGCTGTTATTGTTACCATTCATATTATTCATATTATTATTGTTATTGTTATGTCCATTCAATAACAAATCAGTTGAAGAACCAAGAAGTGGTTCTTCCATGCTGTGTGGGGAACCTGGAGACAGTTGCATTGACTGACTACTGTCAGTATCTACAGCAAATGTGTTGAAGTCTTTCTGGGAACTTTGGACTCCACTAAAAGCACTTTGGGTGACACTTGCTAAATGTCCCTGTAGCTCAGGATTGTTAGCGGCTTTCATTAATTCAGCACTGATTATTTTCTCAGTCTTTTCTCGTGCTGCCTGCTCAACCATTCTCTGATTGAGTAAGCTCAGTTTGGCTAATGCTGATGCCAGTTCTGGAGTGGCAAGGGCATTACGTGCCCTGTCCTGCCAGGCCATTGCCCTTTCAGTGAGGCACTGCAAAGCTTCTCCCTCAGGAAGACGCACAGGTAACTTTTGCAATGACACCAGTAATGACAAGATTGTCTCGAGTCTAGGTCGACGAGATCGTAAGCAAAGCGGACAGAGGAATTTCAGGTCTCGAGAAGTTTGCATCTGAACACCTGGGCTAATTTTTTTCACATTTGCTGATTTTGGTAAGGGAACACAGGAACCTGAAAGAAAGAAAGAAAAGAAAAATGAATTTACCATTTTATAATAAAATAAAGCATAAAAGGTATTTCTCAAAACATACATTAAATACTTTCTTTTGAACAAATCTCCATTGGGTAATGTTCCTTGAAATATATAATTCAATTAAATATGTGAAATAAAATCTAAATTGATTTTACCCAGAAAATATAAAACCAAGTTTCTTGGCACTGAGTAAGGAAAGAGCATTTTTGGATAAATATTTTAAAGGACGAAATTATAACAATTAGTGAACAATAATGCTTCTATTGTCTATCAGAGGCAGACAGAGAGAAAAGGTGTCATTCCCACATCTTTGTAAAGATTTTGCAATAAAATCTTTTGTATTTGCTACATGCAACATACAGCAAAAATGTAACCTGCAAGTATCCTGATCAAGGCAAACAGCGAATGTGGAAGACTCGATCAAGACTCAGATTTGAATTAAGCAATATTACAAATTTGGATATATTTAGGTATTCAATAGATGTGTCATCTGTGAAAAAAAAACTGATAACTAAAAGATAGACATAATGTCAAAAGTAGAAATACTAAATGAAATCAGCTAGTGCTCAACAATCTGTACATATTTATATATACAGACATGTAAAGTATTTTAACAATACAGAATAGGAGTTATTTCCTCATGAAAGATTTTTCTAACAATGACAGAATTAGAGCATTTACATCAATTAATATAAAGTGACAGAAATTACTCTTTTGAATTTAAAAGTAAAAGAATTAATTGGAACAGGTAATTCAATGATTCAGTTGCACATACAGAAAAGTGAAAGATATATCTCAAATATGTGGTGCAGTTCAATTTATATTACGATGAATCATTCATACAAAAAGTAGATTAGTAAAGTTAATGATATAAAATAGCAAAAACTGTCCGCAAACAAAATTTTAAAGCATTAACCTAGGAACCACTCAATGAATGTTATGATCCTTGTTTTTAATAACTACAAGCTGTATAAGGTCTTTTTTAATCTGCAAGTACTTTCAACTGTACATGCAGTCATCCTCAGACATGGAAATTATTTTGTTTTTAGTAAATCCAGGTAGCATCGGAGATGAAAGATTAAATACTTTGTGTATGAATGATTCATTGTAAAATATGCCTATCAAGTGGAATTAGGAGCAGTGTATTTTACTTACCATGAAACCAGTCTTTACAAAGTTCACACTGCAGCATAACAGCTGATGCTCCTTTTCGACAGATACAGTATTTGACATCTGCATCAGGATGCCGTGTTTTTTCTACGTTCCTTGTTCGCAGCTCTTTCATAGCTTCAATTTCTCTCTGTTCAGCTAATTTGAAGGCAGCAACCTAATATATATGTACACAGACACACATAATATAGAAACAAAATCCTTGGGAAAATTCAACTTACAAATCACATAGAAAACAGATTGATTTAAATAGAACATTAGTTTGTCTATAGAAATCAAATTAGAGTTTAAAACTTAAATGTATATCAAGATATTTGTCTATTCTTTAAAAATATTATACAGGAAAAATATTAAAAAAAATGTCATTTACTAATGTATAACAAAAAATTATTCTAATTTATGCATTTTAGCTTTTAATGCTTCATATCTTACAAATGTATTGACATTTTACTCACAGGTTGAATTTAACTACACTTTCTTTTATTTTACATTAGTCACCTTTAACATAAATTCAAATACAGACTTAATAAGCATGATAAAACACACACACACACACATTATATATATATATATATATATATATATATGAAATAATTATAAATCTTATAAATAAGTCTCCTAAAACTTGTATTTATTAATGCCATGTGGATGGAAAGAAGTGGTGGGGAGGGGAGAGAGAGAGAGAGAAAAAAGAAAACCACTCACAATGCTTGCTGGATCACGCTGCTCTTCAATCCTGAAGTCCAAAATATTACTGTTGCTACTTTCACTTTCTTTTCTTTCACGCTCACCTTCTTTTAATTTTTTCTTCTTACTTTTATTGTTATTATAGATTCCTATGTCAGTTCTGGGGGATAGTACCTTTAAGAGATTTATATATAGTTAATACCAGTTGATACGGAATGCAATTTTAAACTGATTAACATTTCAGTTACTTTATTAATTATTTTGAAAGACATTCAATAATGAAGATAAAGTTTAATCATAAAATATTCACTGTGGATTATCTTTGAAATGAGATAAATATATTTTCCAGGTATATCAACAATGGTTTATGCAACAAGAAACAAGAATTTTAATATGAAAACAATGATTTAAATATTTAGGTAGCCAGAAGATACCTAATGAGTTGTAAAGGCTGAACAAATCAACTTAAAGAGGCCTCTCAATAGAAAAAGAGAAACAAGTTATTTTATTTATTTATTTTTTACTTTAGACAAAAATTATGAACATCATAAAAGCATAAAAAAAACCCAATGAAGCTATCTTACTTCAAGTAAAGTATAAGTTGAGTTTTTCTTGAGGAATGTTCTGGCTGTACGTTCCCTCCAGGACTTAGCTGCTGCTACTTGGGATTCTACTTGTGGTAACAGGTCAAGGCGCACAGGAATAGGACGGCCTTTATTCACCAAATTCTCCAGGACATCTAAATAAGGATAGAGCTCACAGTTTTGCTGCAAAGACAACAGAACAAAAAAAAAAAACAGGACACTATAGATTATGGCTGTGTCCAGGGAATGAAATAATAAATATTTCCATCTGGTCGGGTACAACCTTGCTCTGACGACTTTTCAAAATTTCTGTGATTTTACTAAAAAACATGATAGACATTTTCTTTGTAATGAAAAACTAGAAAAGTAACTGTCAATATATGATTTTATATTGTCCATAATTTGCTTAAAATAAAGTTGACATTTAAAAAAAAAAAAAAAAAAAAAAAAAAGCTTTTGAATTACACAAAAAAGGTATGCATTTTTGTAGATCTTCATACAAAAGCAGCCATATATCTTGAAAGCCTATTTATATTTTTATGCTTTTTAAGTATTACAACTTTCAAAAACACGAATATACTAACTTCTTCAATGAAAAGAAGTAGGAAGATAGTATAGCCTTAACTTCCAGCTGAAGTAGAATTCATGCTTTAAATTCCAAAGCCTGGTCTTTATCTAACACCAATGATTTTTGCTAGTAGAAATCACAATATCAACATGACAAACAGGATTCCTAATAGTCAATCCAGAGTAATCATATTGGATGCCATTTTAACCCGAGTAATACCAAAAGATTATCAAATCTGAAATGACCAAGTAAACCTGATAAACTACCAGGAATAGCTTGATTGGTATGGCGAGCTTGTTGATAAGAGAAAAGTTTACACATTTCAGCACCTTAATGAAGAAGACCGAGTATCAATGACATGTTTCACTGAATGGATTTAGTGTGGAACAAAAACTGAAAAGTGAAACCATACAAGATGTACAACTAAACTAACAGATTTTCAGGATTTGAGGACAGTTATTTTTCATCCATTAAAATGCCTTGGTAATCTACAATAACTCTTTCACAAACTGCAATAAATAAAGTGAACACCACTGTGCTATAAACAATGGAAATGTGGGGGAATTGTGTTTGTGCCATCCTTTAAAGAAATGTAGTTCCAATCAGGTAGGAAAAATACAAGTAAATTTTAAAATCTGTAGAGAACCTTCAATTTTTCATTCCTACCTCCTTGTTTTTGGTCCGACATTCTTCCTAAAATAAAATAAAAAAAATGTTTGCTTGAGATAATACAAATTAAAAAAATAAAAATACAGAAGCCAATAACAAAAATAAACCAAATGCTAAAAGTAAAGATTTTATGATAGTACACCCAACTTAAAATGTCATTCATGATGCAAAACGACGTGCTTTATTAAGGAATCAAGTGATATTAACATTGTTATCAACCCACCAGAATAAATATTACATAACCTTATAAACTGAAGTAATATTTAAGGTAACAAACTATATCTCTTTCAGTAGAAGGTATATTTTTCTTTACTCATTTGTATATTAGTCTGGGTTCTATTTATTTATTCTTAAAATAGAAAAGGTTAAGCAAGATACAGAAAATTTCTAAAAATGGCTTTTCACAACATGATCATCAATTGAAATTATGAATCCCATAAAGTAAATTTAAAAAAATTAAATTCCAACAAAGTGGAATGATGTGAAGAAAGAAAGATCATAAATGTTAAATAAAGAAAATTATCAGCAATCCTGACATTTGACACTGACAGGAGGACATGCCACCAAAACACTTGCTAGAGACTGACTTATCTGTCAAATCTATAACAAACATCTGAAGAACTTAGAGGGAATAGTACTGACTAAGAACAGGACTTCACAAATTGGTATAAAATAAAAACGTAAAACCAACATGGTAAGATAAAGTGTTAAAATTGTCAACTCTTGAAGACAAGTCACTCAAAATTTGGAAACTTTCCTGAAATCAGTTCAATTGTGAGTGAAAGAGAAATCAGTTCTTGCTATTTTAATTAAAATAGCATCCAGAGTAAACAGTTAAAAAATGAAATGGTTATTATCTTTCTCTTATTTCTGAGAAACCATTAAAATCTTTATCAGAAATGATTACATTTAAAGTTAAAATTCACAAAATTCTTGTGTGTACAAAAAATATAAATAACCTCAGTGATGCTAATTTGGAAAAAAAAAAAAAAAAAAAAAAAAAAAAATCATCCCATAATTCAAAATCTCCCAAATAATTTAAAAGTTGTATTTTTACTAATTTTAAGAATGTTAATTACAAAGACATGAACAATGATCTCATTACATTGTTAATCTATTGATTAAGGTCAATTTTCAAGAAAGGCACAGAAGTTTAAATCATAATTTATTAAATGCTAAAAGGCAAAGGTTTTTATCCAATTCACACAAAATTCTAATTGAAGAACAGAAAATGACTTTGCCATAAAACTAATGTCAATTACAACATAGAAAAAAGGTGTAAGACATTTTTTAACAGAAAATCTTACTAAAATGAAGCCACAGCTGTATCTTGAGCTTTTGTAAAATAAATTATTTGAAGCTTAAAATGGTATTAAATATTTGAATCTTTTTGAAGACAAAGAAAAAAAAAAATTAATGGAATTTTAATTTTAATGAGAGTAAATTTAATTCATCTTAAACCATTTGTACTAAAAGAAATAGGTTATTTATTAAAAACTAACAAAGAAAAATCAAAAGATCACTTTTTACAATTAACTTTTACTTTAGCCATCAAAGCAGCCATAGAAAACCTGACAAAAAGAGTTTCATCAGCTCATGACCAGCCTTGCTCTTCAGTTGTTTTCGACCTACTACTACTACTAGTAGTAGTAGTAGATACTCTTGGGTCGATATGGAAAAGTCAGAATTAAAACATGAGCCGAATATAGCTTTTCAACATGTGGCCATGAGTTTTAATAGAAACTGAAAAGGAACCGAAAAATTTCCAAGACATGTACATAATCTAAGGTTAACAAGTGCACAAACAATTGTGCACGTTTATCATATTCCAGGTCCTTTTGATAACATTCTTTGGATTTTAAGGTATTTGTTGCATCTGGTGAATTTTAGAAACAATTTGCTTTTTGTTTTTCATCTAAACAAAATGATCAAAGATCTCTCTAGAATAAGATTCACAAACCAAGTACAGATTAGCATACCATACAGAAACCAGTTCTCAAGAGAACTGTGATAGCTAAGCCAAGTCATATCAACTTAAAGTCAATCCCACCCCCACCCAATAACTATAAATGTTTTTTTTCTTCCCTAGTCTGTTCTACAAGTACAAAATCTTGGCATTTGGTTTCCTTTATAAGATAAAAAAAACAAAAAACAAAAAAAACAATCTAGACAACATCAAATGTTATACCCAGTGGGATATAACAAACCCAAATGAAATAAGTGTGCAAACATGACCTTTTGATATATAAATTTTAAGAGCAATATGAATAACATGTTATACTTTTAGAATGTAGGACATAATTAGGTATCTCCACGCGATCGTTAAAAAAAGAGCATAGCTCGATGAAAAAGACGCCAAACTTGCCAAAAAACAAATTTTATCGTCTATTTGTTTATGTTACTATTAAGAGGAAAGAACAAAGTAAATTTTAATTATTTTTCAAAATTTTTCTGCTTTTATTAGAATATTCTAACATTCGATTGAAAAAACCTTGTTCTCGTCATCACCGGAACTAGTAGGAAATAACATGGCGATTTTTTTGTGCATTTTTTCCTTATGACACACATTAATTTTGAAAATCTTGAAAAAATAGAAATAACTGTCAGATTTTAATGAAACTTTCAGAAACTATTCAGAAATGATGGAAATTATTATATAGATGTTATTTTTTTTTAAAGTCATTATAAAAATATATTTTTTATATATATATTACCCCCCCCCTAATAAAATTAATGAAAACTCTAAAAATTTAATTTCAAATCTCGCAAGTATATTATTCGATAAACACACAAGGCTTTGAGGAAAGTAAATCATCTTTTGTTTTTTTAAAAATCCGACCTCGTAAACCTAAAATCAGCTCTGAATTGTAACATACAAAACTCAATAAAACAAAGATACTATTTAATTTTAAATGCTTTTAGTTGTTTTTATTTGTTTTTATCAATATGCATAATATTGTCTGAAGGCAAAAAACTTTTTCAATAAAAAATGAATTTATAAAATAATTAAATTGAATTAAATTGTTATGTGAGAAATATTTTTTTTATTTTTACATAAAGTTGTTAAATATTAGGATTGGTCAAATCCTTTATTTCATTGGTTACTTAAGTACATGTATCTGTATAGATTATAAATAGCACAAGTGTTTTGTACTCAACAAACCACCAATGGGAAAAATCTTACTATTCCTTGCCCAATGTATACTACAAAAACGTCATAAATCAAAGGTACGGAGGCCCGGAAGAAACATGATACAATAAAAACAACACGTGACCTGATTTTGTATATAAATGTTACACGGCTATCTTAACGGCCTTTATATTTTTACATTTACGATAGTGAAACACGTGTGGAGTATTTTTACTTAAAAAAAAATAATTGAACTACAATACGACCAGCAGAAATTTTTGAAAAGTAAGTACCATTTATATTTCTTCATTTTCTTTTCATACATTTCATTGCAATTTTTATTTCAATTTGAATTCTGTGTATTTGTTGTCAGTGAGTCTCATTTCAATTTACATTATTTTTTTTCTCATTATAGCTTATAAGTGGCTTTTACATTATCTTTTAAAAAAAGTAAGTACCATTTGGTTTATTTGTTTTTTTTCTATGTCTTTTTTGTGAATTTGTCTTTCGTTAGATTTTTAATTCATTTTTATATATTTTTTTTCCTCTTAAGAAATAACCCTAAAAAAACATACCCCACTGGTCACTGACATTTTCTGTGACTATTCACTTTTTCCAAATACCATTTGCTTTCTTTATTTGTGTTTTTTTGTTTTTATACCTCTTTCAAATTATTTAGTAAATTTGTCTTTAGTGAGTTTTTAATTAATTTATATTTCTTTTTCTTTTCATTAAGAAAAATCCCTGAAATCCTACATCACCAGGCACTTGATATTGTTTAAAAACCCTCCATTTTTTTCAAACCTTTTTTTCTGGTTTTTTTTTTTATACCTCCTTCAAAATATTTTGTGAATTTGAATTTGTCTTTAGTAAGTTTTTAATTAATTTATATTTCCTTTTCTTTTCAGAAAAATCCCAGAAATCCTCCTACATCACCAGGCACTTGATATTGTTTAAAAACCCTCCATTTTTGTCAAAGTAAGTAACCTTTTTTTCTGGGTTTTTTTTTATACCTCCTTCAAAATATTTTGTGAATTTGAATTTGTCTTTAGTAAGTTTTTAATTAATTTATATTTCCTTTTCTTTTCAGAAAAATCCCAGAAATCCTCCTACATCACCAGGCACTTGATATTGTTTAAAAACCCTCCATTTTTGTCAAAGTAAGTAACCTTTTTTTCTGGGTTTTTTTTTATACCTCCTTCAAAATATTTTGTGAATTTGAATTTGTCTTTAGTAAGTTTTTAATTAATTTATATTTCCTTTTCTTTTCAGAAAAATCCCAGAAATCCTCCTACATCACCAGGCACTTGATATTGTTTAAAAACCCTCCATTTTTGTCAAAGTAAGTAACCTTTTTTTCTGGGTTTTTTTTTATACCTCCTTCAAAATATTTTGTGAATTTGAATTTGTCTTTAGTAAGTTTTTAATTAATTTATATTTCCTTTTCTTTTCAGAAAAATCCCAGAAATCCTCCTACATCACCAGGCACTTGATATTGTTTAAAAACCCTCCATTTTTGTCAAAGTAAGTAACCTTTTTTCTGGGTTTTTTTTTTATACCTCCTTCAAAATATTTTGTGAATTTGAATTTGTCTTTAGTAAGTTTTTAATTAATTTATATTTCCTTTTCTTTTCAGAAAAATCCCAGAAATCCTCCTACATCACCAGGCACTTGATATTGTTTAAAAACCCTCCATTTTTGTCAAAGTAAGTAACCTTTTTTTCTGGGTTTTTTTTTATACCTCCTTCAAAATATTTTGTGAATTTGAATTTGTCTTTAGTAAGTTTTTAATTAATTTATATTTCCTTTTCTTTTCAGAAAAATCCCAGAAATCCTCCTACATCACCAGGCACTTGATATTGTTTAAAAACCCTCCATTTTTGTCAAAGTAAGTAACCTTTTTTTCTGGGTTTTTTTTTTATACCTCCTTCAAAATATTTTGTGAATTTGAATTTGTCTTTAGTAAGTTTTTAATTCATTTATATTTCTTTTTCTTTTCATTAAGAAAAATCCCTTAAATCATACATCACTAGGCACTTGATATTGTTTAAATCCTCCATTTTTTTTAATACTTATTTTAATATTGTGTATTTTTATTTAATTTAATTATAATTTATTTTTTTAATGAATTTTTTTTTGTTTTGTGTAAGAATATTTCGTGATTTGTGATTAATACTTTAATCCTTATGTTTCTTTCAATTAAGAATACATAGCCTAGAAATAAAACAACACTAACATCATTTCTACATTCAATTTCTTCAAGTACTAATAAATTTCTCCATGAAATATATTTAGTTGGCAAAATTAATTTTCTTTTTTCTTTGACATTTCAGGATGAACAGAACTGAGGACCTTTTAAAAAAATATCAGAGTATTTCATTTGGAGAACCAGTTCTGTGTGGGCATATTTTTAAAAAATTTTCTCAAGAAGCCACAGTACAGGATGCAGCAAATTGGGCAACCTTGGAAAATGCCAAAAATGGGTTCCCAAAAGTATCAGTTGGCCGTGCGATGCACCTTAGGAAAATATATAGGACAAGGCACAATGGGAGAAACTTTTTAAAATTTATAACCAAATGTGACGAAGTGGTCCATATTGTGACGCCTGCAACCCCGATTGCGACGCCTGCAACCCCGATTGTGACGCCTGCAACCCCGATTGTGACGCCTGCAACCCCGATTGTGACGCCTGCAAGCCCGATTGTGATTCCTGCAACCCCGATTGTGACGCCTCCAGCAACAATTAAACTGTTACAGGAGAATAAAAAATTAAAAATTAGAGTCTCCAGACAGAAAAAATTAATTATCTGCCTGAAGGAAAAAATCAACAGATTAACAACTTTGTTAATCAAAAAAAAGAAGAAAAAAAGTTCCACACATTTACAATCCAGGCAAATGCACTATGCCTGCTTATTAAGTGGCATGGCTGCTAGGCATGTTCCGGAACTTTTGCAACGGTTCATTTCTGTTGTAGATGAACCAAAATTCATGATAAAATCTATGACCACAGTTGGCCGAATGGTGGGCGAATTAGGATTTTTCTCGGACACAAAAACTGTTGGTTCGATTTTAGCATCGGAAAGTTGTAGTCTCCTTTTCGATGCAACGACACAAGATGGGATTCATGTAAACTGCATGATGGTCACAACGCCATCATCCTCTCATCTTGTGTCGATCGAACGACTCCCTGGTGGAACTGCTGAAGACTACAGGAGCCATATCAGTAGTGCCGTCAAAAAGCTTGCTGATGTGTACTCCTCAGTAGTATCTACTATAAATTACACAGACTGCCATAAAGCAATAATAAATAAATTTAAATGCTGCTTGACAGACCGGGCACCAGTCAACCACTTGACTGTTTTTTTATTGGAGAAAGAGTGGAGCACCCACCTAATTGAATTAAATTGTAATGTGCATCCGTTAGAAGCCATTTCGAACAGAGTTAAGAAGGAGTTTCAAGCCTGTGAAGAGCGGACATTCAAGCTTTCTGGAGAGTGTGCCGCATGGAAATTTATTATGTCACTGAATTCATTAAGATTCAGTGACAAGTATAAATTTATGACGAAGATGAGGGACTTCTACAAGAAAGAAGGTCAAGAAGTGTCGAGGTTCCTGGGAAATCGGTTGCACATAATGTTTCACTTAGGTGGGGTGTATTTCTCCATTTTTGAAAATCTAAAAAAATTTGTGCTTGGTCTGTTGCCCAAAAACAAGCTAGTCATAAAATTAAAAGATCTGGTAGTGGAGGAAGCAGTAGAAATTGAACTACAAGTACTTGGTATCCTAGGGAAGATGTTGTCTGGGCCCTGGATGAATAGATTTTACACGGACCTGAAAACTATGGAAAACCCAATTAACACGATGAAAGTAGTTAAAAGTGTTATTGGGGAATTAAAAAAAATGGAGGATTCGACGTCAATTTTACAGGCAGAAAAGGACTTCTTTGGTAACATTTTACCAACAACTGTAAAAGAGATTTTTATGGTTGCTCCAAAAAATGAACAATTATTTTTTGATATGATGACTGCCTGTTTGACAGGAGCCATTTCAGTTTTGGAGCGCCAGTATAAGAAGTCATTTGAGACTGTACAAATGACTACAGAATCGGTACTATCATCTGTAAGGCAACATACCATGGAGGTTGAGAGTGTAATAGGAGAATTTTGTGAAAAGAAGAAAACATCTCCAAATGCTTATGTCTCCAGCATAAGCAACATAATCAAAGCGAAGAGGAACAATGTCTGGAGTTATATACATGGCTTGGAGGAGAGTACACTTCAACGCTACTTGGATGTTGCCATGCAGTATAGTACCGAAAAAAATAAAAACCGGAAAACGGAAAAGGAAATTTTGGAGGCTGAAATTTTCCAAAGAAATCGAAAAAAAGAAAGCCAGCAACAAAAGAAGAGAAGATTTCAACTCCAGAGAAAGATGAAGAAATTACATTGTTCTTCTTCTGCTATAAAGGCAGAATTCCCGGACTTGACTCAAGATGTAGTAGAAAACATCTACAAAATCTTAAATGGCAATTTAGTTGGCCATTGCATACATCACATTTGGACAGTTGATTCTGTTGATAAATTATTTGTAGGATGGGTCAATGGATTTTTTGACCCAGATTACAACATTTTTTATGAAGTAGAAAATGAAGAATATCAACTGGAGAAATTTGAATTGGCCACCGACTACATGATGCATGACCTACTTATCCAACCCATTTCCAACATCTGGCAGTAAGAACCCCAAGCATTAGGTTGGAGTTTTTGAGGAGCATGGAACCACCTCTTAATTGCTGTTGTTCCCCGGTCCACTCTGACCCGGAGTGGTAGCACCTGTTAGGGTCCCAGCTATGGGAAAAATAGCAACAAAAAAAAGGCCCTTTTCAGGGCCACAAAAATTTCAGGAATGTCTGATAACGATTACATTGAATTTCTAAACCCTTGGCTTTGAAAAATAAAATAAAAATTGTATGTGATTGTGCAGAAACAATATATAGTATTTCAAATTGTATTATGTACGTATCGTATGAAATTTATATGATCTCAGTTTTATTTCAGTTATGTCATGTTTTCCATAAATGAAATATCAAAAGTAATAAAATGAGTGGAAATCCTAATACCATACAAACAATGTACACAACTGATATTTCATAAGAAAGGTAATTAATTAGGTACCTTTCTTATGAAATTTCATCTCACTCTTCATGTCTTATTTATTTATTTTTTATATTATGCTTTTCTATCAGGCATAATAAAGGTAAGTAGAAAAAAAGAAATGAGCACTGATAGTTTTCCTTAATGACAGTGAATTTCTAGAATTTTCATTAAATTGGGAGGCGGGGTAATATATATATATATATATATATATATAAATAAATATTACTTTTTAAAAAAATATAATAATTTCCATCATTCATGAATAGTTTCTGAAAATTTCATTAAAATTTGACAATTATTTCTATTTTTGCAAGATTATCAAAAATAATCTGTCAAAAAACACAAATTAGCCATGTTTATTAGTAGTTCCGGTGAAGACGATAAAGAAAATTTCTCAATCAAAAGTTAAAAACGTTCTAGAGACAGAAACTTTTTTAAAAATTACTTTGTTCTTTCCCCGTAATAGAAGCATGGACATTTTGATAAAATTCTGCTTTCGTCAACTTTAAGGTCGTTTTTTCATGCTATGCGTACTTAAAAATAACTGAAATAAGTTGTTAACGTAAAGGTAAACTGTGTCACTTACGACCTTCCGTACTATAAATTTCCTCCCGTAACAAGTCCCTGCGTGATGACATTGCGCACATGTCACTCGTCAATCAACACCGCAGTTCAGACCGGCGTTCTCCCATTTTAAACTACATTTTTTCAGTGCAAAAAGTAAGTAATGTTTGTTTCAAAATATATTAAATAAACTTTATAGTTTCTAATTTTCTTAAAATTATTTTTTTAAAAATCGTAATTATTATTTTAAATGAAATATAAATGGTGACATTCACTTTGTAAACAAAAAGTTAAAAAAATGGCTGACGAGTGATTTTCTGTAAATTTTTCTGATTCAAAAAAATACAAGATTTTTAACGAACGTTTTGGACGTGGTAGAAATTATTAAAAAATGTAAAGAAATATTCAAAAAATACTTTGATCTTTCCTCTTTATAATAACATTAACATTTAAGCGATAAAAAATTATTTTCATCAAGTTTAAGGCCTTTTTTATTCATAGTATGCTATTTTTTTAGCGATCTCATGAACATACCTAGACATAATTGACATAATTGATAGAAACAACCTTACCTGAACACATTCTAGTTTTGAAATCCATTCTTTTGCTTTGCGTAAAGCCTCTTTCAAAGCACATACATTAGGTAAATAGGCCTTGATGTCACTGGCTTCCAAGATAATGCTTTCTAGTGTTGCCATCACATTCCTTGGCCTAAAAGTATGAAGAAATTAAACACACAAGTCAAAGCTGCAAGAAAAATTATTTTTGATTTAAAATGTTAAACAGAATGCAGATTTAATGAAGAGTCAATTAGAAACCACCATTAATCAAAGTCTACATTTAAGTAGAGAAAAAATTGAATGTCTTTTTCACAAATATAATGGATTTTTAAAATTTGGAAAAACTAATATTCAAGGGTTATGTGTGTGTGTGTGTGTGTATATATATATATATATATATATATATATATATATATATATATATATATATATATATATATATATAATTTTAACAGCTTTTTATCATGTTTAACATCCAAGACTAGTTGTAAATTAGTATTGATATATAAACTTATGTAATATCTGTTAAAACTTTATCATCTTATTCTTATCTATGTTAATGTTTCTGAAATTGAAAACTCCTAACAATAAAAATTGTACAAATCATGTCTTATGACAGCATTTCAAAAGAAGAATGGGAAATTATTTAAAGAGTCCAAGAAGATAGTTACAAGTTTGCCTGGCGAGTAGTTCAGTGCATTTTAGGACTGACAATTTTCTGATAATTTAAAAGAGTAATACATAAGTGAGCTGAGATAAGAATCCCTTTTGTTAGCATTATCAAGAGTGCTACCAGAAAATATACCATCTTATTACAATTCAAGTAATCATTAGTTAATAAAAGTCTTCTGGCAACTATTTTTTATAAAGGACAAACTACAAAACAACTGACTCTTCAAATACCAAAAATCCCTCCCCTCCCTCCCACACCAAAGTAATAACCTTATCAATTAGAAGACATTGGAAAAATTGAGCTGAACATAAAAAATCCTTTTTAATTAGTTCCATACATAAAAAGATTGTTCTGCAACTCCTCACCTGGCTTGTAAACATAACCGAGCTTTCTCTTCCCACCGTTCACTAATGGTAAGCAATTCTTGCAGCTCAGCCATTGCTTTCTCAACAGCAGGATGAGGAGCAAGACCAACACCAGATTCTATGAGTTTCCTCATCACTTCTAGTGTCAAATTGTGAGAATCCTGTGTAGTGTACTTTACTTCATCTAACCAGCGGGCTTGATGCAAAACCTACAAAAAGAGGAAAGCACCATAAATTGAAGTGAAGAATGATATACACTATTTAAAAAAAAAGTTTTAAAAACATTGACGTGCCATCAAGCTTTTTTTATTTTTATTTTTATTTTTTTTTAAATTGCAGGCAGTAATGAAATATTTGTTTAAGCCATTATGCTATTTTTGTGTTATGTCCTTCAATTTTTGTATTGAGATATGTTCTATTATAGTTAGTTTAGTTTTGCAACAAGTTTCTGATCGTTATTTACAATACCTCCCTGCAAAAGATCAGCGCAGGCAATTTTACAAAACATTTTGTGTAAAAAAAACAAAGACAAACCAAGAGTGACAAAATTGACAGCACCAGATTTAAAGTGAAGTGTTGAAAAGAATTAGAGACAGCTATTTAATAATGGCAGCAATACAACCTGGGATAGAATCTAGGTGTTGGCATCATTGCATGGGTCTATCTATCCAGGTAGAACTGCATGGGTCTATCTATCCAGGTAGAACTGCCCATAACAGAGTTGTGTTTGTTTGGTAAGGCTGCAAGGAGCTTAATGATATCTGCAACATGTCATATACACACTAAAGATGAGTTTACATATGGATGGGGAGGGGGGCACACAAAGTACCTGGATGTCAGTACAGATGTTCTTGGAACCAGTTTTGCGTCATCTGCACACCATGTGCATTTATGTTATCTTGCTATTAGCACTAGAAAACATGTCAAGTATAAAGTGGTGCAGATGGCCAGCAACAAGATCTGTGTATGTCACACATCTAAAGACTAGAGTTTCACTGGTCAACTCTAGTCTAAAACAATGTACCCTATACCAACACACCGATGACAGGCAGTTGCAGATGTTCCAAGACGTTCCTGGTCTAGTAACAAATTAATGTTATGGTGTCAATAATGGCAGCCTTGTTGGCTGATAACTAAAAAAGCCTAGCGTGCACTGTACACTGCATTGGTTAATGATTTGAGAAGAATCAGTGTTGAATAAGGGTGTAATTTGAAGAAATGCTCCTATTTATTGCATGAATTACTAATATTGTCAATTATTAGCAACCCATATCTTGCATCACTTGTGAGTGCTTGCAGATTTTCTTAAAATGTTGATGCTTGCCCAGATTTACACATCTCTGATATACATTTGCTACAACTGTTGCCTGAGAAATATTTAGAACAGTTGCCAATTCTGAGAGAGTGTCGTCCTTTCTAACCTCAACAATCATTTTACACAAACCATTATCACATGTCTTATTGTCTCAGATTTTGGCACAAATGTTGATTTGGTAAAACAAAACAAATACCCAAGGAAGGTACATAGTTATAACGTTAGAGTGAGTGGGGTTGAAATAACAAAAGACGATTATTTTGAAGAAAACAACGTATAATGATTAAAACATCTAGCAAATGTTTAGTTACAAGATTTAATTCATCCATTGATTCATTTATTGCTGCATCTGAAGAATCATAACTATTTAAGATAATTAAAAATAAATAACATTGAATTTTGTGGTACCTGTTTGAGTTTTGGAATTTCTGGTAAGTCCACATCCAATGTAATTCCATAATCCATAAATTTTTCTAATTTTTCTGAATCTGGAGTCTCTTCATTCAGTGCAGCTTGAGCTTCATTCTGGAAGTCAGTCACTTTATCCAGTAACTCCTACAATATGAACAAGAGAGAATAAAGCAACTGCTCTAAAATAATTATGACAGGGACAAAGGATACAACAGAATGCACCCTCCACAAAAAACAAAAATGCTTAAAGAGCTACTAATAGGAATTTGTACTAAATTCTCAGGAAAAAAAAACAACAAAAACAAACAAAAAACAAAATCAACAAAACACAAACAAAGACTTGTGTGTACTCTTTTTTGTCAGCCATATATTTGTGATGATACTTTAATAATAATAAAGCCAGGTGATAATAACATTTGCAAATTATAATATTAATTTTACAAAATAGCAAGTGACTTGATATTGAGTGAATGCTGACAAACACAGCATTTAAGCAAATAAGCTACAAATACATTATATTATTTCTTTTAAAGTTTCATCCATTACCAAACAATTTGAAACCCCAAAATTATAATGAATGGAATCCTCTATAGTATTTTCAAAGCAATAAATTCAAAAACACAAACCTAAATTGCTGTGGAAAACAATAAATTAAACCAATTTGGAAGAAATATAAAAAAGTATAAAGACAAATAAATGGTATTTGTAATGAGAAGTGTAAAATGATTTAAATATTATTGATTGATAACTCACCTTCACCAACTTAGCTTCAGGTATTATACAAGGCAAATTGTTGACTTGTTCATAAAAGCACTTTAATTCTTCAAGACTTAGTTTAGCCACATATTTGGCATCTCCAGCTTGCCTATTCCTGAAAAAGTAAATAAAAAATAGAAATAATTTAGTAACTACAATCCTTTCTCCTTCTCTGAATAAGGATATCAAAATATCCTAACACATTTTACATTCTTGATACTACACAAGACTCCATTTTTTTTCCTTTTATATAATTGTAAACAATTTGCCATTAAGACAAAACAAGAGGTTGAAAATTAAAGCACAAGTTTTACAAGTTCTAAAACCCACAGTACTTTAAATTTACATCTATAATAAATTCATCATTTATTGGTAACAATTGAAAGGACTAAATTTGCAATTAGGATACATTGATAAAAAAATATAATAGTGAGCTTGGTACTCAGGCCGCTAGTTAATAGAGTCATTTTTATCCTGAATGATTAAAAAGTGTTCAAATTTACTATTAAATGACATTTTATGTGTGTGTGTGTGTGTGTGTGTGTGTGTGTGTGTGTGTGTGTGTGTGTGTGTGAGAATGAAATAGAATTAATCTATGTTATTACTTTTTTAACATACAAATTATGATTATGTTATGCATAGTTTAATATAGATTTACAGGTTTCAACTTTTAGTTGTTTTATATTGACTTAGTGTACATAAATCTTAAAATGTGGATTTTAAACTATCAGTTTCATAAACATTTACTCAATATGAAGTATCGTTTGTGTGTGACAGAAAGAAAGGAATATAAGTAAAGCTATTAACCTGGTTCTAACTTTTTTCGAGACTAGTTGGTTAGCAACAAGAGCACATTTTTCTGCTTCATTTACTGCATTTGTGAGACGATCAAGTAATTCTGAATCAGGAAAATGCTTGTCCTCGGCTTCACTGATAAGTTTGTGCAGCTCCTCAAGATCTAACAAAAATAATTTTAAAGACATTAAATTCATAAGTAACTTTTGTCTTTAACAAAAGAAACATTTCACAATTGCAATATTATTTCTCATCATGAAACCTTGCTTTATTCCTTAAATCATATAACAGTTCAGTTGAAAAAAAAAAAAAAAAATGTGATCTATTGTAAGAGAGTACATGATTCTTATACCTTAAATTGCATTCTACTCTGAAATTATCAAATACAAAATTGCTTTTAATTTTAAATTTAGCTTCAATATTTGTCAGAGGAATTTCTAATTATTTCCAATGTTTGGGAGAATCTGTTATAAAATATAAAAAAAAAACTTAAAATTTAATTGGTAGCTCAATGGCAATTCAGTTTGACCTTTAATTATCCTACAAACCATAAAAGAAGGGTTTTGAGAAAATGGAAAAGCAAACTGTATCTGTAGCCAAATCATTTTTCAACTATTAAAACTGAACAACTGTATCTATTTTCTTAACATCAATAAAATAATTGAAGACTCCTTTCACCAATTGCTCATAAGCAGCTTGGTAAATTATCACTTTAACTGATGAACACATATTGATGTTTTGAGATGAGGCAAGTGATAAAGTTGCTCACCAACTTTGTCTGCGGTAGGTTCTAAGGCTCGTTTGGCTTGTGTGCGCCAGTTGTCAAAGCATTCAGCACGTACTTTGATTCTGTGCAACATGGCTGGCAGCTCATCCAGTGTGTAACGATAACGCAGACAGTGATGGGACGGATGACAGCCACACAGATATTCTACATGATGAATACACATTACTGTATCTGTAAAGATAAATAGGAAAAGGAAACAATAAGAAAAGTAATTAAACAATATTTATTTATTTTTTTTAAAATCAAAATATATGCAGTATGAATGTGAATATTAGACTAAACTATTTATATATTGCTTACAGCGCAGCAGACTGTATTTGTTTATTAAGGTATTATCTGCTTATCAACATTGTCACTGATCGATAGTAGTTCAGATGGGGATTTTTTTCTCTCTTTTCTTTGTACAATATCTTAATGTCTACTAGATTGTTCAGTTGCAGTCTCAGTCTCATTATCAGCCATATTTGCCCTTGAGAAAAAGTATCTAATTGCAGATCAATAGTGAAATAAAAGTTTGTATTCATTCCAAGAAATGATGATTTTTATCAATTATATAATTTTATCAATGCACCATAAGAAGGAATCTGGGTGTGAATTAACACTCCTGTGTATGTATTAAGAGCCACTCTTTCCTTTATCCTAGTGATAGCAGTAGTGACAGCAACAAGAGGAAAGTTCATTCTTAAACTTATGATAGGATTTAAAAAGCCACTTTAGTAGAAATAAACCCATACATTCAGTTATATTCCCAGAAGTGAGAAACTGCAAAGCTAAATTTCCGATATATAACCAAATGTCATTTAAACAGCTATAATGTATATACTCACTTGGCCGGCAAGGACATGTGACTGCAGAGAGGAAGCAAGTAGTCTTACAATAATCACATTGTCTTTCATCATCAGGTAGAAGTTCAAAGGCTTCCCTTTCAGCATCTGTGGTTCCCTGTATGTATAAACAAAGCAGTTCATGGTTAGAGTACGAAACTAAATGTGACAAACAGAAGTGCATTAGTAAACTTTAATACTAACATAATTAGGATATTATCAACCAGGAACTACAATATTTTACATGATATTAACGAACAAACACCAAATCCCCTGATTTTAAGTCTTATAGAAGTACTTTCCTATATTAATTCCATTTTTCAATGATATTTTAACATTTTCCTTTTAAAACAAAATCAAGAAAACCCATTCATTTCTCTCCTCCTCCTAAGTTTTAATAAGGAATATATATTATATATATATATATATATATATAAAAAAAAAAAACCTTCCAAATGGGTTCTCCTTAAATTCAGATGTAGGAGCTTAAATAACAATTTTATTATTTTATTTTGTCTGTACCAAAATACCTTTCAAAATTTATTGCTTATTCAAAGTTGAAATCAAAATCAATCTAAGTTTGCACATCATGCAAAACATTTGTCATTCCTTCACCAAAGTAAAAATGAACTCACTCTATCCAAAAGTCTTTTGCGCAATTTCTTTTCATTTTCCACCATAACCAACATGTCTTTATGGGTAGCTGCTGCCAAATTGAAATCAAGGCTGTCAGGATCAGCAGCCATTTTACAAATCAGTTCCTCATGAGAGAAAACACACTGCCGTTGCAATTTACGGTAATAGTCAATGCAGACACGACCAATGGGTAACTGAAGGAGAGAGGCAAGTAAGTAGCAATTAAAAAGGAAAAATACCAATTAATGCAATAATCAATTAGCTGAATGTATTCTTAAAGAGAACTGCATAAAACTAGAATCTAAAAATTAAATCATAAATAAGTTTTCAGCTTTGTCACACAAAGCTTCTTTCAAGTACCATATGTAGTATCATAACATCTTATAACTAAGATTTAAAAAAAAAATTGCTTTTGGATATATATTAATAGCAAGATTAACAATTTTGATATACAAACTATATTTTGTAGATATACAAGTATAAGGCACAAGTAATCAGCACTTTGCCTAATTAAACTCCTCTTTTGATGATAGAAAAAGAAAAGCCAGATAAAAGAACGATTTATTTCGTGCATACATATTCTCTGATTAAGCAGAATGGAAATTTCCACTTATATAAGAATAAAAAAAAAAAAAAAAAAAAAATGGATTTACCCAGTCTGCAGGACAAAAATTGACTGCTTCTGCAAAGTTATAACCCTGGTTAAATCCAGCATGATAAGCACGAGGAAAGGTGACAACAAATTCTCCAGCACATTGATGGGTTTTTACAACCTGAAACAATATGGTGAAAAGTTCTTAGTAGTTTCATGCAAATTTATAAAACTTGGCTATGTTATTGTGAAGAATAGATGTTTTTTACATTAACATCTACAAAGTTAAAGATGTAAGAAAGAAGTATTTTTCAGTTTGCTAAACAAGAGTTCTTTAAATTACTGGTTTTTGCAGTTTTCAATCAATCCATTTTCCACGTTTGCTCAGATGCATTTTTACTGAAAGAGAGTGAGAGATTCTCTTTTCTTCAAGCCTACTTTTTTATTGTTGAAAACTCCCATTGAGATTACATTAAAATGATAACTGATTAGTTCTGATAAGTGAATCCTTTAATATTAAAGTACAGGCTGTGGCAGAAATATCTCCCACATAAGGATAAGACATTATTTAGGTGAAGACACCATTGACACTAATGCCTTACCATTAAGTGGGAGGTATTTCTGCTGCACCCTGTATAAGCCCTCTTCAACTTTTTCTATATAGATTTTCTTTCAATAACATTTTTTTATCTGAAGAAATTTATTCCTATTTTTAATAGAAATATTGTCAGGACAAAAGAAAAAAAAAAGAAAGGGGGTAAGCAAATATTTGAAGTAAGCAAACATTCTAGAGAGTTTGATCACTAAGAGACAGGCTGAAATGATAAATATTTTACTTACTGGAACTCCCATATCCATCAAGATGTTTGGATTCATTATGGTTGTTAATTGATGAAGAAGGTCAGGAGATTGCTCAAAAAGTTCTGGGGCCGACTTTTTCATGGAGTCCTCAAAAAACTCAGCTGCTTCGCCAGGTACTCCATACCAAGTCTTCGGTTCACCCCTAAAATATACAAAAGATTGAAGAAATAAATTTAAAAAAAATAAAAAAAATGCCTTTCTTATATATTGTAAAAAATTAACAATTTAAATTTTTAAAAGTAAAAAAAAAAAAAAAAAAAAAAAAAAAAACTTTTAAAAACTGGCATTTTTAAATTAATTTTTCAACAATGCTTTATGAGATGCAGTGGAATAAAAAATATTTAGACTTGTAACTTGCCGGTCATTTTCTTTTTTTGATGGAGAGAGAGCATTTATTTATTAATAAGGAATTTTTTTTAGCTTTTTTATATTTTTATTGCCTATAATGTAAAAAAAATGTAAATACTGATGTTGAAAGATGAAAGGTCCTAATTTTCTGGTGTAATTTTTTTTATTTTTTTATTTTTTATTTTTTTAAATATTACCCATCACTAAAAAGACAAATATAAACCTGATTAGATATAATTTCATGTTTAATAAAATCTAGATTAGAGAAAATTTACTCACCAGTGCATATAATTAATAGAATAACTCCAGTGATCTTCATTGTGCCAGCAAAAACAAGAAAAGCACATGCCAACATAGCACCAGGGAATCTAAAAGTTAAAATATTTAATATATTCACACATTATTAAAATATAAATGAAAAATAATTCTACAGTAAAACACTTTTAAGAGGATCACATTGTAAAAGAAATTTAGTGCGTTCTATTATAATATTATTTGATAATTATTTCAACGTACACATGTGTTATATATAAATAAAAATAATGCATGAATGTGTGGAATGTATCAACTTTTAAAAGATTAAATTCTGATTTACATTTTTTTTTTTTTACATAAAAAAAAAAAGTCATCCGAGTTACAAAGTGACATAAAATCATGACAAGCTATATTTTCTTGTATGATCAGAATCTCAGAAAAACCTAGTTTCCAAATTTAAAAATGTTGAAATAAAATTTAAAAAAAAAAAAAAAATTCCAGTAGTAATTTTAAATAGGAGATATTTTTAAATATGATTCTCTACTAGTTAATCTGTAAACTAAATTCTCTATGCATATGTATAAATTAATAATATACTAGAAACCAAAGGCATTTTCTCAAAGAGAAACTATTTTTATGATATAAAACATTTTACATACCTTCATTCCTGATATATCAGCATTAATATGGCAAAGGACTGACTTTTCCAAAACAGGTAGATTATTTAAGTTCCAACCAGAGTTAATATATTCCTAGAATAAATCAAACAATAGTTATTAAAGCAACATTTTTAAAAGAAACTCTTGTTTATTTAAATGTAGTCAAGTATTCTCAATCCTAAATCACCTGTTGAGCATTAATGTCATTCATTTTCATACAAACTCAATAGTGTAATAAAAAAAGTAATATTTTGTTCATCAGAATGCATAAATTGATTGTTAACAATATTTATCTACAAATATCAAAAGGATAATTATTGCCTGGGAACATTCGGAGTGGGGGGCGGTCTAAGGTATTATACTTTTCTTTTGGAAGGCTTATTTGTAGTAGAGAAACGTCTGAAAAGCTACCCTTTTAGAGAGTAGATAAAAAGCATGCACACAATTTTGTGAGGGAACAGAGGCATAAGCAGAGCATTGGAAAATGAAACTAGCAAAAGTTCTGTTTGCCACTGAGATATCTTTGCAGTGTGTGCGTGTGTGTGGGGGGGAGGGATTATATACATATATAAACAAAATAAGACAAAACATTCAAGTTGCTCTTGATCCTCTTCAACTGCCCATCTTCTTGATAAAGTCCATTTGTGTGTGTGCATGCGAGTATGCGTATTTCTTTAGAAGAAAGCAAATCTCTCAAATATACACATCAACTTCAGTCAGTGTTCATTTTATATACATTTTTATGATGTATTTAAATTCATCTTATTTGCTGAAAGTAAGTAAACCATTCACCTCATCTTCTGGAAATATGTCTTTATTAGTCTTGGTAGGAAAGCCACTGCCTTTCTCCATAGCATGAATATCTGCACCATACTGCACAGTTACCTCTTCCTCAAGGGTATTAACAAGTCGCCAAAACTCTTTCTCCACTTGATCAAATGAGACCATCTGATTAAAAAAAAAGAAGTCATATGTGAATGTTAATAGATGCCATATTATTTATCAATAACCCCCCCCCCCCCGCTTTTTTATTTAAAGAATGCTTTCTGTGCATGTTATATCCATGACTGATAATAATAATTACATGGGGGGGGGGGAGAGAGAGAGAGAGAGAGAGAGAGAGAGAGAGAGAGAGAGAGAGAGAGAGAGAGAGAGAGAGAGAGAGAGAGAGAGAGATCATCTAATTGTGGATAGAGAAAAATATAGACAAGGACCAAAAAGACTAACATGTGCATTTAACCTCAATAATTCACACAAATGAGTAAATCAACAAGAGCATTAAAATAATTTAATTACAAATGACGTTTTTACTGTAATAAATCTATGAAAGAAAAGAATCCATCCTTTTTACACAACTACACCTAAAAAAACTAATAGTAAATATATTAAAGAAACATAGATAAGCTATGAAAAAACATGTAAAATATTGAAAAAAATTACTCAAACTTTTAGTGTTCATAGTGTTTCATGCTTCTCTGCAATAAATTTGTAAAAATAAAAATTCTTAGTGATATGATAAATGTATCAAGGCAAATGATACTTACATGAACAGGCATATTGAAGTGATCCGATTTAAACTGGTCAGCCATTTCTCCAAACGATTGCAATGTATATTCTTTAGGAGACTGCTCAAAACCATAACAATCGACAACAGGTTTACAAGCCTGCAAATCAAAACAAGTAGAAAAACTATGCATTTGACTTGTTGATAAACTAAGTAAATTTTCAAGTTTGTGAAGATAAGCACTTTCATTTTTATGACATCTGATGAAATAGATACAAGACCAGTCTAAGAAACATTATGTTCATGTATTTTGTCCATTTATATTTTACATTTAAAGCAGAATGAATAAATATTACCTATAGAATTTGGATCCAATGCTGCTTTCCATTTTGATAATTGTTTTCATTTTTTTTTTTTTTTTTTTTACAAAACTTTTATAAATGTACATTTTTAATTGTTGTTCTGATAAAGTGGTTTAATTTTTATTTAATCAACTTCATCTATTTTTTATAAAGGATTTTTTTGTGTGATGGATTAGTTATCAAACTTTTTTTTTTCTATAAAAAAAAAAAAAAAGTTCAATAAGGAATTAAAAATTAAATTCGATATTGTCTCTTAAGCTGGTTCTAATATTTTAAGCAATTCATCATTTTTTCTTTCTTTCCAACCTTTTTTGTTTTTATGCGTTTCATTAGAAATACGTCATAAAAATTGAAAAAGTAAAACCTTTAAAAAACAATGATTAGGTTTGGTTTGTTTTACAGCATATCAACCTCAATGGGTTATTTAATGCTGACAACTTTTTTCCTAGTAATATTTTGTTTTGTCAAAAATCTATTTCTGGTAATATTTTTTGTCTTCAAAAATTTATTTCTGGTATTAAAAGCTATTTTTACACTTTTATAATGCTTTTTACCTCAGTTTCAGGGTTAACTATTTGCCCACAGCTGGAACCCTAATAGGTGATATCAGCCCGGGTCAGCAATTAAGGGGTGGTTCCACGCTCCTCAAAACCTCCTGATAAGAGGCCTTGCTGCTGGATGTAGTTTATCGTCATACCCAGGATGAAACAATGATTAAATACTAGTATTACTTATACATGGTCAATTGCTAAGCAGCATAATTAAACATCACTGACAAATGGACATTAATAGATATTAAAGCTTTTCTAATAATGAACTATAATCATAAGCATAGCTGATAACCACCTAAATTCTTTCACTGAGGTTTTCAAAAGAGTCATACAAAATATAAATAAGGAATAAAAAAAAAGGTCTACATATTACATATGCACCTGTAAATCCAAGTGAATTCTATACCTACCTCTTTGACACACTCAGGGCATCTCCAATCTCCTTTTGGTACTTCAGGCATAGGGGGTGTAAGGCAGTAGGTATGAAATGCATCATCACAGCCATCGCACAATAACATGAACTCCTCCCCATCACCTTTGTCACACACCTGGCAGACATAAGCATCCACCTGGAAAGAAGACAAGCCACTAATAATTGATGTGATAGAGGTAAGGGAATTTTATAAAATTTGACAAAAAAAAAATTTAAAAAATCCTGAAACATTCAATGTGTAAAAAGAAGTTAAATAACCATTGTGTCATTTTTGCAGTTGTATTTATAAAATAACTTTCAAGGTGAAAAATAAGGATAACACATTTATTAGAACTGAGTGAAAGTTTCATGGACACAATTATTTTCTGAATTATGCCATTTTCTTTTTAAATTAATTTTTATATATAAACAATGTATATTTCATAATTCTTTTTTTTTGCAGATGAATATGACATTTATGAATAATGCTATATATATCAAATTTATTACTCAAATTAAAGTCTGCTGCAAAAATAAAAATATCTAGAAAGCAAGTTTTCGCTAAGAAAAAAAAAAAAAAAATATAATTCTAAACCTTGTACTATATAAATAAAACATACTTGATACAGTAAGAAATATGAAATAGTTTTGCTAAAATGCTTCTTTTGTTTTTGCCATTTGATAGTATTAGGAGAGATTAGTTTTAACTAAATTGATCACTTTTGATTGGATTGTGACAGTTTTTGTATCACCATGCACTTCAAATTGTTGAGATTTGAATAGTTTTATTCATTCTAAAATTGACGATTGAAGAAAATAAGTGATATTTTTTTTATATGCTATGATTTTCTTTAATGTAAATGTAATGTAAACAACCCTGAAATCGATGTTTCATAAGTAAAAATGGGTTAAAATTTAGATAAACAAAAAATTAAAAATGTTTTGGCAAATTCAACTCTGGTTTCAGGAAGGTATGAACCCTGAACCAGAAATTGGATGAAGGAAATGAGAAATTAGGTTGATAGCTGATAAAGTAAGATTAATGTCTTTTCAAATACAGATATCAGCGTGAAGTGTGTTTTTCATCAGAATGGGATTGGTGTGCTCATAGGTGGTACTTGGGTATGTTTTTTATGAACTCCGTCTGGGCAGTCACAGGTTTGTTTGAAAAGGGTTAGTAAAAGAGAGAAGCCAGATGTTCCCGTTTGGCAACAATTGTCTACAATTTTTATAATTATCATCATTTTAGATTTCTGGCAGGGAATCCTTCACCAGTGGAAGAGCCATCTGGTTAATTTATGGCAGTATGGAAATAATGAAATGTAAGCTATGAGTATTGTAAATAGTCATTTTCTGGAGCCTGGCTAAGTGAAGTCATTAATCAGTGTTATGGGGGAAAGATTTCCCTATACAAGGCAGCACGCATTTTGCTTGGCAGGCATTTTCCATGTGGGAAGCAAACAAGCCAGATTCAATAACACCTTTATTTCGCCAAACACAAAGACACAGTAGATACAGCGAGCCCTCCAGCATCATTTTGTAGAACTTAAATTCTGTAGACTTACTTTTTTTTCTCTCTTCACATTAAATTCTGTTAAGTTTACAGAATGTTTCGTTTATTAAAGAACTTTTGCCCTGTCAAGCTGACTATTAACAAGAAATGAAGGGTACACATGCTCTATGGTAGAGGGATTTCATTGATTTTCTACAGGGACACAATAACAGAATTTGGGTCCAACTACTGATGTCAAGCATAGGTGGAACTGGGAAAGGCTTAATTCCGGTTCAAGTGAATCAGGACAAAGAAATCTACTGTCCTTGATTCTGAGCATGATGTAGTCAACATATTGAAAAATTTCCCAATTCACCAAGTTTTATCTGGCGCAGCATACCAACCAGTTGTAATTAAGCGTCGTGACAAGGAGCTAACTATATCACCAGCCAACCTGTTATATAGACAGATTTTAAGAAGAGTAAAAAGATTTGTGACGTTTATGGAAAAGGTAGTGAGAATGATTGAATATGTCAGTGAAGTTTTATGCTGAACAAGGCTCTCTAGTTGTGTAGATCAGTTGAGGTTGGACAATCAAATGAAGACATTATTTGAGAATTGTTTATGTTATAAAGACACAACATACTCAAAATATAATAATCACGTGTTGAAAATCATTTGCACCAGCTTGGTTATGTTAGCATTACTGTGGCTAATTTGCTACTTAAAACAATGAAAATGTACTATTTCTGAAATGAACCATGACAAGTGATGAAAAGTGGATGCTTTACAAGAAGTAACCAAGAAACAGCAAAAATGAACTGCCACTAATCAAACCAAAGGCTAATTCTCATCAAAAGAAAGTGATAGGATTGGAAGTATTTGACTATAAGCTCTTTTCGGAGAAGCAAATAACCGATCTGAATAAGTAATATTAAGATTCAAACCAAAAGAAGGAAACAACTGAAGTATATATATATATATATATATATGAATGAGAGAGATATAAACCATAAGGATAATTCAAGACCATATATTTCCTTAGTAATTGTTCAAAAATTATTACAGCTTTGCTAGGAAGTTTTCACTTATGTGCCGTCTACAGATATTGAACATTTGTATTATCATATATCCTAGTTTTTAAAAATTACTTCCTGAAGCTACCTTGAGCAGTTCTTTGCACAGAAGGATAGGTTTTGAGTGGATGAAATTATAAAGATGGCAAAAACTGAACAAAAATAGTAAATATATAGTTCAATGAAATTAATATTAAAATAAAAATATTATTTTTATAAATAAACCAAACAGATTTTTTGGTCAACCAAACTATTTTCCCCCACTTCTCTTGTTCCGATTAAAATTAAGTTACATTAAGTTACAAAAAAAAAAAAAAAAAAAAAAAAAAAATCAACAAATAAAAATTCAGTGCTTTAACTGTTAAATTGTATCCGATATTGCATTCAAAATATTTAGTAAATTTCCTAATAACCAGTATCAGATTTGAAGTTTTCAAATATCTGAAGAATGTACAAACAACCTTTCTGGAATTATATTGAAAAGAAAATGGCCTTATGAAGCCATAGATTTTTCAACTAATATCAGGTTAGAGTAAAAAAAATAAAATACTGATGCCTTCAAGAACAAATGTTATTTTAAATATTAAACAATGTTTCATTGAACTGCATTGCACTACTTTATCAAAATACAAGACTTCCAAAGGTAATATCAATATTTCAATACATACAGCAGCATTTCATAAAAACTTTGTAATATTAAATCAACATGTTTGATATCTTTTTTGTATAACATAAAACTACTGAAATGTTAACTATAAACAGTGGTACATGAATCTGTCCTCCAAGCAGATTTCAAACAACTTCAATTTTATCTCATTACATTTGATATTTTGTAGTATTTTCAATCTATGTAGATATATACTTTCCCTAACAGTGGGAAATTGTGCACTGTTAGTTATGAATTCTTTGATACTAAAGATGTAAAAGAGCTATAGATAAAGCTTATAAGAGTGCATGAAGAGAAAATGTTTTTTTTTCAGCATTATCTCCATTTTAAATTGAACACTTTATAGTTTAATGAATGAAGTAGATGAAGGATTTTGTGAGGTTAGAGAAAGAGGAAATATCTAAGTCTTACAACCAAGAGACAAAGATTAGAAATTTACTTGTGTGTGTGGGATGAAAATACTTTTGATCTAACATTTATTAATTCCATAAGTAATTATTTTGAAACATGAGTTTAGCCAATGAAGTTAAGTGTAATAGGTACAGTAATGTATGTAGAATTGTGGTCAGTGAATACATCAACCATTACCTTTTAAGTGATTATGTTAATTCCAGTGGAAGGAGCAGAGAGTTGTGACTTGCTGAATTGGAGACATAGCACTAGATTCTGAATACCTACCACAAAACTGGCTTGCATCAGTTTATCTCAAAAGTTACACATTAAATGTATAGTCAAGAGAATAATATAACAATAACAGAATAGATAAAAAGATGACGGAAGAAAATGACTTAAGAAAAAAATTTACTAAAGTCCAACTCTGAGAAGAACTAGAAAATAGAATCACTTCAATTAGCAATTTCTTTTTCAATTATCATTAGTATTTAGAATCATAAATATTTTAAATGAAAAATATTGTGATAATGCAGCAAAGAAAAAAAAAAGAAACAAAAAAAAAAAAAATTCATCATTTGAACTGAATATATATAATCTTAAATGAGTCCAAGCCATAAAGATCATCCTATGGTACTCAGTAGAGAGAGAGAGAGAGAGAAAAAAAGATAGTTGAAAGGCTGGATAGGATGAAACATCAGCAAAACAAAGGATACTTCAACAGCAATTAACACTATCCAAATGACTCTGAACATAAAAAAAAAATCGTTAGAAACTACAAGATAACAGGGCAGAAAAATTAGTAAGTCAGCGAGAGAGATGTGATATTTGTGAGAAGAAAGCAGTTCATAACTAATTTTTACCATGATTATAAGATGTCTAACACTAGAAAAAATACTTCCGACAAAAGGAGATGGTGGGAGGAAGGGGACGGGTTAAGAGAGACAAGACAAATCATTTTGTTCTGAACCCCTTAAACACCTGCACACTGGCAAATCTCAAGATCTCTAAGAATTGGTGGCCTTGGCTGATTTTCTGAAAAGTAAGTTATGAGAGTTAAGAATCAGTGTGTAGGTGTCATTTCTAAATGAGCCTACATCTAATAGACCACTTACTTTAAAATTTAATGGCAACCCCGTTTTAGCGTCATCATAGTTTAACTGAAAAATAAAAAAAGAGGGAAAGTGACAGTTTTAGGTGAATAGAAAAACAGACAGCAAGTATAAATCCCAGGCCACTGAGAGGAACCAGTCCAGGCTTGATATAATGAGCAGAAAACAGCAGACAATGGATGAACATGGAATACAAAGCAGCAAACAGGGAAACCAAAGCTGAAGAAATTCTACCCACATGCTTAGGATTTTGACAAAAAAAAAAAAAAAAAAAAAAAAAAAAAGATTCAGTGTAAAAAGGGCCAGAAATGTTAAAGTTATTTTCTAGCAAATTTCTGGAACAGAAAAAAAAAAAAAAAAAAAAAAAAAAAAAAAATCTAAAAATCAAGTCAGATGTTAGTGTACAGCAGCATTTCAGAAATATATTCCAAGTTAGGCAAATCATTTTTCCAGTTAATTTTGTATGGTTGATAAGGGGAAAAAAAGTTCATATAAGAATGAATAGTATAAAATATAATAAACACATTGTAACCGCAAAAAGAATTATTTCTTGGTTTAGCATTTTTATTGAATTTAGAAAAATGGATTATTCCTTTCCAATAAAATTCCTTTTTACTTGTGAGTGAAGATGTTTTCCAAGAACAAAATAAAATACCAAAATAGAGAAATTAAAATGTTATCCTGGGGATGAGGAAACAGTAGTCCTATGTATAGTGATGGCAAGCCTATATTATGGATTAGGTTTATTATTGTAATGACAAAAGTACACAGCTGTAGGCTTTAAGAAAGCTTTATTCACCTGAGAATACAAGGTTGCATATAGTGTCCTTTTATAGTCCCAGTAAACAGAAATAGCTCTTTCAAAGAGGAGAGTAACAAATCAAGGGGAGACCACTCTTGATTATTTATAACTATATTGTACCAAACAAACAATTTAAACCAATTAGCATTTGTGAAATGAGTAGCATCTTAAGATGAAAATTAAAGTTTAACTTTTTTACTTTAGACTATAGAAAAGTTGTAAGTTAGCAAAAACCTGAAGTTTTTTTTTTTTAATAATTATATAATTATCTTTATATTAAATACTAATTTGAAAAAGTGCAATAAAAATAGCAATTCCCAATCAATCAAGATTCAAATGTTGGAAAAAACACACAATAGAATTAAGTAGTATCACTAAGATGTAAATTTTTTTGCAAAAGTAGAATCACACAAATGTCAAATTTAGTATTTATTGATCAACCAGCAAAGTTGTTTCAGATGCAGATTTACCCTTTCTGTGCTGTATGTTAAAAAAAAAAAGAAGGAAAAAGAGATCACATCCAGAAAAATGATTAACAATCTTTCCCCTCCTAAAAATCAATATTAAAAATTGGAAATATTTGTCAACCAATAAAACTCCTCAATTTAATAAATCTAGCTTTTAACTTCTTGTGATCTGTTTTTTTCCTCTAAATAGTGTAACTTAAATTAATAGGCCGCACTTCAGTATATCTTTGACAAAGATGTAAATACTGATTTCAAATTTGTCTCCTAAAAAAAAAAAAAAAAAAAAAAAAAAAAAAAAACTTATTGAGTGCTAAAATTCCTTTCATAAATTATTTCTCACTTTAAAAGCATTTTCAGAAACCAGTTTGCACAGTTTATATTATGAAAATACACACGCGACAAATAGACAAAATTCACAACATATTTTGGGCTGACAATAGCTGACTTCCTATTATATTTATACTACACACACAGATTTTGGCTTCTCCCATGACAATCTCTCACAATTCCTTATTTTTGTGTTGCAAAAAAAAAAAAAAAAAAAAAAAAAAATCCATATGGACTTTGTGAGGATTTTTATAACATTTCTTTCAGCTTAAAAGAAAACAAAAATTAATTAAATTTGTTGAGCTATATTTGAAGATTATTTATTTTCTTAACTTTTCACACTTTTCCCTCTACAAATGTTTAAGGAGTGTGCTGAAAATTTCATGGCTCAACCAAAAAAACCTTAAAAATATTATTTGGTAAGATTTGGGGAAGTGGGTTGAGTTGAGAATCTTTCGATACAACTTCACAGCAACAGTAGGTGTGTGTGTAAAAATAAAAATCTTATTTCTATTCAAAGTTTTCATAAGAATATTAAGGAAAAGAACTTAGAATGTTATTTGGAGATAATATCCATTAAACTGCTATGCCTCACAGGCTGAGGTGGGAAAAAAAAAAAAAAAAAATTCCGAAGTGTTATAGGATGAAATTAAAAGTAAAAAATAAAAATGAAAAACGATATTTGTTTGTAGACAAATTAAATGTTATCAAATAAAATTAGATAAATAAATAGATGAGAGAAAGAGGGCAGGGACCCCCCCCCCCACGGCAAATGTAATGTTAATTGTAAAATGATCGTAAAGTAGATAATACTTTGATGTTTATTCAATGTTCAAACTTGACCCCAGTGTGTTTTACATGATAAATTTAAATGTCCAAACAGCATCCATATGACTGAAAAGTTTTAGCATTTGTCGTACAGTATTGTGAAGGATATGCATATAAATATCAACTACTCTACTCACATGTGTATATTCTTCTTTGGCTCGTCCCTTCACTTCTTTTTTGATATGCTTGACATCAATTTTTTCATCTGAAATAATGACAAAATTTTAGCAAACAGAAAAAAAAAAAAAGATCCAATTATTATTCATTTTATTTTTACAATTTACTTTAAGAAATTCCCAAATATCTTTAAAATACTGAAAATATTCCAAGGATAGATTTAGGAGAAAATATGCCAATTTGAACCAAACTAGAATACATAAAACAGAAATCTTGTTCATGCTCGTATTTTCAGGAAGCAAATAAAAATGAAACAAATCCCAAAATACTTGGCATTGAGCACATTAAATTCTGAATGCAAACGGTTTTACTAATATAAACAAATATTATTCTTGAGAGAGAATTTTCAAAAGATTTAAATAATGTCATCCTTTAAATTTTCTATTGGGGCCTTGAATAAGTTTTTGCTGATTTTCATGAAAAGTAATGTTTTATTTACAAAAATTAGTAAGAAACATGTCACTGAAAGTATTTTCTATGACTACAGTTGCTAACCACTAATTTTTCTCATCTTTCTAGCAGCGTTTGAATTCCATGTTGGAAAAACGACATCTTTTGAGGCTAAGCATGAGTCAACCCATTTTTTGGCATCTTCATAAAGATGAAAGTGCTGCTCAGCCAGACCCTGTGCCATTGATCGGAACAAGTGATAATCGGATGGGGCAATGTCTGGTGAATATGGTGGGTGGGGTTGGAATTCCCATTTAAGCGTTTTAGAGTAGGTTTCCACCAGTTTTGCAACATGTGGCTTAGCTGCAAAATCACTTTGTCCTGTGTCTACTTGTATAGTGGCCATTTTTTCCTTCATTGCTCGGCTCAAACGCATCAATTGTAGTCGATAGTGATCGACTGTGATGGTTTCGGTTAGTTTGAGCAACTCATAATAAACTACACCGTTGATCTCACCAAATGCAGAGCAGAAGCTTCGAACTATGAATATTCAGATTTGCCGCCAATGTTGATGCATAGCCGGTCTTACCCTACGATCTTCTGCACTTAGAGTTATTGTAGTGTATAGTATATCCACTTTTCATTGTCGGTCATGATACGATGCAAAAAGCCTTTCCTTTTCTGCTGTTGAAATGTGACAAGACACCATTGGATGTCTCTTGGCTTCAACTCATATGGCACCCAATGTCCTTGCTTTTGAATCGTTCCTAATGCCTTCAAACATTTTGAAATGGTTGTGTAATCAACTCCTAATGATTCAGCAAGTTCAGCTTGCATCTGACATGAGTCTTCTTGAAGTAATGCCTCCAATTCTTCATCTTCAAACTTTTTGGTGTGCCAGACCATTCTTTATCTTAAACATCAAAATCATTATTTTTGAAGTGTCTAAACCAATCTCTGCATGTTGTTTCCAACAGAGCATGGTTGCTGTAATACACAACAAGAATTCTGTGTGCTTTAGCTGCAGATTTTTTTTGAATAAAGTAGTGCAGTAAAATTCCCTACAACTACACTTTCTTTGGCACAAAATCTGACATGTTTAACACTGAAAAATAAAGATGTTTACACTTCAGCAAAATGACATCATTTCAAGCTTGCTTATCATACTTCCTTATAGATGCGTTACCATCTGAAATTACACACATGCAGTCCTGGGCACACCATCTGTTGGAAAACAGCGAGAACTTATTCAAGGTCCTAATGAATAAAATTGCAGTGTTTTATGTTCAATTTAAATTGTTCAATCCAATATTAATTTTAGTGGGGAAGGAAAAGAAAAAACATTCTTTAAAAAGTAAAATCTGATTGGCATCCAATTAACTTTTAATGATTAGAAACCATTATGTGACTGGAATGAAACAAGTTATTATGGGCAGCTTGGAAAAAAGAATGGTTCTTTTAATTTAGTTAATAAATGTAACTGCTTTAGTTTCTAAACCTGCACAAATTTTAAAGAAACAAATCCAATGGAGTTAAGATATAGTGAAATTTAATTGCACAAGTGAGAATGTTTAATAATTAAAATCTGGTATTTAAACATTCAATTTTACTGATAAAGGAAAAAAAATGACATGTAATCCTGCAGTAACACATTACAACTACAATTTATATACAGTTCGTAAAAATTGAATCGAAATAGGTAAGCAACTTTTAGTTTTACTTCCTACCAATCAAAATTTAAATTGGAGGTAGAAAACAATATGCTGGAAACCTAATTTATTCAAGAAAAGAATCATATTTGACTGTTTTAAATGTATGATGAGTGCTGAAAGGTTCTTGGCCCAAATAAGACCTTAACAAAAGTCTTGTTTGGTCAGACTTTGGGAAGTAGAGCTGAGAAACTTTCAGTATTGCTTCATATTAACAGCTTGAGAAAGTAGTAGTTGTGTGTGTGTGTGTGTGTGAGAGAAATCAAAATGTGTACACTACAGCCACAATTTCTCAAAAACTAGTTTTCCTTTCCAAAACATATTATTGCTGTTAATCTCATTGTCAAGATATTCAAATATTTTTTATGGTCAAGTGTCTTTAATAATAAGATGTAAACAGCTTACATAGAAACATCATTTTCTTTTACTGCAAGAAATACAGATAATGAATAAAATTGTTTCTCTATTCAACCACAAGTCAGACATGATAGAGGACATATTTGAAACAAAATGCAAAGTGAATTTAAATCTAAAAAATTCAATTAAGTGTTAATTATAACTATGTGACCAAAATCCACGCCTTTGTTTGAAATAAAATTATTCCTTTTTCTTGCTAAAGATTTTAATCTGAATAAGGCATCAAATGTTCAAGTACCCATTAAAGATTTAGATGAACTATTGGAAAATAAAGTGTTCAAAGACAATATTTGTCCACAAACTCAATGTCTGTGGACAATATTGTTTTTGAATCCATTTTTTTAAAAACCATTTTAGATCTTTTGAAAAAATATATGGTTAAAAAAACTTCTTAAATATTCTGCTTTTGTCATTTATTTTTTGTTTTTATAGCAACCCAAAATAGGAAAGTCATGAGCCTCAACTTATCTTCAATGTTTTCAATGAGGAAAATCATTGAACAGATGCTATATTACTCAAGGCTAATCACAAAACATCACTTAATTTTAGGCATATAACTAAATTAGAAGAGAGAGGTATTTTAATATTCACTTTTTTCATGTGAAAATGATTTAGTGAAACAATATTTACTAAAATGATTTGTACATTATATAAGCAATTCACTTTGTTAATGATAGTTTAGTGAAAGTAAAAATTCAATAGTTGCAAGCATGCACTTTCAAGTACAAGCTAAGTAAAATAACTAAGAAAAAAAAAATTAAAAAAATAATTTGGAGCATACCAAAAGCCAGAATGCTTCATGCAGAACAAGAAAGTATTTAAGAAGATGATGCAATAATAAACCAAAATTGCTTTTGTGCCCTAAGTTTTTATATTCCTATGAAACATAAAAAAATTAAATCAATAATTGGTTGTTTACCTTTGACTGTACCAGGTACGGCAGCTTTGGGACCAGCTCCATAAAACTGCAGTTTCCTTAATTCATTGTTGGCTGAGTAATCTATTTTGGAATTTTGAGTTGGAGTTGGAACCTGTTATTAAAAAAAAAAAGAAAAAAAGAAAAGAAGAAAAAACAAAGTAAAAAAAAAAAAAAAAAGGTATAAGGAAATAATTCTATGAAAATAAAAAATAAATCACTTATGATTAAGTCTACTCAAATTATTCTTCTTAGTGATGGTCGGAAGTTTAATATTCATATAGAATCAGATGAAAAAATTGGTTATATTCAAAAAGGTAAACTTTTACAAACAGAAGAGTATTTAAAATGTAATAATTTCAATAAAGTCAAGAAAATAAATTCAGAATTCGGCTGTTGAAGCTAGAAAGCAATGCAAAAAAAAGTTGTTAGCAGCAAGACAAGATAATCTGCAATTAAAACAAGATAAGCAATAAAAATGACTTGAGGTGATGCAAATTGTTTCAGTATTAGGACTCATACATTGGTATTCAGATGAAACTAAAATCCTGTACAAAGAAAATGAAATTCATTATCAAAGCAAAATGCAACAAAATTTAGCTTCAGTTTGAAAACTAAAAAAGTCCCAAAAGTGAAGCACTAATCAACTATTATTAATCTATCTAAATGAAGAAGATGGCTAGCTACAATAACAAAAACATTGTAAGATGGTTTATATTGATGTCGATCACTATTAAAAAAAATCATTAGCAATCTTTCATTGCAAAACCATGTGAAAAATGCAAGTTAAAATGAGGAGAAAGTTTACTGTCTTTTCTGCCATTGATATATGTTGCTTCTATAGGTTTAAATCTATACAAGCCATATATCAAGCAGCCTAAAAGAGACATTTCAACAAAAATTAACAATTATATTCGATTGTGAAAAGTAACCAATCAACTAATTTATCCTTAATAAATACATGACCATCTAATTAATAAGAATGAAACAAGAATTCAAACTTGAAATCAGTTTATCACAAAAGATCCAATGTAGTCACCATGTTCAAACAAAAAACAAAGTAACTCATTAATTTACTTAAAAACTGCAATTTTTTTATTTTTTGTTTTTATTTTTTTTTTTATTTCTTAGACTACATTTTAATCATTTTGACTTTCTAATTTATTTTTGAAATTGATGTTTTGGGCTCTTGAACAGAATTGGTACAAAATACAAAGGGTACCTCATATTATAATTATTAATAGAGTTTGACTTGAACATCACAAGACATCCAAATTCCAACAAGGTTGTATTTTAAATTCGATGACAGGCAACCAACAGACCCTGCATCAATTTCCTATAATCTTAAGTAATTGTACCAAAAAATACAGGCAATAAAAAATAACTTATAAAATTACTTATCTATTGCATTTTGAAAAACAGACAAAATTTCTCAGTTATCTTCAGTAATGAACTCTAAATATTAAAAAAAAAATTCTTTTTAACTTTAAATAATAAATGATAAATACATTGTTCTCAAGTTGGTGTAAATATTATGCTAATTGATTAACTACAAACATGTTTTTCAAAATTAATTAATCTTGTCTTGTGTTATAGACAAGGATTTTGTAATAAAATTACAACAAAATGTTTTCAAGAACAAAACAATACCAGTGATCACATAAGTTTCCCCAATTTTACTGTATAAAAAATCATCTAAGATGAACACATGGGAAACTACATACATGTTGCAATGAGTAAATTGTTACTATTTTATATTTTTAATTTTGTGCATACACTTTGTTTTTGATTTTGTCAACTACACACTATAGTTGGGCACCATCTGTGAGAAAAAGAGCACCATGATGCAATTCACACAACCAGAAATTTGGAAACGGCATGCTGCAGTGCTTGGCATTTGTAACTGAAGCTCCAATATAAACATTTCAGAGTGTTTGGGTGTCAATCTGAAGACTGCAGAAGATTCAGAAAGAGTTGGCTGAGTAATGGTGATTACGAAGGTATTTGGAGCAATCACTAGTGATGGCGACATTATGCCTCCATTCATCTTTCCATAGAGCCTCAGACTCAACATGGAGGCCTACATCAAGTGCCTTGGGGAAAGAGGGTGGCCGCTGAAAGACCATATATCTAGCAACAGGACTCTGAATCATGCCACACAAGCAGTCATGGCTGTCAAACAATTTCTGTGACCACATCACCTCTTACATCTGGTTACCTAACTCCCCAGACTCTTAATTATTATGTGCAATTGATAGAGACCAGCAAAACTCCTTGTAACCCCAAAGAAAAACTGAAGGCAAGTATTATAGCAGCATTCACCAACTAAAACAAGGAGACCATCCAGAAGAATTGCAGGAGATTCTATAAGTCACCTGGAGGCTGTGGTTGAAGCCAATGGTGATTTTATTGAATAAATTTACTCTTTAGTATTTAAAGATATCTGTGTAATTTTGGTAAATATATGTTAAAATGAGATGTCAGTGTTATTTTCATTTTTGCATAATTTAGACAATTTATCAAGTGCACCCCGTGTGTGTGTGTGTGTGTGTGTGGGGGGGGAAACAAATATTCATACACATACAAATTTTTAATTTATTGTATTTGAAACTGATGACTAAACATACATAAAATGGATAAATGGGATTTATTTCTATTAAATCAAAATTTTGTTCTGTTTTCTATGCATATTTAGTTATTATGCATCTGTGTACAGTTAATTATATGAAACATATTTTATTCATTAGTTGGAAATAAAATAAATTAAATCTTTGTATGTATACGAATATTTGCCCCCCCCCCCCATACGTGTGCGTGTGCACGCGCTCTTGCTTTCCAATCTACAAAACATGTTCATGAAGACCTTTCTTTGAACTACTTCCCATCTTGGACTGTTTTTCCCCTAATAGCAATGCTTCAACATTTGATGTTTAGCTGACTTAAATAAAGACTTCATTGAAGCAAAATAAACAAAAGTGAGAAGGCTTAAAACAGAGACCGTATGGAGTGCAGAGCCATTATTGAAATTTGTAAATGTAATTAAGTTCGTGGAAATAAAGAGAAAAAAACTTGAATAGAAATACAACAGAACCTAAAACAAGCTTTTCAAGTAGCATGTAAAAATTAAAAGGCTAAATTTGAGGATTCTGGAATGAAAGCAAAAATGTTTTATAAATTTCATATTAGACAACAGACTCAGTTGGCTTGCAAAACTGTTTATGTACACCTGAAATATATAAATAAAGGCTAATCAAGTTAATAGGAATAAAACATCTGCATCTGAGTAATGTCAGCTGTTTTCATCAATTCAATCAAAGTCAATTTAGACTATAATTATTACCAAATATATTTTGTTAGAAAGTCAATATGGCACAGTGAGTGATAGCAGCATCCTCCTCATGTGGTTATGAACTTGTGCTATTTTGTAAAATAGTCCATATGTATGAAATTGCAGTTAACAAGAATGTAATCAGTTAGGCATTGTTATTGCAAATCAATCATTAGGAAATAGAAAGTGGATGTATGATTTTTTTAAAACTTGAACCAATGAAGTTCCAAAAAAGGATTTAGCTGTAAACACTGAGAGAAGAAATAGCAAAATATATAAGTGACAAAAATATAAAAATACATATTCTTTATAGTTTCTTAAAAAATAAAAAATTGTAAGCAATGTTCAAACATTCACATATTATGGTGTATAATAATCAGTAATATAGCTTAATTTACATTTAGTTAAGAGTTTCTAATAGATTACAGTTCAGTGTAAATATATTAAAGATTTTAATGCTTATCACTTAAGAACCATCCAGGTTTTATAGGTATCTCCACATTATTTCAAACTAAATTTTAAATGTGTTGCTTTAACTTAAATAACTTTTCTTATGTTTTCATTGCAAGAAATTCTCATAAATTTTGTGACTGATCAAAGTCTGGGGGTATTTCATGGGACAGTTGAAGTATGGGTGACCACAAATGATAAAAACTTTTGTGCATAGAAGATAATGTTCAGTGCCAAAGCAAATGATTTTATTATCTTAATGATTTTTAATACATACAAATTACCTAAGTTCTTTGGGTACTACAGAAAAAAATGTTTTGATAATAAAGAAAAAGAGATTTATTCACTTTTGTTGCATTTTATATTTTTAGATAATGTCAACACCGCTTTACTTAATATTTCAGAAAATAAGAATGAAATTGCCAAAAGAATTCTTTTCAGATTTTTACCCTACTTTTTATTTTCAGATTCAGAGTATATTTTCTACATCTGGTTAAAGTTCCAAATAAAATTTCAACTAGTTCAATTTTCTGGTGACTTAAATGTAAACAAAAGATATTTCATAAAATTAAATATAGAGTATTTGATGAGCAAAACAAATTTTTTTTTTTATACAAAATACTGTACTCCTTAATTGAATAATGAAAATTTTATTGAAAACTGAAAACACATATAGCAGAATTTTAAAATGTGGGTGTTTTGTTTGCATCAAAAAGTTTTCTCATGCAAATTATTACGTCATATTATTATTAAACAACTTTTCACACAAATATCTCAAGTTAATAACACTGATAATTTTACATTGGAATTTTCTCCAATATTTCTCCTTACAACGATCATAATAAAATTAACTTATCCAAGATTATTTTATCAAAAGTGCATGGGGGTACCTAAAAGAAGCCAAGGCTCCTGTTCTACATATAAGCTAGCAAATGAATGTTTGCATAAATGTAGCTTCTCCAAATACTGAATGAAGAGTGTAAGGATGACAAAAGCAATGCAATTTTACCAAATTACAAGAGAATAGAAGAGCAAACAATAATATAAATACAATCCTGAGTACAGGACATGGAATTTTTATTGATACTGACATCATTATTATTTTCACTGATGGTTTTATTAGTGTTTTCCAGCAATCATGTGTGTCACATTTCACACAATGAAAGATGATGAGAGATTAAAAAGTTATCATCAACTAATGAGACAAAAGTTGTTAATTCAATATAACCCCCGCCCCTAAGTATTAAGTATGGCATTTGAGGTTACTAGGAAAATCGAACATTGATAAAAATAACAAAGATCGGGATGTTAGTCAATTGCAATAATATTTATTTCATAAAGCAGAAGACTGACATGAGGCAAGATTTATAGATTCTAGGTAAAAGGTTTAATTTTTGAAGAAAGTTAAGCAATTTTAAAAGAAAAAAAAAAGCAGTTTAGTGGATGAAAGTCGGCTAGTGCTGAAACAGATGAACACTGCAAAACAATAACTGTCAACCAATTTACTGATTAAAAGCCATTAACAAACCAAGGGGAAATATCCAAGGGTACATCACCAAATGCAGATAGATACATATACAATAAAGTAAATAACTTTTTGATTTTAAATTATAAACCTTGTAAAGATATTGTGGGAAATTCATTTCTCTTAATTCTTCTTAAAATTAAATTTAGGGGTGGACATAAAAATCAGCCGAAAATGAATTCCCATTGAAATAAATTTATCCTTCAATAAACTGGCTTTTAAGAGCAATTAAGGAATGAATTTTTGGGAAAAGAACAAATTACATTAAAATTAGACAAATAATTATGAAAATATAAAATTTTAAGATTAGTTTTTGTTTTAGCCATTAAATTTAAACTATTTTATTTAATATTTCTAAAACATTAAGATGCTAAGAAGTTTGTATAGATTCTTAACTTGACAGCTAAATATTATCAGAAACATTTGTTGTACACGTTTTCTGAAAATATTTTTTTAAATAAATGTATACGAGTAAGTGGTAAGCGATGTTAGCAAGAAAATGTTCCTATTGACAACTGTTGAAAAAGTTAATCTTTTTTACTACTTTTTACTTACTGATTGTTGGCAGCATCTGGGCAACATCTCTTTGGTCAGTAGACAAAACAATAAACATCAAACAGACTAATTTTAATTATTGTCAGTACCATTATTATCATATACACCATACAATTATTTTTTTTCTGCAGAACTGGTAATAAAAGAAATGTAAAAAAATAAAAATATTTTCATATTCATTTTGCTTAGAATGGATAAATTCTTGAGAAAGGAAAGAGATATGGCATGTAATACCATGTCATAAGCTATATATAATAAATAAGCCATGGTATCAAAAATTAATATTGGATGGGTAATAAAGTTTATTAAAATTCTAAACTAACTACAAATCTCTGCAAGATAATACTTACTATAACTATTTGAATTCAATTTAAGAATAAAAATCAAACTCCAATTGATTTTTTACAAATTATTACTTTTCTTTCTAAAAGGCTGTCTAAAAACTTAAAATGAAAATAACTGCAAAAATTAACTTTGTAACAAAGAAAAATATCTCAATTTTTCATTAACAGAAGGTCAAATATTTTTGCTAATTTTCATGTCCATACCTAATTTAAGATATTTACCAGCCAATTAATAACATTTATCATGCATGTCACACAGCATATGCTCACAAGATGTTTGTAGTTGTGTATTCTTCTGGATATATATTGACCTTGCCATTAACAAAGTTTGGTCATAGTGTCAAGCTTACTACTGTTTTTTCCAGTTAAGCTGGTATATATGAACTTAACTACAACATGCTTGGAAACTTACAGTCTCTTCAAATGAATTTCCCACTCCTGAAAATTCCTTACCTCCAAAATTCCCTGCCAGAAATGTCAAAGACTTGTCATTATCGAAATAAAGATTTAAAACCTAAGTGCAGTAACAACAATAACAACAACATCAAAAGAAAAGAAAATAACACCTGTGTTCCCTCACTTGGGAATTGGCAATAGTGAGATAGAATTGGGAAGATGAAGAGGGTAAAAAGAAAAAGAAAAAGAGCATTGGAAGCCACAAAAGGGAGATCCAATTCAGTAACAAGATGTTGGTAAGCCTACTTACTTCTTTGATATTTCTCTTAGTTTTCCGTGTGTACCCCCCAGCTGATGAATCCGTGGCTACTACCCCATGGGGTTTGTACTCCTTATCCGATTTGTCATCAGCGTCATCGGAGTGCATCTTTGAAGCCTGTGGAAATATTACACACTTGTGGTGACATTCTATCCCCAGAAGTCTTAACATCTATCTTCATTCTAATAAGGACAAAAACAGTAAAATGGAGATGAAAGCAGTAGCTTAGTCAACAAACAAGCCACTTATAAAAAGAATGAAAGAGAAATGGAGAGATTTGATAGTTGATGGTATTTTAGTTAGCACTTCATAAGAGCAAAGAAATGAAATGCTAACCAAGAAAGCAGCTAACAAGCGTAAACAATTGCTAACTGCTTTTAGATGAAGATTCAACTGTCTGGCAACCAACAAAAATGAAGGAATTTTTTTATTCACTTCACTAGCAAGGCCACTAAAACCATAAAAATATGATCTTTACAAAATAAAATAATGAATATTGACAAGAAGAACCCTTATTTGTTCACACTTGTGCTTTAGGTGTTCACGTCCTTTGTTAGGAATAGAGAGCTGTACCAAAGTTTATCAAATATATTGGTACCAAGAGGAGATACCAGCTTAAAATGATGTTAGCTGGATGAGCAATGCTTTTTGTCTTTCCACAGAACTAAAGTAAATACTTTCCTCTTCAGTCATGTATGACAACTATTTAAGAAATATCACATAATATTTATCACTACTATATATATATATATATACCTACATTTCATAGATTTACCCACCTATTAAGAAATAATTTCTGCTAAATAAACCTACATTTCCATTTCTCAAAATGGATTCAGTCTTTGTCAGGTTGATGGAGAGGATAAAACTCAACATTATACCAATTCCCTGGAACTAATATAAAACAAAAAAATAAAATAATAATAAAAAAAATAAATAAAAAAAACGAAACAAAAAAAATAACAAAGACCCCTATTATAGAAATAGAAGGAGGGTAAAAAAAAAAAAAAAAAAATTTTTTTTTGGAAACAGTTTTTTTTGCATGACAAGTGTTAAAAAGATAGCACAAAAAAGGACTATGTCACCATACAGAAAAGAACTACACAGAGTGAGGTGGGGAGAGGACAAAACAGAACATTGACACACACAGAGACAAAGGTATGCAACACTATTGTTGAACAATGCCCATAAAATTTCATTCTTTTCTTTTTAAAGTAACAATATTACTAATAACTAACTTGGTATACAAAGATTAAATATACAATTTTTAAACTTTAACAGAAAATATTCACTGAGAATTTGGAAAGATTTTCTTTATTCCAACAGTTTTAATGAATTTAATTGAATTCAATGAATCTTCTGATCATTATAAAGGCAACAAAATATTTTGAAATATTTGATGCTGTTTGTTTTTTATATTTGTGCAGACAAACACAGCATTTGGATATTACAATACTGCAAATTATAATCTTTTTAATTTTTAACATTCTTGTATAATATCTTTGCCATAAAAACTGAAGCTAAAACTCACTGATTGTTCACCGATTTTCAATATAATAAACGAAAATGTAAAAGTGTTACTTTGGTAACAACCGTTAGACAATTATCAGAATTTATTTTTTTGGAGTGGAGGAGTTAATACTCATTTTAATCTGAATTATTTTATAGTCGAGTTCAAAGAATGTTTCTAAAGTGGAGTTCTTTTCATAATATAACATCCAAAGATCGATGTAACTTTGACAAAAAAGAAAGAAAGATCTAAAAAAAAAAATAAATAAAAAAAAAAAAATAAAAGTAAATTTTCGGAGTGGGGGAGGGGAGGTTATGGCCTTGCTAGATAGATGACAAATTAATACTACAAAATCTTAAGAAAATGAAAACTTACCTTGTGTGAATAAGGTTGATCATTTTTAAAAAGCCAAAATGGATATAGAATCCTGTCATAATGAGCCTTCACAATTGATCCAAGACCTTTGCCTGTCGGAAGGCCAAGTCTTGTAGCCACCTGGGCCCACTTTTTCTCTTTCACAACATTATCATAGCCACCAATTTCATCAACAATCTGCAAAAGAAAATACCCAAAAAACACATAAGCATTTCCATGGAAGACACACCTCAAATTTTTTTTTATTGACCGTTTTGCAATGAATCTAGTTAATTATTTTTAAAAATAATACAAATAAAAAATTTGCTATTTCAATAGATTTGCACATTTTTATCAAGTGTAAAATAATTTTATTTCATAATTTAATATATGAAATATTAAAGTATTAAGCATCAATTGTTATTTATTATTTAATGTCTGAAATCCTCCCAATCAGTGTGAAATAATGTATGCAAGAACAAATTTAATTCAATAACTTTTAGTGTGGAATTTAATAAGTTAAAATCATTGTTACAAACAAAAGCATAAAAATTACAAAAGGAAACAGGAAGATGGAGATGTCATGGAAGATGTCAAATTCAGGATTGATTGCATTTGAAATGGTTTGTGTTTTCACTTGTGACAAATCCCTTATTAATAAGAGCTTAATAACTTTTTAAAAAGTAGAAAGGAAAAACAAAAATACTTTAAAAAAATATTTGAAAATTGAATCAGATTTATTTCATTCTTAATGCAAATCAAATCATTAAAATATTAAAATACTTTTTCAGATAAGACTGAAGGAATGTATTTCTAGTTTCTAAATTTTTACAGAAGCTTTTGACAAAGACATTTCTACTCTATGATAGTTTGAAACTTAATTTTTTTTATAAGAGTGGAAAATAATGTCAAACAGATTAATAAATGTGGTATTGCTCACCTTGTACAGTACAAATAGATCCAGTAATTTTCTTTCAACATGAGGGATCCTAAGAGAACAGCCCTGCATGAGAATAAAATCAAAACAATATGAATTAAACAAAACCAAATCTTGCTTACTTCTTTATGTAAGGTTGATTCATAGCAAGTGGGCAATAAATAGACCCCTTGGATAATTCATTAGAATCCTTCAAGTATTATCTATAATGCTAAGAAGAGTGATTAACATATCCAGTATAGTTTGGACAGTCAAATCTCTTTGTACAATCTACATGACAATTACATTCACCAATGAAGAATTAATTCAGATGTTAAAAGAGAATCAAAATGGCAGTAAACAAAAAAGACAACTAAATCTGAAAACAATCCTTTGAAAATAATTTTGCTTATTTATTTTCATGCCAAATACCTACTGTTTAAGGGCCAGGAATTTGTGATCGTGCTACTATTGATAAAAAGTGATTTTCAGAGGGTGTTTGTAAATGAAGGGTGGAAAAAGATTCACTAGATAGACAACAAGAGTGCTGGATAAGAAGAGATAACAAACTTCCTACAAGGAATGTGTCAAAATTACATAACTAGTACATGCGTGTTGGGTAGTGTTTAATAAGCTCATCTTTTAGATCCATACTAGAGAATAGTGAACTTGATATTCACTGGTTGCATGATATTTGTGGCTTTGTGTCAGGCAAAACCAAGCTTAGTTTGATTGTTATGCACACATGAAACCACTTTCCCTTACACTCTACCCAATCACCAGATATCTGAAAAAATGTTTTGCCACTAGCAAGTCACAGCAGTTGAGAGAGAGAGAGAGAGAGGGGGGGTGGATTTCCATTACAATCATTAACACTTCCTCAAAAAGTAATATCAATTATTTCTCTGACTGTCAAGAAGTGATGAAAACATTAAAAGGTAAACAATTTGCATAACTCACAGTATGATTAACACAACTTATTACCTCTTTCTAGATTAATACCTCAATGGTTTCTTCATTAAGGAAACTTAAGAATATATTGTTAGAATTATAACAATTTCTTTTGTTAAATGGAGACTTGTTTGATCAATTTTTATGTCCATACACAATGTAGCATTCTGATGTATTAGTCTCATGAAACCCAAGCAAAATTTTCGGTTATGCCTCCTGCCAAGTTTTTGAAAGAGCAAGCATTAAATAATATTTATTGGTCACTTTTTATCAAGTTCAAAAGCATTAGGGAAGTTAACATGTTCAAGGCTATGACAAAAGATTGGTTTTACGAATATAAGATGTATTAGCAGAAAGGAAACCTTAAATGCAAAATAAACTATTGTAATGAAGTCATTAAAAATAAAATGAGAAAATGATTTTAGCAAGAAATAAAAAACAAGTGTTTCAAAATTAATTACTTACCTGCAATTCCCAAAATCTTGCAAGCTGATCAAGGAAATTTAGTTTTATTCTTGACTTAGCCTAAAAAGAAATTTAAAAAAGATTAAAGGATGAACTTCTTACAAAATACTAAAAAAAAAAAAAAAATAAAAAAATAAAAATTAAAGCTTATTTGGATTAAATTATTCTTAAAAATTGAATAACTAGTTTTTAGAAGTTTTATAAAGCCTATTATAACTGAGAATACCAATTAATTCAAGATAAAATAAAAATTTACAAGAAAAAATATAATATATTCCAAATTTAAATAAACATAAGACAAACTCAACTATACTTTTTAGTACAAATTTTTATTATGCAAATATGAATGAATCGAGTGTAAATAGAAAACCAAAATTTAAATTAAAAAAAAATATCACAAATATAGTTGTAAATAATAAAGCAGCAAAAGCTCTATTAATCTTTTAGTATCCATTGTTTCACTAGTGAAACATTTTACAAGACATATGTCTGGACATGAAAAGATGAAGTAGCTTAACTATTGACAATGGAACAGATCAAATAATATAAAAATAATAAAATTCTATCTTAATACAGCAGGAAATTATATAACTATATTTCTCAGAGAAAAAAAAAAAAAAAAAAAAAAATGGTGACATTTTAATAGATTATAATCACTTGAAGTTGAAAGGTAAAAGGATTTGTCAGGACCTTATAAAGTCCTTTTTATTTTATATTAAAAATAGCATTTAAATCAGAATTCTGAGTTCAAGTTCCATTTGAAGCTGTTGTGTTCATTTTGCACTAATACTCTTGAGAAAATCATTAATCCAATAGGAGAATAGACTGCCTCTTTAATTTTAGTAAGGCAACCTGGCTAGAAAAAGAACATCCTCTGTGTGAGCACATTGTGGGTCGGCATTAAAGGGTAAATATAACAGGGCAGATAAGACTCTCACCTAGTTTGGCAACCAGCCCAGGAGAAGGATAACTCTGAATTCAAAACAGGACAATGTAAAGAGAAAACACTCCACTATTTTTCCTAATAGTAATATCAAAGTACAGTCTACAGAAATTATAAATAAAACTGTGGAGAGTCACAATCACTTAAGTCCTGAATGGACATAACAGTATTTAAATTGAAATAGAATGAATGGAAAATAACTGAGAGTAACAAACATACAAAAACTGAAATATTAAAAAAAGTATAAAACTGAAATAATTAGGAGATACAAGATTAATTTTTTATTTATCAATATTTGACTAATAATCCCAAGAGTTAACTAATGCAAAATACAGAATTCAATGTATTATTCTACTTAAAGCAGCAATAGATATTATTTATAATACATGTTAATTCATTTAGATCTGTATCGAAATAGAATAAGAAATTCAAAAGCTAAACTATAAAGTAGAGTATGATTTCTGTAGCATTAACATCAATATATTGATTCTATAAGGGCTGTAAAGAAACTGAAATGTGAATATGACAACAGATGCTTTAAATCCTAAACCTACTCTATGCAAACTCTTAATATACTGGTAATTCTTGTTGAAACATATTAATATCTTCAACGTTTTTTTACTATTATAAAACCTTATTTATGCTTAAAATTCACATTTAAATAATTTTCTTTTAAAAAGCTTACCATAAAAAAATAATGATAAAATGATATATAAAATGAGAGAGAGAAATGTACATACACAATCTTTGTCAATACCTGACTAATGACAATGAGGAAGCAATGTCAAATAAGAATATTAAAATGAATATGGATACATAAACTTTACAAGTCATCCAGATTAAAACACATGTCCACAATATGCTATAAAAAGGATAACTCTGAATTCAAAACAGGACAATGTAAAGAGAAAACACTCCATTATTTTTCCTAACAGTAATATCAAAGTACAGTCTACAGAAATTAAAAACAATATTACAATGAATATGGATACAAAAAAAAAAAAAAAAAAGATGACTAAAAAACAATATAAAACTTTTTATTAGAAACATGCAACAATAAACATTGAGAATAAAGAACTTTCCCTAATTGGTTCAATAATTCCCAAGTTCCTTTTCTGGGTTGCAACTACATATGCAATTCATGCACAACATTTAGAAATATGACCAATCTTATGATGAGAGAACACTTTAAAAATATGTAAGTAAAATAAAGTAAAAAAGAAAAAAAAAAATGAAAAGAGCAATGAACTGAAGTAGTTTATCATGTTCAAAAAGTTTTATATCTCAAGCTGACCCCTGTTTCAGTGACTATTAGTTTTCTAATAGTCAATAAAAATTAGGCAGTTCAAATGATTAAATTAACTACTAAATAAAATCAAGTTTAGTCAATGCCAACCCAAATTGGAGTTAGGATTATAAGTTTTTGGCAGTAAAAGACTGCCAATAAAAGTGCATTCAAATACTGACATCAACTACAAGGTACATTTTTTTCTCCTCTGCATAAATGCAGTTCCTTCACATGTATGGATGGTCAGTGTTGTAACAACAGTTATGTTGCTAACAAAGGTCAGGGAAACAATAACAGACAAAAGAGTAACCAAAGAGATGATTAAGCAGTTTGGCTGATTCAGTATAGAAAAAGACAAGCAAATGAAAGCCTCCATAATAATAAGAGACCAATGAAACAATTTCATATATGTATAAAAGCTAATCAAGGACCAACACAGCAAGGCACAAAAGTCAAACAATTTAACTATAAGCCAAGTACTTATAAACTATTGAACTGTAATATTGATTCAGTTAATTTAGAAATGGGAGAAGAGACAATCTCCAAAAAGATATAACTTATCCCACAAAAAGGTCTAAACATTTTTTTTTTTAAAGAAAATCAGTCACAAAATTTTAGTGTAACAATTTAAAAAAAAAATAAAAAGTTATAATACATAGCAAAATTTAATACTCAAACAGTAAAATACAAACAAAACCAATCACAAAACTTAATATGTAAAAAAGAAAACACTTTTATAGGTAACAAAAAGTAATAATTTTTAGAAAACTTCATTAACTGTGACATTTATTGTATAATGGCTCTTGACAAAAAAAAAAGAAAAAAATGTGATTCCTTATTTTACTTATAAGGTTATAAGCAATACAAAATATTATTGTCTATTTAATGAATAGCGAGTTGAAATGTTCATGAAATATACAAAAGATAAAAACATCACTTTACAGTGAACTGAATATATTTCATGTTAATAAATGAAACTAACATTAAATTCTACACATTTAAATTGATCTATAATTCCATAAATTTAGACAAATAAAAACTGTAAATTCCACAGAAATTAACAACGGATCACTTCAGCCACTTTAGTAAGAGAAATTTTAGTAGAGAATAAATTTTATATTAAAAGAATAATTCTAATACAAAAATACATATCAAAGAATAGTCAAGAATTAAAACGCATTTTCTTAAAAAATTACCAATACAAAACTTAATAAACATTTATGTTTGAAACAAAGAGAAAAATTAGGATGATTAGATCATTAAAAACCCCAGAGCAGAAGGAATTTATGAAAGAGGGAAAATCCAGGTATAATACCATATTTATGAAAGTTCATAATTTGTGGATTGGTAGAAAAACTAAAAGAAAGTCTATTCTATCAGCTTGAAAGTTGTTATGCAAAGGGAATGGCTTAATATTAATTCATCTGTTCTCTCAAAACAAAAAACAAAAGCACAGACATACACACAAGCAACTGCAAACAATTCAATAAAACTGAGCAATCAATTGCAAAATATAGAAAGAACAACAATTTCATTTCTACAAAAAATTTCATAAAATATATAGGCAGTAATGTTACAAAAATGAGAAAATATTTGAATTTGAATACAAAACTCAAACAATTAACTCTAGAAAAAGCCTCCACTATAGCCTCCAGAGTAAAATAAATAATGAAAATGTTTTTTTTCATATATAGTTCTTTTTTTCTGATTAAGAGTCATCTAAATTAAAACTAAAATCAGATTTAAACATTAAGATATGTTTAAACTTTAGGTTGAATATAAAATAGTGAAAATGAAAAGATAGGCAATGATTAAAAAAAAAACAAAAAAAGAAAAAGAAAAAAAAATTCTTTTTCATAAGAAAAATATACAAAGTTGTGATAAATTAGGTTCATAGAACATTCTTAATTTAGAGAATAAAATATTTTCCTCTAAAGTGCCTAATAGATAAAATGCTAATTCCATTATCTCCCAGCCAAATTATTTTTTATCTTGTCGATTAAAATTATGATTTTTTAAACTGATAATTATGATGTTAAAAATTTCAAAATGAGTGACATTCACTTAAAATGAACTAAAGTAAAAGATTTTTTAATGTGAACTAGACTGAAATTAAATTAAAAAAATGTAATCCTTTATAAAATTACATTATAGGACATAGTAAAAATAAATTTCAGCAAAAGCTTAGAAGCTCATTAACTCTATAAAGAATTACAATATCAATTAAATTACAAACTATCCTTGTTGATTTAATTTAATATTAGGTCAAGCTATTTCAATACAATTTCATAAATTTAATGATAAAATCAGTTAATGTTAGATTAATTTTAGCATAATTGTTATGACTGTTTTATTTCTACAATTTAGGAAGTCCACTAAATTGCTGGCATTGCTTTAAACAGAATTTAAAGTTGAAGCAGCATTACTATTCTACTACTACTACTACTGAATAGGAGTAGTAACATAAGAGACCAACAATTAACAGCTGATAAGTTTCATTTCAGATAAAATTAAAAAAAAAAAAAATAACTAGTAGTACAATACTAATTAATCAATTTATTTTACATGATCAAGTGTTAAAATAAAGATAACAATTTGTCAAGAGTAGACTCATCAGTACAAAAGATGTTTTAATTCTTTTCAAGCTCTTAAAGCATTTGTAGACATCTTCCACCTTTATTTTTAAGAGATTATCCACTAAAATTGTTAATTAATCAATGCAGTTAAATAAAGGGGTAAAGAACAAAGAAGAAAGTATAGAGAAATTCCATATGAGGAAACAAACTTTATAGGGTGGGTGGGGTGCAATGAATATAAAAAGAACATGACATCAATTCAGCTCGTGTGAACTAATAGGCCAGTGTGGATTAACTTGATTAAGAAGTAGTGGTAAAGCTGGTGTCTGAGTTTGAATCTCAATAGCAGTTGATCTCTAATCTACAATGTTAGTTGCTGAACTAATGTCTATTACCAGTGACAAAATTTTATCCACACACTCCTTCACTTGACAGATCAAAAGCTTAAAAATATAGCCAAAATAGTAATCTAAATGTAATAAAATTTTTTTATGTGGATGACAAAAAAATTTTTTTTTTTACTAATACAGAAAATAGATGCTTCTTTGAAATAAAACTGAATTCTCAAAGGAGAAAAAAGGGGCATACAATAAATTACATAAAATACATCACAAATCAATTTTCAGTGCAAAAGCAAAAGATTAAGTTAGCAATTTTTAATGCAAGAATTGTTTGAAAAATGATAGAAAAGTCAAAAAGATTTGAAAATAAAGAGGAATGAAACTGTAAAATTCTGAAAATGTTTGTGAGCATTCAACATTTTCTAAATACTCAAAATGGAATTCTTTTATGCATTTTTATAATAGGTAGCACATGCATAAAATTGGAAAGCATAAAAACAGACAGTTGCTTTACATTCAATAACAGGGCATTTGAATGTTGAGATCGAAGACAAATACATTACACTTACTTTTTTTAAAGAGACAAAGACATTGCTTAGAAAAATGTAAATTTAATCAGTTCAAGCATTACAAATAATTTAAATTTGAAAAAAAAAAGAAAAAGTAGAAAGCCATATTTTTTAAAGTTGTAGTATAAATAAAAAGTATGTGCTTCTCTCGTTTGTGTGTGTGTGTGTGTGTATATATATATATATATATATATATATATATATACACACACACAAAGGGTTGATGATGTTTGAAGCCTGATCAGCTTAATCTGTGACAAAATATTTTTTTTAGGAAAACCTTATTTGGTTAAGACAAAAACTTCTTAATGTTCCTATATACATATATATATATTGCAAATTATATTCCTGTAGGCTTTAGATATAGTAGACATTATAAGTCAATAAGGCAGTCATATGTAATGGTCTGGTTGAAAGAGTCATTGCAAATGAAGGTGATAGAAGAGGCGAGGGGAAAATGCTCTGGTTTACGTGGCATGCTTTAACTTTGGTAGTGTACCTGTCATTACTCAAGCGCATCTCAACAAGAATAATTAATTTGCATCAAAATGGTTATAATTTCCTGTTTTTGAGTGGCGACGATAACCCTTACAAGCATCAATAAAATTTTAAAAAGACAAGTAAAAATAAAAATTCTCAACTAATTAAAAAATTAAAATATTTTATAGACTATTTTAAATCAAACTATTTCAATAAAGGATGGAATTAAAATAACAATAGAACAAGGTTTCCTTGAATATAAATTTAGAAGTGATTGAAAATAATCCATAAGAATTATGGTGAAATATGTATAGTGAAAGAGACAGAGGACATGATGACTAATTTACTTTTGACTAGATCTGTCAGAGGGAGGAAAAAGAACATATGGAAAGTAAATAATTAATCTGAAATGGTTAATCTTTATTCTTATGACATTGAATTGCATAACAGAAATATAAGGAATGAAAAAAAAAACTTTGAAAAATAATAACTATAACTAAAAATCTATTCAAAATTGACAGTAATAGTTTTATAATTATTTACAGTAAGATCCAAATTAAAATAAAGAATAATCAAGAACTTCAATTAATCAATTAAACTAATTGCTTATTTATCAAGGCAGGGAAAAATAATGATTGAAAAAATTAGAACTGATCATAAAAATAGAAGTGTGAACTTTTATGAGAAAGGAAAATAGACAAAATAAAACTATAGAAAATCTAAATAGAAATAAGTTTTTTTTTTAATAATTTGTAAACTTTAGGAAAAAAAAAAAATTGTATTGTATGCCTTTCCCGAAAATTCACTAATAGTGTGTGTGTGTGTGTGTGTGTGTGTGTGTGTGTGCGCGCACACACACACACAAGAGAAAGTGCTAGAATGAGCAAGTTCTGGTGTAAAAAAAAATACACAATAGCAAGATTATATGTACAGATTGATAGTAAATAAAAAACTACAAACTAAAATTTAATGTTATATCTGATAAACTTTTCCAATACTTTTTAAAAAAAATTCTTTTTTTTTTAAAAAAAGAATCTGAAATCTAAAACTCAACTTTATTAAGACATCTAGGACCCTAAGTGAAACCAATTAGGATTTACTTAGTTTCAGCTTGCCAAGCCATGAAAACACAAATAGTGATAAATATTGAAATATAAGGAAAGAAGATAAACTATCAATACTACTATACAACAAAGCAATCATCAATTTTTACTTTAAGTGGTATTTAGAGAGCCTTCATAGAGCAGTGTTATAGTAGCCACAGTACATTGGTACCTTCTGGGTAGAGTAACTATCAAACTTACAATAAAAAAAAACAAAAACATTTAAAGCAAAGCAGGTCAATATTTTTTCCCTTACAAATAGGATTTATTATTTTAATTTTATTTTTCACAAGGCCATTACCACTGTAGCACCAGGTAAAAGACTCATTTCTACTACTATTACTACTACTACTCTTAGTAAATTGATAATACAGATTAGGCAAAAATAAACCTATATATTTTTTATTTTAATTTGACAAGTTCATTATAATTTAAGATTTAGATTAGATGACATAATCCTTACAAAAACGGAAAACATGAAACAGAATATCGTTTGAAAAGTTATACTATTCCAAATATTTGTTTCGAGTGGAATAATAATAGTAAAAAGTTCTGTGTAGACTATTTTCAGTCTTGAGAAGCGTCATGGTAAAGATCACAAGTGGATGCAAATGGATTAAAGACTTAATAAATACATCTACGTACATACATAATAAACACAGACAGCTGGTGTGTAAACACACGCACACACAAACCTTACGACTGATGACGCACCCTAAACGACAGTTTTTTTTGTTTTTTTTTTTGTTTTTTTTTTATGAGGTGAAATGAGAGGGTAGTGAGGAAAGTGATCAAACTTAACAAGAATGGTGATGGTGATCTAATAAAATGCAGAAACTTTGAGGGAGACCTGGCACAAGGAAGAGCAAAAACGAATAATAATAATAATAATAAAGCCAGGGGTAAACAGAACAAAAAGTCAAGTAAATATCATTAAAATGTAAGGGCACCAGCAGCAGCAGTGCGCGTGTCGGCCATATTGTGTGGCTGGCTAGCAGAAGGAAGGAAGCTAAGACTAGGGTGTTCTTGTATTTTCATTCGATTTCACTTATTCTAACAAAAAAAAAAAACAAAAAAAAAACTCATATCAACAATCAGCACAGGGGGAAAAATACTTCGATTCTTTGAATCATTTTTGTATTTTTAAGTAAAATTGTTCAGCTTAACCCCTGAGCAAATTTAGAATTATCGCTACGTGAATCCTGACGTAGATTGAACAGAAACTGTGATATTTCTGTTGTTCAAGGGACTCCAGGACTATGGAGATTTTTTTTTCCACCGACCCACAATACATCCATTCAGGGTTCATTAGTATACCTTTACCTTTTTCGTTGTTATCGACATAAATCCATTAGTATAGTCCAGTAACAACTGGTACGATTATTTTATTAATGCATTTTTATTACAAAACTAATAATTTAGTGTTGATGCGACAAATTATAAGTGGAGAGTATATGTGCATAGCATACGTACATATCCGTGTGCCTTATGATTTATATATTATCGTACAGTATGTATACAACAAACCTCTAATTCGTTCAACTTCTGAATTCTAGGTACAAATGTAAACTTGTCCACATTCACAGCAAATGGTGGTTGCCAATCCTGAAAAATTAAATTGGAAAAGATTAATTGGTCATCAGAAGAAAAAAAATATGCAAATAATTTTAAAAAATTGTCTTCAAAATAAAAATTAAAATCGATGATCTGAATTAAAATGTTAAAATCCATTGACATCGCTGTTGGCTTAAATTATAGAAAATATTCAAAAGTATGTCCTCAAAGAGTTCTGATCGCAAATTTGTATCACATTGCAATAAATAATACAAATCAAGAAGAAAGTTTTGAAATTGATATTTAAATTTATTGAAGATTCAAAGCTTTTTATGCTAGAGAAAATCATAGAAACGCCTTTTGACGACATTGTCTCTTCTTGTTCACAAAAGAAATGGTTTTAGTAATAAAACGCATTTTCTTAGTCTTCCTTGTCAGCCTGACAAGGTTCACAATCATTGGTCTATATTGGATGGCACATTTGGAAGTCACAAACAAGGTCTGCTTTAAAGAGCTCATATAGTTACCTCTTTTTCAGAATCCTGCTTTCTTTTAAAAGCATTCAAGGTAATAATTCATAAAGTTAAACATTTTCAATAAAGTCAGGCAATATTGCTTGCTATGTTCCTAACAGAAGAAGAGGTCAATACAATAATTAATTTTTAAAAATTTTGGACATGTAAAAATAGGCCATTTTCTGTTTAATATATCAACAGAGACAAAAATGAACCAAAGAAAAAAATCTAAGATTTAGAAAAAAAATAAAATAAAAATATGAAAGAAAAATTCAGTGGATGGAACATTTATACCATTTTGCTTTGTTTTACTTAATTTCTCAGACTTTTTGAAACACTGAAAGATTTTCATATTTAATTTGTAATTTTTACTATCATTATACTTCTAACTTCTAGTGATGTGATCAAACCACACAAGTTATAAAAAATACAGTAAGCCAATATTAATTTTAATATTTGCCATAAAAAATAAATTTTTCCTACTTACATACACGCAAAAGACAATAAGTAAAGGTGCAATTAATAATGTCTATAAACAAAGTGTAATAGTCAAGAAAAATAAAACTAATTTCTGATCACAGAACGCAACAATAATATTTTATTGCTAATTTAAAAAAAAATTAAAACGAGAAAAAGATCAATCTGAGAAAGCTCAAGCTCATCTCTAAGATAAGAGAAGCCGACATCTTTCCCCAGCTCCTCCTCTACACACAATTCAGGTGATCTAACCGGCCAGTGGTAAATAATAATAAAAAAAATGGTCTTAAATAACAAAAGCAGAGTGTTTGGTGACTATAAACAAGCTCGCTGTGCAATACGACTATAACTGGGATCGCTTTGTTTAATATATGGCCTTGTACCTATGTAAATTTAGCAAATTAACTACGGTTTCTATCTTGTCCGACAGTCAAATCCAACCAAACAAAAGAGTCGCCATGTTTGACTTACCGAATAGCACGCATCAACTTTTCACCTCATGTCTTCGCCAACAACTGGCCAAACAATACCATAATCAAGCATCGATAAAAGTAAAATAAATCGCAAAAGATTCCCTAACAAGTCCCCCAAATTAAAACAATCAATAACAATGTTTACAAGAGAAAATTTAATGGAATAAAACAGTTTTTACACTAACCGGAGGTGGTTTTATTTTACAAATTCCAGTTTTCTCTGCGATAGACTTGATCTTGGCAATGTATCCAAGAGGATCGGTGAATTCTTCTACTGTTGGAGTAAACACCGGCGCATCTGGCGGTGATACAAAATTGTTGTAAGGAGTATCCAAAAGGGCCATATTCAAGAGGTAATGGCATCCAGTTAGCACGATCCTTTACGTATTGTCGAGAAAAACTGTAAACATAAATCCAAACAACTCCATCCAGAACGTGTGTGGGTATTGAGTGCCCAAGCACTCGCACAATGCGCCTACATCCGCATAGGAGAGGCCCTCACTTTCGTAGACTTCAGACTGTAACTTTTACAAAAATTCTCACAATTCTTGACATTTCTGATCTTAAAATAAGTTAAAACTAATAATTAAAATCAATTTTTTGTTATTTCCTTCCAACCAAAATTTGTTTTTATTTTTAAGCTTTTATAACTGGCGTACGAATATAAGAAATTTTGAGGTCACACTGGAAGAGGTCAAGTTCATGTAAAGAGAAATGGCTTGTCACATCAACGAGAAAATGAGCAGTTGTTTTTTTTTTATTTTAAATATTTTTCAGTGTTTTTTGTTAGCATTATAATTTTTCGAGTTTTTATATAAAATAATGATCTATTTTGACTTTGTAATGTAAAAATAACATCGGAGAAAAATGTCCTTATCGTACTGGCTCGGAGCCCACAAACTAGGCCGCTAGATGGCGCAGCCAGTAGCATCCCAGCGGTGACGGTACACAGCAAAATGGCGACGCCTGAGTGGCTCAGGTAAATGAATATCACAAGTTTTTACTACCGACTTCTAATTGCTTGCTGAACCTACTGATATACGGACATTTTTTGCATACAGATTATTAGCAGTGTTAACACCAAAACTGTCGATGTTAAGGTGTGGACTACGTACTTTTGCAAAGATGGAAGTTTTAACGGATTTTGTAACTCGTTGGGACATGTTTTTTGGGGGTACATGTCCTTTTTTTAGTTTTAAAAGTGATTATTTCGACGTTTGATTAAAAAGAAAAGCAAAATTTAAAATAATAGACAATTACTAATAATCAAATACAAAAAAAATAATCTCAAAATATCGACTTCATTACATTAAAAAATGTGTATGGTTTTATTAAGTAGTTTGTTTTTAAAACCGATCGTTAGTTAAGTTAACCAATAAAAGTTTTCTATTAGTAAAACTCACTTTTTCTGTGGATTTTAACTTTTGCCAAATTCTATGAAAGGTTTATTTTAAATCTGCTTTGATTGCGAATAAAGATTTAATTTTGTCCAAGGTTGGGGAGGGGGGCCTCTGAGTAAATTTTTTTTAGACGAATCATAAAGAAATATTGGCATTAAAATCGTTAAAAATAAATGATTTTTAACACCTGCAAAAAAAGCTTTTTTTTTTTTTTTAAATTTTCTTTATTGTATCCTCGATATTTCTGTGTTATGCTGAGATATAAAAAGAGATATTAAAAATCAGTTATTTATAAACTTGTGCGCTGTTTTTAGGGAAAAGTTGTTTATGTCTTCAGTACGTTTTACGATGAAGTCGTCACGTGACTTTTTTTGACCTTGTTTCGAATCTAGCTTTATGGACCATCCTGTATATTAGCTGTTTCTTTTGAAATTCTCTCTTTATTTGCTTTTTTTCCTCTGCCCATGACTATTATTATTAATTATTGCTTGAAATTTTGCTGTTTCTTTCTTACATTCTATTTTTGTAATATGACACACAACAAGTAAATTGCCTAGTTTGTATTTGAAACTTAATTTCACTTAGTAGAAGGAATTATATTTATTTTTTACGGGAAAAATAAGTTATGTATAAATTAAATTTAAAAAAAAATCTGTTTTTAGGAAGTTCTGAACAACTGACCGACCACCTGACAAGAATGACAAAAGTAAAACTATTGTGATATAATGACTCAAAAAAGCTATTATAAAATTTTATAGATTTTTTTTTTTTTTTTTTTTTAAAGACTTTTAAAAATGTTTCTTGACTTTCAAATAAAACATTTATTTTCTGATTAAAACCCTCCTACGAATTAAAACAAATTCATCTATGATTTCTGTTCTTTATAGATTTATTCAAATTCTCTATCGTCATCGATTTTGTTGCTAGGGAAAAAGAAATCTTAAAAAGAATCAACGATGGTATAACTGCTGAGTTCTCCATTTCTAGCCTTACCTAAATCACGTAAGCAACTTCTCTAATTAAAAATTCAGGTTTCTTTTATTTTAATTTTACCCACTTTTTAAATAATCATACATAGATATATATATATTTCATTTTTTTCCTTACTGTTGAACACAAACTACATGTCTTAATTTTATTAAAGAAAGTAAAAATCATTGTTCTTTAAATTTTCATTTTTTTCCTTTATTATTGTTATTATTATCTTTACCAATAATACTATTCCTCGTTTTTGTTCCATTTTAAAACTCTTTGTGATAGTAATTTTATTTTCAAAAGCTTTGAAAACATTTTTTTTTATGCAGAAAAAAAAGTTTTGTGGAACTATAATTTTTATAATAATACTTTTTTTGTTGCAAAAAATGCAAATTATTTTTTTTATTATTTTATTTATTTATTTTTTTTACATGAATTTATGGGGAAAAAAAAATGAGTGATAAAATAAAAAACCTTAGATCTGATTAGTGATCCTTCAATCCCCGCCCCCAGAAAATAAATATGCAAATTAAATTTTTTTGAAACTTTTAGTTTTATGATCTTAGACTATTAATTTTATTTTTACTTTATTAAAAAAAATCTTTAAAATAATATAGCTGTATTTAGTATTTTGAAGTAATATTAAAAAGAAATTCTAGAATATTTATGAGCGGAAAATTTAATTTAAAATAATTAAGCTTTTTTTTTTTCATAATATTAATAAAAATAAAATTATTTAAGATTTTTTTTTTCTCTTTTAAATCAGAAAGAAAGAATTATCCAGTATTCAGCAAAGATCAAGATTTTAAAATTATTTGCATAACAATTTAGAAACTGCGCACTTGTCCATGAAACAGATTTTTCCTTATTTCTCCTTTAAATTCTTTTTATGCTATTAAAATAGATTTTTTTCCCAAATATTTTATTGTAAAATTATTTTGAAAAAATATTTGGATATTTTGAAAAAATAATTTCAATAATTTTTTTTGTAAATGTAAATATTTTTAAACATTTATTTTTGCTTTAATGACGAACTTGTCCAGTGTAGGAAGTGACTTTGTTGAACTATTTTTTTCTACTTAATAAATAAATTAATTTGTGCGAGTTTTAAGCAAAGCTTTTTTTTCTTTTTCTTTTTTTTTTTAACTGTACAATTTAAAATTCAATTTATTGAAAGTAAACTGATGTTTTTTCTTTTTGATCTATCTTACATTTTTGGAGGTATTAAAAACTTCTAGTAAAAAAAAAAAAAATCTTTATTTCAATTTTCAAATATACCATCCATCGTCCATTGCAACTTTTTCGTGAAGTTGGTGAGGAAATGGTTTGATGAGTTTCAATTCAAAGGTATACTACTAGAGAAGCTAGTTATGAATATAGTGTTGTACTTGTTATAGATGAAATAAATGTTAATTTATGTACAAACGTCTTGTCCATCTTTTGTTTGTCATTATTCTCGAAGTCTTCCCCCTGTAGACTTTATATTAAAAATAATCCCTAATAATGGATATTGGATAATAAATGGCTACTATTGCTGTCTAAACGTAAACTAGATATTTTTATAAGGATTCTTTCTCTATGTAAAACTGGTTAAAAATACCATTTTCAAGATTCCTAAACGACTTGTGTATATCAGGCACTATTGGAACATCTTGCTAAAAAGATTGAATAATTTCAAGATGAATTACAAAATTAATAAAGTATTTATTAGCAAGATCATCCAAGATTCCTTGGAGCTTTTGTAAAATTTTCCTTTAAAATCTCAGATTAAAGTAGACAAGTGTTAGAGACAGAAGAGAATGGTTCAGAATAGAATCTTATTCCAAATTCTTGTCATTTTTTAGGCCTGGAATCAAAGTTCTGTGATGCTCTTCTTAATTTCATTTCAATGAAGGCATAATAATGTGTGTGTTTGTGTGTGTGTGTGCCAACAAAAATATCCTGTTTTAAATAAAATATTTATATTAAAAAAACTTCAAGAAAAACTGCCTGGTATTGTTGTTTATTTTGTTTTAATGAAATGTTTCTCTTTTCATTAGTGATATTTTTTGTTTATATATCTATCCAATTGTCTTTTCTGGGTGTGTGTGTATATATATATATATATATATATATATATATATATATGTGTGTGTACTTTTCTTGACCTTTTTGTTTTAAGTATTTCATCATCCATTTTTATGTTCATTTAATGTTCTGCTATCTGTTTTAACATTTGATATTTGTACTCAATTTAGTGTGAAATAAGCTCACATTTGTATAGCACCCTGTGAGGATCAGACTCACTGCATTAGTAGTAGCCTTCTGGGCTAACTGGCAGTTTGCCTCTAGCTGTTTTCAGTACCTGGTCAGCATCCATCTAAATATTGATCTCAATTGATACTGTTTACTTTGATGAGCAAATTAATTATTATTATTATTTTTTGCATGATTGTAAGCATCAATTGTTTGATGTTGGCATTATTGTTTTAAGAATAGAAACCGTTCTAAAGAACATTTCTAATTTTCTCCAAGAAGTCATTGATGTTTTAGCAGAGTTCTGTTGTTTCTTCTTAGATTTGTCAAATGACAACTCAACTATTGAGAGAAGGGGAGATTAAGTGAAATGGATGTCACTTTTAAACTGATTTCCTGAAGGCAATTTGAAAATTGAATATAAACAAAAACCCAGGAAGGATAAAATAATTGATTATTAAAAGGAGGCAAAAAGTATAATTGTCAATGAGAATATTCTTATTTCATTTTATTGGCTATTTCAATAAGATCTTAAAAAGAAGAAATCCTTTTTGATGAGTGGTAATTAATATTATCTATTGCTTTCTCTTCCAATGGACTTTATTGATCCCAGAAATAAGACCACTTCTCTATTTATTGTTTTACATGTTGTTAAGGTAAACAACTGGTTTATAACCTGATTGCTGGCTGTATATTTAATGATGTAATTTCTTTTTTTTTTTTTTTTTTTTTTTAATTTTTCTTGTAAATATGAAGTTTTCATATAATGTTTAAAATTTTTATTTTCATAGAAATCAACTTGTATGTCTAAAAGCATGTCAAATGTGTGTTTATTTTAATTCTAATGAATATATCTTTAAAAAAAAATGATCTCCACATAAGGCATAAAATTGTGCAATTATTCATTAGTTGTCATATTGCCAAATATGCAACATTCCTTTGCATGAAGTGATGCTGTCACATCTTGTTAAAGAATAACACTATCATAAAACAACTTGTTTCACCTATGACGGCAACCTAACTTTTTCTTTTATTATTATTATTATTAATGGGGGGCATGGTGGAGTAATGGATTGTGGAATCTCATAGCCGAGTTCAAATTCCAGTCGAGTTTGTTACATTCACTTATATCCAAATGCTCTTGGGAGACATATGAATCCACCCCCAAACAGCCAAATAGCAGGACAGTGGGTTCTATAGCCTAGAGTGGCAAGCAGTTTGAGAGAAGGACAATTCTGAATTCAAAAACTGTATGCAGCTAATGAAAGGATGGCTATGATCTCAACTACTGTGTGATGGCAGTTGATTTAAAAGAAAGAAAAAATGTGTTATTATTATACTTAATTCCAAGTAAAAAAGAATTGCAATGATAACTCTAACTAATTAAAAAAAAATGTTTTACTGCAGGAACTTAAACATTATTTGTGAATTTTGAAATGGAGAGACTTTGGTCAATTTGGATATATAAATTCAGTGACTTATCTCCTGACTCAGTTTTCTGGTGGAAATAAATCTGCACATCACAAGTAAGATAAGATGTTTGTTTTATAGATATTTTCCAAAGAAAATAGTTAATTTTGGGCAGGAAAAAGAAAGGCCTCAAGGTATGCTGTATTCATAGTTTGTCTTTTTTGCCAATTTTGATTACACAGAAGACACTTCAAAGAATATTATTCATCTCTTATTTCTTAAAACTAATGAGAATAGCTTATACATGACATCTGTTCTTCACTTACAGCAGTGTAATGTTTAGCATAGTCATAAATGACAGCTGAATTCTTTAGAAATGTGACCTTGTGCCATAGTCTTAACAAATGCCTATTCAAAATAACATTTTATAGAGCATGTAAATGCATTTAATGTGATTTAAGCTCTCAAGGTTTTGTAAGACTTATAACTAATTATTTAACTATAGAGCTACTGAAATATAATTATTTCTTTGTATTTTATTTGTTTGGCTCTAGTATCAAGTTACAAGAATTATGAACCTGGTAATAATGTTTTTGGCTCAAAGCTGGAGGGATAAAGTTATTTAAAACTTCTACTATAGTAATAATTATAAATTGAACTGATAGAAATTCTTCTGGTATTGACAATTAAGATTACATTATCTCATGTCTCTACCCGATTTTCGTTTTCTCCCTTTTCCTTTTCAATCTTTATCTATATTTTCATCTAAATGTTATACAAACATGAATTAATTTCATTAAAAAATATCTACAAAAAATGTTAATGTCTTACAATTTTCCATCCTTATCTGCTTTTTAATCTTCGACTGATTATCTTTTGATATTAACCAGCAGACCTGTCTGTTTTTTCCTTTATCTCCATCATTCCTACACATCTCTTACCAAATATTGTGATCAAATATGGATCAGAATCCAGCAAAATGATAGGATAAAGAAGAAATAGGAAATGTTTATCAATCTAACATGTTTCACTTTTATTAAAGCTTCATCGGAGAATGAAATATGGAGAAACCAAAGAAAGAAATTCTGGTACTTTTATTTTTGTGTTTGATTTTCATAGCTTAATCAGGTTTCATGTGCATTTGACTTGTTAAACAATGTTAGTATAATTTATGGCATTCCAAATTCAAAGAGAGACAACATGTCCTTTCAAATCTCTAAGAAATTAATGGATTCCAAGCTTAACTGTAAAAAATGTAAATGTTGCTTTATGTATGTAAGTGTATAATAATTCTAGTTTGTCTATGTGGATATCAGATGCTAATGTATATTCATAAGTGCGTGTGTGTGACAAGCAGGCATTGGTGGTTTTTCGCATGTTGATTTGGGACCGTTTTTATGTAAACACCATTTTAGATAAATGTAAATTTTTCAAGATTGGATTCAGTAAATGTTGGCAATATAAGAGTGTTTTTGATGTGTGTTAATAGTTGGTGAAATATTTATTAGTAATCTCTCAAAGTACTTTCGACCTAAAGAATTATGTTCTTTTTTAATTAACATGAGACATTTCTTTTTTTTTTTTTTTTTTTCAGTTAGGTTTGGAATCTGTTAATTTCTTGGAGCTTTGCAAGGATGCATCCTCTTTCCTTGAATTTGGAATACCATAAATTATACTAACATTGTTTAACATATGAGACCTGATTAACCAAGCATACAAAAATACCAGAATTTCTTCCTTTTTCTCCATATCTCATTCTCTGATGAAACTTTAATAAAAGCGAAACCTGTTAGATTGATAAATGTTTCCTATTTGTCCCTTAACCTATTGTGTGTGTAATATATATATATATATATATATACACACACACACAAACGGTTTTCTTTTCATTTTTTTTTCATTTTTCTCTAGCTTTCTTAACTTTCCTCACCTCCTTTGTTTTTCCGCAATTTCTTCCTGCTTAATATTATGTAGGTTTCTTGGACAATTTGAAATTCCCTGAAGTTAACCTGGATCAACAAGCATCTGGTAAATGCCAGAGTGCACAAAAGCTGAAACATTATAACAGCAGCAAACATGAGGAGAATGGTTTGCATGTAAATAATATTATCTTAAATTAAAAAAAAATTTTTATAAGATGAAGCATTGTGAACCATTTCTCTCTCTCCTCTTCATTTTAGTTGCTTTTTAACACATCTACTCAGATTGACAATTCATAGCCATCAGTAAACATTGACAACTGGACATCAAGAATAAATTCCAGGCAAGAATCAAATTTGCTTCATTTTTACTTTTGAAATCCTGTTGATGTAATGACAACTGCTCTGTCCATTTTGTCACTTGAACTTGAGTTGGCAGAAGATCAAATCTAACCATATTAACTTGAACTTTAGTTTTCCTTGATAACTCTGTACAATATTTGGTATTTATTTTATATATAGGATGAATACAAATATAAAATTTGTCACTTAGCTGATTGATGCACTAGTAATATTATTATTGATTAAATTTTTATTAAATGAAATATTGTCAACTATTATGCATTAATCCATGTCTTGAAGCAAAAGGACCATTATTTTCAGTCTTGTCTACATTAAGATGAAAGAAATACGTGTCAAAAACTAACAGTGGCTGACTCTACTATTGTTTGATAATTTTACTCAAGCACAACTATTGATAAAAACAACTTGGTTCTGAAAGATACAATATTATTATCAATACTTTTTAATTGCTCTTCTACCAAAACCTTTCACAAAATCTAATTTCGCTTCTATTTGTTTACTTGGTAACTCCACCAATCATACATGTCAAATCTTGTTGAGAATACTGCTATTTTTTTGAACAAGTCCAAGAAAGCAATTTCAACAAGTTCTTTCATGATTCTTGCCCTGTTAAATTTTTTTTGGCTAGGTATCAAATCCATTTTTTTGTTTTTGTTGGGTATAGAATAAATCTTTTTCAACACGTGCTTGGTTTTGAGTGCAGCATGCAATCAAGCTTTTCATCAGTAAGTCAACTATTAAACTTGACAAAAAAAAAAAAAGAAGCAAATATTTTTATTTTTGCACAGTTTATGGTGTACACAACTTTCACCAAAAATATCAGGAAAATCCAAGAAGACCCCCTGCATGATTGTCAATACGGTTAGCTTCCATCAAGAATAGTATGTATACTCTTTTCAGAGTAAAACATTGAGTTGCAAAGAAAGTCAATTTTATCATGAGACTCTATTATAAATCAGAGAGGAAAGAATGGGTAGAAATCTAGATTCCTGGTTAAAGTGAAGTCTATGAAAGGATGTGCTCCTGCACTGTGAGATTTAATACTTGGAACCCAGTATTAAAAAGCAAGAAGATGGAGTAAAATGATAATTTTTTTTTTCATCCTGTCCCCCAGAACTCTGTCTCATTATATATTTACTTGTAGATGTAAGTCTTAACATACAGGTAGTGTCTAAGTTACAATAACCTGCACTGATGATCATTATGAAATATCCAAGTCATCTAATGTAGATGTACAATAGTTTTGTGCACATGCCAGGGATTCCTAGCCTTATCTTGTTCTACTTTGTGCAACAGCTGCTTATTAGCAATATCCTATGAACAAGGCTGTAGTTAGCTTTTATATCTACATCTGGCAGCTTTTCAAACATTAGTAGGCACTTCTACACCCTTTTGAAAGACATGTTGATAAAAATATCAAAAATTTATCAATTTTATCACAATCTTTGTTTCATTTGTAAAAAGAAAGATAGAAAATTTAGATATAAAAAAAATTATTTTATATGCATTGTATAGAGGCAGAAAATATTGTCTTTGAAAAGTCTTCCTTCTAATCATCAGAAAGTTTTTTTTGTATACTAATGTTCGCCCAATACAGGGCCCAAGAGCCACTCAAGGTAGGGAGATACTGAGTAGTGTCGTATGAGCATAAGAATAGGCAATATGTGAAGTTTATGAGACTATGCAGGAAAGATAACGGTCAACTATTGACTTGAAGAGGTTAAGGTAGTGGTTGTGGAAAACATTCCATAAGCAGCATTACTTGGGAAGAAGCTGTCCTAATGGAGCTTTGTTCTTGCTATTGGAATACACAGCATATGGTGATTAATTTGCGCTCGTGTATGTGGCCTGGTGGGACTAAGGAATGTAGCTTGTCAGAGTATATGCCATGGAAATAGCGATCAAGTAGCAAGAGGCTTGTAATATTCCATGTGGGCAAAGGGGGTTGTAAGATGGAAAATAATCACCCCTAAGGTTGTGTAAATGCTTTTCAACTGGAAAGTGAGGACTGGGCAGCAATACTCCATTTTTTGGGCTTGATCTGGCTCTTAACAAATCAACCCTCTTCATTACTGTTACAATAAACTGAAATGTCACAAAGAATTTGTTAATCTTTTTTGTTGTTTGTTTTTAGGGTAAAAAAAGAAAAAATGATGTTTTTAAAATGCCACTGCTACTACTACAACTCTATGAAAGGTATTCACATCAGGACAGAACCTCATAACTTGAAGACTATCTGTACTGTAATAAATCCTCATTGTGATGTTAACATTCAATAATAAATTGCTATAAACCATTGTAATTTTTTCAGTAACAGTAGTTTATAAATTAACTCTTTCTTAATACGTTGAAGCAGTGAATATTTAGTGCTCATTCAGTCCTTGCTAGTGAGTTAGTTTTACAAGTTTTCTTACTGGATAATTATTTAGCTCAACCCAACTGAAATATTTGAAAAGCACTTGGTGTAAAATGGTTAGCTAATGAAAGTGAGTTTAATCCTTACTGATTACTCTAGATATGTAGCCTTGTGCCAGAAATTACTATGTCCAACATTTTTCTTAAATGGTTTTTTAGTCACTGGTTGGAGTATTTCAATTAAACTTTTTTTTCTTTTGCTTAGCTTTCAAATTAAAAAAAAAATGTTTGAATTCTTAAAGCGAACCATTTTTTTTCCTTTCTGAAGAATTATCATATTATACAATTAAAAAATATTTCTTAGAATAAAATCTTGTAAAATAAAATATTAGAGCAAAGGATTCGGGTTATTTATTCAAACTTCAGCAAACCTGGATAAAACATGCCTGCAATAAGATAGTGTCAAAAGGATGATTTTCCCCATGACTACCATCACTTTTCCACAAGGTTTATTGTTTTAAAAAGCGATGATTAGAATTGGAATAAAACCTAAACGTATGATGAAAGTGAATATAAACATTTTTTGTTTTTGAGAATTTACAACAAAAATATTAAACACTATCAGATTGTTTATTTACAAGAATAATTTTATATTTACAACATTCTAAAAACTAATACAATTAGAACTAATGCAATATTTATCATTGCCAATTTATAAAGAGATAAATGTGAAAATCATTTTTCTTCATAAATATATAAGCATTTAATAAATTATTAAAATATGTGAACCAACTATAAGTAAATCCTTATTATTTACCATTTTATAAAGTTTGAATCAATTGGCAATTAGCTGATGTTTTGCCAACCATACAAATAATATAAGTGTTTATTATTTTTGTTGTCAATTCTCGAGAACAAAGAAAATGTATAAATTCACTTTCATATATTTAGGTTTTATTATAATTCTAATCCTTGCCTTTTAAAACAATAAATATTGTGCAAGAATGATGGTAGTTAAAAGAAGAAAAAAGTGGTGCGATGGGGGGAAAAAAAAAATCTGTTTGACACTGTCTTATTGCAGGCACATTTATCCATGTTTACCTAAACTTCTTTCCTCGTGCGTACAGTTCAGATGTATCATGTTTACCATTTCAGTTGTCCATTTACAAAAGAATAATCTATTTCCAACCATCAAAGACACTATTTTCTGCATCCTATAGGTCAAAGGTTACTATAATTTCATATTTATTTATTAAAGATTAAAAATAGCAAGTCAGAATTGGGTTCTGTCTTTGTTGCCAGGAAATATGGTAGTTAGAAGTAGGTATCATTCTTGTTCTTTTTTTTTTTTTTTTTTTTTTTTTACAGTGCTACTGATTTATATTTTTAATTTTCAATTTGAGGATGCTATTTGCCTTCCCCCCTTACTACAGAAAGAAATGGCAACCTACTGCTGGGAAAAATCTGCCTCGTCAATCATGTATCGAAAGATACATGATTGTCTAAGCATGTATTATGCATGACATGTAACCGATTGATTTGCCTTCCCAAGTAGGTAATTACAACACAATATTGGGTTTAATGTGGTCTCCTACACATGTATGTTTTCGTTAAGGAAACATTGCTCATTCCTTTCAGTATTTGATACAAATGTGTCAGGTGATGCATAACCCTCCTCTTGGTGTAATAGGGTGGTGTTGTCCTGGAGTTGGAATCTCTACAAACTAGATGCATACTCTGTCTTGACTCAAGACTAGAACAATGCTGATATGCATTTGTCTCCTCCCCCTGAAGGTAAATACAGACTTGGTCTATTGTGGAATCTCACATTTTTGCAGCATGGGGTGTGTTCAGAATTGCTAAGTTTAACTGAGTTTTGCTGCAAGCGTTAGTGTGTAACCATTGATCCTATATTAGTACAATAAATCTACAAGGATTAGGACTGCTTCACTTGATACTCTGTCTTGACTGACTATAAGAACAAAAAGGACCAGAAGTTGGGAGTTATGAAAAAAGGCTTCCTTGTTATTTTTACTATCATTGAAAATCTCTCGGACACTTAACAGGTGTTACATATCAAAAAGTTAATGCATTATTTATCCAGGTATTTGATTGGGAATATGAATTGTTCAAATTCATAGGTAAGTATATATCGGTCAAGTCTTCCATCTTTTGGATCAGGTCTGGTTTGCAGAATTTACCCAGGTAGGAGACATAATGAAGAAAGAAGGCTTGGAAAAATTGACACTCACAGGACATTGAGTAATTCTTCTAATGAGCTTGTATAAAAGGATGGTAGAACAGGTAGTGAGAGGGAGAGTAAAAAAGACGAACCTTGCTAAAAGCTACAAAGGATAGGAAGATGTAGAGATCCATGATTGCTCAAATTCCAAAGTGATACAACACTTGGAGAATTATAAAAGATTAGACTAGATAAATAAAAATTCTGTATAATAAAAAAAAAAAAAAAAAAAAAGTGTCAATATGAACACTTGGTTAGGAACATTTAAGATATAATGTCTGCAATATGAGAAACATTCCAGAACAAGGCTTATGTGATCTTAATTTCATTTGGCTCATTTTTACTCTCCTCCTCCAAGTGTTATTTCTTCAGTTTTTATTAAATCTGTTGATGCCTTAATTGTACAACTATATTCCTTTTGTAAGTCATTTTGGGCCTTTGTTTATAAGTTTGTTATCTCCCTTAGACTTATAGCCTTTTGCAGACTGGATATTTTGTGTAGATGCCCCCCAAAGATTTTCAATAACTAAAATGAATTTTTAAAAATAAACTCTCTCTTGAAGTTTTTATTTTGGTTTTAATTTCAAGCTAATAGATTAGGTTAAAAATTTCCAGTAAGCAAAATACTTTGCTGTATTTCAAAACTAATTTAAATTGACTGGAAAGAAGTTTTGTTTTAGCCATCTGTCATCAAAATGTAATTCTCTTGAAAAAATCTTTCAAAAATAAAATATACTTTTCTGAAACTTTATTTAAGGAATATTAGCTGATTTAAAGTTTAATTAATCTGATTTGAAACAATTTTAGTTTGATATTGCAGAAAAGCATTTTTTTTAACATGGTAGCAGTATATTTATGGTGTTGACATCTTTAGTGACATAGAAAAAAAATTAGATAAATTTCCCTATGGTGAATATATCTGTAAAAATCACTTGCAGAATATAATTGAGCACTGTTTTTATATAATTTTTAGCTACCCAGTAATCTTAAAAATTTAGGAAAATATTTTCTGTAATCTAATGTTTTATTGAATTTTAAGTACTTTGGCTTTAAATTTACTATAGTTACTGTTCTTATTTTCTGATAATGGTGTGTGTGGACATCTGTATTTAAGAAAATCAATACATTTATACACACAAAAATAATTCAAAATTCTTTTTTAGAATATTGGGCGGGGGGGGGGGTCAATGAATTGTAATAAGCTATTCCGTTTATGATTAGTAAATATAGTTTTTACCTAACAATTTCATCTAAGCACTACAAATTAATACAAAATTTTAAATTTAAAAGATTTAAAACTTTAAGTTATTAAAATTTAAAAAATGAAAATAATTCTTGTAAAAATTCATTATTCATCAAAAAATGTTTTTTCTTAAGACAATATTGTTCATAATATATCTTATTCATAAAAGAAAGTAAAAGTTCTTCTAATTAAATAATGACTTAGTTTTATTGCATTTTTTATTTTATGATTCAGAACAGATTTTCAGTAAGTAGGAGTCCTTACCCCCAAAATTGATTTAGATTCTCCAGGGAGGTCTGCATATAACTAATATAAGCATTAAACAGTACAAAAATTAATTTCTTGAAATTTAATAAAATAAGTTGGTGATAACATGTTTAAAATTAAAAAAAAAAAATTGTAAAATAATTTTATTTGTGAATAAGTCCTGAAAGTTTCATTAAATCCAACAATTATTTGATTTTTACAAGAATTTCCAAATCAATGTGTTTTTCACCACAAAAAAGAAACTAAAAGATTTCTTATACTAATCTTTGAAACCCCCACTAATGCAAGAAAAACAAGATTTTTAAATTTCATAGAAAGGATAAAAAAATATAATTCAATAATAAAAAAAATTGTTTTTTTCTCTCCTTAATAATAGCATAAAGATTTTGACGGTTTGTTTTTTTTATGTTTGGGGAATTTTTCATGGTCTGCTCATTTTCTCACAAATCTATGGAAGTACTTAATTTTATGTAATTAATAGAATTTTTAGTTTTGGATACTTAAGCTGTTATGTAAAAAAATTGGTCTTTTTGTATCTGTTTTCTATTAAATATTTTATTAATCCTACTTTTCTAGGATACCCTATTGACATAAATCTGATCTTAAATGTTATTGAAACTAGATTTAATTCTAATTAATGCTATTCAAATAAGTGATGGTAAAGTATTGAGCATTTTTATTGATTTGTCCATGTGTGTATATTCTCTGTATTATTATTGTTTTGTAGCACAAGTATGTGTTTATGGCACTAAGAGTATTAGATTTGAGATAATATTCAAATCCTGCCTGATGAGTGTATCTTCATTAAGTGTCTGATGATGGTAGGGAGTAGAAAGTAGGCAGAGACTAATCTTTAAATACTAATTTCCTTGATATTGTTTATATCCTGCAGCTGTTATTGCAATGCTGCTTATTTTTCACATTTGACCTTTGCCAAAATGACTCAACTGAACTCTCAAAACTCAAACTAATCTTTCAATTCTCAATATATTTTTAAAAGTAATGCTTGCTTTTGTAAAACTCTATAAAGAATGTCATCAAATCCTGGAAAGGTTTTGAGTAAAGAAATCACAAATGTATGGAGTCTTGTAGAGATTTCTACAGATCTAGAATGGATTTTGAGAAAAAAACATTTAAACTATTGTTTCCTGTATCAACAATTTTGCAACTTTGAGTAAAGAATATTTTGTTTCTGGTTCTACTAAATTCAACAAAAGAACATCTTTGTATATTATAAAGAGGATTTGTATATACAATTATATATTATCCTTTAGTCAACATAAAGAAGTAAAAACATGTGTTTATCACAGCATGACCTATACAAGTGCCAGAAAACCTTTATATTTTTTTTTTTATGAATTATATCAATGATGAAACTTTATTCAAATGAAAAGCAAAAATCATCAGAAAAATAACATTGCATAATTACAAACAATGAAAGAATGTTAACATTAAGATAAAAATAAGTCATTGAAACAAAGCAAGTTCAGTTGACCAATGATGACAATTCCAGAACAACGTAACTATAAACAATTTTTTCTATCCTCTGCCAGCCGCTATGATGGAGAAAGCATTACCTCGAACCATCGCCACTGAGACACGCTGCAAGAGCCACTCCGTTTTGCGAGGCTCGTTCCTTAATTGAGACGCAATCTTGCCAATCCTCTGAAGGAACGCCATCGAACGAGGGCCAATAACCCCTGAAGTCTCCACTGCCACAGGAGTAAAAAAAAATCTATCAGCAAGAGAAGAACATTTAACTATTTTTTTTTTTATCTCTACGTCTCGGGCGACAAACCCCGGCTCAACCGCGGACCTGATCAAATTACCGGCCGAAAATGTATCCGCACAGGTTGCATCCCAAATCAACGACTTACCCATTTTAAAAGGGAAGATGGTAATGCCATCTGGACACTTTCCATCACCACGGTCGAGGCCTGTGGGTTCGATTTGGGAAGGGAACCCAGCTGCATCCAAACCTCTTTATATTGGTTGCATATTGACACTGTTTCAGTAGATAGAATTAGCAATTGAACTATTGAGGCTTGAACTGTCAATGTAAATATTTCAACTTTTCCTACTTCTGGATTACTCTTGGGTATAAGTGTCATCTAGCTGGTATGTTGAGGGTACAATTTGAATCTTACATACAATGAATGTCTGAAAAATAAGGTACAGATAGGCATAAATAGACTGAATTTAAAATTTTGTGAAGGCTGCCACCACAAAAGAGCAGTGTGTATGCAATATTTTTTTGTAAAAACCAGGACAACCTTAATATAGAGTGCATATGTATATAATTTCACAACAAGAATGACTGCAAACATAAAACAGTGGGTAAACATATGTAACAAGTTTTTTGCATGCCAGGAGCAAAAATCCAACTTTGAGTCCCAAAGAAATTGACTGGAGGACATGAGTTTCAACACATAGGCTTTTCCGGCCTTTGGAACAATATAAATGTGTTCATGGGGACATTGTTGAATACAGGATTACAAATGATGAGACTTGGCTGTATTACATTACCCTAGAGACAAAGGTTGATTCTATGACCTATCAGTCATTGTCATGGCCTACTATTTTCTTCCTCCCAAATTTCAACAGTAAGAAAAGAAATTGATGGCAAGTGAATTCTGGGATACAAGAACCATGCTGCTTATTGACTTTATGCAACATTTTTCAGACAACACTACTGTGAATCATTGGGCAGACCGAGAGCAGGGCAGAATAAGGCCTTGTTGCTTCCTGGAGGAAGGTCTGTATCCGACAACTGATTTTAAAGGCTGATAATTTTATTTACTGATTGGCTTAGTGGTAGAGCAAAAGACCAACAGTTAAGGAACTTTGCACTTCTCAATAATGAAAAAAACACTTATTTGGTAATGTTGCAGAAGTGTTCAAGGAAAATAATAATTAGAAAAATTATTTTCAAATAGTTTTATTTTGAAGTTCACAGCATATTTTCTACATCTTTGGTTAAAGTTTCAAATAAAATGTCAACTTAATTTCTCTTAATTTTTCTGCACAAATGTAAACATGTTTAGTGTCAAAATGACCTTTCATAAAATTAAGTAAAAGGTATTTGATGTATGTAAAAATAATATTGCAAGTTTTCATATAAAATAGTTTATTCATAAATGAGTATATACTGAAAATTTTATTGAAACCCAATAGTTAACAGGCTTTTGGTAGTTTTCTAAACTTTGGGTGCATTTTGCTCTTGCAGATTATTACGTAACTGTTTTATACTGTTTAAACAACTTTAGAAACATATCTCAAGTTCTATATTGTAAGTCATATCACAATCTCCGATCTTTGTTACAAATCGCCTGAAGATTTTGATAAAAATTAAGTCTTTGAGCATTTTCTATAAAGGTATATTGAGGTACTTAATGGTTTAGTAAAATCATTCATCCTTCAACTAGACCTTGATTTTGTTTTAATCTTTGAGGTCCAACTTATTAATCTGATGTATCTTTATTGTTTGGCATTGTTTTCATTATTTACTACCTAAGGCTATCATGACAATACAGAAGGTGTTCCAGAAATAAAATTTTCATAGATGATACTTTTTAAAAATTACAATTCTTCATTTTACCTATTTGTAGCCATTTGTATCTCTTGAATGAGACCTGGACATTGCTTGATCACATTAAATGCTGGAAAACTGACAAAGAAATGGTGTAGAATATCATATGCCTTATTCAAATGACTGAATCTCAGAGATGCAGTTAAGAATTTTTTGTTTACACATGGACTATTGTCCTCATCTTTATCACAACATTTTGGCTGTTGTGCCCTCCAGCAATCATCAGGTGTATGTTGATCCAGGTAGTTTACAGGTAATTCTGAATTGAATCCATTATTTAATCTACAGGGTAGACTGTTCTTGTTCCATTGCTCATGTCTTGTTATCTCATCTAATTCTTAATTCTTCCTGCTTGCCCTGTTTCCACTAAGTCCAAGTACACACTGCCTGGCCCAGGGATTGAACTCTCAATTACGATGTCGCCAAATTCACAAACCAATGTTTTAACACTTTAGCATTCAACCCACTCAAACCAGCCCTGTAAATATCAACCCACCATAACCTACCTCGTGTGTACTCTGCCATCATTGCATATAACTCGAGAAGTCTTGCAGACACTTTGACCACATGTTACTTCTGCCATCTCTTCTTTGTTCAATTAGCAAAGAAAAGTTTTATGATGAGACATCATCACAACGAAATGGAGTCTAGGGATTCAGAGCACTTATTTGAGGGATATACAGTCTGGTTTTTCTAGAATCTGCGGGGGGGGGGGGGGGAATGAAAACAAGAAAAAATGAAAGATGAATTGGATATTGATATTTCTGGCATCAATAGTCACAAGCTGACTGATTCAGATGAGGATAATGGCATTGACACACATGTCAGATCTTGTGTACAAATGATCTGATCTTTATGATGTCAATTTGCCAGCATTTTTGGAACATAATGGACATATACCTTCATTGTGGAAAGACGCCAAGCAGGTTGACTATTTGCCTTTTGTTTTTGACAGATTTCCCTTGTAATTCACTCATTTTATGTGAATACATGGAACTAATAGTGACATACAAAATGTGACGCACAACAGAGCAGCAAATGAGAGGTACAGCCTGCAATACTTTTTTTTTTTTTCCCTCCATTTGATGTATATATGACATTTTTAGTGCAACTAACAAAAACTGCTTGTCAGCTATCAGGCTATGAAATATACTTTTCTGCAAAAATGTATTGAAATATTACATTGGGTCTAATGTATGGTGTTAGGATAAGAAATTGATCATCAGGAGCTTAATTTTTTTCAATCATATTACTCCATGCAAGGCAATAAAGCCACTAAGACATAAAAGTTTACTGAATATGAAAGAATAAGAAAAAGAGAAACATCATTAAGGAACAAGAACAATAGCAGAGTAATCAAGAAGACAGTAGATAACAATTGACATTGCATTTAAAGTTGGCTGGGAAGCATGGAGCCCAGTGAAAAAAAAAAACTGTTAGCCTAGAAGTTATGGTTACATATAGCCAATTCAACCGTGAACTGATGAGACTTTGCCACCAATCTCATATTGTTTAAATTCCTAAAGTTTAGATACCGTAGTGAAGAGCTCCTCCAAACAATTACCATGAAAGTATTTATAGAAAAGGCACAGGGAAGCTACATTAGTGGTGAAAAAGTGACTGAAGCCTAGATGCTAGGTCAGGACCAGTAATATTGCTGATTCTTTGGATTTTATCGAGAATCTCTAAATATATAGCAGGAGTACTGGACTATATGTAGCAGCAATATTCAAAGCATGGCTGGCTGGTAGACTTATAAATATGTAAGATAGGTTCAAGGGAGAAAAATTGTCTAGCACAATACAGTGACTGTCTATATTTCTGAGATGAGGTATTATGTACAGTATTTACATTATTCGGACTATTGTCCTCATCTTTGTCGCCATATTTGTCACAACGTTTCGGCCGTTGTACGCTCCGGCCTTCTTCAGGTGGTTGGAATTTCGAAAACCGAAATAAAGGGCTCGGTTCGAAATTCCAACCACCTGAAGAAGGCCGGAGCGTACAACGGCCGAAACGTTGTGACAAATATGGCGACAAAGATGAGGACAATAGTCCGACTAATGTAAATACTGTACAATACAGTGAATCAACTTTCTTAGTAGCAGACCTAGCAATGGATTCAATATAATCTTTCTGCTTCATGTCAGCTGAGACTGTAAGCCTAAGAAGGTACAATGAACCACTTTCCCGAGGGTGAGTATCAGCCATGCTATTGGGAGGCAGGAAAGGGTTTTTCAAGCGATTGATACAAGTTTTATTTTGGAGGCATTAAAATTAACAAGCCATTCTTTGCACCAGTTACCAACACTAGGTCATTTTTGAGATCTGTTACCAATTAAGTTTTCTAATATTGTTAATAATTATATAATCTTGAAGGGGGACTCAAATCATGTAACCACATTGTTTTGCTTTCATTTGACCATGTGTAAAACTGATTTATTCTTTGATTACAGCACCATAATGTTTTGAGGTCTAACTATACTCATGAATATATTATGCTTACATAGATCTATCTTTTTAAAGCTGAACTACTTACATATTGGAAGCGTATTACTGTTTGCATGGAAGTGAACACTGAGGTCAACACCAAGAGGCAACAGTGTGTTTCATGCTTTGTAATATCAATCCTCTTGTATAGCAATGAAAGCTGGACAATTTCCTCGCATTAAAAAGATAGTAGGTTGGTGCAAAAATAATGTTGTTTTTTGATGTTCAACTTCATGTGAGAAAACAACATTATTTTTGCACCAACCTAATATTTAAGGAAACAGATGTACTTCTATAAAGGAATAGCGAGAATACCATGGATGCAACATGTGAGCAATGAAGGTGGTTTAAAGAAAATGAAAACAAAGAGGACACTTGTACTTACAATCAGAGAGTTGAAATTTCTGGCACAATGACGAAAGAAGACCTGGAGAATTTGATACTCATAGGACATTGAAGGCAAGAGGGACAGTGAAACAGTAACTGGATGACAGAACAGGGAGTGACAGGGATAGATAAACATTAAAAACTACAAAGGATAGGAAATAGAGAACAATGATCTCCCATGTCCTGAAGGGACATGGCACATAGAAATAAAAACTTCTAGAAATTGTTTTAACACTTCTGTATAAGAATATAAACGAAACGAGTGCATTTAATTTTTAGTTTGATGGAAGGTTGAGAGCCTGATTTCTGATGCTGTAGTTAAATGTAAAGCTATAATATAAAAAGGTGTTTGTAAGCCAACTGATGAAGAAAAGGATAGAGAAAATATTTTACACTGGAAAATAATACATTTATCCAGTGCTATGTTTAATTTTTGTATCTTGTCCTTTTAGGATGTAGATCATCGTGGTTGTCTCCAGTTTCCCTTTTCCATGTAACTTTGTCCTTGTTTTGCCATCCATTAACTGAAACTTAATAAGTAGTTAATTGCTTTTTTTCCACTTGCCTTCAATATCCCTTTGAGTGTTAAATTCTTCAAGTCAAAGGATAGCTGAAATTATAGAACACACATAATGTGACCAAGAAATTTGAGCAACCACTTCTTGATTGTAAGTGTTATTTTCCTTGTATTTCCTATTTTCTTTAAAACTTCCTTATTCTGTCCATGATATTCTTAGGATCTTTTTGGTAGCGCCACTTCTCTGTTGATTCTTTTCTTCATCTGTGAAGAGCTTGTCCAGTGTTCACCACCATACAGGAATTTAGATATTACTGTTCAACACTCCTTTTCTTAGGATATTTTCCTTTTTCTTAATACTTTTTCTGAAAAGTATCTATGGACGTTTGAATTTCTGCATTGTATCTTCTATCATCTGTACCTGCTTGATGTCCCACTATTGGCACTCACAACTTGGGCCATCTTCTTTTCTGACAACCTTGTATTGTTTTCTTATAGTTAAGTCTTTTTTTTTTCCTTTACCACTTTGTTTTAAAATTTATTTCAGATTCTATAATCAACACAGTGTCAACTGCATATCTTATGTTGTTAAGATTATGTCTGCTGCTGATAGTAAATTCTGACTGGTCTTCTATTTCTCTTAGGATTGTTTTGTTGTAGAGTTAAATAAATCCAGATGAGAAAACGCATCAGTGTCTTTCTTTCATTTTCTTTTTCATTTTTCTGTATTCCCTGAACTTATCAATTCTATATTACTAGTCAAAAGGAACTAACCTATTTTAGGAAATACTATTTTACCTATAAGCATTCATGAAAAGAATTTGTTTTTAATTATATTCATTTGGCTTGTAAGGATGAGAAGACAAATTTCTATATTTTCACTGTAAAGAACATTGCCAATAATTCCTATTCATTTTATTTTTTTAGTGAAACCTTGTCAGCACAAAATTAATACTTTGTGCTATATATAAACTTGTTCTATATGACTAAAATGTGTTGCAGTGTGTTTAAAAGAATGAATCTAATTTTTCTCCAAGACGTCTTTATATGATAAACAAATGGAAATTAAATATTTGAACTGAAAATTTCCTGATTTATTTAGATTTTCCTTGTGGTGGTGTTTTGACAACTTTTTGATCAATTACTTGTAAGATTATTTACAATAGCCTAGTATATTAAAATATTGGTTCATGAATTTGGTGATGTAGTAATTGTGAGTTCAATCTCTAGGCTTGGCAGTGTGTAATTGGACTCTGTGGAAATAGTGAGCAAATACTAAACAATACTAAGAATTAGACATGATATCCCTAGACATGGGCAGCAGAATGAAAACAATCTACAGTGTTTTCTTGTGTATAATATGACCCCATGTTTCTGAAGCTAAAAATTGAATAAATTACATCCTTGACTATAATATAACCCTATAGTAGGCCCATCCCTACGTAAATCTTTTTTGAAAAGTTGTGCCATATTATCCATTAAAATCGCAATGTCATATATTTCGCTAAAATATTTAACTTTTCTGATTATTAAAAAATAGAAATGAACTGGATGTTTAGTCATTGCTTGTTTCTTATCCTAATTTCCATTTCAAAACTTATTGTAATATTTTGCAATTTAAAATTACAAGTACCTATGTGCACTATTTATATAGTAATATAATTATGCCAGGGTTGTTTCTGTATCTATTTTGTATTTTTCTTTTTCTCAAATCATTTGAAGTTTCCAAACTAGATACTTTTTGTCAACAAATGGGGGAATATGAAACAGCTTCACATCAGAAATATCACCCCATTTTTCAAGCAGGAAATACTCAAAAAAAAAAAAAAAAAGTTCATAATTTTGCAATAGTTAGGCCTTTGTTGTAATGCTAATGTTATGAAGAAATGAAGACAGATTTTGTGTATTCCCTTTATTATTTTTTTTCCTGTCTTTGAGACAAAAGATGTTTAATTATGCTGATCAGCACCTGCTTAATTTCTGTTTTATCTATTGTTCTAATGGAGTGTATTTGCAATTTTGCTGTTTCAAATAGATTTTTTAAGCTGAGTAAAATCTTTCAAAAATGTGTACTTGTGTATAATACATCCTCCACATTTTTGCCTTTAATTTTCTTTCAAAATTTCTCATATCGTGTACAGAAAATATGGTACCCCTGTAGATTTAATAAAGGGTTCAGTTCAAAATTCCCTGAAGGTTTCTCAGATCCACAAGCACCTGATGAATGATGGAGGACACAATGGCTGAAACTTTGTGATAAAAACAACAAAGATGAGGAAATATCATCTCAGAAATTCAGACAGAAATACTATTTAAACTGTGGATTTTGTATAATTGAAAAGAAATCTTAAATATAATGCATCATAATTTTTTTTTATGATGGTATAAAATCAGAATAAATAATGTATTTAAAAAAATTTTTAAAAATAAAATACATTGGCATGGCAAAGTTTTGGGACAACACCATAAAATGATTATACACCTTTTATTTTATTAAAAAAAGTTAAGGTTTTTCATCAGTCTGCGTGTGAACCTTGAAGATAGGAAGATTTTTGTAAGTGCTGTGTAACACCTTTAAACAGCTTGAAGCTAAAAGGCCATGCAAAACTATTTGGGCAATGAAAGATCTGAGACGATAAATTCGTGATAATATGCAAATTTCTATGTACGAAATTCTTCCATCTTTTATTAACGAGTGTAAGGTGCCTTGACAAGTCATTTTGTTTTTTAGAATAAAAACACAGATAATATTTCTGCTGAAACAAAGATGAAGGTTGTGATTTGAATGGGAAGATAATTCAATGAGAGGAAGCTGGGAATTTCTTGAAACGGTGTTCAAACCATCTAAAAGATGTTTATTACTACCTGAAGTGTTTTAAATGCAAAGGAAGTCGGAAGTTCACAAAAATTGGACAAGAGAGATGAAAGATTTTGATATTCCAAAATTAGCAGCCAATCAAGTGAGGAGTGAAATCAGTTTTAACTGAGGTTTCAATTGATACTGTATAGAAAGTATTACAAAAACAACTTGAAAAGGTGCATAACAGCAAAAGAACATTGGAATAGAAGACTGAAGTAGTCAAAAGAATGTCTAACAAGGGATGTTGGAAAGTGGTAAAAGGTAATTGTTAGTGAATAATGCAAAATAGTGTTCCATTCTAATGCAATAGAATGTGTAAGAAGACCAATAGGAGAAATAAACAATACAAGATACGCCGCAAAGACGGTAGAATTTGGTGGTGGACACATCTGGAGTGAGGAGGGGTTGCATCAAAAGCAATGGTTGAAGAAAGTTGGTAAAAATTGATGGAAACCTAAGAAGCAGATACTATATTAGTTCACTAAGGTCTAATCTGCTAGACTACAAAGATAGAGAATTTTTTTCGGAATGAAGGGGCACCTTGCTGCACATCATATGCAACAAAAAGGTTTCTTCCAGATGAAGATGGGCAACTTTTGGAAGACTGGACAGCACAAAGTCCTGATCTCCATATAATTGAACCATTGCAGTGGGAAATGAAGAAACAAGTGCTCCAACAATAAAACCACACAATCTCCAAGAGCTTTGGGATTTATGTCAAGAAGAATGGGGGGGGGGGAATTCCGAATCGGAAAATCTGGACTTTGTTTCATTCAATATCACATCAAATTGAAGCAATTATTTGAGCCAAAGGCAGCGGAACTAATTAGTAACTCCATACCTTGACTTTTTGTAATTTTTGTAATAATAAAAAAATTTTTTTTTTTTTTTTTTTAAATATTTCTTTTTTAACTTAAGAGTTGAAATGTCAAATTTTTGCTGGTAGCCCTGTATGTTTTTTGCATGGACTTTTTTTAGCAACTCTATGCTTAACATGATCTATCATCTGTATATTTCTGAGATGAGGTCTTATGTACATTATTTACATTATTCGGACTATTGTCCTCATCTTTGTCGCCATATTTATTACGTTTCGGCTGTTGTATGCTCCGGCCTTCTTCAGGTGGTTCTCAAGGACACATGGCACAGTGGATAAAGGCGTTGGTTAGATCCTGTGACAGGACCCAAAGAGTATGAGTTCAATACCCGGTTAAGGCAGTGGAGAACTTTCAGAGGGAAAATTAACAGGAGATAACTGATAACTGACATCCATTAAACGTGGCACATGGAACTAGAACAGTCTACCCCAGTGAGCGAAATAAAGGGTTCAGTTCGACATTCCAACCACCTGAAGAAGGCTGGAGCGTACAATGGCCGAAACGTTGTGATAAATATGGCGACAAAGATGAGGACAATAGTCTGAATAATGTAAATAATGATCTATCATTCACCATGCAGTAACTTGTTTTCTGTACCTCAATCATAAAATGTACTGAGAACAGCATACTTGATTTTGAGGTAAAATTAACAAAAATAATTTACCAAAGTGGCCCAAAAGTTTTACACACCAGTGTAGGTGTAATATTATCATTAACACTATTTTCATGTGTACTTATTCAATCCAATTTTGTGTGCTTATTATTCAAGTGAGTTGACTTTATAGAAAATGTTAGCAAGAAGTATTTGTTCATTTGGGAGATGCATTGAAGTAGGAATTTTTCAGCACCTGTTTTATAATAAATAGCTATATACTCAACTTTCAAGCTTTTTCATCCTATCTTTTTGATTGTAAATATTTGTACATATAAAATTCTATAGACCAAAACTAGAAGAAATCACACCCATTTTTATATTGGTTAAACTTAATCAATTTTGTTCTGTTTTTGTATTGAAGTACAATGTTAAAGTGGAAGAGAGTTTTCTTAATAAATGTTTTAAAAACAGATTGAATGGCCTGCTCATAAATGATGTAATCATATGTACTTGCCTTTCAATACTGACTACTATGGCTGAAGTGAGTTTCCTGAATGTTCTAGAAGTGTTATTCTGTTTCTTGTTGCAATCACTTGCTTGCCTGCATGGAAAAATATAAACTGCTTAATACAACTGATACTTAAGTGTGTGTGTGTGTGTGTATGTTAACCTCTTTCTCCACCATACACTGATGTTGAAGTCAGTGTTTATGTTTGGTAAATGGTAGAAATATGAAACATAAACTGTCAAACTCCTGCAGAATAGTCACCTGGACTTAACACTGGGACTTTTTCACTTGATGTTAAAAAGGGAAAAGTTTAAAAAAGTCGAGGAAAATATGACTGGGATTTGAAATTTTTTTACATAAATGTAATCCTGATCATAATCTATACACTAATTTTTAAGTAATTATATATATATATATATATATATATATATATATATATATAAACGTAGAATTTGTCCCATTAATCAAAATATTTTATTACATTTCCTGTAATTGTATCATACAAAAATAAATGAAATAACAAGTATTTAATAAAAATAGGAAATCTTACCTTGCTTATTGTAAAGAAATTTTGGATATTTAAAATTCTATGTAGTCACCTGAAGAACGCCAGAGTGTGAAACTTAAGTAGTGGCTTAAGCCGTGCTTCATTGAGGGTTGACATTGTGAAGCATTATTTTTTTTTTTTTCCTGTCTGGATAGCCTCGACATTGAAAAACTTTAATTCACTACATAGGTAAGTGTTTGTTTGTTTGTTTTTTTCTTGTCTAGGGTTTTTAGGTCTTTCAGCAAATAGTCTGTTGGTTGCATGAATATTTTGGGATTTTTGTTACATATAGGGAGAAATCTGTATCAGTATTGTTCCAAGTTTTGAAGGTGGTTTATAAAAATTAATTTTAACTTTTAAGAGAAAGGGATTATACTTTGAATGATATCAGTTTTGTGACTTGCTTACATGATAAAATGTTTTATATACAAAGGGTACAGTGGCCATTCATTTCAACAAATATTGAAAAATTTTACTTCATCGTTCAGTCATGGATAACATGAGAAAATAATTATTTACTAAACATAATTTAGTTTGGGCATAAGGCCGTAAGTATGAGTTAGCCAGTGGGAATCAAACTGATTATATAGTAGCTCATTAACCATTACCCAACAAAGCACATATGAGAAAATAGGGCTATAACTTCTGTAGTCATGATCTCATACCATAAAATCTCTGATTTGAAATAATGCCAGCTTTATTATTAATTATTGTTCAAATTAACAAATTTTAAAAATATATTGTTTTCTATTTGTTAAAGAATCTGAAAGTTTAAAAAATGAAAATACAATATTTAACAACAATAGCATTGTAAATTTCTTTACCCCTCCCTTTCTGAGAGGGGTGGAGACAACTTGGATTCTAAATGTAGCAAGAGAATTCTTTTTACAAAATATTCATAAAGATATCTTTTTAAATTTGGATTTTTGGAAGAAATCCAAGTTTTTTTTTCTTGAATTTTTTGTCAATAGTTATTGTAAAGAATGTCTAAATTTGCTGTCCTAGTCTTTTAAAAGTTTTGAGGAAGAATAAGTAACTGAAACTCTTTCTTTTTAGTAAAAGTGATCCAATTTTGAATAAGTTGCATGCCTTATTTAGATAATAATCCTACCAAGAATATTATTCATTGCTGTATAGTTGAGAAAGCTAAAAGTTTATATTGATCTATTTTAATAAATTGACAAAAGCAGGAATGGCATTATGCTTTGAATTTTAACTATTCATGAAAACATTTGTTTAGTTCATTTTTTATGCAAAGCTAATAAGTCACTTCTCTAATGTTAATTCACTATTAATTTGTTTTGTATTATCAATGCATATTTAAGATTTAATATATTTTTATGCAATTAACATCAACTGCTCATGTGGCTAAAATCTTAAGACTTTTTAAACTACTTGGTTACTTTCAGCTTTCTGTCTCCCTATATATATATATATATATATATATATATATATAATATATATGGTGCCTACTAGCCCAGTATTATTCAGGCTAAATTAGTTCAAAATTAACTAGATTTTATTATAGATCTATTTTCTCTTGAATCTCATAAAGTCTGTATATATGTATAACTCTTATAAACGTATAAGAGCTTTCATAATGGGATTAACACATTTTGTTAAACCTACTTAATATATTATTTCCTCCAGCTTTGTTTTTCTTTATATGATTTTTATTATAAGAATAAACTTTAGATGTTTCAGTTGTTTCTCTTGAACTTAGTATGACTTGGTTTAATTCAAGTTGATAGGATTCTTCTTCTTCTTCTACAGTTGGGAGGGGGCAGCTTCACTTTTTCAAAAGAAAAACGTTTTCCTTACTGGTTGAGTTTTCTAAATATATGTAATTCATCTTTAATTGCTTTAACTATTTATAAAGCATTACAAATGTCTTATGATTTCATTATGTCCCTTTTGCCACTCTAACTTCTACACTCATATCTTGAGAATAAGCAAAGAGAAAAAGCAAACCTCAAAAAACATTCATCTATTCAAGCTTATAGAATCCTAGCAAAAATGTCTAAATCATAATTAGAAATCACATGTAATCAATATCTGATCAACAACTGAGAGTGGTTTAATGAACTTAGTATATCAATATTTCTTCACATGTACACAACACATATTCTACACTCATATCTTGAGAATAAGCAAAGAGAAAAAGCAAACCTCAAAAAACATTCATCTATTCAAGCTTATAGAATCCTAGCAAAAATGTCTAAATCATAATTAGAAATCACATGTAATCAATATCTGATCAACAACTGAGAGTGGTTTAATGAACTTAGTATATCAATATTTCTTCACATGTACACAACACATATTCTACACTCATATCTTGAGAATAAGCAAAGAGAAAAAGCAAACCTCAAAAAACATTCATCTATTCAAGCTTATAGAATCCTAGCAAAAATGTCTAAATCATAATTAGAAATCACATGTAATCAATATCTGATCAACAACTGAGAGTGGTTTAATGAACTTAGTATATCAATATTTCTTCACATGTACACAACACATATTCTACACTCATATCTTGAGAATAAGCAAAGAGAAAAAGCAAACCTCAAAAAACATTCATCTATTCAAGCTTATAGAATCCTAGCAAAAATGTCTAAATCATAATTAGAAATCACATGTAATCAATATCTGATCAACAACTGAGAGTGGTTTAATGAACTTAGTATATCAATATTTCTTCACATGTACACAACACATATTAAAAGAAACTTGTATTTTGAAAGACTCTATAGCCAATCTCTTTAGTTCTTGAGTAGTTTGAAGAATTTTTACTTAGAAAAATATTCTGATTTTCCTAGTTGCATGTGTTGGTATCAACCATGTATATTCTTTGCAAACAACTATTTTTAAGTTCTACTTGTAGATTTTGTGACTTTTTTCTTGGTTATGGTAAATTCTGACCATCACTGATAAGATTCAGCTTGTGAGAGAAGAAAGTTAAGCTGTATAAAGTAATGGATCTTTAAGCTGAATTGACAATTGCTGCTATATAGGGTTACTTTGTTTGTTTGTTTTCCATCTTTGTTGCATGCTGAACCCTATTTTAACAAAAAAATCTGCATTTTTTTTTTTTTTTTTTTTATTTATTTATTTTTTTTCAATTTTGAAGCATTCATCTTCTGTAATTCTGTGTATGTATGGATGTACAAAGTGTGATATTAAAATGTGGCATTAAAAAAACCCCCCAAAAAAACAAGATTTATTTGCAGCTGTAACTAAAAATGCAATATGTTAAACTAAGTATCTGATTTTGTGGCCTGGTTTACCACATGTAAAGCAAGTGGGGACAATATCACTTTAAACTTTGGTCTTGGCCTTTACATTTTAAAGCACCATTATGGTGTTGTTTTGTCTTTCTGAGTAATAACCATTGTGAATGATTTAAATTCAGATTGAAGGCCTTTTAGGACCATAGCTATTAACAAGTTATTGCTTATCACTTCTGATGTTTTTAATAAAATTGGACTATATTCAGTCAGAACAAAATATTACTGATTTATTTACAAAGCCTGTCAACTGAGTAAAATTACTGAAATTTCTTTAATGCTCTAAATGAAACACAAGGTTGAACTTTTTGCCCATATCTTTTCTTTTTCTTTCTACTTTTTATGAATTCTTTTTAAGTTTTAAAAAATTAAGAGAATATTAATAAATATTTGCTTTAAATTTTATATAAGAAATGCCGAAAATTAAAAAAAAAATATATTTTGTTTATATTTATTTACTCCCTCCCATAGAGAGAGGGTAAGGAGAAGAATATAAGTGCACTCATTCATTTGATTAGGGGTGTTGTATAACTAAATAGGAATGACTGCCATAAACAACCCCTGCCCCAAATTTATAGATAAATCCTACAGATGCATACTGGAATTTCTTCCTTACCCCAATAAATGAACGATTCTCAGCCTTACCCACCACATTTTTTTTTCCTTGAAGTTAGAAGGCTATGACCACTTGACTACATCCTTTTTGTATGTGAACACTATTCCTGCTTTGTGAACTTTTGTTTTGCTTTAGTTTTGACTTACATTTATTTATTTATATATATATATATATATATATATATATATATATATATATTAATACAAGTAAAAGGTTTGTAGCTGATTGATGTTACCTTCAGCTTCTGGGAATTACTCTCACTATTTATCCGGAGGTATTATCAGTTGACTGCTTATACTTCTTGATTTTTCTTTTTATTTATATGCAATTTTCATTGGTGTAAGTTTCGTTTTATTTTTTTATATAGTTTATGTATGCATTCTCGTGCACCCATGTATGTATGTGTGTGTTTACATATTGTTTGCTTAGTATTATTTTGCCCAGAAATTAAGACAGAAGATAATGATTGATGTTGCATTTAAATTTTTGAAACTCAAAGTTGACTGGGAAGCTGGAAGAGAGTTCCATGAGTGAGAAGTACAAGCGAAGAAACTGTTAACATAGAATTTATGGTTACGTCTAGCAGCCATTTCAACTGCAACGTGATGAGATCTTGCTACCAATCTAGTACTGAACTTAAATTCATAGTTGAAGTACCATCAACAAGTCCATCAGAACAATTGCCATGAAAGTATTTATAAAAATGACACAATGAAGCTACTTTATGCCAGGTCAGGACCAATAACATTGCAGATTGTTCTTTGGATCTTATCAAGAATCTCTAAATATATAACAGGAACACCAGACCCTATGTAGTAGCAATATTCAAAGCATTGACAAGATGGTAGACTTATAATTATGTAAGTTAGATTCTGAGAAAAAATGTCTATAAACAACACAGTGAACCAACTTTGCTAGCTGTAGACCTAACAATTGATTCTATTTAATTTTTTCACTTCATGATAGAAGGCAAAAAGGTTCTCTTTAAGATGATTAAAAGAGAGTGCTTTCATTTTGGAGGCATTAAAATTCCTGTTCCTTGTCCCCAGTTAACAGATTGGTCATTTTTAATCTTTAATAATAAAGTACTAGCAACATCCATTGGTACCAACTTGAACATTGTACCTAAATGTGCCTGAACTACTAATAGAAAACTGAATTCCTATTTTACCTCCTGAGGCCAGTGTACTGATGCGGTGAAGGAGCTATACTGATGACATAGGTATTTATAGTTGGGATAAGAATGCTCTTGAACAAAAAAGCCCATTCTTTACCAAGTGTAAAGATTCAAGAGAAACCTTTCCAAAAGAGAAACTATGATATCTGGAATTGGAATGAAAGCAACGATGGCACTGATACCCTGAATCCATCATAAAAAATTCAGGATGTGGAATTAATAAATATTAACATTTCAAATAGCTCAGTGTATGGATTGGTTGTAACATATTTAGTATTGGAGATAAGGAAATCGAACATAGAATAGGCTGTGCTAGGCATAGTTTGTCCAGCATTGCATGATACAACAAAACCAAAACATTAACCTAAGAACTTAAGTCATGTTCTGAAATAGCCTAATCTGACCTAGACTCACAAATGTATGTCATATATAACATCCAACCCATTCAGAAATAACTATCAGCTGTATACAACCACTTTCTCAGATCAATGATTAAAAATGATTTCAAGCAAATGAACCCTGTAGGTTTTAGCGAGGACCATCCTTCTTCAAATCTCATGGACTAGTAATTCAAATCACAAAAAAGAAACTTTATCAAACAACAGAAACCATGTCAGTTGAAGACTTTCAACAACAGCAACAACTAAAATGGATAGCACGTGTAACTTGAAGAGAAAATAATGACATAATCAAGATGTTAATGTTACACACTATTTCAAACTAAAGGTTAGGAAGGAAGCCCCCCCCCCCTCTCCATCAATGCAAGAATGAGCAATAATAGTTAACTTGAGAAACCTATTTTCCTGAAAATCTTTTATAAATTTCAACCAGTAACACTGTTTGGTCAATGAATGCTGCATGTTTCTGTATAAAAATATGGCTAATCACACAATTACCAATATACTCTTATTAACAAGCTTGGAGACTACAGGAAGAAAAAGAGAGATGTAACTGAAAGGAAATACTGGTAATTGTAAAACTGTCAGCTGAGAAAGATTAAAGCCCTGGAGAACTATGCCTGCCATACAAAGTGTTCAAAGAAGAATGACTGAAGAGGTTGAGTCTGTTTCCATACGGTGAATGTGCATTCAGTAGAGCTGCTTGGTATCAACAGATATAACACTGCTGGTGTCAATTGAGTTTACAGAATTTCACCTTAAAGAATATGGTGGCTGCAAAAGGACAGAGATTGATCTACATTAAACTATAATCGATAAACAACACCAAGAGGTATAGGAATTGAGCAACACTCGTCGAAAAGATCTGGTGACAGAAAGATCAATTAAAGAGGGCTAAAAATTAAATGCAACCTTTGTTGCCCAACTCCACATTGGCTTGAACTTAAGGATTAGATTTTAAAAAAAAAACATAAACAGAAAAAAAAAAATATGGTTGATAGATCAGATGAAGCCATGGTGAAGTGTTTGGGCCAAAATGATAATTAAGTCCGGCGATTAGCAGAAGAATGAAAGATTCAGAGATTTGCAAGGTCAGAAGTTTGGTGTGTTACTGGTTATTGGAAAGGCAGAGTTTATCATTGCATACAAAAATATGCACATCTGACTGAGTGGTTAGAATTTTAGCATTCTGACAATGAGATTGGGGGGGGGGGTTCAAATCTTGGTACAGTTGATTTGTCAAGGAGGTGACTTATTGATTATATCAGTCTGAGGAGAGGATCCTAGCATGTGACACAATTGGGAATTGCTTCAAAACTGTTTGACCCAAACCTTATGAGTGATATTGTTTGGAAGCCATTGACAGCATCAAGTTACAAGTCGCCATGACTGAGAATTTGAGTGTACTGCCTTGTTCAACTACTGATCACATCTGTTGTTCTTTTTTCCCAGAAACACTAAGCTAAACTCAGCATAGTTGCATTATAAACCACATATTGATTTTATGAGTGTTGAAGAGAGACAGATGTGCCTGGGCTGATATCTGCAACAGGAATGATGTAGTTGCCTTAACAGAGGTGTGTACTCAGAATTGTAAAAATATGTTGTACAGAAAATGCCAGCTGATTATGAAGAAAAAGATTAGCATTTCATAAATTTGTTAAAGGAAACTTGTTTTGAATTGGACAAATACAGGATATCGGTGAAATCCCACTAGCATTTCATGTACCATCCAACAAGACTATGAGTGTCAAAGGTTTTAGAACAGTAAAAGCCACAGGCTATAAAAGAATCTTCTATATGGTACTTTTGGCCTGTTGTGCTGATGGCAAAACACTGCCAACATTTTTTATGTTTAAAACTCACACACACACAATATAAAGAAAAATTCAAAAAGTTCTATTTGCTCCTATTCATTTATAAAAGCTGAATGGATGAAGTTGGAATAAAACTGGTTATGAAATGTATGGGCAAATTGTCCTGGTAGATTCCTTTTTTTTTTTTCTCTTAGTTGGAAAAGAACTGAAGCCATTAAAAAGATGGTGGGAGAATTAGTGGAATGATGGGCCAATTTCAGCCTTTAGATATGTGTGTATGTGTGTGAATAAACCATTTATGCATATTTAGTAGAGACATTGGAATAAGTGGGTGGGAGATCATGACCTGATGTCTGCAGGAAGAATAAAATGTTCCAACCATTGTCCAAGTGTGTGACTGCGGGAAGAAATCTTGGGAAAATGAAATTAAGAAATGTGGTATAAGCAATGTCCTTGATACAACAGAAAACAATGCCTTATTTGAAGACAGTGGTGCCAGTGGTATTGATGATACATTTTCAGGCTGAGATGGTCATTTTAAAGATATTATTACAGAACATTAAATGATTTTTCTCATTCTCTTACTGAGTTTTGGTTTGCGTATGTTCAATGGTAATGATAACTTTCTTTTCTCTTGCACAGTTTTATTACTGTAATCCTGTAGGGTATTTTTAATATTACGATGTCTTGCTTCATGTCTAGTGGCACTGCTAGCTTGTTTTAAAATATTACATGTTTAGATTCAATTTTTTTTTCTGGAATGGCAGAGTGTCTAATATGCATGTGCCATTCCATCAAATATGGTATATTGTAGTCATTACTTAACATCAGGAAGAGATAGTTGAAATTTCTAAAGCATGTAATGAGGAAAGAGTGCTTAGAATATTTGATATACACAGGACATTGAAAGCAAGAGGGGCAGGGGAAAACCGTGCATACCCTTACCTAACAAGCTTGTGTAAAGGGATGGCAGAATAGGGTTTAGGAGGGATAGCAAAAAGACAAAATTCACTAAGTGCTACAAAGAGCAGGAAATTGTGGAGAGCCATGATCGCCCACATCTTGAAGAGACATGGTACATAGAAGAAGAATTTACAAACATTAAAAATATATGAATTTTTAATGTATCTAATAATGCATAAAAAATTTAACTATTTGTTCAGTTATCTCAATTTTAGAGCTGTTTAAAACATGTAATATTTAAATTAAAAAAAAAATAATATAAATTGTTGATGAATTCCAATTAAAATCTACCCACATTTTTCTTTTTTTTAATATAAACAAATCTGTCTTCTTTTAACTGTATTTCTTTTTCTCTTTATGAATATTAAAACTACTTTTCTTTTGTATAAGTGCTGACTGTCGATTGTTGATACCTTCATTATTTGCTAACTTTCTTTTTTCTAGAAAAGAAAATCCATGGCCTGTTGTATCATCTTTTGGATTTCTGAATTCTGAATGTTTTAAATGCAAATGCATTATGATATTAACTGAGAAAAATAGTAAAACACAATTGTTCACATCTTGAAATACTTTTTTTTTTTAACTGCTTAATGCTTGTTTGCTTTTTTTTCCCCTTTTTGCTGTCATGTTCAATCTTCATCTCATTTGAATTTTTATGGTTCTATTTACTTTGTCTTTCCCACCCCTTGAGGGTTTTTTTGTCACCTTTTTCTGGAGAGGTATAGATTATTAGCCTTTTACTACTATCATCTATTCATTGGTATCAATAGGTTTTTTCAAGCACTCATGATTTTTCAAACTTTCTTTTCTTTAGCTTATGGTAATGATGTAAGCCCTCATGGATTTTGAAAAGTTAAAAATAGAACTGAATTGCAATAAATTAATTCAAACCTTTTTTTTTCTTTTCTTTTTAAAAAAAAACAACAAACAAACATTTTCTTTCATCTGATTATTTTTTGTTTTTACTTTTTCAGAATGCTGAATGCTTTTTCTTATTTTTTAAATTTTTCTCTGGTTTTTTAATGTTAGTCTTGTCTACTTGTGGCTGCTTGCATCATCATATTATTTATTTATTTTAATTTAAGTAATTATTGATATTTTTATTTATTAGGTGCTGAGTGTAAATCCATGCTTACTGTTTTCTTATTGTAACTTGATATGATGAACAGTTGAAGATTGTCAGGCATATGAATGGAAATTTAAAAATAAGGAATCAAAGTTCTTCTTTTTAAATGTTCCATTATTAATGGGGAGGGGAATATAAAGTATTAAAATTGTTGCAGTAGCTGATAAATTTCCAAAAAGACAAGCTTTTATGGATTTAGTGAAGGTAGAGTTAAGTTTGAATCTGGAATCAATAACATTTAACTATTGTCATGATTGTTTCACAAAAGATGTCTTGATGAGTAAAGTGAAACTGAATATCTTCATGAGAATAATTTGATTATCCTTATTAGAGTTCATCTTAATGTGGTTTACTTTCTGATAATTCCAGATTCCATGTGTATCTTGTCATGGTACACAACACCAACATATCTGCTATGAGATACTCAGGGTAACACTTGCTGATCATCAACTGCTGCCTGTTTTATTTCTGTTTACTTAATCTTAAGTTGAAGTTCCCATCACAGTTTAGGTTCTCATGGAGCTGAAAAATTTGAATTTTATAAGTGAGAACTCTTTAAAACTTTCTTTCTATTATAAAACCTCAATCTTATGTTTCATCAGAGATTTGTTCTTTCTAAAGTTTAGAAATAAAAAATGGTAGAACAAATTGAAATTTTTTTTTTAATTTTCTTTTTTACTAATTACTGAAATAAGTCTAATATTTTCAAAAGTGGGCAATATTATATTTGTTTGAAATCTTGATAATCCTTATTAATTTTGTATTAGTATTTACTTTGATGATCGTATTTATCTTAATCTCATCAAGCATTTATTCTTTTATTTCCAATCCTGCATTCATAGTTTAAAACGAGTCAAAATCATGCTAAAAAGCAATTTAAAATATTGAAAGTATAGATAAGTCAAAATAAGTAATGATTTTCAAACTGTGTGTGTAATGGATATATCTATGAAAATATAAACACACTTCTTAAGTGATATTAGAGTTATAGGTCGATTAAGTGTACTTGTGATACTTATGTGTGTACACACACACACACACACACACACACACACACACAATTTAGTATGGAAATTACAACTAATGGGATCAACACACATCCATGTGGCAGTAAGAATCCCATATTTTTTTTAATTATTTAAGTTAAAATAAATTCATTAGAAATGTTATATTCCGTGTTAATAGGAATATGGAATGGACAAACACAGTGGATAAATAGTAACATGTTTATTGTAGAAACCAGTACAACAAGCAAGGAAGTAATAGTTATGCACACGGTCGTTGCAAGTCCGTACAGTTGTGTGCGTGCTGCTACCGAAAGGGTCACTAGTTCTCGCAGATCCCAGCTTGACTCCTGTCCATTGTCCTAACGGATACTTATAGGTGGTTACTACCTATAGTGCCACCACTCATGGTGGTGGCAGGTTATTCCATTACATCAAGAAACAAATGTAAAAATGCTATCTGTGAAATATTTTTTCAGCAAACTGTAAGCTATATTTATATAAAATGATGATGCATCAGAGTGATTTCCAATTAAAGTTACAATAATCCTGTTCTGTTCTTAATGCTTAATTTCATTCTTGACAACTAATTTTTTAAATTCTATTTTTCAACACATTTCATACAGATTAAGTGCCAAAAATTTACTAAAATGAATTTTAGGTAAAACATTTCAAAATTAAATGTTTAATCATCAAAACCTTATTTTTCACTGTCACCATAAAAAGAAAAATAGCTAAATGTAAATGAGAGAGTAGTAGTAAAGTAAGTGGGCAGTAGTAAATGAAATCGGAAAAACAACTCACTATATTTTCTATCGTCCAAATGCAATCAGCACTGATTGTTTTGATTCTTTATCACCAACAGAATTTGTTTTGTCATATAATCTTATTGTTTAGAATGAAAGGGTTTTTTTAATGCATTTTAACAAATCTTACCTCTTGTATCAAGGGTTACATAACTATTTACAAATAAAAAACCATATTTGCTCTGCTATTAATTCAGTTGTTAAGGAATTGGGTTTCTGAAAAAGATTCTTTTTAGAGAATTCATGGACAGCCACATTCCTGCAAAATGAATTTCATATTTCATTATGAAAAGTGTATTATTGACTCGAGGAAGGGCTACATTTTCATATATCATCCATAGCAATGTTTTGTGTATGCATTCTCTTATTAGCCCATCAATGTTGACTACATGTTAACAGCTTTTAATTCCTGCTGTCTGGATGAATAAAGAAGTTATGGAGAATGTCTTACACCTCCACTATATTTTCTATCAGTTATTGTGACATGCCAATGATATATTTTGTCAGGGTGTTTGCTGATGATACAGATATAGATTTGTGCTTTCTAAAGAACATTAGTATGAAATGAGAAGTGTATTCAGTTTTTAGTTAAAAACAAAACGGGAATAAATACTGGCAACTTTTGTGCACACAGAATAAATAACCCTTTAAATCATTAATTTAAATTATTATTTTTTTTTTTTTTTTACAGTAAGGTTAACTCTTTACAAGGCCAGGAGCCACTCAAGGTAGAGGGTTATGTTATGAGGCAGTTTGTGCAAATAGAAGATAATGGTTAACCCTAACCTTGAATAAGTTACGATTGTAGTGATTGGGAAAACATCCTGTTGGGGGTCGATTCTCCAGGGCAGTTGCTTGAGTGTAACTTACTTCTCACTGATGGAATATGGAAGGAATGTAGGTGGTTTGATACTATGTAAGTGGTATGGCATGTCCTTGCCATGAATGTTTGAATTGGTGGTAGTTCGTCCAAGCACTCTCTGTGGAAGTAGCAATAGAGCAGTGAGAAGGGGGTTGAAGGGTGGAGAATAATTTGTCACTTACAAGGATTCTGACACTTTTGGACTCTATTAAGGCTGGAAAGTAGTGTCTGGGTAGTACTTCATTTTTGGCCAGATCTGGCTCTTGTAAAGGTAGAAGATAGCAGGAGTGGGTCAAGTACTTATTAGAGGGGTACAGGGAGCTGACTATTTTACCCGCATCCTTAGCAATGGATTATGGTCAGACGCAAGTTTAAGTCCCAGTAGTCTTTCAAGGCATGGTGCTTCCCTGAGGGGTCATCCGTTCATCCTGACTGGCTACATCTGTACACATGAAAAATGTGCTTTTAATTTTGGCACTTATTTACTTCCTTGTATATGTTTTTAGTATTTGTTGTGCCAACAAGTTAATCATTAAAGCAAATGAAAATCTTCATGTTTAATTAATCCTACCTATGATTTTACTAATGTAAAACAAGTCATTAATGTTTTCTATTTTTATAAATATCCTATTAGTCATTTGGTATTATTCTAACATTAACGAAAGAAGATTGGATTTTAAAAGAATTTTTATTTTTTATTTTATTTTTTTTTTGTTTGTTTTTACAGAAATAAAATGAATACCTACAAGACGCACGATGGGCTGAACCGTTCCACAAATGCTTTAGTCATTGATGATTTCCCTCTTGATGACCTTACAAAAGACTTGTCAGCTGATGTCTTTGTTGATGAGAAAGAAGCCTTTTTTCTGGCTGAAACATCTGGCGAAGACTGTGCACAGGTTACAAGGCAGTGTGCTTCACCTCAAAGTCCTGAAGAACTTGCTTCAGACTTCATATATCCTCTTGAGACTCAGAGAGCCTCCAGTCCATCTCGACGACCAGCAAAGAAGAAAGTTCTCACAAAGAAAATCTCTAAGAACACTGGCCTTTCAAAAACGACCACTCGTAAACCTGTGAGCAGTCCTGTGTTAATTCCCTGTTACCAGCAAACAAAGCCGAAACAGAACAAAAGTCCATCTCATGCTGTTAAAAAATGTAATTCTGCAGAGTTGCCAAGTATAACTGAAAGACTTGGTAAGTAGTAATTTTTTACAGTTGATATTGATGCATTAAAAATAATAAACAAATCTTCATTATAACAGATCAGAAAAGTTTCTTTTGGCATATTATCAGTATCAGGAAATTATAAAACTGAACTATGATTTAATTGTATTAATCAGTTACTAGTGCGTATATTATCATACAACAGTATAATGTCTTAGTTCAAATAATGTAAGCATTAATAAGTCTTATTACAAAACTAACAAGTCTCCAGTCTTGCTTATGGCAAAAGACCATGCAAGAACATTGACTGTGGCAATATGATCATATGCACATTAACTATACGGATTATTTTCTTTATAAACATTTTAGATTGGAGTGAAAATCATGAGAATTTATGTAAAGGTTTTTTTTTTTTTTAAGCGGTGTAAGATTTTCTGAATTTCGTTTTTTGATAAGAACACAATATAATGGTAAAAATAAGGTTTAGAAACTATTCAAAGATTGTAATGGTACTACTGCACTACTAATTGTAAAAATCAGTCTGAAAACTAAGCATTTAACATAATCAAACAAAACTTTTTTTACTGTAATAAATTGAACCTAGATGAACATGAAGCTACTTTAAAAAAAAGACATAGTGGGAAGGGTATTCTTTTTTTTTTTTTTTCAATTTTAATTTCAATTCAATTTTTTTCATTCAGTTGTAATTTTTTCTCTAAGAAGAATTTTCTAGTTTGTTTGCATCATAGATATTCTAACTTTAAAAAAAGATAAACTAAAAACTGAAGATGTCATTTTGTCCCTCCTGTCAGATATTCTTCTGAGTGAATAAACAAAAAAAAACTGAACAAGTTCATTTTTTTGGTTTTTTCTTAAGTTTTAACTTTAAATTTAAATATTTAAATTCTAAATAAATGTCATTCCTAATTTATTTTAGTATAAGAAAATTTATTTTAGTATAAGACACTGTGCCATGTGTCCTCAGTGGGTAAAGGCATAGATCCAGTGACAGGACCCAAAGAGTATGAGTTCAATACCCGGTTATGGCAGTGGAGAACTTTCAGAGGAAAATTAACAGGAGATAACTGATAACTATTAAGCATGGCACGTGGAACTAGAACAGTCTACCCCAGTGAGCGAAATAAAGGGTTCAGTTCGACATTCCAACCACCTGAAGAAGGCCGGAGTGTACAACAGCTGAAACGTTGTAATAAATATGGCGACAAAGATGAGGAGAATAGTCCGAATAATGTAAATAATATAAGAAATTGAATTTAAAAAATCTTGTTTTATTTACTTAAATTTCATAATTCATAAAAAAATATCTAACAGAAATTACATCGATAGGTATTAAAAACACTTCTGACAATATTTATATTTTTTTTTTATTTATTGAACATCTAAAAAAAGATTGAAATACAAATATTAAATAAAATGCAGAAAATTTAATTTTATCATGATTCTTTGTACAAAAATGTTGCATTAATTTTTTACAATATTGTTTGTTGGAATAAACTCAATAAATAGCTAAATCCCTTATTAAACAAAATATATCAGATGATGATTAATTTTTAAAAATATAATAAACATGTTAGAAATGAAATTTTAGATTAGCAAGGCTTTCAGAATTGATGAATGAAAACAAAAAATCAATTGCTTAATCTCTCCTAACAAAATAGGATATGCAGGCGACACCATGTTGATGGCAAACTCAGAAAGAAAGAAAACCGAAAGAACTATTAAAGAAAATAGTTTAGGAAATAAAGATAATACTATAGATAATGAATGAGAAATCTTAATCAGATCAGAACCATAAAGAAACTGAAGACAAGAAAAGCTAGGGTAAAAATGGTAAATATCCTATTTAACAAATTTGAGTGTCTTGGTGACAGTACACTGACCAAAAAGAGGTTTAGTAAAGGAGGCAAAGAGTTACCTATGCATTTTCCTGTCTTTTATTTCTCTATGCCCTGAAAAGACTTGGCATATAAAAGCAGCAGCAAGAATTAGAATAGCTATGAAAAAAACAATTGCTTATTAATGAAGATAACAAAAGATCAGACTGAAAATGTATAATGAAACACTTGTCACAACAATTTGATTTCTTTTTTTCTTTTTTTCTTTTTAAATCTGAATGTAAAAATTTGTTATTTGGAAGTGTGTGTGTTTTTTGTTTTGTTTTGTTTTTTTTATAATAATTTTTATTTGGAAAGTCATTGATCAGATGCTTTGTGTGTTTTCATAATCCCAGGGTCAGAATAGATATTTGTATGTGGAAATTAGGGGATAAATTACGTTTTCTTTTTTTTTTTTTTTTTTTAGGTTGGTAAATCTAAGTAGCAATGGAATGGCCATCTGTAGGTTTGGTGTGTAGTGATGTGGAGATGTGATTGTGCTTGAGATATGGAAGTGACTGAAAATATTTCATTGTGAATTTGATGGAACTGTGAAAGTTGTTGGTATTATCTGAAATCATGGAGAGTGTTACATGAGAAAAAGATTGTAAGAACAAAAAATAAAAGATATTTACTAATCATCACAAAAGGTACCTAAGTATATTAATAAATCATATTGAAATCTAGTATACCATATAAATAAAATTAATTTAAAAAAAATTTTTGTTGAGAGGAAAAGTATTTAAATCTTATATGGTAATCTAATGAGTATCATTTAAATCTATTTACTTATATATTAAGTATAGTGCAACTGTGAATTATAAGCAAGTTTTTACTGATCGTTATTTTTCTTAATAAGTATTGATTAAATTTGTAATTTTCTGAGATGCCTAAGTTATTGACAAGCACTTAAGAATCGTTGTTGATGAGTTCATATCTAAATTTCAAGTGAAAATAAATTCTCAATGAAATTGTTTCAAGGGAGATAACAGGAGTTATCTACTCCTGTTACAGTTCCTCCCAAATGGAATTCATAGATTAGTCTTTCTCTAGTTTTTCTAGGCTTGAAACAGTTTGATATTTGAAGAAATGTAATTCACTGGTTCAGTGTTGACTCTAAAACCTTCATTTTAATGTTATTTAAACAGCACTACTTATTTAACTCAAGGGAAAATGTCCGCTTTTGAACATAGTGAAGACTATTTACATTGTTCGCACTATTGTCCTCATCTTTGTTGCCAAATTCATAACGTTTTGGCTGTTGTATACCCCATTTTGAATTTTGAACTGAACCCTTTATTTTGTCCACTGGTGTAAATTGTTCTAGTTTCATGTGCCATGCCCCCTTCCGGATGTCTAGGTTATCTCCCTTTAACTCAAGTCTCCAAGTTTTTGTTCACCACTGCAGTAGCCAGGTATTGAACTCAGAAGTCTTTGGGTCGAGTCACTGAATCAAACCAATGCTTTTATCCACTGGGCCATATGAACAATCTACTTCGGTAGACAAAATAAAGGGTTCAGTTTGGAATTCCAGTCATCTAAAGAATATTGGAGCATACAATGGCTGAAAGGTCATGAATATGGTAACACAGATGCGGACAACAGTTCAATGTAAATAGTGTAAATAATGTACATAATACCTCATCTCAGAAATATAGACAGATAATGAAAACTATTGTAAAATATCTTTCAAGTTGATAAAAATATTAATTCTGATTGGCCTTCCATTATAAGTTTAAACTGAAGATTCTGAGTATTTTTTATTATTATTGCAACATTTAAACACAGTTCTCAAACTTGCCATGCTTTTGTGAATCTATTTTCTTTTTACATAAACAAACTATAATCATGCTTACCAAATTTTAAATAAAAGTATGAATGAAAAATGATGGAACAACTATCATAAAAAGTTTACTATTAAATTCTACATTAAGTTTCTCTCTATCTATCTATCATATATATATATATATATATATACACACACACACACTTTTTTGTATGTGTTTGATTACCATTTTATCATATCATCAGCTTTTTTAACTTTCATTTTGGTTAATAATTTTATTGCTTTTGTAATTTGATTCATCAAAACAAATTTTTAGCCTGTGGATAAAAAAAAAAAGGTAAATTAATGTCAGATATTTTAATGTTATCAATTTACCTGTGGGCAGTTGCCTTCAGACTGGTATCTTTGTATTGGTAGACATAAAAGTTGCCTGAATTTCTTAAATAACTCCTTTTCATTATTATTTTTTAATTAACACTAGTTGTTTTTACATTCTAAGACTAATGAATACAATGAATTAAAGATAATCACTACATCCTCAAGAATGTGTCTGACATGGGTGATACTTTACCTATTTGGCTACAAGGATCTATCAACAGGCAATGTACAAATTTAGTCATATTGCTACATATTCTTAGTAATTGTATTAACTAGTCAAAAATGAATAATAGTATCCTCAGCATTATAGCTTTTAAGAGAACCTTCTAGAATACACATCCAAATTGATCACTAAGCTGGGATGATACCTCAAAACTTTAGACAAATGTTCACTTTTATTTTGTTTAAAATAGCATTTTGCGTATTTTTCTCAGTTGACTTCTTGCTTTGATGAAACAAGAGTCTAATCTGTCGGATTTTTAAATAATATCTTGGACTTTCTTATTGTACTTATTTATAATCTGACTCTTTGGGAATGAACTTTTTATTTTAAGACTTCTTTTTAGCTACAAACTTGAAATCTTTGAAGTTTGAATGTTATGCACCAATACAAAACTCTTTATATTGAAACACTTATTTACAGATTAAAAGAATGCTTTTCATTCTTATTAATGATAATGTGCTGAGGTTGGAGTTCATTGCTGGTTGTTATAGAGAGGACATATTTGTGTTATTAAAGAAAAAAAAAATTGAAGTCAGCCATGTTGCTTTTTGATTCTGTTTAGGTCAGCTGCGACCATCACGTGAACTTCTGGAATATTATCGAAAAAAGATTGCTGAATATGATGATGAACACAATAAAGTAGTCAATAAAGTGGAAAAATATAAGGACACCTTTGAGGAATCTGTATGTACCATTTTTAGTTTTATTTTTTTAATAAGAAAAGGAATAGTCAGTATTTGTATGCTTTCATATTGTTAAAAAAAATTGCTTTTTTTTTTTCCTTTTCAATATTTATGCAGTTGAATTACAAATTATATTTATCTTAAGAGAATTTCGGTTTTGCAACAGAAATTGTACAATTAATAAATCTCAGTAAAGCATTAATGAGATTCACATTATGAATTGTTAACTTTGTAGATTATATCTTAAACAAGATTAAAATGTTAACTCAATTCTTATTTTGCAAATGATATCTGTAAGAAGACCTGAGTATTATTTATTCGTAGCATACTATGATTAAAAGAAATAATTGAATTTTGATTCTTCTACAACTTTTTTTAATAATTTTTTTAATAATTTTCATGCAATGGAATTGAAATGTCAGTAATAGTCGTGCTTACCTCTAGCAAATGTGCAAACACACAAGAGCCTGTTTTGTGTATATTTAATCACATTATCATTTGCTTTTTTTTGCTTTTGTGACTACTGGCAAAAAACAAAAAAATAACCCAATATTTTGTAAGATTATATGCTAATGAGTATAGAAATATAAAGAAAGGGATATTAAGGATGATTTGAATAAATACTGATATTGATAACATTGTCAATATTTTCAGATATTGATTACTAACATATTTGACAGTCTTTAAAATTGTTAGATGAGGGTTTGTAATGACATAGTCATTTTTTTTTCTGAGACTTGTAGAACATTACTATTTAATGTTGCTAATCAAACTGATTTAATTTTATAAACTTAGAAAAAAAAAATTGTTTTTCATTAGTGAAGTTAAATTTTTCCCATTCTCAAAAATCAGGCAACCATTTTCTTCTTTTTGTTTCAAAGTTGAATACAAATTGAAATATAGTTTATGCTTGTTCCATTATTATCACTTTTTGAACTCATTTGACCCTTCATAGTGTTAAATTGGTAGAACTGAGTGCAATGAAATTGATTTCTTCTAATCTATTGACTATTATTCTTTGTCTATTCAATATTTGTTCTTGAAAAAGTTTACACTATATTTGTTTATCTACAATTTATATGACAATTTTTCTCTTATTTTCTTAATAAAGATAAGTTTTGTAACAAGGCTTATTGTTTTTGAACTTAACATTTTACAAGATTCTCTAGCAATAGTTGACTTTGGCTGCCTTTTTTACTAATAAACTTTTACCTAAACTCATAATATTCAATTGATCATTCAACCACATTTATGGGAGAATATGATACATAATTTCTATATATCTAAACAATGTTAGGCAATTGAATGACAAAGTAGAACAAAATTCTGTGTAACTCATTTTGCCCTCTAGAAGGACATCATTTGACGAAAGTAATTTTTTTTTTTTTTTTTGTTTGATATTATATGTGTAGGAGATATAAACGGGAGTGTCACTTATAATTATATGCCAAGGGGAAAATTCTGAATTTTAAATTAAGTTTAATTTTTTTTTTTTTTCCTCTGGACACAGTTTAGCCAATCTTATTCACTTTTCCCACACTTTTGTTTATATGTAGCCTGCATTATCATAACAAGATTTGCAAAAAAAACGGTGATATGTTGTAAGAACCTGGTTGCAAATTTACCACGAACAACTTAGCAATCCGTGCATTTTATTAAAGTTTTTTTGCCTTAGTTAACTGTTTTCTTAATTAAATTAGCATCTTTAAAATCAAAATTATGGTCACTCATTATGATCAGTGACTAATGAATTGAGCATGTTCTTTTGTAAAAGATCTCTTTTGTGTTCATATAATCTTTAATCTCCTCCAATACCAAAAAAATATTTTATATTCAACACTAAATAGAAAGATCATCAAATTTAAAAAAAATAAAAGAATGGACAATAAAAAAACTTAACAAAACGAGATACATTATGTGACCTACCAACTCTATCACAACAACAAATGAAAAATTATCTAAGCTTATCAAAAGATTTATTAGAATTACTTAGAAACTTATACAAGATTTAATTAAAAAGAACAACAATCTGAAACAAGAAGTTACTTTTTAACCTGTAATCACTGCCACGAGTAATACATTAAAGAGACTTTGAGAAACTTAAATATTATAGGTTCTTGTATTTCAACTTTCTTGGCAGATCTTCTGTTATTGCATAGTGTAGGATACTGAAAAACAAAAAAGCAAATGTGTAGGGAAACTAGATTCCTTAACTTTTTGGAGGGTGGGGGATTAAAATTCAGTGTTTCTACATTTTTAGTGTTTCCTCGTACACAATTATAACTGATGCTCACATTAATAACTCCCACTCCCATATAATTCCATCAATTGCCCTTCCATATATACATTATTAGGACTGTTGTCTTCATCTTTGTTGCCAATCGGCTGTTGAGGTGATTGGAATTTTGAACTGAACCCTTTATTTCATCCACCAGGTAGATTCTTCTAGTTCCATGCCACGCCTCTTCCCTTTAAATCGACTCCCCTATTTTTTTTGTTTACCTTTGTAGCTGTAGGCAGGTATTGAACTAACAACTCTTTGGGTCAAGTTAAGGATTCAACCAATACTTTTATCCAGTGGGCCATGTGTCCTTGAGGACATCAGTGTCTGAATTTGGGGGACTTATCAACCTAATGCCTCAGTAATAATTTTTTTTTTTTAACAGGACTCATATTGCAGTTTTGTTATTATTGTTTTTCTCTAGCACTCTGTATTACTGGTTCCCATATGGTATTCGTTTCTATACTTAGCCGACTTAGGAAATTTTTGTGGCCTAGCATATATGTTGATTCTTTAAGTTTTTGTATTTTCCAGTGATGTTCTCTGTTATTTCAATCTCATTCCAGAGGGGGCAGTGATCTCCCTTTTCCATCCATATGTGGTCAGCTATGCTTGATTGTTCTATTCCCCTCATGCTATGGACTTTATGGTGTTCTTGCAGTCATGTCTTAAGGTTTTGGCCTATTTTTCCTTTATATTTCTTACCACAGCTGCATGGGATGACGTACACACAGTCCTTAATCAGGTTCTCCTTTATAGGAAGTCTTATTCAGAAGCAGTGTCTGCAGAGTGTTGAACATTAAAGGGTTCAGTTCAAAATTCCAATCACCTGAAGAAGCTGGAGTGTACAACAGCTGAAACATTGTGAATATGGCAACAAAGATGAGGACAACAGTCCGAACAATGTAAATAATTACAATACCTCATCTCAGAAATATAGACAGACATCCATCCATATTTCTCTCTCTTTATATATATATATATATATATATATATATATATATATATATATATATATATATAAAGTGAAATGTAAGCCCTTTCCTCAATGTAATTGTTGTAAAACCAACATATGTATTAACATCTTTATCAAAGATGCAATCTCCCAAAGGACATTTAAATTGATATACAATATTGGTCTTCTGCAAGATGCTAATTGACAGAAAAATTGTTTTGGATGATTAGGTTGGTTGTATTAAATTTAGTGTAGTATATAATTAATTCTATTTTTTTGCTTGGATCAGTGGTGGGGGGATATGTTAGTGTTTGAGATATTTAGAATTTTTTTCCCTCTGCTTATAGTTAGAATGCATTTGATTATGGTATAGTTGTTTGATATGTTTAGAGTTATTTGATGATGTATTCATTTTTATTAATGTTTATATTCCCAATAACTTGTTTAATTTGTTCATCAACGATGTAATAAGGAAAGTCAATATTAATGAGGGTTTGTTTAATGTTTTTTAATTCACTATAGAAAATCTTTCTTGTTGAGGAATTTGCTTTTGTTTTGTATAATAGCTATTTTGTAATAGTTGGGACATTCACTTTTATAGTTTAGAGTGCATGTGTTCATGCTAGTTGTTTTTTTATATGGGGAAGTAGTAAATGTATTGTTTTTGGTGTCTGTCAATACATCAGGAAACAGGATTTCATTATTGTTGTTATGCTCGTATGTGAACTTAAGTACAGAGATTTTTTGATTTTTTTTTTTTTTTTTTTTTTTAGTTTTTTTGTAGTTCATGTATTTTGTCTGCTTTTGACTAAAATGTGAATATCATCTACATATCTTAGGTAAATGGAGTTTTTTTTTTTTTTTTTTTGTGGTATTAAGTATGTTGTTTTCTAGGTTGGTCATTTAAAATATATATTGGTTGGAAGACCTCATGTATATCTCTACATTCTCTTCATGATTTATGTTATGAAACCAAATTATTTTTTCTTGGTGTTTTCTTTTGGAAAAATGCTTCAAGTACCTCTTCTTTAACTGAAAATATCAAGGATTGCTAGGCTCTATTTATTTTGGTACAATAGGGGAGGTGCTGTTTTGGAAACAGATCCACAATGCCCAAGTTGTTTTGTAACATTAAAAATGTTATCTGACTCTTATTCGTATTTTTTTTCTCCTCTTTTAGGGAAGGTTGCAGTGGGAATTACAACAGCGTGAAGAGGAAATTGCTGAACTACAAAAAGCTCTGAGTGATATGCAGATCTTCCTGTTCCAGGAGAAGGAACATGTTCTCCGGCTCTATGCAGAAAATGACAGATTAAAAGTAATCTCTAGTTTTCATTTTTGTTTTATTCTAAAACCAGAAGACAAAACATTACAGATAATTTAGATGCTGTAAAAGTTCACTGTAATATGTCCAGTGTTTACTATTTTACATTAATGCTGTTAACTAATTGAGTGAATTCTTTTGCTTCAAATCTTTGAATTTCTATCTCTTCAAACAATGTTATAGAACATTGTATACATGTTGGATAGCTTTGTACAATACTTCAACATATATTATGCTTTTAAATTCCTTGCAGAACATAGAGCCACAAGATATCATTGTGTTTTCTATAATAAGCCAGTTTTTAAGTGAGTAGGTTGTTAGCCTACTGCACGACCCCCAAACTGGAGGATCAGGTTTTGAATTCAGAGTTGTCCTTCTAGACCAGTTGCACCCAAGGCTATAGAATCCAGGATGTCCTACTATTTACTCATAGCTGGAGGGAAAAGAAGAGAATTCATACCTTTTCCAAAGGTATTAGCATGTAAGTGAATGTAATGGATTTGACTGGAATTCGAACTCAGCTCTCCAATTCCTCAATCCGAGCTGCTATCCATTACTCCACCGTGGCTCCAAATACTTCAACTTAGTGTGAAACAAATGATCTCTTTCTTACCAAATACTGATTTCACTGTAAATAGTCATCTGTTCATTTTATTGTTAAGCTAGCTGACACATCCAGAGAATATGGTAATAGTTTCTGTTTAAAGAAACAGCAGAATTCAGGAGTATGTATAGAACAATTTGAAGTTTTTTTGAAAATAGTGATGTTAGCCATTTCCTTATAAAGAAACATCTGGCATTCATTAACAGAGCAGCCAGTGCTGTTTTTGGTTGAAATTTATAAAATATTTCTCTTAAAACAATTTTTTAGGAAAATAGGTTTCTCAAGTCCACCAGCTATTAATGCATTTTACAATATTGATGGGTGTTTCCTTCCTTGCCTTTTGTTTAAGGTAGTGTGGGATGTCAGCATTTTGTTTCTGTAATTATTCTCTCTTTGTGTTACATGTGCTATCCATTTTCGTTGTTGCTGCTGTTGAAGGTTTGGTGATGTAGTTTCTGTTGTATGTTAATGTTCTTTGTGATTTTGTAGTCCATGAGGTTTGAAGAAAGCTGGTCCTCACTAAGACCTACATGCTTCACTCATTCAGAGCTATTTTTAACCATTGATTTGAGAAAGCGGTTGTTTACAGCCAACAGTTTAGATATTTCTGAATGAGTTTGGTGCCATGTATGGCATCCACATGAAAGTCTTGATCTGACAGGACTAAGAACATTAGCATGAAAATTATCCATAGATACATTCATATATGGTTTGATCAAGTGCTGTAATTGTACAGATATAACAAAAAGAGATAACTTTCTTTTATTTCAACTTGGCTTATGTTCAGTGATCAAAAAACAAATAATTAATATTTTATATTAATTAAAAGACCTAAAACTTACTGTTAATATAGTTTGTAAGACTGTTTCAGTTATGAACTTTATCAACTCTGATATCTTTTTTAGGCTATCTATTAAACCAGGCTGTATTAGAAGCAGGAATCAACTTTTCTTTCTATAAAGACTTTTCTGGATGCTCTCCTTATTTCACAATTTAAAATAGTCCAGACATATTTGATTGATTTAGTCATGCAAAACCATTTTAATATTTGAACAGTCTGAATATTTTCCACAATTTTAAAAGGAGTAGATAGGTTTGCCTATCATACTGTTCACACTCCTCTCCGATCTTTTAAACAGGAGTATAGGTTTATCCTTTGTTACCAGTTTAGGATTTGGTTTCCAGTCCCTTCTAAAGCCTACTTCAAGTCTATACTTCCAACATCCCTGGATGAACACGGAAATTTTATTTATTAATTATTTTTATCTTCTCCTCAATAGGAAGTGATAGGTTTGCCTATCATCTTGATGACCTATTTTCCCAGTCTTTTGAACAGGAGTATAGGTTTATCTATTGTTCCCTGTTTAGGATTGGGTTTCTGGTTCTTTCTAAAAAATTTTCATTCTCTTTCACTCCCAGTAGCCCCTTGCATCTTAGTGACATTGTGGCCTTGCTTGTGGTTAATTGATAAAAAAAAAATTGATATTTGCTATTCTCTCAGAAGTTTTGAATGACAAATGCTCCAGATTACTCCATCTCCATGAAATAAACATGTTTTTTAAATGCAATATCATTCGTTATTTTCTGTCTTCTTAATTCCTATTCTTTTGTTGTTCTATCTCTTTAATGGCTTTTTTTTTTATCTCATGTTCTCTCACACTCGGTAACCTCTTGCATCTTAATGGCTTTATTGCCTTGTTTGGGTTGATGTGTTTAAAACAACAACAAAAATAAATAAAAAGAAATTCACTGAGATGGTTTAAGAACAATGTTCTTGGAAGGTTAATATCCAGATCTGTATTTGCTTACTCGTTGAAATTCGTACAAATGAGAACCTCTCTAAAATGATGACAGCAAACCCAAATTCACATTCTTTGTACTGCTTTCTTTATTAAATATTGGCTGGATTAAGAAAACTTTATTTTTTTTTCTTCTTCTTCTTCTTTAGCCTCTACCACCTTCCTCTCTCTAACTGATCTCCTACAATATGCAGTATGAAAAAGTTGCTGCTGTTTGGGTTGGTTTTGCCACATCTACTTTCTTGTAGTAAATTGTACAATCAAGAATCCCCCCCCCACAAATGAAAATTTATAAAATGAGTAATTATTCATGAGTATGTCAAATCTAAGTTAAATTATAGTATCTATTTTTTGCATTCCTATAGTTTTCTTATTTCATATACATAATTGCTAATGTTCTTTTTGGGAATTATAGAAAATCTTGCATTCTCAGTAGGGAAAAATTGGCACATTTAATATGAGTCTAATTATCAAACTATTATAATTTTTTTCTTTTTTTTTTTTTCCCCTCCAGCTTCGTGAACTTGAAGACAAACAGAAAATCCAGCAGTTGCTTTCACTTGGCAACTATCCGTCAGGGGAGGTAACCTATTTTCATAAAGAGCCACCTGCAAAAGCCATCATTGAACAGAAATATCCGTATAAGCAAGACAATAACACTTCAGCCAAACTGTGTGAGTAGATCAGCAAGAGTAAAATCACAATTAGATCTTGGCTCTCACTAATCTTTTTTTTTCTGATGTTTGTAAAATATTTTAATTATTACAGACTAAATATTATCTAAGCAATTTTTATATAAAAAAAAACAACATAGCAATTTGTTTTCTGTACTATTTCAATATGTACATATTAGGTTCAACTATATTTGTGTTACTTTAGAATAGGCTGTATCTAAATTTATAGTAGTTGATTAAATGCCACTTAACCTGTATGCCTATAGAGAATAAATTCAGTGAACACAAAGATAGAGGATAAAAATAGAAATACATTTTCTCTCAGGATTTATTCAACCTATATAGTGTGACAATCTGAAGAGAACTAGAGGTACTACCAGGATTTATGATTGGCAGACATAATCTTAACATAAGATCTAGGGATGGCACTGTTGATGGCAGACTCAGGAAAACTGAAAGAAACAAAGTAATAATGGAAAGCAAGAAGAAAGGACTAACTATTAATTATAAGGAGACAGAATACATGGTAATCAGCAAAAGGGACATTCTAAGGTGTGAGCTATGTATTAGGGTTGACAAAATCAAGCGGGTACAGAAGTTTAATTATCTAGGTCGAGTAGTAACAGATGATGGAAAATGTGATAGTAAAATCCAAAGAAGCATAGGAATAATGAAAGATGTCTTTCATAAATTCGGAAAGGTATTAAGACATAGAAAAATATTGTTAGAAACAGAAGAAAATGTGCTGAAATGGTATGTAATATCTTATCCCCTATATAACAATGAATGCTGGATAGTTTTCTCACAGATAAAGAAGATACTTGAAGTAACAAATTTGGTTCTCCTGACAAATGCTAAGAATACCATGGACAGAGGATTTGAACAATGAGGAAGTCTTAAGGAAAATAAGTACTACAAAAGAACTTACAATCAGTTGAACTTTGTGGGGTACAATTTGATATGCATGATTGGATTAATCAAACAATTAGCTTGTAATACTGTAGCCCTGCGGCTTATGTAGAAGACCAATGTGCCAAACCCTGTCAAATGCCTTCGAGATAACTAGAGCCACATCTCGAGCTTTGCCATTATCATCAAAAGCTTTATATATGTATTCTGTGATGGCCATTAGCATGTCAGTGGTAGGCCTGGTAAAAGCCATAGTGTTCGTCAGAGAGTAGGTCATGAGAGGTAAGATGCTTAACCACCTCAGCATTGATTAAATCCTCAAATAATTTGCTGAAAAGTGATAGACTAATAGGGCAATAGTTAGCGGGGTCAGAAGATTCACTAGAGTTCTTAAAAACAGGAACTACAGAGCAGGAAGCAGCAAGATTATAGTTGTAGAATTTGAAGAGAACTGGAGCCAGTTCAGGAGCACATTTCTTTAGGACGACGGCTGGGATCCCATCATTTCCTTTCTAGGAGTCTAATTTAGAAATCATGCTTGAGACATCTCATGAGATAAAAAGAGATGCCCACTATATTTCTAAAGAATTAATGGATTTATTTTTAATCCAAAATTTTTATTACTTCAAATGGTATTATGGTGGACATTATGTAACAAAATTATAATAACGTTATATTATTGCCATCATATTCTTATGGTATTTTATATTTTTAAAGTCTAAAAGATTATACTCTATGAATTTTTAGATAAAGCATTTCTTTTGATTTTCTTCATTTTATTTCTGCTTTTTTCGGTGACACATAACATTGAGAACAAGTCTTACCTGTTTGGTTGGAAAAACATTATCAGAAAGTATGGCTCAAATGAGTCATCAAGTGTTGCAATAAGATAACTTAAAGGTTAATATAAAAAACTTTCTTTGAATAATTTGAAGTAGACTAGTTTCACTGCAAAGAATGTTTTGTATAGTGTAGATGTTCTTTTTATGCTTGTAAGAATGAAGTTGTAATTTATGCTAAGAAAGTCAGTTTCTTAAAATTGTTTTCTATTTATTAAATATTAACATTTTTACTTAGTAAGCTGTTCTGAAATGGTGAGATTTCTGAAAGTTAAAGCAGTATGAAGTAATTATTAGAAATTCACTTGATTTTAATTTTATGTTCAGAATTCAGTGACTGATGTCAATAGTTACTTCACAAAAGTTGCATCAAATGTTGAATTGTTTACATTTGTTATTTCATTTTATAATTCTTTCCTTTTTGAATTGTTTACATTTTTTTTGTTTCTCTTTATAATTCTTTCCTTCTTGAATTGTTTACAATATCAGGTTCAAAGAAGAAGCAAATCCACAATCCTGAGGAAAATGACAACAAAATACTCTCTCTGCAGATTGAATGTTTGCAGGCACAATTGGAAGAGCAAACAAAACATGCGAAAGAAAATGTTGAAGCTCTCGTTGCTGATCGTAAAGTCAAAGAAGAGGAACTTGAGGCTCGAAGACTGAGAGATGAAGAAAAAATTAGAGTTCTTCTAGAAAAGTGAGTAAATTCCTCTAAGCTTTGTGGGGTTGTGGATAAAAATAAGTTTCTTTGAAAATATTTTGTTTTCTGATACAAAGGCATTCCATGAGGATTTAATTCCATATGCAGTGGCAATATGTTACTAGATAACCTCATTAAGTATTACCTCTCAGTCAGGCACCAATGTTACTGTGTTTTTAAAGTCTAAATGTAAAAGGGCTTTTATAATTTTTAATGAAAATAACTATATTTTAGTATTTTCTATTTTTAGATATTTTCCTTTTCTTTAGTTGAATCACAAAGAATACAAAACAAGATATTTATTCACATGTTGGTGGAGACTAGACATTGACAAATCTTGTCACATCTTCCTTTCCATATAATGAAATTGTACAAAGTGAGAGTTTCTTTAATAATGAGTTATAAAATCTGGTATTAATTAAAAATAAAAAGATTAAAATAAATATCTGGTATAAGTTTATTAAAAAAAAGGCCTCAATTATAGGTTTATTAAGAAAAAAAAATTATAGCTAACTTCTTTTTTTAAAAAGAAAAAGCAAATTTCTTTAAAAAAAAATTAATTATAGGATTCTTTAAAAAATATTAATTATAGGGTTCTTTAAAAAATATTAATTATAAGGTTCTTTAAAAAATAGATATTAATTATAAGGTTCTTTAAAAAATAGATATTAATTATAAGGTTCTTTAAAAAATAGATATTAATTATAAGGTTCTTTAAAAAATAGATATTAATTATAAGGTTCTTTAAAAAAATAGATATTAATTAAGGGTTCTTTAAAAAAAAAGATATTAATTATAAGGTTCTTTAAAAAATAGATATTAATTATAAGGTTCTTTTTTTAAAAAAAGAAAAAATGCAGCTATTAATTATAGTTTTCTTTTGTTTGTTTTTAAATCATCATTTTCATCTATAAATAATTATGACCCAAAATACCAAAAAATGTGATGGTGAACCTTAATTGGTTAAACAAACAAAATAAGGAGCTTGATTTTCATTTTCATGTGTTCCAACTTTTCAAATTTTAATAGCCTTGCCTTCAGCTTTATTCCTATCTCTAGTATTACTTTCAGAGTCATAAGAAACTTCAAATGTTGCATTTATTTTACATATATTAAGCATATAAAATTCTGGTACTGTCAACTTGTGCACAGTTTCAGGTCACACCTCAGTAAATTTTTGTCATGACTTTAAAAAATTGGTTATTATGAAGAAATAATTTAAATAATTTAATTTCCCTTTTTTATGCTAAAAAAGGGAAATTAAAGATTAAGAATTTCATTTAAAATGATTTTATTATATGACAATTATGTAAGTGTTGATGTGCTCTTAAAACCACTTTATAATTTTTATTTGAATCTATATCTAGGCTCCAAAAGACCCAAGATCTATTATATGATAGCACTAAAGATTTCCTTCAGCTACGCTATGTACAGCGGTCAAATGAACGCAATTGGATGTCTGAGAAAGATCAGTTGCTCCAACAATTGGACAAAATTCAGGAATGCTTTCAAAAGAAATGTTCAGAAACAAGGTTCATGCCTTCATCTGGTGCACATGCACTTTCCACATGTACAAATACTCATTCTGCTGTTGGAGTCAACACAGGAACAATGGCAGCACCTAATACTTTGGCAGTTGGTCAACAGTATTTTGAACGTGATGACCCGCAGGTTGAAGAAGAGATTAAGGTAGGGTATTGCATTTAAGGGCTTCATGAAGATTGTTGCTTCAAGTTTCTTTGAGTTTGTCAAATAGTATAAAAGATTGTAACATAAAATGAATGGCATTACAAGCATTTAACAATTTATTTTAAGTTTTTCAATTTTGATTTTAGGTTTCTCTGTGACTTTCTATTAAACTGAGATATATTTCTAAAAAGAAAAAAAATACTTTTACAAGTTTATTTTTGGAATTCTTGGTACCAAACTATTTTTTTTTTTTTTTAGTTGATTTTGTTATTTCTAAAGATATCAGCAGATTTATTTCTGTCTTTAATAAGATGAATGAATCTCGGGATTCATTTTATATCAAGGAATATAAATTGGCATGCATCCTGGGTGTGCCTTTTCTATTCACCTCATCCTGATATACTATTTAATTTTCCACTGTTTGAATTCCTTGTTTGACATAGCTCTATCAATTTTATACACAGCCATTGAAGATATTGTATGCTTAATTATACATTTTCTATCAAAGTAAATAACAACTTTTGTATTTTACATCCCCACTTATATATGTGAGGGGTGCTGAAAAGTTCTCTAAGAAGGTGCCATGAAATGTGTTGGGTTGTCAAATGAGTGTTCATTTTTTTTTTCATTTTTTTTTTCATTTTTTTTTTTCATTTTTTTCATTTTTTTTTTCATTTTTTTTTTTCATTTTTTTTTTTCATTTTTTTTTTCATTTTTTTTTTCATTTTTTTTTTCATTTTTTTTTTCATTTTTTTTTTTCATTTTTTTTTTCATTTTTTTTTTTCATTTTTTTTTCATTTTTTTTTTCATTTTTTTTTTTCATTTTTTTTTTTCATTTTTTTTTTTCATTTTTTTTTTTCATTTTTTTTTTTCATTTTTTTTTTTCATTTTTTTTTTTCATTTTTTTTTTTTTTCATTTTTTTTTTTTTTCATTTTTTTTTTTTTTCATTTTTTCCTCGACAGTATTAAGAAATTGAGTTAAGGTGATGGCCAATGGTATCATGAGAGCATCCCGTCTGCTGGGCCAATTCCCTCGTGGATTGGCACAGATCCTTGTGGATGAGCTCATGGTCCTCATCAAACTGAACAGGTCGAATGGAATTTGTGTTTGAAGTTCCCTTTCTTGGAGTGTGAAAACCATTTCTGTACAGTTCTTTTTCTAATAGCATCTTCTCCCTACACAGCACAAGTGTCTTGAGCAGCTTTGGTAGTTTTGTAACCTTGAATGAGAACATATAGAGAAAATGCTAATTTTTGGGTATTTGGCATTGTCATGTCTGAAAAGAGATCAAATTTTAAAAACAATAATAAAAGTTGTAGAGGAAGAATAGATCTGAAAAAAAACAAAACAAAATACAATGATAAAAATATTTTGCATGTTAATTCAAATAACATTGGAAAAAAAAAGAATGCATTTATCTGACAACCCCCGATACATGCAATTTCACATATTCATCTTTAAAGTTAAGCACACCTGGTGCATCACTTACAAAGTTTAAGTATTCCAAAAAAAAAAAATATTCTGATGTTTGTCACAAAAATATTGCTCTTTTGCTACAGTTATCATCTCCAAATTATTTGAAAGTTTCCTCCTTTTCAAACTTCTTTTAATATTTGGAAATAGATGCTGGCAAATGGTGTGTGTATTGAGTGAATAGTGTATTCACTCAATTCCCAAATTCTTCAAAACATCCATTTTTTTTTTGCCAGATCTGTGAGCAGATATATACAGAGTGCGATGGATAAATTATCGTCTAAATTATACTCAAATGAAAATAACACTGACATCTCATTTTAACATATATATTTACCAAAATTGCACAAAAATATCTTGAAATAGTGAAGAGTAAATGTTCTCAATAAAATCACCATTGGTTTCAACTATGGCCTCTAGACAACTTTGGAATCTCCTGCAACTCTTCTGGATGGTCTTTGTTTAAGTTGGTGAATGCTGTCACTTTGTTGCTCTCTCACTTAACTGTGTCCCACACATAATAATCAAGGGGGTTGCAGTCTGGGGACAGATGTAAGGGGTGAATTATGGGTGCAGAAATTGTCTAACAGCCATGACTGGGTTCTCCTGTTTGTGTGGCATGGTGCAGAGTCCTGTTGCCAGACAAAGTGTCTCCCAGTAGCCACCCTCTTGACCCAGGGCAGCACTACCTCTTCAAAGCACTTGATGTAGGCCTCTGTATTGAGTCTGAGGCCTTCACCAATAAATTTGGGAGTTCTTTCCTTATCCGAATGATCAGAGTGAGTTTTCCAACCTGCTGTCCCTTTGCAATCACCATTAGACTCATCCAACTCTTTCTGAATCCTCTGCACTCTCCTGAGATTGACACCAAAACATTCTGAAATATTCGTTTTGGAGCTTCCTGCATGAATGCCAAGCAGTACGGCTTGACATTTCCCAATTTCTGGCAGATTCCTCACAGATGGTGCCCAACTGAACCTACTATACTGTGCAATCAACAAAATCAAAAACAAACAAAGCGCACGTGCGAAATTAAAAATATAAAATATCAACAATTTACCCATCACACTCTGAAGCTCTACGAAAACAGAATGGCTTTTGCTACCATTTTATTTTCAATGTCTCCTTTTAATTGACACAGCAGGTTTGTTTAACCCGTCTGAAGATAGTCATCAAAATACATTTTTATCCCACCCACAAAAAAATAATGACCGTAACATATCCTGAAAACTTTTGGTTGTTTAATTTCTTTGTTCTTGGAGAACCATACTGCTCTTACCACATGGATTGTTGTTTGGCCTCTGTATCATCGTAGTGTCAGCTTGCCTGACTATATCCACTTTATATTGTTTCTGGCCAATATTCACACATTTTGGTACCTTACTGATTGACAGATTAATCTAACTGTTCCTGAATTATCACCACAACACCTTTATTGGGCATCCCTAAATTCTTTTGGTTGGGATTTGCTGATTGGCTAAAATTAAACCATTTCAAGCAGTACCTCTCCCATTCTCTTAAAAATAGAGTTAGGATTAATCCCTGGCATCAGGTGCCAGGGATTAATCCTAACTCTATTTCAAAGGAGAAAGACCAAGGAAACTGGACTATTTTTACCTTCTGATCCAATCTGGTCGAGTATACATGTGAAACTTGCACTTTAAACTCTCTGCATTGTGTCATATTCTGAGTGAGCATGTGGATATAAATATCTTGGAGTTGCCTGGGGAATAACAGAAGTAGTGTAGTTGAAAATGTCAAGATGGTATCATTCTATAAAAATTTAAAGAGTGCGTATGATTCCTGAGATAATGAACTGAAAATTTAGCAACTCATAATGGATCTAGATTTTAAAAAATAGTGGCGGTAACTTTTTCACTTAGCAATAAATCTACAGAAGCTGCTTTAATCAAGAGAATAAAATGGACACTGTAATTGCTACATTTGGTGGTTTTATTATTATTATTATTATGAAAGAATAGATTGATAGTGCATACAGAATCTTTTATGGTTTTAGGTGACTATTGAATTATGGAATTTGATTAAAGATACAGTAAAAGAAGTAAATATAAAATGATTTTGCCTGATATAGTCTTCAAAATATTGATGCTGATCTAAATCACTAATAGCAGCAACCCAATCTGAATACATGACTATAGATCTGCAGTTCAATAATATGAAATCAACCTTGAGAAAAGATATTGGGGAAATAACTGTACAGGTCAAAATAAGCCAAATAGTGGATTCGGTTACTGTTAAACAGGTGACAGCGATGTACACTGAACAAAATCATGAGGAGATTGTCGGCATGAGTCCTTACTGAATACGTAGGGAATGACATTTCAATCCGTCAATTGAAAAGAAAATTCTGTCATCTGCCTCAGCTGCAGAAAAGAAAACTATTAATAACTTCACCCTCAATCTTTAGCTGTTAAAATTAATTTGACATTAGTGCTCACCTTTTGTTCCTTTCATTAGACTTTTCCATTACTCAAAAAGAAAAAAAGAAGTCTAAGAGTGAGTAATAGGTAGTGAGGAAAGTGGGTGTGATCAGTGGGTTGAAGCAATGGGATTTGTCACCTCTGCTGGCTGATGACACTAATGAAACACTTAAATATTTGAAACCATTTTATATGAGAAGGGTTCCTTTTTACATTCACCCTTCCTTCTATAGAGCTGTAAAATTTTTCTGGAGGATATTGTGTGGGTTGCCCCAGAATGTCTCCATGGAACAAGCCATCAGTCCCTTCAGACCTGATTTGTTTTTTCTTAGTAAACTAATAATAAACTGATCATGGCACTCTAGTCAGCTACTTTAAATGGCCAAATTGAACCCAATGGGGAAGTGCCAAGAGAGAACTGAGAAATTTTCATTACCAATCCAATCCCATTTAAACCTGTCCTTGTGCCATATTCTGTACAAGTATGAGAGTGAATACACATTGACTTTTGTAATCTGCCTAGTGAACCTATGTTAACTTTTAACATTTTGTTCCTTAACTAAGAATTTTACAAGAGTTGATCACCAAAATCTGCAACTTGAACTGTAAATCTGTGAAAATGATCACATAAATAGCATCGAGTTTATATAAAAAAAAAAAAAAAATTACGTTTAAACAAAGCAAACAAGATATAAAAAATTCCTGGCAGAAAGACAGTTTCAAGTTCCTAGTAGAATAGTCTCAATCTATTGATGCTAATTTCAATCTGTATTCAACAGAAATGCATCAATAAAAAAGGCTATGTTCAATTTACTTTTCTGATTTTATAAAAATCACAGTTGCATACATCCATCAGGCAAATTACCAAAAATATTTTTAATAAAAATGCAAAAAAAAAAAGACAAAAGTCTGAAGTGGAAGCAGTTAGTTTTTATTGTATTTACTCAGCCAGCCATTCTTTATTTCTTTCACCTTAACTCCACATTTATTCAGAAATCTTTTATCAATCCTGAAGGGAAAAAGAAAAATTTTTTTTTTATGAAAATCTAACAAAGCCATATTTACAATTTTGAAGTGGAGGTTAAAAATCAATTGATTTACATGCTACATCTTAAAAAAAAAATGCTATCCAATGATGTTAATGAGATGAAATATTTACAAAATAGTTTAAGATGCCAGTAAACTCATAGCAAAAAAGTTAATGGTCAGAATATGATGTTGGAAAATGTAAATGTAAAACTAAAATTAAAAAATAAACAAGACAAAATATTCCCATGTAGCTGGAAAATTTTACTTTCTATTATCTGACAGGGTAAGAAGCAAGAAACTTGAAGAACTAAATAGGGGAGGATTTTCAATAAAAATACATTCCCTAGCTAAATTAAACTAATTTAACAAAAGAAAAACACCACCTTAACTTGGGCTTGACTGACAGGTCTTTTTTCAGAAACACAATTTGTTTTTTTTTATCTAAGCAGTTGCCTCAAAATGTTAATCTTGGCGACTCTCATGAGTGTTAGTTATGCTACATTCACTTACCTTTCACCAAAATCCATAGAAGACAACCTCTCTCCCCAATCTATTTGTCTCTCTCTCTCCCCAATCTATTTGTCTCTCTCTCTCTCCCCAATCTATTTGTCTCTCTCTCTCTCCCCAATCTATTTGTCTCTCTCTCTCTCCCCAATCTATTTGTCTCTCTCTCTCTCCCCAATCTATTTGTCTCTCTCTCTCTCTCCCCAATCTATTTGTCTCTCTCTCTCTCCCCAATCTATTTGTCTCTCTCTCTCTCCCCAATCTATTTGTCTCTCTCTCTCTCCCCAATCTATTTGTCTCTCTCTCTCTCCCCAATCTATTTGTCTCTCTCTCTCTCCCCAATCTATTTGTCTCTCTCTCTCTCCCCAATCTATTTGTCTCTCTCTCTCTCCCCAATCTATTTGTCTCTCTCTCTCTCCCCAATCTATTTGTCTCTCTCTCTCTCCCCAATCTATTTGTCTCTCTCTCTCTCCCCAATCTATTTGTCTCTCTCTCTCTCCCCAATCTATTTGTCTCTCTCTCTCCCCAATCTATTTGTCTCTCTCTCTCCCCAATCTATTTGTCTCTCTCTCTCCCCCAATCGATTTGTCTCTCTCTCTCCCCCAATCTATTTGTCTCTCTCTCCCCCCAATCTATTTGTCTCTCTCTCCCCCCAATCTATTTGTCTCTCTCTCTCTCCCCAATCTATTTGTCTCTCTCTCTCTCCCCAATCTATTTGTTTCTCTCTCTCCCCCCAATCTATTTGTTTCTCTCTCTCCCCCCAATCTATTTGTTTCTCTCTCTCCCCCCAATCTATTTGTTTCTCTCTCTCCCCCCAATCTATTTGTTTCTCTCTCTCCCCCCAATCTATTTGTTTCTCTCTCTCCCCCCAATCTATTTGTTTCTCTCTCTCCCCCCAATCTATTTGTTTCTCTCTCTCCCCCCAATCTATTTGTTTCTCTCTCTCCCCCCAATCTATTTGTTTCTCTCTCTCCCCCCAATCTATTTGTTTCTCTCTCTCCCCCCAATCTATTTGTTTCTCTCTCTCCCCCCAATCTATTTGTTTCTCTCTCTCCCCCCAATCTATTTGTTTCTCTCTCTCCCCCCAATCTATTTGTTTCTCTCTCTCCCCCCAATCTATTTGTTTCTCTCTCTCCCCCCAATCTATTTGTTTCTCTCTCTCCCCCCAATCTATTTGTTTCTCTCTCTCCCCCCAATCTATTTGTTTCTCTCTCTCCCCCCAATCTATTTGTTTCTCTCTCTCCCCCCAATCTATTTGTTTCTCTCTCTCCCCCCAATCTATTTGTTTCTCTCTCTCCCCCCAATCTATTTGTTTCTCTCTCTCCCCCCAATCTATTTGTTTCTCTCTCTCCCCCCAATCTATTTGTTTCTCTCTCTCCCCCCAATCTATTTGTTTCTCTCTCTCCCCCCAATCTATTTGTTTCTCTCTCTCCCCCCAATCTATTTGTTTCTCTCTCTCCCCCCAATCTATTTGTTTCTCTCTCTCCCCCCAATCTATTTGTTTCTCTCTCTCCCCCCAATCTATTTGTCTCTCTCTCTCCCCCAATCTATTTGTCCCTCTCTCCCCAATCCTTTTGTCTCTCTCTCCCCAATCCTTTTGTCTCTCTCTCCCCAATCCTTTTGTCTCTCTCTCCCCAATCCTTTTGTCTCTCTCTCTCTCCCCAATCTATTTGTCTCTCTCTCTCTCCCCAATCTATTTGTCTCTCTCTCTCTCCCCAATCTATTTGTCTCTCTCTCTCTCCCCAATCTATTTGTCTCTCTCTCTCTCCCCAATCTATTTGTCTCTCTCTCTCTCCCCAATCTATTTGTCTCTCTCTCTCCCCCCAATCTATTTGTTTCTCTCTCTCCCCCCAATCTATTTGTTTCTCTCTCTCCCCCCAATCTATTTGTCTCTCTCTCTCCCCCAATCTATTTGTCCCTCTCTCTCTCTCTCCCCAATCTATTTGTCCCTCTCTCTCTCTCTCCCCAATCTATTTGTCCTCTCTCTCTCTCTCCCCAATCTATTTGTCCCTCTCTCTCTCTCTCCCCAATCTATTTGTCTCTCTCTCTCTCTCTCCCCAATCTATTTGTCTCTCTCTCTCCCCCAATCTATTTGTCTCTCTCTCTCTCTCCCCAATCTATTTGTCTCTCTCTCTCTCTCCCCAATCTATTTGTCTCTCTCTCTCTCTCCCCAATCTATTTGTCTCTCTCTCTCTCCCCAATCTATTTGTCTCTCTCTCTCTCTCCCCAATCTATTTGTCTCTCTCTCTCTCCCCAATCTATTTGTCTCTCTCTCTCTCCCCAATCTATTTGTCTCTCTCTCTCTCTCCCCAATCTATTTGTCTCTCTCTCTCTCCCCAATCTATTTGTCTCTCTCTCTCTCTCCCCAATCTATTTGTCTCTCTCTCTCTCTCCCCAATCTATTTGTCTCTCTCTCTCTCTCCCCAATCTATTTGTCTCTCTCTCTCTCCCCAATCTATTTGTCTCTCTCTCTCTCTCCCCAATCTATTTGTCTCTCTCTCTCTCTCCCCAATCTATTTGTCTCTCTCTCTCTCTCCCCAATCTATTTGTCTCTCTCTCTCTCCCCAATCTATTTGTCTCTCTTTCCCCAATCTATTTGTCTCTCTCTCTCCCCAATCTATTTGTCTCTCTCTCTCCCCAATCTATTTGTCTCTCTCTCTCCCCCAATCTATTTGTCTCTCTCTCTCCCCAATCTATTTGTCTCTCTCTCTCCCCAATCTATTTGTCTCTCTCTCTCCCCCAATCTATTTGTCTCTCTCTCTCCCCCAATCTATTTGTCTCTCTCTCCCCCCAATCTATTTGTCTCTCTCTCCCCCCAATCTATTTGTCTCTCTCTCTCTCCCCAATCTATTTGTCTCTCTCTCTCCCCCCAATCTATTTGTTTCTCTCTCTCCCCCCAATCTATTTGTTTCTCTCTCTCCCCCCAATCTATTTGTTTCTCTCTCTCCCCCCAATCTATTTGTTTCTCTCTCTCCCCCCAATCTATTTGTTTCTCTCTCTCCCCCCAATCTATTTGTTTCTCTCTCTCCCCCCAATCTATTTGTTTCTCTCTCTCCCCCCAATCTATTTGTTTCTCTCTCTCCCCCCAATCTATTTGTTTCTCTCTCTCCCCCCAATCTATTTGTTTCTCTCTCTCCCCCCAATCTATTTGTTTCTCTCTCTCCCCCCAATCTATTTGTTTCTCTCTCTCCCCCCAATCTATTTGTTTCTCTCTCTCCCCCCAATCTATTTGTTTCTCTCTCTCCCCCCAATCTATTTGTTTCTCTCTCTCCCCCCAATCTATTTGTTTCTCTCTCTCCCCCCAATCTATTTGTTTCTCTCTCTCCCCCCAATCTATTTGTTTCTCTCTCTCCCCCCAATCTATTTGTTTCTCTCTCTCCCCCCAATCTATTTGTTTCTCTCTCTCCCCCCAATCTATTTGTTTCTCTCTCTCCCCCCAATCTATTTGTTTCTCTCTCTCCCCCCAATCTATTTGTTTCTCTCTCTCCCCCCAATCTATTTGTTTCTCTCTCTCCCCCCAATCTATTTGTTTCTCTCTCTCCCCCCAATCTATTTGTTTCTCTCTCTCCCCCCAATCTATTTGTTTCTCTCTCTCCCCCCAATCTATTTGTTTCTCTCTCTCCCCCCAATCTATTTGTTTCTCTCTCTCCCCCCAATCTATTTGTTTCTCTCTCTCCCCCCAATCTATTTGTTTCTCTCTCTCCCCCCAATCTATTTGTTTCTCTCTCTCCCCCCAATCTATTTGTTTCTCTCTCTCCCCCCAATCTATTTGTTTCTCTCTCTCCCCCCAATCTATTTGTTTCTCTCTCTCCCCCCAATCTATTTGTTTCTCTCTCTCCCCCCAATCTATTTGTTTCTCTCTCTCCCCCCAATCTATTTGTTTCTCTCTCTCCCCCCAATCTATTTGTTTCTCTCTCTCCCCCCAATCTATTTGTTTCTCTCTCTCCCCCCAATCTATTTGTTTCTCTCTCTCCCCCCAATCTATTTGTTTCTCTCTCTCCCCCCAATCTATTTGTTTCTCTCTCTCCCCCCAATCTATTTGTTTCTCTCTCTCCCCCCAATCTATTTGTTTCTCTCTCTCCCCCAATCTATTTGTTTCTCTCTCTCCCCCCAATCTATTTGTTTCTCTCTCTCCCCCCAATCTATTTGTTTCTCTCTCTCCCCCCAATCTATTTGTTTCTCTCTCTCCCCCCAATCTATTTGTTTCTCTCTCTCCCCCCAATCTATTTGTTTCTCTCTCTCCCCCCAATCTATTTGTTTCTCTCTCTCCCCCCAATCTATTTGTTTCTCTCTCTCCCCCCAATCTATTTGTTTCTCTCTCTCCCCCCAATCTATTTGTTTCTCTCTCTCCCCCCAATCTATTTGTTTCTCTCTCTCCCCCCAATCTATTTGTTTCTCTCTCTCCCCCCAATCTATTTGTTTCTCTCTCTCCCCCCAATCTATTTGTTTCTCTCTCTCCCCCCAATCTATTTGTTTCTCTCTCTCCCCCCAATCTATTTGTTTCTCTCTCTCCCCCCAATCTATTTGTTTCTCTCTCTCCCCCCCCCCCCAATCTATTTGTCTCTCTCTCCCCCCCAATCTATTTGTCTCTCTCTCTCCCCCCAATCTATTTGTCTCTCTCTCTCCCCCCAATCTATTTGTCTCTCTCTCTCCCCCCAATCTATTTGTCTCTCTCTCTCCCCCCAATCTATTTGTCTCTCTCTCTCCCCCCAATCTATTTGTCTCTCTCTCTCCCCCCAATCTATTTGTCTCTCTCTCTCTCCCCAATCTATTTGTCTCTCTCTCTCCCCCCAATCTATTTGTCTCTCTCTCTCCCCCCAATCTATTTGTCTCTCTCTCTCCCCCCAATCTATTTGTCTCTCTCTCTCCCCCCAATCTATTTGTCTCTCTCTCTCCCCCCAATCTATTTGTCTCTCTCTCTCCCCCCAATCTATTTGTCTCTCTCTCTCCCCCCAATCTATTTGTCTCTCTCTCTCCCCCAATCTATTTGTCCCTCTCTCCCCAATCCTTTTGTCTCTCTCTCCCCAATCCTTTTGTCTCTCTCTCCCCAATCCTTTTGTCTCTCTCTCTCTCCCCAATCCTTTTGTCTCTCTCTCTCCCCCAATCTATTTGTCTCTCTCTCTCTCCCCAATCTATTTGTCTCTCTCTCTCTCCCCCAATCTATTTGTCCCTCTCTCTCTCTCCCCCCAATCTATTTGTCCCTCTCTCTCTCTCCCCCCAATCTATTTGTCCCTCTCTCTCTCTCCCCCAATCTATTTGTCCCTCTCTCTCTCTCCCCCCAATCTATTTGTCCCTCTCTCTCTCTCCCCCCAATCTATTTGTCCCTCTCTCTCTCTCCCCCCAATCTATTTGTCCCTCTCTCTCTCTCCCCCCAATCTATTTGTCCCTCTCTCTCTCTCCCCCCAATCTATTTGTCCCTCTCTCTCTCTCCCCCAATCTATTTGTCCCTCTCTCTCTCTCCCCCCAATCTATTTGTCCCTCTCTCTCTCTCTCCCCAATCTATTTGTCTCTCCCCAATCTATTTGTCTCTCTCCAATCTATTTGTCTCTCTCTCTCCCCCCAATCTATTTGTCTCTCTCTCTCTCCCCAATCTATTTGTCTCTGTCTCTCTCCCCAATCTATTTGTCTCTCTCTCTCCCCAATCTATTTGTCTCTCTCTCTCCCCAATCTATTTGTCTCTCTCTCTCCCCAATCTATTTGTCTCTCTCTCTCTCCCCAATCTATTTGTCTCTCTCTCTCTCCCCAATCTATTTGTCTCTCTCTCTCTCCCCAATCTATTTGTCTCTCTCTCTCTCCCCAATCTATTTGTCTCTCTCTCTCTCCCCAATCTATTTGTCTCTCTCTCTCTCCCCAATCTATTTGTCTCTCTCTCTCTCCCCAATCTATTTGTCTCTCTCTCTCTCCCCAATCTATTTGTCTCTCTCTCTCTCCCCAATCTATTTGTCTCTCTCTCTCTCCCCAATCTATTTGTCTCTCTCTCTCTCCCCAATCTATTTGTCTCTCTCTCTCTCCCCAATCTATTTGTCTCTCTCTCTCTCCCCAATCTATTTGTCTCTCTCTCTCTCCCCAATCTATTTGTCTCTCTCTCTCTCCCCAATCTATTTGTCTCTCTCTCTCTCCCCAATCTATTTGTCTCTCTCTCTCTCCCCAATCTATTTGTCTCTCTCTCTCTCCCCAATCTATTTGTCTCTCTCTCTCCCCAATCTATTTGTCTCTCTCTCTCTCCCCAATCTATTTGTCTCTCTCTCTCCCCAATCTATTTGTCTCTCTCTCTCTCCCCAATCTATTTGTCTCTCTCTCTCCCCAATCTATTTGTCTCTCTCTCTCTCCCCAATCTATTTGTCTCTCTCTCTCTCCCCAATCTATTTGTCTCTCTCTCTCTCCCCAATCTATTTGTCTCTCTCTCTCTCCCCAATCTATTTGTCTCTCTCTCTCTCCCCAATCTATTTGTCTCTCTCTCTCTCTCTCCCCAATCTATTTGTCTCTCTCTCTCTCTCTCCCCAATCTATTTGTCTCTCTCTCTCTCTCTCCCCAATCTATTTGTCTCTCTCTCTCTCTCTCCCAATCTATTTGTCTCTCTCTCTCTCTCTCCCCAATCTATTTGTCTCTCTCTCTCTCTCCCCAATCTATTTGTCTCTCTCTCTCTCCCCAATCTATTTGTCTCTCTCTCTCTCCCCAATCTATTTGTCTCTCTCTCTCTCCCCAATCTATTTGTCTCTCTCTCTCTCCCCAATCTATTTGTCTCTCTCTCTCTCCCCAATCTATTTGTCTCTCTCTCTCTCCCCAATCTATTTGTCTCTCTCTCTCTCCCCAATCTATTTGTCTCTCTCTCTCTCTCTCTCCCCAATCTATTTGTCTCTCTCTCTCTCTCTCTCCCCAATCTATTTGTCTCTCTCTCTCTCTCCCCAATCTATTTGTCTCTCTCTCTCTCCCCAATCTATTTGTCTCTCTCTCTCTCCCCAATCTATTTGTCTCTCTCTCTCCCCCCAATCTATTTGTCTCTCTCTCTCTCTCCCCCAATCTATTTGTCTCTCTCTCTCTCCCCAATCTATTTGTCTCTCTCTCTCTCCCTCTCCCCAATCTATTTGTCTCTCTCTCTCTCTCTCCCCAATCTATTTGTCTCTCTCTCTCTCCCCAATCTATTTGTCTCTCTCTCTCTCCCCAATCTATTTGTCTCTCTCTCTCTCCCCAATCTATTTGTCTCTCTCTCTCTCCCCAATCTATTTGTCTCTCTCTCTCCCCAATCTATTTGTCTCTCTCTCTCTCCCCAATCTATTTGTCTCTCTCTCTCTCCCCAATCTATTTGTCTCTCTCTCTCTCCCCAATCTATTTGTCTCTCTCTCTCCCCAATCTATTTGTCTCTCTCTCTCTCCCCAATCTATTTGTCTCTCTCTCTCCCCAATCTATTTGTCTCTCTCTCTCCCCAATCTATTTGTCTCTCTCTCTCCCCAATCTATTTGTCTCTCTCTCTCCCCAA
>OZ038501.1:22085705-22103205 GCA_964036315.1 Acanthosepion esculentum | reverse complement strand
TTTTTTTCTTCAATTCAAATTATCTCTTCAGAATATTGATTGGCTTCAGACAGGATCTGTGTTGCTTTCCCCCAAAGGTCAGGTCTCACCGATACCTCCACTGGACCTGCATGAGCCCTTGTCCAGGCCAACGACAGCACAATAAGTAAATCTGTCTGCCCTCCATGACATGCCACCCAGAACTAGGCCCTCTCCAATCAATGTCTTCTGTTATTTAACATGATAGCTTATTCTAATGAACTCTATACCATCATGCACCCAAGTGTGTACCTTCCCATGATGACATGCTGATACCGAATCCATCCTCCCCATCCTCCTTACTTTTGTTTCTATTAGCATCTTTAAATATCAATATGACTCTGAACAATTTTCTTCCTTTCAATATGCACTAGAAATTTTTTCTGTGAATGTCTGTCACTTTAAAATTTATGGCCCCTTCATCAGAGCCTAGACAATTCACTTCACTAGTAATAAGCCACTATTACCAAGATATGTTCCTGTGATTTTCCTTAATTACCAATTCTACAACATTTATTATTTTTCTTTTTTGAATGTTTCAGGAGAGAAGCAACAAAATGTCCAAGCGTCTGCAGATGATGAATACACGTTATCAAGAATTGGAAAAACGGAGACACTTTGAAGTGGAAGGATTTAAGAATGATATAAAGAATTTGAGAAGCAGATTAAAAGATGTAGAAAGACAACTTTATAAGGTAAATCTCTTGCTACAGAAATAAATCTGTGTATGTATGTCATGAGAGAGAGCGCGCACACACACACACACACACACACAATATGATGAGTAGGACTCCCAAAACAATTACAATTAAAACAAATAAAATTCTAAATTTTTCAATTTGAAATTAGACTTCAAAGTTCTCTCCCTTTAACTCAATTCATTTGTCGCTGCATTTTTTCCTCATTTTTTTTTTCCAAGGCCTGTAACATTTTTTGTTGCACATTGTCAACAATAATTTTACCTTTTCATATCATGTCTCATAAGATTAAATAAAAAAATAAAAAACCTACCGGGATTGGAGACTTGTTGTCTTTGGCAAAAAACTGTTGAATACTAAAGGCAACGTTAATAGGGGACTTGTCATAATGAAAGGCAACGTTAATAGGGGACTTGTCATAATGAAAGATCCAGTCGGCAATATTTCAAATTTTAAGTCATTTTCTCTGCACACACTCTTTTGATCTTGTCAACAAAGCACCCCCCCCCCCCCCCGGGTAAAAAGCTAGTCATTTACTGTCTGTCCAGGAGGAACAAATTCCTTGTGTACATTTCCATTTGTACCAAAGAAACAAATCAACATGGCCTTGAATTTGGTGTTTTCTATTGTTTTAATGTTTTTCATTAGCAGGTCATATCCATAGCACTACAACTTTGGAAATAAACTGCAGGTCATTTTGAAATTGTTCACAAATTGTAACATACAAGTGTTTTGCATTGATTGAACAGCAAGTATTTTCAAGATTTTTTTTCAAAGTTAGCTTTATTGTATTTGGTCATCAAGTGACTTTTCATCAGATTTGAAACCTTGAAAACAACTTGTAAACTTTGCTCGACTTAAAGGTTCTTCCTTTAAAAGCTTTTCAAAGCATTACAAAAAATTCCCCAAAAGAAAAGCAGACCTTATATACACTTACTGTTCTGTTCTTTTGGTTAGCATGAAAAATCACTAAGCCTGCTTTACTAGCATTATAAGAAAATTCACTGGGAAAGTATTCACAAGTCCAGAAGTATGTCATGTAGCAAACTGGCTCAAATGAGTGTTAACTTTATAGGATGCATGCAAATTGTTTTTATGGGGGTACTTCTACACTGCAAGATGTGCCAGGTAAATGAGAACAAATTATAAAGAAAACAAAGGTATTCAATAGGAAAAAAGTGCATACATTTTCAAAAACTTTCTATATGTATTCAATTTAGAAAAATAAAAAATTAAGTTATTCAGTCAAGCCCCGCCCCTTTTTAGCTTTGTTGATGGTTTCACAGGTGATTGTATGTCCAAATCAGGTGGTGTTTCTCACGTTGCTAGCCATATCAAGAATAGTGGTGTGGATGTTGTGATACAGACACTATTCTCATCATTCTTCCCTGAGCATGTCTTTGATAAGTGGGGGCAACGGCCTTCCACAATGACAAGGATATTTCGACCCCAGCATAAAAGAATGTTTGGGATTGCCATGAAGTTGTCCCTGGTCCTGGTAATCTGCAGTATGTAGTCCACTGTGGCTATTCGCGCCTTATTGGAAGATGCTGCAACATCCTCAAACTGCCCGAACTTGGAGAAGAAAGCACCCCTCCTATTGTTCCTCTGTGATATCCATGGGCACCCCATGCTATGTCACTATGGTTCTCCTGGTACCCATGTACTCTGCAGTCTTACTGATTTTGTTCTCAGTACACTGCCTGCTAGCTTCTTTGTTTAATGCCTCCCCTATGTTGTTCCTGCCAACTCCAATAAGCCGCCGTGTTGCCACATTGGTCATCAGCAGAGAAATTGTCTGGGTGGTGACTGTGTCCAGGGCCTCGGGGATAGTCAGGAACTTGTTTCCCTTGATATATGGTGCATACCTTTCTTGGGGTGTCATGTAATTCTCCCGGCTCTTTTTCATTGGCCTACTAGCAGCCTATGCTGACACTACAGGGGTTACTGATTCCAAATGTTGTCGGGGCGACTCTGTCATAATGGAGGGATCCCTCACCAACATAGATAAAAAAAAAAAAAGTCACAATAAATACAAAGATATTCCACAAAAAGTTCACAATAAATACAAAGATATTCCACAAAAACAAAGAAATGGTACAGCACTGAACAATGCATGGACGAAAATGGACATTTATCTATATAAGAAAAATTCCAGTCGTAGAGTATCAATCTTACATGGAATCAATCTCTATTTGGACTGACTGCAAACCACTTTTCCCTCCCTCAATTTAGAGGCAGAAGCGCACAAATGCATGCTGGGATTTCTTCCTAGCCAATAAAACAGGTCAGTTCTCGGTTTCATCTGACTCAGTCCCAGTATGTCTTGTCTTGAAGTCAGGACACAACGTTCGCTTGTCCGAAGTTGCTTTTGTGTGTCAACCCCAATTTTTAGTTTGTGAACTTTTTGCCCTATTACTCTTGTTTTGCCTTATTACTGTTAATTTGTCTTACGTATATTGTTTGCTTGCCGTATATTATTTTTTGCCCTGTTCTTTTTTTTTGTTGTTGTTTATTACAAACTTTGTCAATTCTGTTTGTTGGGCATTAATTCATATCTTACCATGACCACTCACTCTATAGATACAAAAAATGTTTCTCTTTTTATTTTTGGCAGAGAAGAGCTAGTCTACTTACTCATCTAGCCTTTAATTATTTTGTTTTTTCTGCTATGAGATTAAAAGAACAAAATGAAATATTATAGAATCAAAATATTTTGCTCTAAGTAACTCTTGTAAGAAATTTATCTTTTTGTCATTAAATTTTTTTTATTTGTCTATTTTAGTTTTGTTTCATAATCTTCTTTTTTATTTGTCTCCAGGTAACGCTGGGCTTAGCAGAAGAAATGGATGAAAAACGGCCTGATGATCTGGACTTGAGAATCTTACGAAATGTTCGCCTGTCAACGGGACGTTCTCAGAAAATAATGGGGGAGCTGAAAAATCTCAAATCTAAAGTTTACAGTCTGGAAAATGATTTGAGACAATTATGATCATACGCATAATATAGACATCATAAAATGCCCCCCCCCCCCCTCAAATTATGCTCACCACAACACACACTTTCCAGCAAATAAAAGACTGTTACAATGTACCTTGTTTCTTTTAAGGTTTTAGAAACTTTAAATATGCTGGAGATTTTTTTTTTTTTTTTTGCCTGGAATTTACATTCTAATTTATTAAATTGCATTCCACTGTTTAATGACAAATATTTTGTGTGAAAATTCTATATTTTTTAACAGCAAATTTCGATGTGTTTTTTTTTTTTTTTTTTTTTTTTTTTTTATGTGTCCAAGGCTCATAGCCTTATTTCATTTATCTCCTACCTCCTGAAGTGTACTTAACAATTTTTATACCAAACCATCAAAATATGTACTTGCGTATCTAGCTATATGTATTGTTTCTTTTTTGTTATTTTGTCACCGTGTGCCTTCATGTTTAAAAAGAAAAGTGACTTAGCAAGGGAGGTAACTTATATTACTGAAAAGTTAATTCTTTTCTTTTATGATTAATCTGACTGAAGTCAGATTTTTAAGACAAACAGCATGTTTTGAGATAGATATTAAAATAATTTTAAAATATAATTAAATAACATAAATTTCGGATGAGAAAGCTGTGAAAATATAATCTTGTAAAGTTATTTTTTCCCTCCATATCTCAAGTGTGTAACAGTAAATGTCAATGCATTTGTTCCTTATTTGATATTGATTCCTTTTCTAAGAATTGGTTTTCTTGAGAGGAGGTCCCCTCCCCCACCTTCCATATTTGAATTATTTCCTTTTGCTTTGACCATATATCTTGATTTTTAAGAAAAGCATTCTCTTTCACGGTGTTAAAAAAAGGAAACAAACCTTCAAAAAATCTATTTTCTCACCTGTTCTATATTTAACTTGCCTTTTGCTACTGCTTCATCCTTTTTTATGTAAATACATTTTTACTTTTCTACGTTTTTTATAAAAAAAGAGAACTTATTTGGAAGCTTGCCTGAAATTTTTCTCTTGTTCTTCTGTAACAATTATAATGGCAAGTATTGGATTTTTTTTCTACTGGTAGGCATGTGAAATGAACTTTTCAAAAGCAAATAATGTTTGCATGACTTTTTTATATGCTTTGTTTTTTCTAAAATTGCCTTGTCCTTCCCCAATGAATTTCGTAATTATAACTTAAACACTCAGATTAACTCACTCTACCTTGGAGTCAGTTTTATCATGAGGAACATAAGATAGCTTCATTTGTACTATTTAAATTTTGTTTAATGAAAATTATAATCTTAGCTGAATTTGAATTAGTTTTAAACTTCTACTTTTGACTCCAGGTTATTTTATTTATTTATTGTAACTTAAAATTATAATCTTAGCTGAATTTGAATTAGTTTTAAACTTCTACTTTTGACTCCAGGTTATTTTATTTATTTATTGTAACTTAAAATGTTAGAAATAAATTTGTTGATAGTAATTTCTTTCCTCATAAAATATTGTATTTAAGTATTTCTTAGGATATTTATTTATTAAATAAATTTTGCATTAGTATTATTATTAGTATTATTGTTAGGAAAATAATCCTGTAAAACAAATTGTTTTTTGTATGGATTTGGCCATTTATAAAAAAAAATAAATAAATTTACATTAACTTTTCTTCCACTCTGCTGTCATAGAACTGGAAAATCTCATTGTTATGTTTTTTTTTTATCTTGTTACAGTATTTAAAAAAAAAAAAAGTTTGTTTTAGACACTGTAATTTCCATTCATTATTTGAATTTCTTTTAGCTCACAATTTTCTTTCATTTCGACTTTAATTTTTGGAACAATTTTTCCTCCTTTTCAATTTCAAGTGGTTTTATTCGATTAACTCTTTCCACCTGCCAACAATATTTTTCTCATTTTCATTCTCTCTCTCAGAATCAATTTAACTTTGCTTGCAATTCTTGAACAGATCAATTTTGGAAACTTACCAAAATATTAATGTATATAGACGATTGTAGGCAACTCATTGTTTTCTTCTTAAAGAAAATGGTTAGACTTAATCATGTATGTTGTACATTTTAATCTTTTCAACTTGTTTCAGTTGATTTAACCTCAATCCCAGGTTTACTTTGTCATGGTTGTTAAAAAAATCACAAATTGGAATTTGGTTGCTTGAATTTAGCTAAAGACATAAAAAAACTTGCATCTGCAATAGGTTAGGTGCAAGAATTTTTTTAATGAAACTAATCTTACTGTTGAGTAAAACCAAATTCTAATGTGTTGGGAAAGTTAAATAAAGTTCCCAAATAGTAGTGATTTATTTGCCAAAAAAAAAATAGTTTACTAAAATCATTTAAATGTTGTTTTTTATATGGAAAGTAAGAAACAATTCCAAATCATTTGCTGCTTTACCTAAATTGCTTTTTAATTAGTTTTCCTATTTGTATTTAATGTCTTGGCTTTAAAAAAAAAAAATAATAGATTCTGTAAATGTTGATTTTGACATTTCACATAATTTTGAGTTAATTTTACATGCCGTCCAAAATATATACAAAGTTTAAATACCAAAAATCTAGATCAATGTCGTATAAACTGGTTTAAAAGAAACTAAATAGTCTTCCTTAAGTTTTCTATTTTTACTTTCTTTTATTTTTAATCCAATTTCACAAAAAATAACATTTGACTGCATTGGTACCAAACCTGTTGTTAGCTCTCATTCTATTTTCTTTCTGTTCTTTCTGTTTTAGGTGCTGTGACAATAATATTTTTAAAGAAATATTTTATTTAATATGAAATTTACTTTAATCTGACGCATTTTGCTTATGCGAAAATATTGTAAATCCTGTTCATGCTTAGAATCATAACTTGTGCTTATAAATTGAATCTCATGATATGAGGTAAATTTAAATTACTGCCTGTGTATTTAAATCCTCTGAATTTTTTTTTTTTTTCTTTTCGCCAAAGATTTTTCATTATTTTATTAGTTTTGCTCTCTTCCTAGATTTATATTTTGTCACAATATTCTGAATCCGTTCTTCAGCTGCCAATGTAAATAGAAATAAAGAAACAGTTTTTAAAAATACTCTAACTTGGTTGTGGTAAAAAGCAGAAATATAAAGTGAAATTAAAGGAAAACATTAAATTTACTGTATTTGTTGGTTGATAAAACAATTTCCCCTATCAAAATTACAATGCACTGGCATTACAAACAGGTGAAGAGTGGAATTATACAACACTGAGGTTGTAATTGGTTTCAATGAGCAAACAAAAACGACTCCCCAAAAATATTGTGTAAAACAAGAGTGCATTCTATACATGCACCTTTTTTTTTTTCTTTTTTTTTTTTTTTGTCCAGAATATTCCTTTTTTTTTTTTTTTCTTCTTTCTTTCATCGATAGAGGTATTTCATTCAGTTTGAGCTGATGGTTAGCCATCTTGATTTCAAAATTGGATTTGATTAGTCATTATGAATTTCTGTCTAGAATTCATTTTGAGTTTTGAGTTTTACGAGTTGCTTTTCATTGCAACTTACTGAGAATGTTGGTCTATTAGAGTTAACAACCTTGATAATAAGAAATCAAGAAAACCTCTTGACTCAAACAAACAACCTTTATTCCACGAGACCAAACAAAAAGGAATAAAAGAATATTTTACATTTAATAAAAAGAAAATAGAAATAATCCATTTTTGTTATCATCCATTGATTTATTAAAAAAATTTTTTTTTTTATCTCCTCCTCTTCGATTTATCATTACATTTTGACACATTCCACTGTTTAAATTTATGCAGTCGCCTGGTAGATGAGAGTTTAATTCACTGTCTGAACAGAAATTGATGTACTTTGTTTCTATGGAAAGAACAGAAGTGACATCAAAAGAGACGAATTAATGAGATGTCCTTAGGCATAGACATTTTGCTCCCATCATCTACTAGATTGAATAAAGTTTCATTCAAATTTCTCAAGTTACCAAATAGAGTGAGCAGAGTGTATAAAATCTGAAATGTTGTGGCAATGAGAGGATGAGAAAACCAGCAAAAACAAATCAGTTTCTCATTAGTTATTCAGAGAGAAATCTATCTTTGTATCGATTGAATTAGAAATAATAATAGCTGTAAAGGAATCATGAGATTTCAGAGAATGCTCTCAATCACCTGCAACAAATAATCTCTTGCTTAATTTTAAAATGTTTTACAACAAATATCAGGTTTAAAGAGAAACAAGAATTACTTTTAGATATCTAAAAAGCCAATTATATAAAATGATCTAAATATGTGATAATACACTAAAGATTTTATATATATATATATATATATATATATATAAAAATAAATAAATGTGTGTTTGCATACACCAAGTAATTGAAAACAAATTAAATTATTTTAAAAAAAAAATAAATGTTCATATGTTTAGCTTAACAATAAAAGGTTATTCAATAACACCAACAGCCTTGGAAGTGACTGTTTTTTCCAGATCAGCAGATTCAAGTTCCTTGGCATTTTTGTTCACAGTATTGAGATCATTGGTTCATTTCCTTTTCGGGGTCATCCCATGTAATTGTCCAGGGAACTTGAATTGGGAGAACTAAGAAACTAAGCCAGCACCTGCTGGACTTGAGTTATGCAAGGAGGAGCCATCTTGCCTCCTCCTAAGTCGTCCCCTTCAGGCCAGGGCTGAAACACAATGTCCAAGACATTGATGTTGGCAATGCAGAAAGAAATGGCTGTCTTGATATGACCTACATTGCTGATGACCTCCAGAAACTTCACAGATGATGTGAATTTGGTGTGTGTTTGCCTCTCTTGGTTTAGGTCAAAAGTATTCTCATCAGAATACTTGAGCTTGTCCCGCAAATGCTTTGATCAAATTATCTGCCCCTCCCCCCCTCTCCACATAATATCTTGTCCATGATATCCTTGTGACTCTACTGCTTTGTGTTGCTCTTGTTGACTTGGTGGGGGTCATGATATTCTGGACCTGCTGGATTTGGCTATCCTGACAATGACCATATTTCTTTCTCTTAGTCATGTAAAGAACATCCATGCCTCATTCTTGGCCTTGTACACAAAGGATCTGACCACTTCAAATTATTGTGGTTGGCAGCATTTGCCATGAGATTCACATGACTTTTCATTTCGGATTGTTGGCTGTTGTATTAATGTTCTCAATACGACTGAATGAGAAATATTAAAATTTGGTGCATGCCATGCAATGTTATCTTCCACTTATGGCCCAGGAAAGGTGCAGTCGCAAATATATGGTGCACCTTCTGTTTGTTCATGTATATACATACTCTTTGAAAGCAGTTTTAGTTTCTTAAAGTACTTATCTCTTGAATAAAGATGCTTTAAGTTTGAATAACCTTAATGCCAAACAATGTACACACTTGTATGTCACAATGAAACGTGTATTTCTTTCAGTCAACCAATACAGAAACTTAGATTTTTATTTACTGAACATCCACTTAACAACATCCAAACTGTTCTTGAATCCATTAATATTTGATAGAATTCTTTTGTGCCACAAAGAATTTCATTCATTTACTATGGCATTTGGACCAATTTTTGTATATACAACTTTGTCATTTTTCTTTTTTTTAAATTGAACATTTGTTATCGTTGTAAATATTATAATAAATGCTTTTTTATTATTTATTTAAAAAATTTGCTTCTACTTTTTTCTTAAATATTTATATTTATACTGAAATTTGAGCAAAACTTATACATGATAGCTGTGCAGGTAAGGGAATGTGTTTACCCAAATGATCACTCACCCACTTGTTTCTCTATTAACCATCACGTCATACAACTGATATTTTGTCTAGATAATTGCCACTGAAGCAGAGCACAGGGAGAAGTGGATTCATACCTTTCCTAAGGGTATTTATGCAAAGGGAATGTAATCTCAGCTGATTGTGTTTTTCATGCTGCTCGCAATATGAATTTTAAACACACACACTCTGGTTGCTGACAAAGAGGTGATTAAAAATGTAAATTGCTGATCACTGAGCAAATTCTGGAAACTGCTATCAGAACAAGAACTTTTTACCACATTGTATGTGTGTGTGTAATATATATAATGGGTTTATAGAGCAGGCATTTTGACCACACAGTTGTATGGCTCAAAATTGTGGACCCCCATATTGATCAGCTGGATGTCTTTCAAAAAAGTTGGTGATAGGGTGTCCAATGCTGATCTTCTCACAAAATGCAACATAAGTGGAATTGAGACCTTCCTGATCTAGTACAACAAATGGTCATGTTGCAAGGATGAGTGACAACAGAATACCTAAGGTCCTCATGTATAGCCAGCTTGACAAAGGACTTTTGGACAGCCATGGCTCAGGTATAAAGACATGCGAAAGAGTAACCTTTCAGCAGACACTGTGTCTCACACTAACTTTGAGTGAGTTGGCCTGGATTAAAATATCGAGATATTTGTGCCACAGTGATATCAGAAATGTTAAAATCAGTCGTATTGACAAAAGACAACTGTGAAAAGCATCAGCAAATATTCCTGTTGCTATGTCCTGGGATCCTTGCTATTGTACAATATATGAACTTGTATGCAAATCACTAGTGGGAACGAAATGTTACTTATAAGACAAACATATAACTGAATGATGTCAAATCTTCATATGTCGAAATTGATGGGACAGTTCATCATATATATATATATATTTCATACATGTATATATGTATGTATATATATATTTCATCTATGTATGTATATATTTCATCTATGTATGTATGTATATATTATATATGTAAAATGTGTGTATAAATATATATATATATATATATGCAATTTTATATATATTATGTATTATATATGTGTGGTAGTTATTGGAAAGCACTCAATATCAGTGATAGAGCTAACATCTAGTTGGATTTATGCGAGTTTGTGACTGGGTTTCATGCTGTTTGTGATCATCAGACAAACTAATTTTTAATTTATGGTTGAGTATATTGGGAATTTTATGGTAGTGGGAGGAAAAACAGTTGTCAGAACACCACTCAAATGTATGCAGACATGCATACACACACATTCACATATTGTAGCTCACAAACAAACATATATCAACAGTGTGGGGCTGGGCATATATATATATATGTATTTATATATTGGATGGTGTTGTGAATTTCTTTCACAAGTTGCAGTGTCAATGCACAGACCATTTATTTTGTTTGCAGAATGTTTCTTGCACATATATATGTATGTATGTGCGTTACATCAATCCAACTCCATAGATATTTCATATGTATGTATATATTTCATATGTATATATCTCATGTATGCAGTTATATATATGTTTCAACGTATATGTAAGTATATATTTCATATTTGTATATATTTCACAAGTATGTATATATTTCATATATATATGTAATTAGATATTTCATACATATATATATTTCACATATTTTTATTTCCTATATATGTATTTATTTCACATGTATTTCATATAAAAATATATTTCACATATATGCATGTATATATTTCAGATGTGTATATATTGCACATATATATATATATGTAGGTACATATTTCAAATGTATGTCATCAAAGTATATATTTCACATATATATGTACGTAAATATCTTGTATATGTATATATTTCATATATGTATATAGTTCATATATGTATACATTTTATTTATATATATATGAATATATATGTTTCTTATTTAAATATGTATATGTTTCATATATATATATATTTCATATGTATATATGTACATGTATATATATTTCATATATGTGTCTAAATATATCTATATATTTCATATATATGTATACATATAAATATATATTAGATATATACATGTATATATTTCACACACACACATATATATATAAATATATATGTGTGTATATATATATTTCATATATGCATATATTTCATATGTATATATTTCATATGTATATATTTCATATATATATGTATGTATGTATATATCTGTATATATGTATATATCGATATATATATTTCATGTGTATATATGTAAATATATATATGTATATAAAGACATTTTTATGTTTAACATTCTTTTTTATAGATACAAGTATTTAAGTAAATGCTCTGTTTATAATAAACAGTATTAAATAATATTTACCGGCCTGAATGTCTGAGGAATTTTGATAGAAAATATTCGTCCTCCTCCTGCAACAGGATTTGAGGCTGTATCCTATGCAGAACTGTCATATAGGCTGACGTGCCTTAACCGATTCGGCTACTGAGATTGGTTCGGTTGGCAAGATCGGATGTACTGCTTATAAACTTTAATCTTTCATGAATATGTCACATACATTCATAGCTGCACGTCAGAGTTATGCATATATATATTTCGTATATGTATATATATATGTATATATTTCATATATACATATGTATATACATATGTATATATTTCATATATACATATGTATATACATATGTATATATTTCATATATACATATGTATATATTCCATATATACATATGTATATACATAGGTATATATATTTCATATATACATATGTATATACATACGTATACATATCATATATATATACGTATATATGTATATATTTCATAGAAATATATTTATATATTTCATAGAAATATATGTACATGTTTCATCTATATATATGTATATATATGTACATGTTTCATCTATATATATATATATATAATTCATGAAGATATGTATATATTTCATATATATGTTATATAAGTATACAATTCTTATATATATATGTTTATATATTTCATATATTTATGTATGTATATATTTCATATAAATATATTTCATGTGTATATATGTATATATCGATATATATATTTCATATATGTACATATTTTCTATATATATGTCCATATATTTCACGTATATAAGTATATATTTATATATATGTCCATATATTTCATGTATATATTTATATATATATGTGCATATATTTCATGTATATAAGTATTTATATATGTATGTGCATATATTTCATGTATATAAGTGTTTATATATGTATGTGCATATGTTTCCTGTATATAAGTGTTTATATATGTATGTGCATATGTTTCCTGTATATAAGTGTTTATATATGTATGTGCATATGTTTCCTGTATATAAGTGTTTATATATGTATGTGCATATGTTTCCTGTATATAAGTGTTTATATATGTATGTGCATATGTTTCCTGTATATAAGTGTTTATATATGTATGTGCATATGTTTCCTGTATATAAGTGTTTATATATGTATGTGCATATGTTTCCTGTATATAAGTGTTTATATATGTATGTGCATATGTTTCCTGTATATAAGTGTTTATATATGTATGTGCATATGTTTCCTGTATATAAGTGTTTATATATGTATGTGCATATGTTTCCTGTATATAAGTGTTTATATATGTATGTGCATATGTTTCCTGTATATAAGTGTTTATATATGTATGTGCATATGTTTCCTGTATATAAGTGTTTATATATGTATGTGCATATGTTTCCTGTATATAAGTGTTTATATATGTATGTGCATATGTTTCCTGTATATAAGTGTTTATATATGTATGTGCATATGTTTCCTGTATATAAGTGTTTATATATGTATGTGCATATGTTTCCTGTATATAAGTGTTTATATATGTATGTGCATATGTTTCCTGTATATAAGTGTTTATATATGTATGTGCATATGTTTCCTGTATATAAGTGTTTATATATGTATGTGCATATGTTTCCTGTATATAAGTGTTTATATATGTATGTGCATATGTTTCCTGTATATAAGTGTTTATATATGTATGTGCATATGTTTCCTGTATATAAGTGTTTATATATGTATGTGCATATGTTTCCTGTATATAAGTGTTTATATATGTATGTGCATATGTTTCCTGTATATAAGTGTTTATATATGTATGTGCATATGTTTCCTGTATATAAGTGTTTATATATGTATGTGCATATGTTTCCTGTATATAAGTGTTTATATATGTATGTGCATATGTTTCCTGTATATAAGTGTTTATATATGTATGTGCATATGTTTCCTGTATATAAGTGTTTATATATGTATGTGCATATGTTTCCTGTATATAAGTGTTTATATATGTATGTGCATATGTTTCCTGTATATAAGTGTTTATATATGTATGTGCATATGTTTCCTGTATATAAGTGTTTATATATGTATGTGCATATGTTTCCTGTATATAAGTGTTTATATATGTATGTGCATATGTTTCCTGTATATAAGTGTTTATATATGTATGTGCATATGTTTCCTGTATATAAGTGTTTATATATGTATGTGCATATGTTTCCTGTATATAAGTGTTTATATATGTATGTGCATATGTTTCCTGTATATAAGTGTTTATATATGTATGTGCATATGTTTCCTGTATATAAGTGTTTATATATGTATGTGCATATGTTTCCTGTATATAAGTGTTTATATATGTATGTGCATATGTTTCCTGTATATAAGTGTTTATATATGTATGTGCATATGTTTCCTGTATATAAGTGTTTATATATGTATGTGCATATGTTTCCTGTATATAAGTGTATATTTATATACGTACGTGCATATATTTCCTGTATATAAGTGTATATTTATATACGTACGTGCATATATTTCCTGTATATAAGTGTATATTTATATACGTACGTGCATATATTTCCTGTATATAAGTGTATATTTATATACGTACGTGCATATATTTCCTGTATATAAGGGTATATTTATATACGTACGTGCATATATTTCCTGTATATAAGGGTATATTTATATACGTACGTGCATATATTTCCTGTATATAAGGGTATATTTATATACGTACGTGCATATATTTCCTGTATATAAGTGTATATTTATATACGTACGTGCATATATTCCATATATATGTATATATGTCATATATATATATGTACATAAGTATATATTTGATATATATATACATACATGAATATGTATATATTTCATATATATTTATATGTATATATATATATATATTTTTTATATATATTTCATATTTATTTTATATATATGTATATATTTCATATTTATTTTATATATATGTATATATTTCATATTTATTTTATATATATGTATATATTTCATATTTATTTTATATATATGTATATATTTCATATTTATTTTATATATATGTATATATTTCATATTTATTTTATATATATGTATATATTTCATATTTATTTTATATATATATGTATATATTTCATATTTATTTTATATATATGTATATATTTCATATTTACATATTTTATGTATATATTTCATATATACATATTTTATGTATATATTTCATATATACATAATTTATGTATATATTTCATATATACATAATTTATGTATATGTATATATTACATATATACATAATTTATGTATATGTATATATTTCATATATACATAATTTATGTATATGTATATATTTCATATATACATATTTTATGTGTATGTATATATTTCATATATATATATATGTATATATGTCATATACATATATGAATATATATGTATATATTATATATATATGTATATATTTCATATATATATGTATATGTATATATATTTCACATATATGTATATATGTCATATACATATATGAATATATATGTATATATTATATATATATGTATATATATATATATTTCACATATATGTATATATATGTCATATACATATATGAATATATATGTATATATTATATATATATGTATATATATTTCACATATATGTATATATATGTCATATACATATATGAATATATATGTATATATTATATATATATGTATATATATATATTTCACATATATGTATATATATGTCATATACATATATGAATATATATGTATATATTATATATATATGTATATATATATATTTCACATATATGTATATATATGTCATATACATATATGAATATATATGTATATATTATATATATATGTATATATATATATATTATATATATATGTATATATATATATATTATATATATATGTATATATATATATATATTTCACATATATGTATATATATGTCATATACATATATGAATATATATGTATATATTATATATATATGTATATGTATATATATATTTCACATATATGTATATATATGTCATATACATATATGAATATATATGTATATATTATATATATATGTATATGTATATATATATTTCACATATATGTATATATATGTCATATACATATATGAATATATATGTATATATTATATATATATGTATATGTATATATATATTTCACATATATGTATATATATGTCATATACATATATGAATATATATGTATATATTATATATATATGTATATATATATATATTTCACATATATGTATATATGTCATATACATATATGAATATATATGTATATATTATATATATATGTATATATTATATATATATGTATATATATATATATATTTCACATATATGTATATATGTCATATACATATATGAATATATATGTATATATTATATATATATGTATATATATATTTCACATATATGTATATATATGTCATATACATATATGAATATATATGTATATATTATATATATATGTATATATATATATATTTCACACATATGTATATATATGTCATATACATATATGAATATATATGTATATATTATATATATATGTATATATTATATATATATGTATATATATATATATTTCACATATATGTATATATATGTCATATACATGTATATATATATATGTATATATATAAATATATATATAAATATTTCACATGTATGTATATATATGTCATATACATATATGTATATATATAAGTATATATATTTCACATATATGTATATATATGTCATATACATATATATATATATATAAGTATATATATTTCACATATATGTATATATATTTCATATACATATATGTATATATATAAGTATATATATTTCACATATATGTATATATATGTCATATACATATATGTATATATATAAGTATATATATTTCACATATATGTATATATATGTCATATACATATATGTATATATATAAGTATATATATTTCACATATATGTATATATATGTCATATACATATATGTATATATATAAGTATATATATTTCACTTATATGTATATATATGTCATATACACATATGTATATATATATGTATATATATATATTTCACATATATGTATATATATGTCATATACATATATGTATATATATATGTATATATATATATTTCACATATATGTATATATATGTCATATACATATATGTATATATATATGTATATATATATATTTCACATATATGTATATATATGTCATATACATATATGTATATATATATGTATATATATATATATATGTATATATATATATGTATATATATATATATGTATATATATCATGTATGTATATATATCATGTATGTATATATATCATGTATATATATATGTATATATATCATGTATATATATATATGTATATATATCATGTATATATATATATGTATATATATCATGTATATATATATATGTATATATATCATGTATATATATATATGTATATATATCATGTATATATATATATGTATATATATCATGTATATATATATATGTATATATATCATGTATATATATATATGTATATATATCATGTATATATATATATGTATATATATCATGTATATATATATATGTATATATATCATGTATATATATATATGTATATATATCATGTATATATATATATGTATATATATCATGTATATATATATATGTATATATATCATGTAT
>OZ038501.1:22073694-22076194 GCA_964036315.1 Acanthosepion esculentum | reverse complement strand
TCAAATCTAACTAATCTTCTCGCACATATGTGTGCGCGCGCACGCACACACAGATGTGGGGGTGTATATATACACACACACAGATGTGCGGGCGCACACACACACACACGTGTGCGCATATATCCGAATCATAGTGTCACACACCTCCCCCAATCATCTTTGTCATTTATTTCATAAATTACACAAAAATTTCAACAACAATGAGACACTATGCATCTCCCCCTGCACATTATGACCCTGCTCGGGCGTCCCCGAAGAGAATACAATAATGTACAGGTCACAAAAACAAATTACCACAGAATTCACAACAATTATCGCCACTCATCAGAGGTGGACAACAGGTTTCAATAATACAATATGAGAATATGTATTCTCGGCCGAGGAGAAAACAAAATAAAAATATACAACACACACAAAAAAAAAATATACAGACAACAACAACCGAAATTACAAGAATTTCAAAGGGTTTCGGTCATCCCCTAACAAAATAAAACAACGGCATAGCCAACACTGCACTGGGGTGGTTGGGATCATCCACCCCTTACAACACTAACATACATATAAGGAGAGAGGAAGAAAAAAAATTGTTGGTTTCAGTCCTTCCACTTTGCTTTCCTGCGAACAATTTTGAGGGGCTCCTGACTCATTCCTATTCCGCAATCCAGGAGGACTTTTCGATTCACCTCCAACATCATTCCATTTTTCAACATTTCGCCCCCCCCCCCCCAACAAACACAGGGGAATTTTAACCACCCCTACCCAAATATTCAGGAGTATTTTTCGGCTTATCTCCCCTTTTCCTTACGACGTGGGAACATCATAATTTCCGCAGTTCTTTCGGTGTCGTAACAGGAATAATGTTTTTGGAAAGCATTGTGGAATTCACTCCTCCACCAGGGATCTTCACTACCCCCTGTACAAAAACCACAAACTCTCTCCCTGTGTTTACTGGGTATGTCAACATGACTGACTTCCCAGCCATCCATCACACCATCTACATACAACAACACAAAAAAAAAAAAGAGAAAAAAAAATGTTCACCTTCAATGGTTAAGCTTGGCGAGTTTTACTTTTTTTTTTTTTTTAGTCATTCGTTTTTATGACGCCAAGTTGTAGCGGCTTTGTAAGTGGTGACTCCACTGAGCATGCAGTGTCCGATTGGTCCATAATTGGGAAAACTATACTGTCTTTTGTTTCCTTGGTCCCTGCTATCCTGACTGACATTCCATCTTGGTCACTATGTCTCTTTTCTGGCATATTTCTAATCCTACATCTTATCAACCACTGCCTTCCCCGGATTATCAATATCACTACAATTGCAATTACGACCATGACACACACACCTAGTGACGAAACCTCCTACCTCCGGATGCAACCTCCTTTCTGGGTCACTCCCTCCGTATGTGACCCAGCTGTCCGCACTCCCAACACCCCGGTTGTCTTGGGTCAGGGAGTGGCCTTCTCCAGCCCCTTTCATGGGGGTGGTCTCTCCAACGATAGCCCGAATGGCCACGATCCCCCTGATCCCCAGCAACAGGAGGAGTCTCTGTCCACCCCGTTCTCGTCTCTCTTGCCCATCCCTTTTCTTCTCCCCTCCCCTGGGAGGCTGTGAGCCTATTATAGAGCCTAAGACTCTTTCCTGCCGTTGCAAACGCCTCCGCAAGTGAGGCTGGGGCCGCCCTTGCTGTGTCTTCTCTTACGAACGCATTTTCTATAGCGTCCGTGTAGTACTCAGCTAGCTGCGCCTGCACCGCCTCCCCATCACGTTGAACAGCGTCTTTGTATGCAACCTTAGCTAATCCTAAAACTCTACTTGCTAGTTCCGAGAGAGTTTCTCCTTCCCTTTGCTTAATCTTAATTAAGGCCCTAGCAGCATCAGTCGCACTAGTATAATCACTGTACTGGTTCGTCAGCTGTTCTAAAAGGTCTCCCCAGTTACTTTCAGGATTATCATCTAAATATAATCCTATGTACTCCGATACCACCCCGTCCGAATAGTCATAAGCCAGATTCACCAACTCTGTCTGTGTAAGTTGGTAAATTCTAGCCTTTTTCTTCAGAGCTTCTACCCAGGCGGGAAAAGCACAGGCCTTTCCCGTGAATATAGGGATCTTGGATCCACTTGCGGCTACCTTAAAAATAGAGCACGATGGGACATCTATATCTATCCTATCCATATTTCTATTAAATGCCAGCCAGACACACTAGTTAGAAACAACAAGGACCAAAAAAAATAAAACAAAAGAACAAATTTTCAGCCTACCTTGCAGGGACCGGAATAGATTCCCTTTTTCTGTTTCTTTCTTTTTTCTTTCTTTCTTTTTTTCTTTCCTTTTTTTTTTCTTCTTTTTTTTCCCTTTTTTTTTTTCTTTTTTTTTTTTTTGTGTTTGTTTACTTGTTCATTGCAGTCGTCCTCCTAGATGTAGTAAAAATTAAAAAAAAAAAAAAAAAATCTCCAGTACTTGAAGTGTCCGTTCTCTAAGGGGGAAAGGAGTGTGTA
>OZ038501.1:22048694-22061194 GCA_964036315.1 Acanthosepion esculentum | reverse complement strand
ATATATGTATGTATTTCATATATATATATATACTTACATATATATTTATGTATTTCATATATATATATGCGTACATATATATATGTATGTATTTCATATATATATATATATACTTACATATACATTTATGTATTTCCTATATATATATGCGTACATATATATATGTATGTATTTCATATATATATATATATACTTACATATACATTTATGTATTTCATATATATATATGCGTACATATATATATGTATGTATTTCATATATATATATATACTTACATATACATTTATGTATTTCATATATATATATGCGTACATATATATATGTATGTATTTCATATATATATATATATATACTTACATATACATTCATGTATTTCATATATATATATGCGTACATATATATATGTATATATTTCATATATATATATACTTACATATATATGTATATATTTCATATATATACATACGTACATATATATATCTATATATTTCATATATATGTACATATATATATGTATATATTGAATATATGCATGTATATATATGTTTGTATTTCAAATATATTTATATATTTCATATATGCATACATACATTTTATATATGCATGCATACATTTTAGATATTGATATGCATGTAAATATCTATGTAAATATTTCATATATATATGTATTTTATATATATATATATATATATTTCATATACGTTTCCCAACATTCATCAAACAAAGTTGAAATGTAGCTGTAAGTAAGTGGCAAAGAACTGCACAGCAGTTGCCGGTAAGTCGTCTCGTCTGGGCCAGGATGAACACCACAATATCCTGCAGGATCCTTTTTTCGAAGCTGAATCTAGTCGCCGAATTATCAATTGGCATTCCTCTGTTTGTAGGCCCTGGTCAGAGATGTATGAAGACTTATCACTAGCCATCCAGACACTCAGGGGTTGTCCAGGATGGAAAGTCCGCCAGCTTGGGAGATGATCAGTGCCTGTGGGGTCACCAGGTTTGGTTTAAATGTAGTGAAAGCTAAGTCCTTAGCTCCAGTGCAGGTAAGTCGGCGGCGGAGAACCATCCGGTCATAGAGGAAAGAGATGCGAAGGTTACGAGCAGTATTGCTGTTTGATGAGCAATGTCAGAGGAAATCAAGCCAATCCTGGAGGACATAAGGAAGCGCATTAGCAAGTTAGCGGAACGGCTTGCCAAAAAGAGACAGAATGCTGCTAAGCCCCGGAGTTCATTCACGGAATGTTCATTCCGCTTCACGAAGCAGTTGTTTACGGAGAAGACTATCGGAGTGTTGAGCGGGGGGAGCTGGAGAGACACCTTATGAGCACGTACTCGGATGCCAGCGGGGAGGTCCCAGTCGAGGTGATGCCAGGTTTATTTAGGCCTGGCGCACCGTAAGTAGGTTTTGATGAGTCTCCAGTGACTTGGAAGGAGGTCCAAGGAGTTGTACGGAGGTCAAGAGCGTGTTCTGCGGATGGTCCTAATGTTGTGGTACATGCTGTTTACAAGAGGTGTCCCAGGCTGCTGAGCTGTTTGTGGAGGCTTCTGGTGAAGATTTGGGAAGTTGGTGATGTCCCGGACTGTTGGTGTCGAGCTGATGGGGTGTATATACCGAAGGAAGAGAATTCGATGACACTTAGTCTGTTTCGCCTAATATCTCTCTATCTGAACGTTGAAGGGAAGGTGTTTTTTAAGGTGTTTGCCAGGAGGGTGACGGGCTACCTGCTTGGAAATAACTATATAGACACTAGTATTCAAAAGGCAGGAGTCCCGGGGATTCCAGGGTGCTTGGAACATGTGTCAATGATTTGGGTAAAGATCCGCGAGGCTAAAATTGAAAGGAAGAATATTCACGTCATCTGGCTGGATCTTGCTAATCCGTATGGTTCAGTTCCGCATGATATGATACAGCTGGCGTTGGAATTCTACTTTCCGCAGAGACTCAGGGGTTGTCTGACTATGTACTTCAATCAGTTCATACTCCGTTTTTCAACGATGAAGTACACTACAAGGTATGTGGAGTTGCAGAGGGGAATTGCTATGGGATGTGACATATCTCTCGTACTGTTTGTGATGGTGATGGAGGTGATCTTGAGAGGTCTGACACCAGAGTGCCGCTTCCTGCAGAATGAGGTCAAAATCCGAGCATTTATGGATGATTTGACGATAATTCAAGATAATAGGAAAGTAGCTCAGTTGGTTCTGGATAGACTTACAGAGTTGGTAGAATGGAGTCAGATGGCCTTCAAGCCAAAGAAGAGCAAGTCACTGTCTATGAAGGAAGGTTCTGTCATACATGAAGTGTTTTTCATCGCAGGTGAAAAGATACCGACAGTGCGGGAGCAAGGTTTGAAGAGTCTTGGGACGTGGTATAACTTCCCTGTGACAATTCGTCACCGTAGGATTGAAATTCAGCAACAAGCGCAGGTAGGTCTGCGAAGAATAGACCAATGTGTGCTTCCCGGGAAATTTAAAGGTTGATGTATACATTTTGGATTGATACTGAGACTAATGTGGCCGCTGACTATATATGAGGTGGCACTGTCTCGAGTTGAAATAATTGAGAGGAAAATTAGTAATTGCATACGGAAGTGGCTTGGTGTTCCAAGGATTTTGTCGCCGGTCGCTTTGTATGGCAGCTCGGGGTGGGTGGTGGTCCTTCAGTTACCTATTACTTCTTTGGTGGAGGAGTACAAGGTGGCAAAGGTGAAATTGCAGTCCATGCTGTGTGAGTCTAGGGATGCTGTAATCCGGGAAAATGTGACAGAGGTGAAGACAGGAAGAAAGTGGAAAGTGTCAGACGTGATGTCAGCAGTGGAAGTGATGGTAAAGCAGGCAGAAGTTCAAGGTGTTACAAGGAAGGGACGTGCTGGACTTGGTCTAATTGAGAGGGAAAGATTCTGGAAGGAGGCCAGTAGACAGGAGCAACGCAAGTTACAGGAACAGGATGTTCGAAAGCTCGAGTCGGAAAGACGTTTAGCGCGGGCTGTCCAGCAGGCTCAGCAGGGTCGATGGCTCAACTGGGAGGGTATTGAGGGTGTTCAGATCAGTTGGTCTGATTGGTGGCATCTACGCGCAGGACATTTGATACAGCAGCATATGATGTGGCAGCATCACCGGCAAATTTGAAGAGATGGGGAGTGCAGGAATAACCCTCCTGTCGGTTGTGTGGTGCTTATGGTAACCTGCGCCACATACTGTCAGCCTGCCCGAAGGCGCTACAGAACGGCTGGTACATCTTCAGACATAATTTGGTTCAGGAAGTCGTGGCAGCAACTGCGAGAAGTGCTAGCATACCCTCGACGGACCTGTGAAGGGTGGCCATTCTGAAGCAAGGTACGACTGACACAAGGTAGAAGACGAGGTCGGGGGACTCAATGAAGTGGAGTGTTGGTTGATGCTACACTTCCAGTGCAGGTTATTGTGTCTGGACTGAGACCAGATCTAGTGTTAATTGATATCGAGAAGCAACATCTGTTGCTTGGCGAACTGACAGTAGCATGTGAAGAAGGGATTGAAGAAGCTCATGAAAGAAAGTTGCTTCGCTATGAGGAACTGGTGGCTGAAGTCTGTGAGAGAGGACTTAGCTGCACCCTGGTGCCATTTGAGGTTAGCTGTAGAGGATTTCCTGCTGCCTCCTTAAAGAGATTCCTCAAGTGTGCTGGTATCCAAAAACCGAATAAGGTGATAAAGACTTGTGGTGAAAAAGCGATGGAAAGCAGTATATGGATTACCCAGTAATTCTTATCGAGTCGCATCTAACATAGACCGGTTGCAACGTAACATTATCCAGCTGTTGCAGGCCCACCGTGTGGAGAGGTACTGAGATTAATGGGCCGAAACTTTGCTGAAGCACGGCGCTCAGCTGGAGATTGCAGCTGGTCTGGAGCACTTGGTGTGTGCATGTGTTCTATTTATATTTAGAACACATGCACACACCAAGTATATATGTATATATTTCATATATATATATATATATATATATATGTATATATATATGTATATCTTTCATATAGATGTGCATATATACATGTTTTATATTTCATATAGATGTGCATATATGCATGTATTTCATACATATATGTATGTATATATATATATATATATATATGTATATATTTCATATATATATATGTATATATTTCATATATATATATATGTATATATTTCATATGTATACATATAGATATGTATATATTTCATATATATATGTATATATTTCATATATATATATGCATGTATTTCATAGAATATGTACATATATGCATATATACCATATATATACGTTCGTATGTATATATACGTATATATTTCATATGTATATGCATATATTTCATATATATATATGAATCTCTATGTATATATTTCATATATATATATGCATTTATATATGTATACATATATATGTAAATATATCATATATATATATTTCATATATATATATATTTCATATATATATATATATTTCATATATATATTTCATATATATATATATATTTCATATATATATTTGTATATAGATGTATATATTTCATATATATATGTATATATATATGTATATATCTATATATATGTATATATCTATATAGATGTATATATTTCATATATATATATATTTCATATATATATATATATTTCATATATATATTTATATATAGATGTATATATTTCATAAATATATGTATATATATATGTATATATCTATATATATGTATATATCTATATAGATGAATATATTTCATATATATATGTATATATATATGTATATATTTCATATGTATATATCTATATAGATGTATATATTTCATATATATATGTATATATATATGTATATATTTCATATGTATATATCTATATAGATGTATATATTTCATATATATATGTATATATATATGTATATATTTCATATGTATATATCTATATAGATGTATATATTTCATATATATATGTATATATATATGTATATATTTCATATGTATATATCTATATAGATGTATATATTTCATATATATATGTATATATATATGTATATATTTCTTATGTATATATCTATATAGATGTATATATTTCATATATATATGTATATATATATGTATATATTTCATATGTATATATCTATATAGATGTATATATTTCATATATATATGTATATATATATGTATATATTTCATATGTATATATCTATATAGATGTATATATTTCATATATATATGTATATATATATGTATATATTTCATATGTATATATCTATATAGATGTATATATTTCATATGTATATATCTATATATATGTATATATTTCATATGTATATATCTATATAGATGTATATATTTCATATGTATATATCTATATAGATGTATATATTTCATATATATATGTATATATATATGTATATATTTCATATGTATATATCTATATAGATGTATATATTTCATATATATATGTATATATATATGTATATATTTCATATGTATATATCTATATATATGTATATATCTATATATATGTATATATTTCATATACATGTATATATATTGATATATTTCATATATATGCATATATATAAATGTATATATTTCATATGTATATATATATATATATATATTTCATATGTATATATATATATATGTATTTATTTCATATATATACATATATGTATATATTTCATATATATATATGTACATATATATATATATTTAATATATATATGTATATATATGTACATATTTCATGTATATATGTATATATATATTTATATATATATGTATATATATGTATATATATATATGTATATATATTTCATATATATACATATATATATATTTCTTATACATATGTATATATATATTTCATATATGTATGTATCTCTATGTATATATTTCATATAAATATGCATATATTTATATATTTCATATATTTATGTATATATTTCATATATATATATGCATGTAAATATATGTATGTATATTTCATATATATGTATAAATTTCATATGTATATATGCATATATATTTATATATGTCATATATATATGTATTAAATTTCATATGTATATATGCATATATATTTATATATGTCATATATATATGTATTAAATTTCATATGTATATATGCATATATATTTATATATGTCATATATATATGTATTAAATTTCATATGTATATATGCATATATATTTATATATGTCATATATATATGTATTAAATTTCATATGTATATATGCATATATATTTATATATGTCATATATATATGTATATATTTTATATATATATATGTATATATTTCATATGTATATATATGTATATATTTCACATATATTCATGTAAGTATATATTTCATATATATATGTACATATATATCTATATATTTCATACATATATGTTTATATATGTATATATTTCAGATAGATATGTATATATATATCCATATTTCATCCATATATATATGTATATATTTCAGATAGATATGTATATATATATCCATATTTCATCCATATATATATATATATTTCACATAGACATGTATATATTTCTATGTATATATGAAATATATATATGTGTATGTATATATCTATATATTTCATATATTTGTATATATCTATATATTTCATATATTTGTATATATCTATATATTTCATATATTTGTATATATCTATATATTTCATATATATGTATATGTATATATTTCATATGTATATGTATATATTTCATATTTATGTATACGTATATATTTCATATATATCTATATGTATACATTTCATATATATATGCATGTAAATATATATGCATATATTTCATACATATGTATATATATGTATATATGTCATATATGTATATATATATTTCATATACATGTATATATAGGTATATATTTCATATATGTATGTATATATATTTGTATATTTCATATACAATTGTATGTATATATATATGTATATATATATGCATATTCCATATGTATATATGTATGTATATATTTCATATATATATGTATATATATATATATATATTACATATGTATTTATATATATCTGTATATAATTCATATATGCATATATGTATATATTTCCTATGTATATACATATACGTATATATATATATATATGTATATGTATATATTTCATATATATATATGTATATGTATATATATGTATATCTTTCATATATATATGTATAAATATGTATTTCATATATATATGTATATTTTTCCTCTATATATATTTATATATTTCACTTATATATATATGTCTTTCTTTCATCTATATATATGTATATATTTTATATATATATATATGTATATATATATATACATATATATATATATATATATATGTATCAGTCAATTTTGTGCCATACGTGATACATGTCTAGGTGATCATATATCTTTTGATATGTGACTGACAAGGCAGATATTTCCCACAGTAGTCTGCAATTCCTTTCTGCTTTAGGTCTGTTGCTATCCAAGGCTATAGAACCTGCTCTGTCCTGCTATTTACCCATAGCTGAGGAGAAAAGAAGAGGATTCATACCTTTCCCAATGGTATTACCAAGTATGTGAATGTAATGGATTGGACTGGAATTCAAACTGCTTTCCGAATCCTCAATCAGAGCTGCTATCCATTACTCAAACGTGCTTCACTCATATATATATATATATATATATATATATATATATATATATATACATGAAATATATATATATGTATATATGATATATATATATATATATATATATATATATACATGAAATATATATATATGTATATATGATATATATATATATATATATATATATATATACATGAAATATATATATATGTATATATGATATATATATATATATATATATATATACATGAAATATATATATATGTATATATGATATATATATATATATATATATATATATATACATGAAATATATATATATGTATATATGATATATATATATATATATATATATATATACATGAAATATATATATATGTATATATGATATATATATATATATATATATATATATACATGAAATATATATATATGTATATATGAAATATATATATATATTTTATATACATCATTAATTCATGTTTCATTAAATAACATGGACAAGTTTTGTATATTTGTTTTAAGTAAGTTCCTTTCATATTTTTGAATAAGCTTTTTAGCATTATCACTGAAACACGAAAGAAAATCACTATGTTGATACATATTTTTATTGTTAATCCTGTCTATTACATAAAACATCATCAGAGATTACAAGTACATTACAATAAATTAAATAATAAATTATATAACACAGATGGTAATTTTTGTTTTAGAATGATTATGCAGACATTGCAAAAATAATTGTAGAATCATGTAAAAGTCACCCATTGTACAGAATAAAAGCAAAACATTAGATCTATAAACATTTCCTGTTTGTTCCGCATTCTGTCATACCCAAGGCTGACCCAAGTTTTGTCTGCGAAATCTGGTAGACAGAACTGTTTGTAGGTTGGTGATGCTTGTGCTCGCACAAAGTTAGAAGTCATTGTCATTGAACGTATGAGTGTAATGGCCGTGTTGAAACTCTGAATGTGCATTCTCCCAGAAATTGTAATTAACATCTGCCCAGCATTGTTGCAATACGAACCAGATATGCGCTATCTGGGTGTTAAACAGAAATGTGCCTGAGCAAGCATCTGCAAAAAGGATTGTGTAGCCATCTTAGCTGATGTTTGTGCTTAGAATTGAGTGGTTAGTCATTATTAAAAGCTTCTGCAATGAATTTCAGAATGAACCCAAAGAATATTAACCAAAAGTCAATATTTTGATTCGTTTTCATTGTTTCAAGCAACAACACTGTACTTGTGCATTTCATCTCCTATCAGCTGAAATTCATTAAATCTTTTTTAATTGTTTAATTATTCAAAATTTGTCGATCTGAGGAAAATATGAAGGAAAAGCAATTCCAGAAAATATTTGTTTAATAATAAAGAATCCAATAAATCCAATATTATTGCAAAACTTACTTTAATGTCTGATCTTGATAATGACCAATTGTATGGCTAGAAACATTTGATCCAAAATATTTTGACAATAATTCCACTTATTGAATCCTGACATGTATTCTCTTGAATGTAAACCAAAAATATTAATAAAAAATATAAATTTTAAAAAGTTATTTTTACTTTGGTCTTATTTTGGTTTATTATTTCCTTCTCAAGTCGATTTATTCTCCTTCTTAATAATGTGGAGAATTTAAAACATCAAAAGTAAATGTATTTCCTCTTCAATAAAATTTGCACTAATTTTTTTTCTAATTTCACCGTAGAAAACAAAAAACAAAAGAAGCTACAACTAAAATAAAATACCGAATAAATATTTTGCATGTGACAATAAATAATTTGATTGTAGCAGTCTTTTGTCATTTTTGTCGCCACCTGGGATCAACTTCGCATTTACTCTTATATTTCTGCAACTAAGTTGTCACGAAAATGAATAATGATATTTTTCAATCGTTCTTCTGTTGAGGCACTCAATTGATTTTTTTAATGAATAGAAAATCATTAGCACAAGGGAGATAATTTCGTATGCCTTTGTTAAGAATAATCTCCCTTGAGACCTTTCGTTCTTGAGGAATGACGTCATTGTCTATTTTTGTAACCGTTCTGTCATATTTCTCCCGTCTTTTGATCAATAGTCGCTTCTCCGTTAGTTAATCTTTGTTTCTTTCGATAAATTTATTCAACTTTTTTAATGATTAAAAAAATATCCTTGGAGATATATGCGTTCAGCATTTTTACGAATCGATTTAAATATTTTCAGTGATTAATTTAAAAAAAATATTTTACTCATTTATTTAGGATATGAACAAAATTATTATTTCATTTATCTTTTTGATCACGTGATTCGAAAAAAGATTTTAATCATACGCAAAAAAGTAAAATAGAATTGAAAATGGAAGAGTAGATATTTATTCCCCACTTGAACAGAATCTGGCGAAAAAGTCTCTAAAAGTGGGAATCTCATGCATACATGAAGTTACTTAGAATCATTGTTCAGTCTCTCTTCTTAGCACTTTCCCTCTGTGATGCCTCAGGCACTGGGGCCTGACCTTGATCCCACCTTCCCAGCCAAATGGAAAAGGCAACACCTTTTGGGTACAGGGATTCTCCCAACCATGGAGCCAATGAGGTTGAAAAGTGGGAAGAGAAAAGTTCTAAATCATTTCAATGGAATATTTTAGCATGATTTAAATTAAAATTAAAAAAATTATAATGGGTTAGAATTTATGAATCAAAGTTTTCTCACATTATTACTATTACATTACATATTTTCTCACATTATATATATATATATATATATATATATATATATATATATATATATATATATAAGGCATGGTGGAGTAATGGAAAACTGCTCAGACTCAAGAATCAGAGAGCCAAGTTCAAATTACAGTCAAATTTGTTACATTGACTTACCTGCTAATACCCCTGGTAAAGGTATAGATCCTCTTCTCCCCCACCAAAAAAAATGCAGGACAGTCTGGGTTCTATAGCCTTGGATGGCAACTGGTCTAGGAGAAGAACAACTCTGAATTCAAAACCTGGGGAGGGTCGTTTGGGGACCTTGTTGCACATGGTGTGTATTCGGTTCTTCAAAAAGTGTGGTTGGTTCTGCACAAAACCTTCAGCACTCTAATCAAATCATATGTGCATGTTGTCTGGCTGTTGGTTCCTAGGAACTGAGTGGCCTGACCCTCATACATTGCAAAAGGGTCCCTAGTAGGTGTAAATCAATGGCTCACGTCAATCAAAGACGGGAGAATTCACAAATATGGAATCTTAAAGTAATCTGTTTTTATTTAAATTATTAGCTCTGATTTACATTGAGCTCTCTGGATTTTATCCTCCTTGGGTCTACCCATACGGATTACCTAGTTTTTCGTAAACTAAATATATATATATATATATATATATATATATATATATATATATACTTTTTTGATTCTTCTTCAAACTGGACCTGCCTGTACATTTTTGTCTCACATGCAAACCAAACCTATGGCTACCTTTCTTTTGTTTATCAACATGACAGAATTGTGTGTTAAGTAATTGAGAAAATGTTAATATGCCATACTAAATTATACTAAATTATACTAAACTTGTCTATATTCTAACATCATAAGTGAAGACAACTGACATTCGCCTCTTAGTGCTGTAGAGGCTATCCTTGAAGATGTTTTGAGATAACTTATGATGTCAATATTCATTTAATATGGTGGGAAATTTCATTATGTTATGGAATTGGAATTTTGGTTGCTACTTTTTCACATTAAGATTTGTCAACAATGAAGAAATTTTGACGCTGCCAACATTAAGATAAACTTTAGTAAAATGTTGTCACTGGGATAGAAGGAGAAGATGCAGTCAAAATAAGAATAATCAAAGAATAGGTTGACTGCTTTTTAATTAGTGACGATGACTTGAGAAAATGTCATACAATTTGTCAGTTGGTTAGGGTTAGTTAGTGTGAGGTCAGAAAGAATGGAATAGAGAAACTACGATGAAAGAAATTATGGCAGATAAAAACTGATGCAAAAATTGGTGTTTCAGTCCCATGAGAAAAGTGAAATTCCATTTTGTTTTTCTACTTTTTCACAGTACTTAATGCGATCTATTAATTTATACTATTTTTTTATTATCACTATTATTTTTTTGTGGCTGTCTTGAATCAGTGGACTAAAATCATCTGTTACAAATATTACCTAGTTTTATGGTGACAAACTTTGGGAAGAAAATTTATTTTGATTCAAAACCATCACGTTTTTGTTTTAAAAAATTACCTATCATCCAATTCATACTCATCCCCAGGCTTTTGAACAGGAGTAGAGTCTTATCTCTTGTTTCCTGTTTAGAATTGGGTTTTCAGTTACTTCTGAAGTCTTTTCATTCTCTTTCACTCCCAGTAGCCCCTTGCTTCTTAGTGGTATTATCACCTATCTTGGGGTGAATTGATTAAAATTTTTTTTAAATACTGCGTTGCTTGATATCTCTGGACATCAATCACAAATGTCAAACATATTACCCCCTTCTATCATAGTCATAAGTTGTTTTTTATTTTTTGCTTTCCCTTCCCCACTTCTTTTTCCTAGATGAGCTTGTGCTAACAAGCCTCACTAACCTGACAAAGTATGTAACAAATTCACCAAAACTCCTCAGTTTTGCATTGGTTGGTTGCATGTAAATTTTGCCAAAAGATTTACCATTAATGAATATAACTGAATCAGAAAAATGTTTTTCCTTCACTAGTTAATCTGGTTAAACATTATTACTTATTGTCGATTCTTACTGAGTGTCCCATGCTTGTGTCCTTGTGCCAAAAAACTAAGCCAATTTTCGTACATCCCTTCTGGATAAAATATCAGCTGATTTCGATAAGGGAGATAACTGCTAGTCTCTTTACATCAATACAGACATTGACTTGGTTAGACAAAAACTTTAACAAATGT
>OZ038501.1:21978694-22046194 GCA_964036315.1 Acanthosepion esculentum | reverse complement strand
AAAAGACCCTAGTCTTTGGTATGTTGCCAAGCACTTTTCGTTATTGTCAACTGTCACCATGGCTGTATCTTTTGATTTGAAGTAGGTTGCTTATTATTTTAGTTTTATAGATAATATTTTGGGTATTTAGATAGTGTGGTCAGATTAGTTCATATATATATATATATATATATATATATATTGGGTATTTAGACAATGTGGTTGGATTAGTTCATATATATATATATATATATATATATATATATATGATAGAGTCTCCTGTCAATTTTGACATATAAGGATCCAACAACCTCATTCAGTTTTTATATTTGTGTCATATGTAACACTTCAGTGACCTACATACAGGTCCACATATTGTGCAACAGCAATATATATTTGTAGACAGAGAGAGAAAGAGAGAGAATGTGGATTTCGCAATCAACACTGGAAGATCATTGTTACATATTGATTTTCAAAGCAAGTAAAACTGGCAGTCACCATGAAAATGAAAAGTTTTTGAAATTTTTTTTAACAATTGTTGCTCTATTTTTTTAACATGAATCAATTTGTTGGCAAAATTCTGCTCACCTTTAAATGTATTTAACTCCAATAACTACAGGTTTTCTAGGTATTAATGATCTCGATTATTATTGTTATCACTGTGTAGCGAAAAACCCATATTTTAAATCAATTAATTTATAATATATACATATATATATATATATATATATATATATATATATATATATATATATATATATATATATATGTATACATATATACATATACATATATATATATATATATATATATGTATGTATGTATTATAAATTAATTGATTTAAAACATGGGTTTTTCGCTACACAGTGATAACCATATTTCTAAAATGGAAGCTAAAGCCTTTGAATTTAATTTTGTTATTAAACAAAAGATTGGTTATCACTGTGTAGCGAAAAATCCATATTTTAAATCAATTAATTTATAATATATACATATATATATATATATATATATATATGTATACATATATACATATATACATATACATATATATATATATATATATATGTATATATATATGTATGTATATATTATAAATTAATTGATTTAAAATATGGGTTTTTCGCTACACAGTGATAACCATGTTTCAAAAATGGAAGCTAAAGCCTTTGAATTTAATTTTGTTATTAAACGAAAGATTGGTTATCACTGTGTAGCGAAAAATCCATATTTTAAATCAATTAATTTATAATATAATATTAATGCTCTGTAAATTTACATTGAGCACTATTGTGTAAAAATAAAAATATCTATAAGAACACCAGATTTTATATCTTACTGTTCTTTCTTTTATTTATATATACATATATATATATATATATATATATATATATATATATATATATATATATATGTAATGTCATCCACTGACAGACTGTTTCTCTGTTTCACAGCTCTTCAGTGTGGCTAGATGTCTGGTTGCCTCTAGCTAGGATCGAAACTCGACTGAATTGGCGTCAGTGGGAGATTCTACCACTAAGCCATCAGCGCATGGCGGGGATGAAGATGAATTTTAGCATATTTATTTTTAGATAAACACACAGTGACTGACAGGACTCAATTCGCTTTTGCCGAAGAGTCTTGCTATATCAGCCGTAATAGTCACTGTTTACAAACCCACACTTCCTTCCCAGAGAGCTCAACTGAAATTAATTTTTTCTGGAGCCTATGTATATATATATATATTTTAAAGAAAAATAGACCACTTTAAGGCTCCATGTAATAATTTATTTCACCATAGCCCTTTTAAAGGACGCTAGATCATCAGACTTCACTTCCAAAAGGTGAAGCGAAAAATGAAATGAACATTTACACTTTTGACAGGTAGTATTAAGTTTATGTAATTTAACAGAGAGGGCAGTGAGGAGTGGTGTGATAGACATGATTGAGTTTAGAGAGGGTTTATTTTAATATTTCTATCCATCATACTTAGTATTAGGGGAGGTGGGACCAGTAGAATCCAGGTAGAACTCAATATCCCGGACAGAGTAAGAATATAATATAAAAAGCTCAAACACTAATATTCCATGGTTATAATTTATTACATTGGAATTGTAATCATGATCCAATTCATTAGACCTTTTGTAGGTCTATTGAATTGGATCAACATATATATATATATATATATATATATATATATATTTATTTATTTATAGTTAATTGATTTATTTTTAATCTCATAATTATATATCACTGAAATTAAAATACTAAATTATTTTCAATTAAATTTTCTCAAATAAAAAAGATTATATTGATGTCATAGGTTACTTGTTTTTTTTATTATTTAGGTGACTGACAATAAGGGAATTAAGAAAATTTAAAATCTATTGAAATTGTTTGCATCAGAAGAAGAAGGAATAGAGCCTTAAAAAAAAAATGAAAATTTTATATTTTGTTGTAGCCTCAAAAGTTTAGAAATTTAATGTCACACCGAAAGCTGATTGGATATTTCAGGGGTCAATTCAGTGAGAAGATTCTTTTGAAAGGAGAAAAGCTGACTGGAGAAGATTTTTGTGGCCAATGGACAAAGAGTTTGGAACACATGAAATGTGTCCGTGGAGAGTAGGGTTAGTTGGGAGGATAGCTTGCTTTGAACTCAGGATCAGAATAAAGCCTAGTTCATCCCCCAACACCCCACAGTTTTTATTTTTCTATCCTCCTCCTCCTCCTCCTCTTCCTCCTCCTCTTCCTCGCCAAATCTACATGTCTGTTTGTATTTATTGTAAGATTGTTTCATATTTTCACACAGAAGGTTTGTCAATGAATGAAAGAACATTGTTCATTCAACGAAGGTGGCATGAAGGACAAGTGCTTGTCTTCTGTAGACAATTGGGAGCTCCAGGGTGTGTAATAAATGGGGGCTCTGAATGAGAACATCAGAGAGACAAGATTGAATTCCAGTCAGGTTTATTGCATTCACTTAAATGCAGTAACATTTGGGAAAGGTATGAATCCATTTCCCCCAACTATGGGTTAAACAGTAGAAACTGTATCTGGAAAAATCATTGTTATTCTCCAAAAATTGTTAATGCAATATTTACTAGAAAAAAGAAAGAATTCTTCTTACAATCCAATATATGTTCTGGCTTTAAATAAACCACAAAGGGTTGATAAGCCATAAAAAAACAAATCAATCAATTCTGTAGACAATGCATGACCTTTCCCCATTCATTTATTTTTTTCTGATCTTGGGTCAAATTTCTCTAAAATTTCAGTATTAGATATTAAAATCAAAAGCTTTGATTACATCCATTAATTTTCTTTATAAACTTAAATTGGCAATGTTTAACCATGGTGCCTGCTAAAAATAGTTGTCAAAAGAACAGCAATTCACTTGGCACTGCTATTGCTCTACACACTGTTGACTCCCTCGGCAATGTTTATTTACGAGATTATAAAATATATGAACCAATATTTATTATTTACCATTTTATAAATAACTATAGAACAAGAAAATTTGAATAAACATATGACATAAACATAGATTAAAAGAATGTTTGGTTCAGAGGAAGAGATGCTCTTCTTAACCTATTTTAGTAAATTTCTGTGGCAAGAGCAAATGAAAAAAAATGCCCAGAAAATGCATTTTTTCAAAATTTTTAATTACACTTACTTGTCAAGTATTTATTTAAATTTTCTTGTTCAAATAATTTTATAAATTTATGAATAAAAAAAATGTCTTTTCATATTTATTTCATTATAGTTAGTTCACATATTTTTGTAATTTTGTAAATAAAATTATTCTTATAAATAAACAATCTAATAAATAAATAGTGTTTAACATCTTTGTTGTCAGTTCTCAAGAATAAAGAAAATGTATAAATCCACTTTTGTATCTTTGGGTTTTATTAAAATTCTAATCATTGCTTTTTAAGAGAAAAAACTTTGCCGTGAGAGTCAACAGTGTATATAATAAAAAGCAGTGTCAAGGGAATAAGTGTCGTTTTGATAAGCAGTTTTTTTTGTAGGCACAAATGTTAAACATTACTGTTAATTTATTTCATTGTTTGAAATAAGAAAAATTAAAGTTTATATCTAATTTCTTCAAATATTGATTTCACTTTTTCTAAGTGAGTTTTGCTGGGAAGATATGAAGATTTCTAAAAGCAAACAGTTTTTGAAAAAATGGCAATAAATGAAGTCAATGCCCTTGGATTCACCTTTGCTAAAAGACGAGGGACAAAGAAAATGCTGTTCCTCATAAGTATGTTTTTCTATTAATAATTAAAACCTGATTGATTGTATTTTATTGCAAACTTTGGATTGTGTCATTAAACATAACAACTTAAGTTCTAAGGCAGCTGCATTCTCAGTTATTCTTGGAATTCTTAATAATTCCCAGTGACTTGTGACCTGTGGCAGCCAGCTCAAATTGCCGTCTCCAAGAAGCTGTTCAAATACAGCTGCAACCACACCCAAGTAAACATCTCAGCTGATGATCTAAAAGCAAATGAGGGCAGCTATAGAAATCAAAACTGTAACCTATAGCGACAATGTGAAGATGTATATATATATATGCTCCAATATGCCTATTCTGTAAATTTTTTAGATGAAGCATTGTCAATTATTATTATTATTACTAATTATATTATTATTATTATTATTATTATTATTATAATTAATGTGTGACTAAAGCTTCTTTCTATTGTGTTTTGTTACAGCACTGAAATTGTCATTCAAGCTTATCAAATCAGATCAGAAATTAAAAATAAACCTTTTGCCAAACTGAAATGGATTTTTTTAATGATTGTTGCATAACAAATAAAAGAAATAAGTTGAAGTCAAAAGTTAATATTACAAGGAGGTGCTGAAAAATTCTTAGCCTGAGCCACTTAACAAAATGTGACCAAATTACTTTTTTAATTGAGAAATATTTTTAATTCCTTCTTGTCTTGGCCAGGCTGAGAACGTTTCAGCACACCCTCATAATTAAACCTGAAGCAGTTTATGTAGGTATTAAAGTTAGATAAGCCATTTGTAAGTTAATGTGATATATTTAGTAATGTGGTTTGACAAAATAGTCATGGATAGCATGATCAAAGCAGCGTTCACTGCATGTCATGATCACATGGCCAAGTACATTACAAATCGTCATGCCTTGGTAGCCTTGAACCTAAAATGCATATATACATTGGCCAGAGAATAAGGCATTTACTCTCCATAGAAACATCCACTAGGTATTTCTTTCTATCTCCCTTTTGAGTACTTAGTGCTTTAGGGTATCTAGGGTATGAATTGAAATAAGTAAGAAAGGCAAAAAATTGCCTTAAGATACTTCTAAAATTTCACACTCTGATTTGGTTAATCAATCTTATGCCATTAAAACTTATTTTTAAAACAAGGAATGTTAGAATTTGGGGCCATTCTAAATGAAATGTAAACTGTATTTATTTACTATTTCCACATTGATCTAAGATTATTTTCGTTTAATCATGTCACCCCCAAGCAAGATAATAATGCCACTAAGATGCAAGGGGTTACTGGGAGTGAAGGAGAATGAGAAGACTTTTGTGAGGAGAATAGACAATAAAAGAACAGGTTTCAGGAAGACAGAAGATGGCGATAATGCCACTAATACTCAAGGGGTTAATGGGAGTGAATGAGAATGAGAAGACTTTAGTGAGGAGAAAGGACAATAAAAGAACTGGTTTCAGGAAGACAGATGATGGCAATAATGCCACTAAGACGCAAGGGGTTACTTAGAGTAAACGAGAATGAGAAGACTTTAGTGAGGAGAAAGGACAATAACAGGAAGACAGAAGATTGATGTTGCATTTAAATCTTTGAATATTGTATGTGACGGAGAATGAAGAAATTGGAAGTGATTTCCACAGATGAAATACAAGTTGAATTTAGTGTAAAAGAAACTCTGCTGTTGAAGAATTCCTTTCAGTAATTTTGGCCTGGCTGATTGTGAACTCTCAAAAAAAAGTCATTTTAACTTAGAAATTATACAAACATTAATTTTCAAATCTGAAACTTGTGCGTTTCTGACTATCCTCCCAAAATCACTTCAAAATAGTTTCTTAGTTAAATAATAGTCATCATTCGAATTGATTGAATGACTGATTGATTAAACAATTGCATTTGGGATCAGAGAATCATTGTAAACTTCACAATACTTTTATTAGCTTCATAGTAGATGCTTCACAAGGGCTACATATGGTTTTCAATCTAGAATTGTCCTTCTCATAGACCGGTTGCTAACCAAGGCTAAAGTATATACTCTATTATTTAACCCATAGCTGGGGGAAGAGATGGATTCATATCTTTTCCAAGGTTATTTGCGTGAATGTAATGAAACTTGACTGGAGTTTGAATTCATCTCTCCAATTTCCCATTCCAAGCCACCTACGTATCCATCACTCTAACACTGTATCCAAATTGATACAGTTTTTTTTCTTTTAGTTTCTGATTGAGTATGACACTTTAAAAATGTTGTGAAAAAATGGGATTGCACAAAAGATGATTATTTAAATGCTCTGCTCCGTTGGTGATCATGGCTCTCCACAGTTTCCTTTGCTTTATTATCTTTGAATTAACATGCATTCTTGGGAAGAATAGTAGAGTGGTTTCTGATTGCATTTGCCATTGTTTGGAATTCAGAGGTATTCTTCTCCAAGACAGGTTGCCGCCTAATGCTAGTGAACCCAATCTACATTACTATATAATCAGTATCCGAGTTGGAAAGAGAAGAAACAGATTCATACCTTTCCCAAGGGTATTAGTGCAAAAATGAAGGCTATAATATGTAAATAGAAAATGAAACTAAATAAACAAGATTAATAAATAAATATATGCCCAGATACTACACCAGGAGTGGCTCTCATGGCTTCTGATCTTAATTGATTAGAAGTGATAACTTGTGCATGTTTTTTCTTGGTGAATCAGGATGAGCTACAATAAACATCCCATTCAATGCCAGAGATTTGCTAATCAGTTGCTTAACATTAACCAGTTCAGCATGCTCCTTGAGGTGTGTGTGTGTGTGGGGGGGTGATACACTGTACATCTCTGTTCACGAGTGGGAGTAGTTAGGAAGCATTATGTCTGAGTGCCAAGAGTTATTTTTTCAGTTTGTAGGATGAGGCAGCTAAGGCGACTTGGGGGCCACAACTAGATATTTGGGAATGTCTTCAATTGAAGTTTTTCACTAAAGTCTAAAGTTCACTCAATGCAAGACCCGAGATCCACTCAAGGTAAAGTGTTACTAAATGAGGTTTGTGATATGAATGTAAGAGAATGTGTTAGGTAAGGATTATGAAAATAAAGGATAGATAATGATTGACTCTTGACTTGAAGAGGTTAATTGTAGCATTCATGGAAGCATCCACGTGGGAGTCTGTTTCACTAAGTAGCAATTCTGGGAAAAATGCTAAGTGGAAATTTCTTGTTACATTTGAATTATGGAGGAAATGAGGATGATTCGACTTTGTGGAAGTAGCATTGTGCATCCTAGCTATAAAGGTCTAAAGTGCTGGAACTAATGAATGGAGCTAATCTGAACATTTGATATGGAAATCATAATAAAGTAGAGATAGCCTTGTGACTGTGGAAAAGAGGCTGTCTGGTGGAAAATAAGTCATCTCCTAAAAATCTGAGAGAATGATTTTTAACTATCAAGGTTTGAAATTGATGATTGCATAGCTCCAGCCCAGATATGTCAGTAATACTCCATTTTTAGCCGATTCTGACACTTGTAAAGATAAAGCATAACAGAATGAGTCAAGTACTTTCTGCAGCGATAAAATGATCTAACCATTTTCCCAGAATCTAACAATGGATCGTATATATGACTTCGACTTGATGTCTGTAGTGAACTCAAGACTTCATAGATGCTCAACATATGGAGTCCCCTTGAGAATGCAGCCATTCACCTTGACTGGGGAAAATTTAGAGTCTGATTGGTGATCAGGAAAGAATATTAACCTGGTTTTGAGGTAGTGAAATTTACAATCCTGGTTTTTTCCTCCTTGAGCTGTCAGAGCAAAATCAGATGAGTGATCAGCTGCAAGGCTCCAGACATAAACTGTTGTATCAACTGCATAGACGATAACTAATGATCTGAAAATGTCTCTAGGCAAATTATTAATAAAAACAAAAAGACAATAGGACTAAAGAGATAGCCTTGGGGAATGCTTGCATAGACCTCATAGGATACAGAAGACTGGTTATTCATAATGACCTTCAAGGACCTACCTGAGATTCGTCCTGGGTAAGACGATAAACTTATCCAACAGCAAGGCCTCTGATCAGGAGGTTTTGATGAGCATGGAACCACCTCTTAATTGATGGTGTTCCCAGGTCCACTCTGATTCGGGGTGATAGCACCTGTTAGGGTCCCAGCTATGGGTAAAAAGTTAACCCCCAAGCTAAGGTCAAAACACTATGTAAAGTGTAAAAATAAGTTTTAATACCAGCAATAAATTTTTGTAAAATTTATTACCAGCAATGAATTTTTGAAGAAAAAATTATTACCAGCAATACAATGTAATATTTTTTCCAAAATTGTATTGCTGGTAATAAGCAATACAGTTTTGGAAAAAATATTACATTTTTGAAGAAAAAAAAATATTACCAGCAATACATATTTTAAAAAAAAATATTGCCAGCAATAAAAATCTTCAGTATCTGTCTATATTTCTGAGATGAGGTATTATGTACACTATTTACATTATTCGGACTATTGTCCTCATCTTTGTCGCCATATTTATTACAACGTTTTGGCCATTATACGCTCGGCCTTCTTCAGGTGGTTGGAATATCGAACTGAACCCTTTATTTCGCTCACTGGTGTAGACTGTTCTAGTTCCACGTGCCATGTCTAATGGATGTCAGTTATCAGTTATCTCCTGTTAATTTCCCTCTGAAAGTTCTCCACCGCCTTAGCCGGGTATTGAACTCACACTCTTTGGGTCCTGTCACTGGATCTAACCAACGCCTTTATCCACTGTGCCATGTGTCCTTGAGGAAGAAGGCCGGAGCGTAAAATTCGGTATTTATAGTCCGAATAATGTAAATAGTGTAAATAAGAATCTTGTCAACATTAAATAACCCATAGAGGTTGATATGCTGTAAAACAAAGCAAACCAAACCTGCTTGAGATAAAGGACTTGATTATATCAATTTTTCCAGACAGGCTATAGCTGAAGAATTTGTGTAACAAACTCCTTGTTAAAACCCTTTAAGATATTTAAGGCACTCACTCTAGTGATGAAACTCCCACCAAGTGCTTCACTGATTCTGTGGGTGATGACAGAACATCAACAGTGGACCTAGAAGAATGAAACTCACATTGTTTGTCGCTCGGAATGTTGTATCTGGTGAAGTGATGAATTAGCTCATTGTTGATAATAGCCTCAAAATTTTTCTTAATGAAACTAAGAAGGTTGACGATGTTGCAATGGAAAATGAACACTCACCAGCATTCTTGAAAATATAACAAACAGATGCCAATATCTACAGACTTGGGAAACATTTCTCTTTCAGGCAGTAGTTAAACAACTTTGCCAAGATTGAAAATAAGTGAAATAGAAACACCTGAATGTATTCCTAACTGAGCTTCCACCTGCAAGATTATGTCCTACTTTTATTGAAACCTGTTACCCCGTCGTGCACATTTGGCTGTCATGCATATACCTGGCATACCCTTATCTACAAACGCTTTCCTTGTACTTCATTCAACTCAACAGTCTGTCTCATTCCAAAATCGGTATTTACTGACCCCCTTCCCCATATAGCTAGGATGTGACACAAGGTGAAGTTTAATTTGTGGTACCCATAGACGTACATGTAGTCCAAGGACAGAAACCCGTTACCACTATCACACTGGTGTTGGTATCCATTTAGTGAAATGAGAGAAGTGCTACCACAGCGTTGGAATCCCCGGTGCCAGCCATCAACGAGAAGGACAACAGATACTACATTTTCATCTCGTCCCGATGGTTGGAAATCAAGACTATAATCATCTAGTTTCAAAATAATAATTAATTAACTCTTTTATGAATAGTGTTTTGCTATTGTAAACTGTCGTGTCCAAAAAGAAATACATAAATAAAAAATGAATTAAACTGTCACGGTGTCGTGTCCATAAAAAAATAAATAAAAATTAATTATCGTGTCAAAAATAATTATAACAATTATAATTATCATTAATTCACTCATTCTAAACCAATGAGAATTGACACCACTTTTTCTTCTCTACAGACACAAACACGTGAAATTCTCACTATCGAACAAGCAGTTCACACAGACAGGTCGTTAAAAGGTGTGTCAACAAAAATTTCATCTCTTTTCCCGTTTTTAAGCCATAATAGTGACATTTATCTTTTAGCATTCAACAAAGATTCGAGATAAGAAAGCCCCAGACACTTCTTGTATTTTTTCAACTAAATTATATGGACACACGTTACACGCATCTATCTATCTATCTATCTATCTATCTATCTATCTATCTATCTATCTATCTATCTGTAGCTTCCTTCTAATCTATCTATCTGTAGCTTCCTTCTAATCTATCTATCTATCTATCTGTAGTTTCCTTCTAATCTCTCTCTCTCTCTCTCTCTCTCTCTCTCTCTCTATATATATATATATATATATATATATATATATATATGAAGAAATATACTCTTAAGGTGTGCTATATTTATGGGATAAAGTGCTCAATATCAAAGATAGAGCGTGTGTAAATATAAAAGTGAACATTGAAATCAACACTTAGAGGCGACAGGCTGTTTCATGCTAGACGCAATCGTCAGGCCACAAGTGTTGTTTTTTTTTCTCGGGTATTTATATATATGTGTCAGTGGTGCATTGTGGGTAGTCTGTTTTGGCGGTTATTTTACCGGAAGTCGTTTATTTGTTTATTCATTTATTTGGGTTAAATTATTTTGCTTGTTTTTATTTATTTTTATTTTTTATCTTTTTATTTTTATTTCTTAATAATTTATTTATTTATATTAATTGGTGTTTTATTAACGTAGTTAAAATTTGTTTTTATATATAAAACATACAAGAAAGACTGTATACACTTTGTTTATTCCTTATCTTTTTTTTTCTGTTGGATCCCGATCCACATTTTTACTCAGTATTATTGCCTCTTGTTTTGTCCAACTCCACATAACAACCAGATTATAAATAAAACTCGTTTCGTTCTTTCCACGTCTTGCTGTTTCTTATTTTTACGCGTATTTTTGTATATATAAATGTTAGGGGGTTTATAATTATTTAGTCAGAGTAATAACTAGGTATGTCCAATATTTCGCTAAAAAGTGGTATACCTTGACGACAAAAGGTCCCCAAATTGATAAAACAATTTTTAACGTTTAAATATTTATGTTGTTATTAAAGAGGAAAGACCAAAGTATTTTCTGAATATTTTTTCAGATTTTTTAATCCTTCCTATAAATGTTAAAAATTTTATTAAAAATCTTGTTTTGTTTTCGAGTCAAAAAATTTCGTAAAATCGAACTTATCGACATTTCTGTCGGAAAGATCATAGTTTGTTAGTTAAAAAATCATGAAAAATCAATTACACCTTTTTCTTTTGTTATCTTAGGAAATTTAGAATGATTAAAGTATACTTAATGTAATTTGAAAGAAACATTACTTACATTTTTAGCAGAAAATTTTTTAAGAGAGATATTTCCCACCAGGGTAGTCTATTTTGACAGGCGTTGATTGATGTACGTCAATATATTCACAACTTACGGTACTGAAATTTATTGTACGGTACCGCCAAAGTGATATAATTCGTTCTAATTTTAAGTGAATCTGGTTAGATTTTTTTTTTAAAAATTCACTTTCAAATTTTTTTTTTTTTTTTTTTACCTTACGTTTGAGGAAGAATTCTGCACTGAAAATAACATTTAAATTATGAAAGAAAATCAAATTTTACAAGTAAAAATAAAACAGTAAAAAAAATACATTTTTTTAAATTGAGGTTTATTATTTCAGTCATGAAATATTTTTCTGAGAATATAAAAATTACATGAAACACCATTAATTGAAACGGGTTAACTTAATGAAATGAGATTTTATTTCTTTTTTATTAAGGCAGATTTTTTTCTATTTATTAATAATTATATGGCAGTAATATGAGTTTTATTTTATTTATTAATAAAATTAACATGCTAATAGCAGCTATGTTGGTTTTGTTTTGACTCGACAAGTATTTTTTAGTTTGAGTAGTAGCGAGCTAACTCCAGAAAATTTAAACTCCAAAAATCGTTTTAATTGATAATTTGTCGTGTGGATAATAATTCCAAAGTAATGTACAATGAATTTATGCATTCGATTTCAAACTTGAAAATTTGGGTGGACTTCCAAGGGCGTTTTTTTTTTTTGTAATTGTAAATAGTCGATATTTTCTTTTATCCCACTATTCGATTATATTTGAATAGAAAAAGAAAAAAATTGAAAATAATACGACGATATTCAGAAAACTTGACAAGCGTTGTTTTCTTGTTACAAAGCCATTTCTGAAGTAAAAAAAAAACTTGCTTCTATCAAAGGAAACTACTCATGTGACATTATTTCAACAATGTGCATCCGTACTTTCGTTGTAGACGATTTTAAATACAATTTTGGAATATTAAAAATTATTTTTAAAATAATTATGGTTGTCAGATTTTAATAAGCTTTCAAATTTATGATCTTTAAAAAGTAGAGAACATAATATATCATTTCCATAAGGTTGCAGAAAGAACTTAATGTATAAATATATAACAACCTTTTGTCATATTGTGTATTTAAAATTGAAAAAAAAAAAGAAAATTAATGTAAAAATTTATTGTTCATCAAAAAATTTTTTTTCTTTCAGATAATAATTACCTTCGTATATATTATTCAGAAAAGCCATTAAAAACTTTCTTAATTAAATATTGTCTTAGTTTTATTGGGTTTTGTATTTTTACAATTGAGGTAAAAGTTTGGACAATTTCGGACATTTTTTTAACAAAAAAATCGATGATTTAGATTTTTCAGAGTTTTGTGCATTTAATTAAAAAAAAAATTGAGGTTGCAAATAAATTTTTTTTTGTGTTTTCATAAAATTAAGTTCGAGGGGGGTAACAGATATAAAAAGAAAATATTTATACCATGACTTTCAAAGAGACAAACATTTCTAAAATAAGTTCATTCATTTCTGAATAAGTTCTGAAGTTTTCATTAAAATCCAACAAGTAGTTAATTTTTACAAGAATTTCGAAATTAATGTGTCTTTCAACTGACAAAAAAACAACTAAAAAAAAACGCTAAAAAGGTCAAAATTGGACATACCTAGTAATAACTCCCCTACAAGACAATAACATCACTACTAGTCAGTTTTTAAGACCATAACACGCAGCAAATTTCTCTCTTTTTAGTCAGTAGCTATCTGCGCGTTAGTATGTACGTTTTCTTTCCCTCCCCGAGAAGTTGCTTATAGATTCCCATTGGGAAGCAATCTTCGATGTTATCAAAGAAAAAGAAAGTCATGTTTTGAGATGCAACCTTTCTCAGACTACGTAAGATCTTTTTTATATCTTCATACATGCATTAGTTGAACGTTTCACTTCGAAAAAATGGCACTCCGCATAGAAATATAAAAATATAGTTTTCTTGTTCATTTATATAACTATTATTGGATCTTTTACTGCTTTAAACAAGACGTTCACCTTTCCTATGAAGGAATTAAAATGTTTTTCCTTATTTCAAATTTTGTCATCAAAAAAGAATTTTGCTTAATCCTTGACTGCATGTTTTTTTCTATTAGTTTCATCTCTCTATTCTTTTGCTTTTTGCTTTTTGTTAAAGACATCGTTTTTTCCATAAATACTTCTTCTATTTAAGTTTAATAAATGTTCAATGAAAATTGTTTAAATCATATTGTCGCCTTGTAGTAAATAAATAGAGTAAGAACTATACAATTTTTGTTCATAAAGCGTTTCATTAAATATTTTTCTTGGTTCTCTAGTAACTACATATTACGTTTCATTATATCTGTAATCAATGAATGCTCATCGCCATATTTTGAGGAAGACATTACTAGGTTAAAATTCGCCCTATTGGTTTTTCTTCTAAACATTTGGCGGGAAGCGTCGGAACCATTACAGGGTAATTTAATATTACTAATTCCAAGTAATTGATATTCATCCATTAGGTAATTGTTTATGATATTACCATTAATGTAATTAAATTTACCCACTCCATAACATAATAATCTTTCCAACATGCGGTGGCAACCATTTTATTAAATTGCTACTTTTTCGACAGATCAATATAAATTGAAAATTTTTAATCATATTAATGTAGGTACCTCCAAAGATTCGCTAAAGAAATGGCCATACCATGATGAAAAAATATCTTTGATTATTTTAAATGATGTTTTTTTAAATCCTTTTTAGATCCTTCAAAATTTTAAAATATTTTGTTTTTCTTGACACAAAGGTGGACCATAAATTAGTATTTGAAATTTTAGCGTTTTTTGCAGTGGAGAACACACTGATTTGAAAATTCTTCCAAAAATTAGATTTTAAATGAAATTTTCAGGATTTATTCACAAATGAGATTGGTTTAGAAATTTTTTTTTTTTTTAAGAAAATCTTTGTAAACATATTTTTTTACATCTCCACCATTTATTTAATTTTATGAAATTTCGACGAATTAAATTTTTGACGCATTTAATGTTTATACTTATTATAAGGACAAATCCTTGGAGAATTTTTACATCATCAATTTTTTTGGTTAAACAGGAGCCCTAGTTACAAAAAACAAACTATGAATCGTAAAGTAAAAATGTGATAAATCTAAGATATTATTTAATTAGAAAAAATGTATATCTTATTCATAAAAGCAATTAAAATTGCTTTTATGAATAATATATACATTTTTTCGATGAATAATTAATTTTTATAATTGTTTTTCATTTAAAAATATTAATTATAATAATTTATAAAGTTTTAAATCTTTTAAAATCCTGTATTACTTAGTAGAGATTAGGTGATAATTAAGTAAAAACTATATTTATTAATCATAAAAAGAAAAGCTTACTACAATTCAGCAATCCCCAAGCATTTTAAAAAGAATTTAATTTTTTAAATACAGACATCCATACACGATATTATCAGAAAACAAGAGGGGTAACTGTAGTCAACTTAAAATCTATTGATAATTTTCTCACATTTCCTCAACAAGTGTCTTCATAAGTAAGCCAAAGTAGCTAAAATTATGTTAGAATGTTTAAAATATTTAAAAAATATTAAGATTACTGGGTAGTTAATTTCTAAATAAAAGGCGTTCACGTAATTCGTAATGTAATTTTACTAAATCTCGCAATCATCAGGTTATGAATAAATGTATCAACACCTAGGTCCTAATAAAAATACCCATCTCCGTGTTAAAAATGCTTTCCTTCGATATTTTAAACTAAAAGTAATATTTCTTTTAATCCATATTAATTAAACTTTAAATCGGTTAATCTTTCCGAAATGAAATTTCAGAAAAGTATATATTAGTTCCGGAAAAAGCCGTTACCAAGCAACAGCAGTCGAAACAGCAGCAGCAGCAGGCAAAATAGCAGCAGCCTAAGCCGCCGCAGCAGCAGCAGCAGCCGTCGCCGGAAAAGCTGCACCAATAAAAGCAGCTGAAGCAACCAAAGAGGTGTTTCCTTGTTAGTCGAGGGATTCACTTGCCATTCACTTCCAAGTATGCCGGACAAACTCTCTGCCTCCGGGCAGAGAGTAACCCAGAGGAGGCTATGTCAGAGGGCAGAGTCTCGTCTGGGGATTGTAGAAAGCTATTGGACACTGGAAGTTCAATCTATTTTTACTGGACAGACGGGACTTCCAGCAACAGCAGACTAGATTAGTGCAGCGCGAATTAGCGGGTGTGGTTATTGGGAATAAGTGGTAGGAAAGGGTTAAGGATAGGATTAGGTTCTTCACCACTAAATATAGCCAAAGACTCGCTCTAGATAAGGCTAAAAAGGTGAAGACTCTAGAGGATAGTCTGTCCCGGGCAGTGGCTGGTAGAGTTTCCCTAGAGATAGCCGTAGCTAGGCAGGCTCTGCAGCGTGAAGCTTGTACACGCTACCAGGGTCAGGTAGATAAACATAAGTTAAACAATATATCTAACGAAGCTGGGAAAATGAGCACAGAATTGCGCAAGGAAGTGACCCATCGAGGTCCCGAACGTTACATTCGTGAGATCAAAACCCCGGAGGGGCGTACTCTGAGGTCGACCGATAGCATGTGTGAGGCGTTCCGGCGGCATTTCCAGGGCCGTTTTACCAAGGAGCCTGGTCTCTGTGGCGATGCGTTTTGAGGTTATTTGGCCTACTTTCCTCGGCTTTCGCCAATTGAAGCGGCTAGCTGCGAGGGTGAGATCACAGAAGGCGAAGATCACTTGACATTGAAGAGGGTCGGCAGTGGCAAGTCTCCGAAACTTGATAGTCTGCCCTTCGAATTGTACTTGAAGCTGTCGTACATCTTTGTTCCGATTTTGACTGTCGTGTTCAACAACTAGTTCCAGCAGGAGTCTATCCCCAACCGGATCTCCAGGGGCGCGATCACGCTGTTGAAAAAGGGCAAGGGAGGGATTTAGACGATTACAGGCTCATAACTCTGCTAAACACAGAGTTAAAGATTTGGGCCAAGATCCTGACTGAGTGTTTGCAGTCAGTTGTCGTGAGCTTGTTGGGACCTGAGCAGACTTGTGCTGTGACGGACGAAGAATTCAAAGCAACCTGCATACGCACGCTCATAGGGGGTGTAGAAGACAACAAGCGAGCCGCACTGATCAATTTAGATCAGACCCAAGGGTCGACTTTTGATACCTGGCTGAAGGCTGCCGGATTCGAACCCGACTTCTACAAGTGGATCAGTCTCCTGTATTTGCTCTCCCACTGCTGTGATACAGGTGAACGGAAAGCAGTCTGGAGCTTTTGCGCTGTCTCGGTCGGTTCGACAGGGTTGTCTGCTGTCGCTCTTACTTCACGCTTTGGCATTGGAGCCCCTCCTTCGCCTTCTGATGGACAGGACGTGCCTACGCGGAATCGCTGTCCCTGGTGGAGCTCAAGCCAGCGTTTCTGCGTACGCCGATGACGTATCCATTTTCGTGTCGTGCCGCAGCGACATTGAGGTGGTACAGAAGGTGCTTGAACGGTATGAGAAGGTCACGGGAGCCAAGATTAACCGTAACAAGTCTTCCGGCGCGCGGTTAGGTGCCTGGAAGGGATCACTCTTCCGGTGCCCTTTGGTTCGACTGATAGGCCCGTCCGCATTCTTGGGGTGTGATTCGGGCCCGGACTCCAGCTAGAGAAGAATTGGTCAGAAGTACAGGCAAAGGTCGGATCGACGGTCGGAACTTGGTTCCGAAGGAGGTTGTCCTTGAACGGTAGGGCTGAGGTGTGTGCCACGTACGTGTTTCCTCTCATCCTTTACCGCTTGGCTGTACTTCCTCTTTGCAAGGACCGTAACCACTTTGCTAAATTGTGCTGCACGGATCCTTGCAAAGATAAAATCGGAGGCAAAGGAACATTATCTTTGAGTTTTGGGTAACAATACAATTCTGGCTGTATGGAACCCATCAGCCTAACAGTCGCATATATGTCAACTGGAAGGACATTATCTTTAACCAAATTGAGTAAACGCTTTTGAAATTTTGGCTCAAGTGATTTTGTCCTATCGTCTGTTTCGTCCGGTCCCAACCTTATAAATTTGTCTCCATCACCCAAAATCAACATCTTGTTGATATGTCCATCGTAATTCATAATTACCTCCTCGACACCCTTATCAGGTTTAGTTATAATCACATTTATTACGACGTAGTATAGAAAATATGGGTTATCTTCCCTTAGTTGCATTGACTCCCAACAGGGCTGATTCTGGAAGAGGCCATTAAAGATAACATAATGACGAAAAAGATCAAAAAGATAAAAGACGAACATGCTGTCTATTCTTTTTTGTATCGTCTTAGCCGAGGAGGAAGTGACGTAAGTCGTTAATGATTGGTCGCTGAGGAGGAAGTGACGTAAGTCGTTAATGACTGGTCGCTTGTAATTTCAAGATCAGCATTGGCAGTTACTTAATGTGTCCATTTATTGCGTGATTGGCGCATTATTTTTGCTTCATGATCGCCTGCCGGAATAAGTGTTGTTTCGATTGGGCGAACAAGTACGATGTTGCAAGACCCGAAACTTGCCATGACCCCAAGTCATAACATCACTGACGAGGCGATCCTGTGCACTCGTTGAAGTGTTTTCATGACAGTATGACCCAACTTTTGAGAAATAGGTGCCGAACGAGGAGACGGCCAAGAGGTTCTGAACAGAGAGGGCACTTAGACGTAGTGTAAAGTTTAGCAAGCTTTTTCTCGCTAGATCAATTACAACTGAATAGCGAGTTCGATCCTCACTGGGTGCTCCATACTTTCGGCCTTGTGCCACATCTAAGTAATTCACTGCGCCTCGACCTGGTGTAATGGTTAGTAAGCTTGTTCCGCTAGGACGATTACGACTAAATAGTGAGTTCGATCCTCAGTGGGTACACAGATATATGTATTAATCGACAATTTTACAAGTGACAAAGACATCAACATTTGTGTTTGTGTGTGAACGTAAGGAGTTTGTATTTTGGTGAATGTTCGTACGTTTTATCATTCATATCATTAAACCAATTTATGACATCTGTGGCATTAATCCACTGTGAAAGTCCAAGGCGCCTTTTAATCAGCTGGTTGAATCTATCGGGATGATCTTGCTAATTCTAAACCTGATTTTGAGGTTAATCTTCCCACCAAAATTATCAACCTTACCAGATCAGAAATTGCTTTAATGGTATAAATTGTTCATTCATCCAGTTTGATATTGTGGATTATTATCCATTTATTTCCAGAGATCTTTTTACTTTGGCTTTGGGATTTGTCAGGGAGTACTCTGATCTTTCCAACGAAGAGCTTTATATTATTATAAACTGTAGTAGATCTGGTCTTATACATAACAAAGAACAGTGGATTAAGAATAACTCTGTTGACCAATTCGATATTTCCATGGGATTGTTAGACTCTGCTGAGTCTTCCGATCTTGTTGGTTTATTTATCTTATATAAGCTTAGTGCATACCAAGATATCAACATTGATGACATAGGGTTATATAGAGATGATGGCCTTATGGTGGTGAAAAATTCTTCATAAATTAAAGCTGACAAAATCAGGAAATTAATACATAGAGAATTTAAAATTCTCAACTTTAAGTTAAGATCAACTCTAATGTAAAAATGTAGATTTCCTTGATGTTACATTAGATCTAGTATATAATATATTTCAACCTTACATGAAAACAAAAGCCAATCCAAAATATATCCACCCAAATTCTATTCACTCTCCATCTGTAATCAAATACATACCCTCTTCCATAGAATATAGGATTAACAATAACTCTTCCAGTGAAGATGTCTTTTACAAGCATACTAAAGTTATAGCACTGCCTTAAAAATAATGGATATAAATGCCCTGACATCAAATATATAAAATATAACAACAGCCATCGTAGGAAGAAAAATAGAAACAAAAAAATCATTTGCTACACACATTCATTTAACCAAATGGTTAGTACCAAGTTAGGGCAGAAGTTTCTCCATTTAATTGAGAAACAACACTTCCCCAGAAAAAATCCACTTAGTAAGATTTTTAATAGGAATACACTAAAACTAAGTTATAGCTGTACCGATAATCTTGAAAAAATTATTAAAAAACATAATAACAAAATTTTAAATCAGCACAAAACCCTGAGTAATAATTGTCATTCTAAAGCAGCATAAGCAGATAATACCAACAAGGGTAATTGTAGAAATTCTAACAAATGTCAATTGCAAAACCGATGTCAAACAGACTCTCTTGTTTATCTAAGCATTATTTCTACTAGAGAAAATCTAACAGTTAAAAAAATTTATATCGGGAGTACCAAGAATTCCTTTGAAACTAGGTGGTACTTACCCCTAGGGTAAAATGGAAAATACAAAAAAAAAATAAATAAAAAATAAACCTTGTAAATCTTTAAATGAACCTTGCTTCTTATGTTTACATGAATAACTAGAAATTATTAAATTTTCTGACAAAAAAATAAAAAAATCCCTGTTAAACCAAAGGAATGAATTAACTGTAAATTGCCGACACAGTTTATCTTTTACCTTAAAATATAGTTAATTTTTTAAAATTACATATAATTTCTTATAGCCATAATTTATTAGTAAATAATGGTCCACTCTCTATGAATAATTATGTTATTTTGTTTATTCAGCTTTAATATTGCTATGTGTTGCCGTCCAGTTAGTATTATTAATATCTTATATAGATGTTCCACATTTTTAATTATATCTACAGGCCTCTTTAAGAAGCTGCTTGAATCTAAAATTAAAAAAAAAATTCTGTTGAAATTAATTTTATGTCTGATTACTCTCCTTCATTTCCCCTCGGTGTCCTTTCAAAAATTGGTCATGTCGTATTTGTCTACAATCACGATACATTTTAATGCTTACATATTTTCCGCAATTGTCAATGATGGCCTATCTGTGTTCCGGTTTATGATGGCACGAAAAAATAACTCACCCATCTCCACCCTCTGAGCATACTTTTCTATTTAGCTTAGATCTGACATTTAATTGGTTAATCAAGACATACCCACAAGTCTATTTTTAATTCTGACCTTATGTTTCCCTCACCTCTATCTTTCGGAAAAAAGGTAACACTTTGGTTTTAATTTTCTTAAAACTCATTTAATCATCAGTTACTTACCATCACCTGAAAGAAGTACAATCAAAGTATTGAAACATGAAAGCTTTTATGTAGCGATTTAAACATGTTTTTATTATAATCTCTTATAATCAAAATAATATTAATATATTACTCTACTTTGTATTGAGCACTTTTTAAAAAAGTAAATGCTACGAACAGTGAAATTTTACTCCATCTGTTCTTTCTTACATTTGTGTGTATATATATATATATATATATATATATATATATATATATATATATATAAAAGATGAAACGGAACTAATGTTTTTAACTTAATTATATAATTAAATTTGAAGATTTTAGCTTCAGTTTTTAAAACATGGTTATTACTGTGTAGCGAAAAAAACATACTTTAAATCAGTTAATTTATAATATATATATATCTGAAAAATTAATTTCGGTTGAGCTCTCTGGTTTGAGGTGTGGGTTTGTAAACAGTGACTATTTAAGCTAATATTGCACGACTCTTCGGCAGAATTGAGTCACTGTCAGTCACTGTGTGTTTATCTAAATCTAAAAATAAACACGCTAAAATTCACCTTCATCCCTGCCGTGTGCCGGTAGAAGTTCCGGCTGACGCAAATTCAGTCGGGTTTCGATCCTAGCTAGAAGCAACCGGACGTCTAGCCACACTGATGAGCTGTGAAACAGCGGAACAGTCTGTCTGTGGATGACAAAAAATATATATATATATATATATGTACACACACATAAATTATATATATATATATATATAGACATTATATATATATATATATATATATTTATACACACATAATATATTTTCACACACATTATATATATATATATATATATATATATATATATATATATATATATTCACATACACACACACATACATATATATATGTATGTATGTGTGTACATACATATATATATATTTATGTATGTGTGTGTGTATGTGAATATATATATATATATATATATATATATATATATATATATATATATATATATATATATAATTATAATGCATCAAACCACACACTCTTACGTCGTGGGGGTATTGAAAAGTTAGTCACTTGATCCATTCACCAAATCATTTTTCTGATGTTTGGTCATTAATAAAAAATACTGATTTGTGGAAGCTGTTCGAGGCGATGTCATTACATCACCAATCCCGTATTCCCGCATTTACTATTTTCTTGGAGCCCCTTTCAGTTCATTAAATAAGGATTAGTCCCATATCGCTGATAAGCTACAGAAGTAGTGACAATCAGTGTACGAGCTGCTTTTGGCATCACTTATCGTGGGCGAGAGGTTTTCATTTCATCTCTTTTTATCGTCAGATAGTGGCACGTTGTGATGAGAATAGCAAACTTTAAAATCAGATTCGTTTCTATTTCGAAATCATCGTTATCTGAAAGCCAATCCCTTTCTGGTAGGTACTTTTAATTATTGCTTTAGTTATTTACTAAACTTTGATTAATCTGACATAACGTAAGTGCTTAGTGCACTTAGTGTATTTCAAGTGGTAACCCGTAGGTACTAATAGGTGCTGCCCAGCGAAGCACAATGATTATCAATATGGTCTTGTAAACTAATTCTCTCGTGTTCGGTCCTTAATATTGGATGTTCTACTTTTGAGACCTGTACATCTTTTACGGGCCTGCCTCACCTGAATAGTCCTTCCACCAACTTACATAGATGCAGTAATGGTGCCACGAATTCCCTCCCATCACCAGTTGGTTGTCGTCACCGCACAACCATCCAGTATTTTTGACTGATCTGCTATGTAATTGTTCTATTTTAAACAAAACTTGAATCAAAGATTGGACTCTTGTTCCAATCCTTCGATGACGACAATCATGGAAATATTGTTGGCTTCAAAAGGATTTCTTATCTTTTTCTTTTTTTTCTTTTTTTTTAATGTTCTTTGGTTGTTTACTTTGCGTCAGGTGCAAAGTAACTCTTCTGAAAAGAAGAGATAAAAGTTGCAATGTTTACGGTTTTTATCAGCTTCCTTCTTACCTTTTCTTCTGTCCTTTTTGTTTAAAGAAAAAAACATTACAACTGATAAAGATATAAATATCTATTTCAGTAAGTTAGTCTCTCGTACTAAGTAAACTAGTCTCATTAAATAGTTTCATTAGGGTTAGAGAAGTTAATTTCTTACTGAATGACCTTGTAGTGTGGACTTGTTCGAAGCTAAGTAAATAACAACACTGTAAAATATATTGTTCTTGTCTGATGATCGCTCTGTGCGAAATTAGTATTTAACGATTTGGAAATCGTGTCTTTGTTCTATTTTACTGGTTAGTGTGTTGCGGGCGTATGCTGGTCGAGTGCTTAGTTAGAAAACACATGTCTCCTGGTATATTTATCCCACAACAAAAATAGCAGACTCGAGATGTGAATCCGAGTAATAAATGGAAAAGTAACAACAAAGCTATATATATATAAACAGTTGATATGTATGTATTAACAAAACAAGGGTATACATAGACAATAGAATATTGTTGTGTGCTATAAAACATTGAACATGAACGAAGAAAATATTTTAGCTGGTGTTTTGTTTGTGCGTATGTGTGTGTAGTTTGGTGTAGGAGAAAGTCATAGAAAAATGAAGTGAAACATGCTTACGTGCGCGTTCCTCAGTGGGAAAGCGTTTTCCTCGTTCGACCTACATTTTATCGTCCTTGAGTGAAAAAGAGAATGTCACTGTCTATTCACATGCTTAGAGATCGTCCCCTAGCGGCGGTTCTTTTAGGAAAGTAAGTGGGGTAATCCCACAATTTTTATTACACTGTCTTGGTCTATTTGCTACCGACATTGAGAATTTTGGGTTATTACGTAGGTAGTCTTTTTCGTTTCGTTTCCATTCTTTTGTCCCGTTTTTCCTTTGTTCTTAGATTCTTTTTTTCTGTTTCATTTTTTTTCGCCTGCCAGGCTTATTGTTGGTAGGGTTATATTTTTATGATTTACGATAATTTAGTTTGTTATTTTTAAAACAATACTAGCAATTGATATACGTAAACTTATATAATTTAATGTATATCAAATTTAAATGAACTTTTATTAAAGTGCTCAATGTTGAGATAGAGCGATAATTGTTAAATTAGATGTCTAAAATAGAAAAATTTCGAAACTCTGAGTCTGCCTTTGGTAAGTATTGGACTATTATATATATATATATATATATATATATATATATATATATATATATATATATAAGCAAGTATGGGATTGGTATATACGGAATAAATTCCAATAACCAGCAATTATTATTTATTTTTGTTTCAACATTCCCGGTGTCTTATCAAGTGATGATGTTGAATGTAGAATAAATGGTTTTAAAAGTTTCAAATTAATTAACGATCCTTCGCAAGAGGTAAACGCAAGTTAAGCTATAGTTGTGCAGATAACCCAGAGAAAATAATTAAAAAACATAACAACAGAGTCTTTAACAAGTATAGGGACTCAGAAAACTTGATAACTCACCAGGTTGCAAGCAGCAATACTAAGCATAATGACACGAATAATAAATTATGTAATTTTAGGAATCCTAATAATTGTCCACTAAAAAATAATTGTTTGACTAGTTCTGTAGTTTATCTTAGTACAATATCAACACAAGAAAATCCAAATATAAAGAAATTTTACATTGGTAGCACCATGAGACCATTCAAGGAACGTTGGCGGGGTAATATGCAATCTTTTAATAACAGTAACTATAAGTATATGACTTCATTATCCAAATACTTTTGGAGTCTAAAAGAAAAGAATAAAACACCTACGGTTAAATGGAAATTGATTAAGAAGGCCCGGACATGTAACTCCCTATACGCCCCGTGTTACCTATGCCTTAACGAAAAATTTGAAATAATTAGATTTAAAAATAAGACTGATCTTTTAAATCAAAGATATGAACTAACAGTTAACTGTAAACACCGTTTTAAGTTTAACTTAGTATAGAGATCATATACTTTCAATGATAATGATAAATTAAATTTAATAGACTATTACCTTTATAACATGATGGTCACCTGGTCGATATGAATGTGTATTGTGTACTTACAAAGTGTTATACGTGTCTGTATTTGTATGTATATATTTGTATGTATGTGTGTTTGTACTGTTGGATGTGTATGTGTGTATATAGGGGTATATATATGTTAGTAGCTTGTTTAGGGAATTCTAAGGGCATACCTATATATATGTAAGTATGCGGAAATATTTTAAAAGATATATGTGGATACTAATACATGAAATTACCCATGTATATCGGTACATGTGTACCTGTATGAGTGACTGCAGATGTAAAAGAACGTGTGTATATGAAATTTACATGGATGTGTTTACAATATATGATAGAGCAAGATCTCTGGTGTTGCATTCAAATATCACTCCATATTAACTTAAAACTAAATTTTAAGTAAGAGAAATTACCAATCTAAAAATGGTCGCTAATTGAACTCATGAATGGGGTTCAGGCCGATGGGGATGATCCCTTGATAATCAATTACAACTAGAAGTAAACTTATATTTGAAAATAAAAGTTTTAGTGTTTTAATGTAAATTCTATGAATATCTTTCTAATCGACTATTTCATATCAAATTTTTTGTAATAAAGTTTAAAAAAAAAACTTTAACTAACATATAATTGAATTCCTTAGACCGTTTAAACGTTCAAACTTATATAAAAAATTATAATATTTATGAACTCTCAAAGTAAAGCAAAAAACAGCGTCCATTCCAAAGAAAACTAATGACACTTTATCACAACTTCTTTCTCTCTCTTTCTCTTTGTGCCTTTTTGACCTATCCCCCTCCCATAACTTCCGTTAACAGATTTAGTGTGTCAATGTCTGGTTTTCCTCTAAAAATTTAAAGTTGAAAGAATAGAAATGTTACATCTAACTCAATCATATCTCTCTACCCACTTCACCCCCCATTAATAACCTTGCTTCGTTGTCAAGTTTTTTGAATTACCATATACTTGTATTTTGATTGGTCATTCTAGCTTATGTAACAGCGTTTACCCCTAGCGAAGGATCGTTAATTAATTTGAAACTTTTAAAACCATTTATTCTACATTCAACATCATCACTTGATTTTTCATTTTGTTTCAACACCGGGAGTGTTGAAACAAAATGGCTATTTTTGTAGTGATTTTATAACATATTTATGTTATAATATTTAAATAAATAATTATATATATATATATATATATATATATATATATTATGAAATGGACAAAGTCCGACAATTATTTTAAAACATTTTTATGTTTAACATTCTTTTTATAGATACACATATTTAAGTAAATGCTCTGTTTATAATAAAGAATATTAAACGACATTTACCGGCCTGAGAAATTTTCATAGAAAATATTCGTCCTCCGACAGGAATCGAACCTGTCTCTTATACGGTTTCTGTATCTATCCGATTCCTTGTCGGAGGACAAATATTTTCTATGAAAATTTCTCGGACATTCAGGCCGGTAAATGTTGTTTAATACTGTTTATTATAAACAGAGCATTTACTTAAATATGTGTATCTATAAAAAGAATGTATAAACATAAAAATGTCTTTTATATATATATATATATATATATATATATATATTAAAACATAAATATCAGTAGCTTGCAAACGACACAAGTTTCGACGTTCGGCTGGTTAGGCTCTGCAAGTCAATATAATTTATTCCCTCCTGACCCCCCCCCCCCACTGCATCAACTATACTGAACCGTTGGGAATTTGCATTCATAACAATTTTCCTCACACACTACTACAGAGGCATATATACCACTTGAGTACATATGCGTATATGAATGTGCAGACATTCTTCACTTTCCTTCAGGGTCGTACTGGGATAAAATGCTTTTATTTTACCATGAGTTCTGTTCTTTTAGTCAATAATAGACGATGTCTCCAAACAAAGCAATGGCCACCAGCTTTTCTTGGCAAAGCGTGTACGATTTACATCCTGTTTTGTGACTATTGTCTCTTATAATTTTCCATTCAATTGATATGTTTTTGCTTTCTTTCATCTCCCATACTTATTTCGGAATGGACGTAATATTTTTTATATTTATTTCCTTTGAATAATATGCAGTCGGAATCTAGAGATGATATACTTGTTACACAGCCACATATAAGTTATGGCTTCTTACTTTGAACAATTTAAAATTTGCATTCAGTAAATAGTGGCTCCTAAATGTGTCTGTCGACTAAACAGTAACGTAAATGCTGGACATGTTAAAAATATTTCTTAAGATGCACGAAAATATACCCTAACTTCTCCAAGGTGCGGCAGAATTACCTCCCATTTAACGGTAAAGACTCCATTGAAGAAGATGAAGATACCATTGCCACTAATGTCTTACCATTATGTGGGAGGTAATTCTGCTGCACCCTGTATTTCTATAGATAATTTTTTCAAGTCATTTCAGTGTGTTGCCCGATATCCTTCCCGGCCATCCAAGACGTCCAATACCCGCGGCTGATCGATGGGGGTGATCATTTCGATCCAGGTCCGACTTTATCCCACGTTGTGTGATTTGCTTTGATCCTAAGGTAGCCAAGATCGAATCGGCGTTATCTATCCCCGTATTGGGCTGGTCTAAGCAGACCGAAGACGCAAACAAGAAAATAACACTCGAATAAAAATAGACTAAATATTAATTTTATATAAGGTCCTTCGTACAACAGTTGGTTTAAAGTCTAAGAGCTCACACGCAGACAATTATCAGCCCAACTCACTTCTAAGTCGAACTTGACTCTTCGTTGACTTGGTAATGTTCGTTTTGCTGACTTAGAAAAGTTTGACACAAGGCTGATAAAATACTCACTCCCAATGTCTGAACTCTTCAATCTAAAGCTATCTGAAATTTCATTCATTGATATCACATTGGATGCTTGTGGTGGCCTGCCTTTTTTCCCCTAAATCTTTTAAATGCAAGTTGAGTTTGTTCCTTCTGTTTATCACTAGTTTCTTTTATGTTGGAATTTTATAACTGGATTTCTTTATCGATACTAATTTACCTGTTAGAAGCTATTCTTCAAGGGATAGGTGCTATCATTTCTCACCTTTTACTGCTAGGTACTTAGAGGAAGCTCATTGTTAGTGGCTGAACATGCTGACTCATTAAAGCATGAAAAAAGTGGCTGAAATCTAATGTATTATCACTTCAGTAAAAAAAAAAAAACCTTTAGCTGAGTTCACGTGTGTTGTCCCGCGTCCAGTGACTGGAACGAACTCTCAGGACGATCTAATCTCTCGCTTCGAGGCATTCGTATTTATTGATGCTTACCCAAAACTGGTGTGAGGAGTGAGGCGGCTGGGTATCCAGTATTTTCTCTACTTGTCATGAAGAACCCTTTCTCCATTGTCTGGGTTCTGAGAAATTAATTACTTCTCCCTTTCCCCGGGTGACGTTCGTAGGCATTATTCTGCCCTATACTTTTTTCCTCCTCTTCTTAGCATCTCCCACTAATACTCCTCAGCGGGCATGAGCAGCTCCTCCACCTTCCTTGGTATCTCATCTGCGCCTGCTTCTTTGGCCACCTTCCGAACAGTAAAAATTTATTCTAAGTTCGTTAGTCAAAAAGGAATTATCATTCCAAGCTTATCACCTTATGAGCCAATTTTCCGACACCAGTGTTGGTTTAAAGTTGAACAAAAGACAGATAACTTTCTCCCCCTCCAGAGACATTCTCCAAAGGAAAAACTTTTATCTCCAAATTATGTTTTTCTAAATCTTATCGAATTCTCTCTGCCTCTGGATTCATGGCTAGCACTCATAACGACGATCAAGATATCGTCATGTGTTTCCATTGTAAAAATTAAGTCAAGGAATTATTATTTTCAAATCTGTCGCCTCTGCAGAAAGATTCTCCAAGTCAGTTTTATATTTCTTTCTCGTCCGAAATCAGATAGAAGCCACGTGGCCCTTTTTCCTTCGGTTCACGCTAGGGACATTCCCTAAGAAAATCCTTATCTCTGTATTGTTATTTCAAATCTTACCTGATTCTCTCCACCTCTGGTTCCACGTCCAGCGCTCATGGCGGTAGTTATTGATCAGTATATCGCCCTGTGACCCGTCGTAAAAAAATTGTTGTTCTTAGCCGGTCGTCTGGTTCGTTTTAGAAATTTCGACTGAGGAATGTGATAGCTTATCAGTATATCATTCTTGCTACCCAGAAACCTTATTTATGGTAGTTTATCAGTATATCATTCTTACTATCCAAAAACCTTATTATTATTTACCAGTAAAAAATAGTGTCACAAGAGTTATTAGTCTAATTCTTTGTTCCTTTTCGAGGAAACCGTTCTACCAGCTTCTTCAGAACTAGTTCATAGTCAGAGCAGTCATTGGACGCTTCAGATTATTTCCACCAATTTAAAAAAATGGGTCGATATATAATTGGAGACGGTTGGGTTGAGACCAATGTAGGGATGCGACTAAATCACGAGGATCACGTGACAGCCGATAAGGGACATCAATTCGTGCGGTGACAAACCCGAGTTGCTATTTCGCACGCGCAGAGGCAAGACATGTCTGCCGATGAAAGATCGCTAAGGCACTAGACATAATCTCAAGTTTCTAAATGAAAAAAAAAAAAGCAAGCGATAAAATGCCGTCTTGGTTTTTTGTTCAGTTAAAAATGTCATAGCTGAGTGATTCTATTAAACAGTCAACAGACGATATTGCAATCATATCTAGGTGTGTTTTTCTTTTCCCTTATTAATTGATAAAAATTATTTTTATGCATAGAACGTAAGAACTTAATTTGTATCGAAAGAGGAAAACATTGACACGCGTTATCACTTGGCGAGAAGCCTCTGAAAATTTGTATGAACAACTCCAGCATTCTTCATGAATTTTAAATTTATTTGTTTTTTTAATCCTTACAAAATCTGACGAGCGTTGATTTGGATCTAATTTCTTTAGGTCATTGTACTGTGGATCAGCAAAGTTAGATAACATTCTACAGGTTTAACTGAGCAAGCTATTTCTGTTCAAAGTTTTTGTTGTATTAGGTTGGTGCAAAAATAATGTCGTTATTTATGTAAGTAAGATATGTGAGAAAACGACATTATTTTTGCACCAACCTAATATATTAAAGGAAGTTTTTCTTTTCCTCAATAGGCCATTTGATCACCCAATTCTTCTCTCTCTCTCTCTCTCTCTCTCTCTCTCTCTTTCTCTCTCTCTCTCTTTCACTGGTTAGCTTCACAATTCATGTAAACTCTTTCATGTGCGAGCGGTTATTTGTTCCAACAAATTAGTAAAAATATGCATTCTTCGAAACAAATCATAGACCATTTTGTCAGAGTGGAATTCTACATAATGTGTAAGGATTGTATTTATTTATCTAGATGTTTGATTGCCCAGTGTATTTTTGGTTGAGAACGCTTTTAAGGCAATCAGTTGTAGGGATATATAATAGGCGATTATCTCTCTTTGGTTTGTGAGGAATTTACCTGGGTCACGTTACGACCGCTTAGTGACATCGCTTCATCGTGACGAAAGTGGGCAGTCTGTCAATCAAATTCCAGGAGTTGAACTGAGCAGTTGCTTTTTAGCACGGGCGATGCAAGGACCCTGTCCGGACTGTGGTTAAATCTGCCTCTCCCAGCCGACTACCATATGGTGCACGTTACAAGCCCATATCGCCATTATAGTTTGGGAATAGATCTTCGCCAGGTATAGAAACTATCTCCGGCTCGCAATCGGGAAAAACCCCATGACTCGCTGTTTCCTATTTGCAGGATATATCCGCGCTAGTGACATCGAAATCCGACCCGTTCTAATCTGGAATTCCAAAGCACAGAATAATTCTCCGGCAGATCAAATTGCCATTGGGAATTATTACAGTTAAGACTATCTTTTCGTCCTCTTTTCACACTGCTTGTGGTGTAGACATGTTATAATTTCTCTGCTTGGGGTGTATGTGAATATAATTTTGTGTATAAATTAGCGGTATAAAAATCCCTCTGAGAAAGCATATTTGTCATTCCTTTTCTTTCAGCTATTCCGTTCCATCCGTAAAATAAGGTGTTATTATATTATGTGTATAATAATAATTATATTATGGGTATAATAATAATGCCCATATTGGGGGAAATAAAACTTTCCTTTCTTCCACAGCTCACCCACTATCTGATGACCTCGATATGTGATATTATTAACCTCCATTAACACTGGTCACCCCGACGAGACCAATTATTAGTACCCCATTACAGTCTTTGTAAGTAAAGTGTTCAGTATTAAGAAATAGAGAATTAACAGTAAATAAGATATATGTGGACCTTTTATTTGATTTGTTTTAGAAAAATAAAATAAAAATGACATTAGCAGTTAAACTGAAATTGGGTAACAGAATTAAACACTTAACAAAAATAGTTCCTTAAATCAAAGGACCATAAAGATAATTTTACAAATAAACCTACTTAAGGATTATTAATCCCACTAAAAGTAATTTGGAGAAAATAAGCAAATATATATTGGTAAAAAAAAAAACACAGCCCCATTATCTACATTAGTAAATATTCGACTCCACTCGTTTTTTCCTTTTTTACATTTGGTTTGCCAACTGTTACTCGATACGCATTCTGCTTCTATATTTTCGTTCATTCAGGAAAGCGGATCTAAGGTGCCAACATTAGAAGAGTTGTTGTCATGGCAACGCAACTAAAGACTTACAAAATTTATAAGCAGAATCAGTAAACTAATTATTATTAAAAATCCAGTCTTTTTCTTTCCTATTAATTATTTACTCCACTTTTGCAAAGTCCAACTTATCCCATACACTGTGAATGTTCTGTTGGTGGAATGGTTAGAGGCACGGAACGAGGAATCGGTGAGTCGTGTTCGAATTCGTTATATTCACTTTCGCTCAAACACCCTTGTAAAGGGGGCGAAAGGCATGAATCCATCTATTCTCAGCTCAGTTATGAGTTAAATAGACTGGACTCACGAGCCTTAGTCGGCAATCCATATAGAACAACAATTCTGAATTCAAAACCGTACGTGCCTAGTTGCAGTACAACCCACGGGTGGGCTGTGTGAGTGCTGAAGAAAAACAAACGGGCCTGAATAGATGGACACGCTGGGAAACGATCAGCCATGGTGAAGATGGGAAATCACATCGATTTGCCTTCAAGTCGAAACAACTCCAATGATGTCCTTGTACATTTCTCTTCACTATAGACATTGTCCAGCCTAATGAACAGAAAATATTGACCAAATGATTTACACAATTAGTAAATAGCGGACTTGTCGATAATCCAAATCAATATTTTGGCTTTTGCTTGCGGCTTGAAGAAGTGACGTGTGTAAATATATTGTATGAAGTTGGTACAAAAACTTCCCGCGACATTTTCTACACAGAGTTATGGAAATTTTGAGTGTTTTTTTAGAGTTTACTCAACGTTGTTTCTGTAGTTAATCAACAATAAAGCATCGCTTACAAGCTTTATGAAAAATGGCTTCTACATAAATTTACGAACGTTGGTCAGCGTGTAGCGGACGATGGGGCGAGGATGTGAAGAGATATCAGAAGGTTAAAATTTCCTGCTAGCCGGTCCAGCTACATGAGAATGTTGGACTTTAATTAAGTCCAAAGAAGATAAAGAAAAACAAACAAGACCGATATATATGGGTAAACAAATATATATTAATAACAAGTTACACAAAGACATGAACAGTTACATAGAGTTTGTATGGAGAAATTATGTGTGTGTGTTGTGAGTGTTCGTACGTACGTGCATTGTTCTTAGCGTGTTCCCAGAATTTGAGAAACGCTGTATCTGTGAGAGGTCACATATTGGTGTTAGCTGAAAAGAGAGATTTACCTCACTTCCACGCGAGGTGGCGGCCCAAGGCCTAAGTCGAAAAAGAGAGAGAGGCGAAGGGTCAGCCAGTATTTATAGCCAGGGGAGAGAGAGACCCCTTGTTGAAGGATTAAGGAACTGAGGAGGAGCTAACTCCGACAAGCGTTTTAAACACTTGTTTTTCTCCTTGCTGACAAAAGAAAAAGTCATTTTATAGTAAAATATACAGTGACTATGAAAAGTGGATTTATTACGAAAATTATTATTACAGTATTTCACCTAAAATAAATTTACTAGGCCAATATGTTCTTGTTTTTGTGATTCAAAAAGAATTCTTTATTTCAAATTGCCGGAAGTTGAACAATTATCTGGTTTTAAAGAACATTGGTACCAAGACGTTTTTCTTAGTAGAAAGTCGAACAGTGAGTTTTACTGCATAAATACTAAAATAATTTTTTCCATGAGAAGGAAACCGGAGAAGAGAACGCCCCCCCCGTCTCTTATCCCGATCATTATCAAAGGCGCATACAAAATATAAAACTTGAAGCTACAGCGTGAAATTAAAAAACAAACATTAAGGTAGATAAATTATATATATATATATATATATATATATATATATATATATATATATATATATATATATATTAAATTAGATTTACAAAACTATCTTCGAAAAAACTTTGAGGAGGTAATACAAAATTTGAATAAGGCTAAAAATACTTGACAAGAAAAAAAATTAATGGTTGCACCCACGAAAAGACGAAAAAAAATTACAGAACGAAGGTAGCTTTGGCAATGTCAAACGACTAGTTTCAAGAGGACATTACAATTTATCTTTTTTAGAACACATTTCTATTTACAGGCCTCAGTTCCTTTTTATGTTGAAGCCAAAAATTACTTTCCTTTCTGGGTCCTTATTCTGCCTTCCAGTCCAATTTTTTTGAGTCACTTCTGTCCTTTGAAATTGACTCTCTTTTGAAATTTGATTACCTCCTAAAACTTACCTGCTCGTCGCTTTTCTCTTTATATAACAATTGAATTTGAAGCCAAGGTCTGTCTGCACCCCCCACCACCACCACCAAAGGCAGACTTTGACTTTAAATTTACGTGGGCGTAAGTCTACACTTGGATAATAAATAGAAATCGTACTTTTTTTTTCGAATTTAAAAAATGAATTTGAAAATCCATCTTGACCGAAATATTTTTGACGGTTCTTTAACAGCCAATTCTAAAAATAGAAATTTTCAGACAAATGTAACATTTTTTCATAAACTGTCTGGCTTTCTTTAAAATACACTTCTTCTCGAAAAAGTACGTGTATAAGACACACCTAAACGATTTTATAATATTTATTTGTTTATTTACACTTTTTAATTATTTTGTATACATTTTTTATAATACTAGCCTGTTCGATTTTTATAAAAGACATTTATTCAAAATGACAGCAAAAATTGATACAAACAAAATTGTACCGGTGTCCTGTCCCTTATTGATTCTCTTCCTGCAAGGCGAATGATTGTCTTATCATGCAGTGCATGGTATCACATGTTGCAAATGCAAATCAAATAACCAGGAAGCTGCAATGTCTTCTGCTTATCATTTGTCTCAAATAATGCAACTCTTCTTTGTTTGGTCAGTGATGCTAACAATTGCAGGTTATCGAAGAATTCATTAAATCAAAACAGAAATTATGATACGATACACACAATTTGCTTGAAAGATAATGTAGGGTTAGAAAGACAAAAAATACTTCGAAAGAAAGATGACTGAATGTCAATGCTATGAATTTGTGAAATATTGTCAAAAATATTACTTGCATTATTTAAATTATTCGGACTGTTATCCTCATCTCCATTGCCATATTCACAACATTTCGGCCGTTGTACGCTCCGGCCTTCTTCAGTTTTTTTGTAATTTCGAACCTTTTATTTCATCCCCCCAGGGTAGTTTATTCTAGTTCCACGTGCCATGCCTCTTCCGGATGTCTCAGTTATTTTCCTCGTTGTGAATATGGTAATGAAGATGAGGACAACAGTCCAAATAAGGTAAATAATGCGAGTAATCATAATACCTCATCTCAGAGATATAGACACACAGTGTCAAAAATATACTCGAAACTTTTGCATCAACGTCACAAGTTGGATTTTCTTTGTCTGTCGTGGTCATAAAAAACATTTTCACGTTCACTATCTTGTGACTAACCTTTCAAGAGTAGTGTGTGTTTATAGGACATCGTTGATATTTTAAGGGCTGTTTCCTCTAAGTTTCGACCGCTGTATTCTCTGGTCTTCCTTAAGGGCTATTTCATCCACAAGCGTATCATATTCCCATTTCTTTCCTTGTCACGTCCATTGTCCTTTCTAGAAAATATCAGAATTTGTCAGTTCTTCCTTGTGGTACCGACTTGTCTTTTAACTGAGCGTGTTTTAAATTTCTACAATTCCTAAACCAGGAATGAAACTATGTGGACAATTGTATAGGATCGTGTTTGGTGAAATATCAGAACCGAAAATGATAACAATGAACTGTTATTCAATAGGTATTCTTTTTCTTTTCTTTTTTTCTTTTACTCCTTAAATATGGCACTGTATATAGTAAGCATTTATTACCCACCTACCAAGAAAAACAAAAAAACTGAAACACACAGGCAAAAGATTTGTGGGAAAAGCGTTGGATTCATTACTTATTTTTATTTTGTTTGTTTTGATATTTTAGTTTTGATTTTGGGTTCATCTCCTCCCCTTCATTGTAAATCATCAAATTTTTATGTATAAATTATTATAATCGTCAGATTTTTAATGTCTTGGGGTGCGTTTTTTAGGTTTTCCTGAGAGCATGCGGTATTATGGTATATGGAGGATTGATTGGTGTTGGATGAGTTCTTGTGGTAAATGGGCAAATTGTAACGAATAAATGGGTCGTGAATCTGATTAGCTTGGTATAAGATAGTAAGTGAAGACCAGCCTCAACGCCTCCCCCCTTTTAGACCATGTGCCAAAATTGCGTATTTTTATATGCAATAAATATAAATAAAAGCGTTGGATTTTGTTCGACTTGCCACACTAGTTCTTTTTATTAATCACACGACAATTATTCGTTCTGAAACCACAACCACCATAATAAAACGATTCCTCGATTAAACGCCTAAATATCGTGAACCATTTCCTCAGGGTATAGAAACATTGTACTGCGGTATTGGAATGGCAAAATGATATCAAAGAAGACATTAATATGAAAACTATTTTAAATTGTTAGTAAAGTTGAATTCTCTAATGTCAACAAATATGGCAAAAACTCAGCTGCTAGAAAGACGCATGTGTACATAAAATGTATGTGTTGAGATAAGTTTAGCTTACAGTGTTTCATCTAAAACATTTAAATTTATATATTTCAATGTTTTGCCTTCCACGCTTTCTTTCGCCAATATTATAATAATAAGTTCTACGATAATAAAGGATCGGTGGGTGGGGGATTGCCCCACTGGGAAAGGAATTTCCTTGTGTTTTATGGAATTTCTTCATTAGTACTTTGTCACTTCGATGTTTGAACGCCTTGACAGCTTCAGCAAGCACAATGCCACAATGGAAAGCATTCCATTTTTTAATCACCCAAGTTCGTAAAGGCGTAATTTTTCACATCCAACCTTGCACCTACAGCTTGCAATTTCAGAGAGTGGCTTCTCAAGGAACGGTTGCTTTGATCCAATGAAAAGAATTTCCTACAGTCAACATCTACCAACCCACGCATCTTTTTTTTTTCTTTCCTTTCTTCAATTCTCCAAGTATTACCAATTCTTGAAGTAACTCTACTCACCAATTTCGCCTGGTTTGTTTCTCCTTTCCTTTAAGTTCGTTGTTTCAGTTAATTTCATAAAATCATTCCCCGATGACTATTTATTGTTCACTTGTTTTTATATACTTCCGACTTCACTAGATATGTTCTCTGTCTCTCTCTCTCCATTTATAGTAATTTACTAAGCACAGCTTAGATGTGGCACAAGGCCGAAAGTGAGGATTGAACTCACTACTCAATCGTAAGTGATATAGCGAGACAAGCTTGCTAAACATTACACCACGTCAAAAGCTCCCGAAAAGATGCCTGTTAAATGTCAAGAGATCATTGCAAATATTGATAAATACATAACTGATTGTTTCGTTTTTTACAGCTTATCAACCTTTTGCAGGTTATTTAAAACCAGAAATATTTTTAGACAGTAAGAATGTTTTTGTGAGGTTATAATAGTTTAGTGATACACGTCTTACTAATTAACCCATAGCTGGGGAGAAAACTGGATTTATATTTTTCCCAAGGGTAGTTTGTGCATAAGTGAATATGGTGAACCCAACGGGATTTAGATCTACGTTCTCCAATTAACAATTCCGAGCCATTACCATTACACCACCCGCACATCCAAGCTTACAGCACCTGCTATTCCCAAACGGTAACCCATCTAGGTACTGACCAAGCTCGATGTTTCTGAACTTCAATGATCATACGGGAACCGGAAATATGTAACTGAATAAAATGTAACTGTAATTTATTTTTAAAGACTAAATATAAAGAAAAGGGGAAATTATTTACGACTCAAGTAAATATATTAACAATTTCCATAGTGTTTTTCCAAGCGTAGGTTAGATGTGGCACAAGGCCGAGAGTGTGGAGCACCCAATGAGGACCGAACACTCTATTCAGTCGCAATTGATCTAGCGAGACAAGCTGGCTAAACATTACACTACGTTCAAGTGCCCTAAGATGTGGTACAAGGTCTAAAGTGTGGAGCACCCAGTGAGTAAAGGAACAAGAAGTAAAGATCAGTAAATGGCTAGTACAAAGTTGCTCAGATGAACAGCTTATTCCACATATATGTAGGATTTTTCAGTGCTCCCAGATCGCTACCAAATATGACATAAGGTTGAGGTTTAAGATGAACTTAACGGCAATATTGTGAAAAAATTGCTCAAGTCCTTCGGGGCTTAATCTAATAATAATTTCAAACTATCCAAGCCGAAGTCGGGGGAAAAATAATTTTCTAAGCGAGACAAGCTTACTAAAGTCGAAGTGCTCTAAAATTATTTTATAAGAGTACCTTAGATGTGGCACAAGGTCGAAAGTATGGAGCACCCAGTGAGGATCGAACTCACTATTCAGTCGTAATTGATCTAGCGAGACAGGCTTGCTAAACATTGCATCACGTTAAAGTGCTCTAAGATGTGGCACAAGGCCGAAAGTGTGGCGCACCCAGTGAGGATCGAACTCACTATTCAGTCGTAATTGATCTAGCGAGACAGGCTTGCTAAACATTGCATCACGTTAAAGTGCTCTAAGATGTGGCACAAGGCCGAAAGTGTGGAGCACCCAGTGAGGATCGAACTCACTATTCAGTCGTAATTGATCTAGCGAGACAGGCTTGCTAAACATTGCCCCACGTTGAAGTGCCCTAAAATTATTTTATAAGAGTACCTTAGATGTGGCATAAGGCCGAAAGTGTGGAGCACCCAGTGAGGATCGAACTCACTACTCAATCGTAAGTGATATAGCGAGACAGGCTAGCTAAACCTCACACCACGTCGAAGTCCCCCTCTTTCTCCGTTTATATTTCTATTCCGCCAGGTGGTCGAAATAGTTGTTTCTCACCTGCGTCAACGTTCAAATGCTGATTATTGTTTCTCTCAAGGGATAGAAAAACTCGTTCCTCGCTTTGAGGAATCGACACCGGTTTTGATATTTCAACTCAATCACACTAAGCAGTGTTTCGAAGACAGGAAATGTTCCGAACCACATAAGCATTTTACTAAATTTAGTCTGGCCGAAAGCCAGGATTCCGGGACACGAAGCGAGGAAGCAACTTGATAGTAATGATTTGCAACATCTGCTTGCTAATCATTATTGTGCTTTGAGATAAGATTAACATATTTGCTGGCCTACTGGACACGGATCCCCCCCCAAAGCACCATACAATTACCCTGCGTCCAATACAGTGGTATCATGTATGAGAAGGGCATGAAGACCACGAAAAAAGTGGGGCTCACCAGGAATCACTCTACGCATAGACGTTAGCTCTGAAACTAGGACTCCTGGAAGTGAACAAACATATCAATAAAAATATCCCTAAAAATTCCACACAGAAAAGCAAATTTATGGAATTGTACAATAATTTGCTGCTTGTTTTGTATAAATACCAGATTTTACAGAAATATTTACTTTGACCGGTATATTGCTGCTTGTTTTGGGTGTTTTTGTTTATATACAGGTATTGAATTAGTTTTTCTGCATGTATAGTATGGAACTTCATTTACCAACAAGTACCATAGTTCTGTTTGTTTTGCCTATTACCATATGTAGCAATCTTCACTGATATCAGCAAATTTCTTTGTAGCTATTATGAATTTACTGTATATGCAAATATTGCTCCCTAAAAAAACAACTAAAACCATTGTCAATAAATGCATGATAAAATGTATTAAAATTCTTCTTTTCCCCCAAAAATGTCCTGTTAATTAAACTTTACCTCACTCCTATTTTTAAAAAAGTACCAGTAAAATATAATTTGTGGTCATACTGTAAGTGTTTCTTCATGGTTAGTGAGAATGACGTATAAAGGTAAGGTTATCATTTTTAGTTTTTATTTGTAATGTGTGCATTTTTCCCTGGATGTTCCAGGCCAAAATCTGGGTGCGTCCAATAGGTCGGCAAATACGCTAACTACTTCTCGTCGTGGCATTTGACCAATGTGGTACTAGTGGACAAGGACTGATATATCTACCCGGATATAATCTTGAATGCATACATCTGGAAATCAAAATTGTCATGGTTACAAACACAGATGAAAAGACCAACTGTCTTCTTACATGCAAACATTTTTTTCTCTCTCTCTCGTTTCAGTAGGAATTAGTAGTTCTTTGAAGTAAGAATTCTCTCGGTTAATAAAAATAAGTATTTAAACTTTCTAACACGTTGATATTGTTATTCCAGTACAAGAAAATGGTTACACTAAGTATTCATAACTCTCGTTGTTGTTCACAGTCGTATCGACGTAGTTATCTTGGAAAGATTTATCGGTGAATACGACGCCTCTCTCGCAGACGACATATGCCGGCAATTCGTCGGTATCTTCCAGACTCCCGACATCCATCAACAACTTTATCCCACATGAAGTGGTAGCGCCGAAAGTGACAAAAACACCTCGAACACTGACTTGCGTGACAACGCAACGTACAAGTGAGTAAATGACAACGAAGGGGACGGTGTTGAAAAGTTCTCGGCCCAACAAAACTCTCTCTCTCCCCTCCTTCACCTAGAAATTTGATGTCTGTTTCTTTTGAGTGGGTCGAGCCGAGGACTTTTTCAGCATATTTTCCTACGTTTCTTCAACCGGGCTTCTCTATATTTTATCAGTTTAGCCTTTTTTCTTAACTCTCTCTGTCTCTGTTTCTTTTATCCGAGCTCTGTTTAGTAAACCTTAATGAAAATTACAATGTAAAATTGAACCGGAGTAGGAAGACTGTGTTGCGCCAATCTGCAAAATCTTTACCTTGAAACATAAGCGTTCAAAAACCTTTGAACACAACCCACTATTTCCGCTGAGAAATATGCAAAGATCTTAAATAGGAAAGGGGAGCTCTAGCAAGGATCGAACTGTGTACCGACGAGTTTCTAAGCTAGTTTGATGACTCTTGCTTTTCAGTGCTATTCAATTTCTGTCTATCTTTTCTCTAAACCTCCAATTTGACAAAAGTGTGTGTTGAGTGGGGGTAGGCAGGAATTGGCAGTTGTTTATTCTGGACGAGAAGCGAAGTAGGAGACGCCCTCGTCAAACATTTCTGACAAACGAAGCAATAAAGAATGCGAGAAGCCATTTCATCATATTCTGCTTGGTAGGGAAGTAAAATCTGGAGCCATTATATTCCTCAGAGAAAATTTGTTGCAGCTTCGCTAGCTTTGTGTAATGCCCACCCGACACTGGGGGAAAAACACTCAGTCGCCTTCAAAAAGATTTACATAGAAAAATTAAATTAAATTACTCCTCCCTTTTGACTCGGAATGCAAATCTCGTATCTAACAACGATATCTTTTCCCAACGCCCAGCTGATATTTAAATTAAGGTAGCTAAAAATTTTGTGGCAGATGCCTCTCCCCTCTAGATGAGTCGTAAGGGGAAAATCTCCCCCAAATAGGAGTTCTCTTATTTCCGAGTAAGATATGTTCCCGGATTCTGTATGTTCAAATGCTTGAGAGTAATAAGGGTAACGACCTTCTCCTGAAATATCTGCACAATATCAAAAAAAATGAATTCAGCACATAAATGGATGTTGTATATATTTATATACAGAATTAAAAATTGGATGTAACATAGCTCAGAAAAGGAGAAAAATCCATTATTCAAGTGAGTGAGAAAGTGAGTGACAATGTTTCTTTGAAAACCTTGTAATGACATTAGCGTTAGAGTGCCCGTTTTTAGCCGCGTTGTCTCATTTGTTAACCTAGGAGATCTTGTGTTGGAGAGATCTATTATGTGATAGGTTGTAGTGAAGACATTATGGTTACATGAGTTTTCAGAGGTAAACTAGACACCTCTTGTCACTACGACATCCTGTGGCTGAAGAGTGAAATTGTGTCCTTTCCTTTTATGCTGCTTTATACAACGCCACGCGGACGTTAAGAAAAGCCACCCGGCAAACAAGGTGGCAGTAATCCCACAAAGGTATTTTTTTTAAATTACTGTACTGTCTATATTTCTAACATTGCTCTGCCTGTTGCTACTGATGCTGATTCAGGAAAATATATTTGTTCATATAAAAATGATTTAAACTTTCAATTGATGCCAAAGAGTTTCCTCGACGGACCACCCGGGAATTACTCCGTCCACTCGTCAGGGGGTATCAGCAAATGACTGCTTATACGTCTCGATTTTTCTTTTTTATATGCATTTTTCATTTTTTCATAGTGTATGTGTGTGCATGAGCCCGTCTCTGCGTATTTGCGTACGTGTAGAATGTCGTGGTTATCTGTCCTTTTCGTCATTTTAAATTCACTTCTTAACCGTCTCTCTTTTCTTTCAATTGTAGCCATTTTGACTTCTGGTTTTCTAGACATATACTGTCGTTGTCAATTCTTGAGCGGCATATAATGTATTCTTGTAAAATCTACCGTCCACAATAGCCGACTGTGGTTTACTTAAGTGGAAAAATGAATTGATCTTCTAAAATGCAAGTAAAATTCTGCTATTTCAGCCAACTTAACCTTTCAAAACATGAAACTAATGTTCAAGCCTTGTATTGCAAAAAAAGTAGTTGGCTCGATGGGACAGAAAGTAAATATTATTCAAGACACGAGTTAGGCTTACACAGAAAAACAGATGGTGACTCTGAAATATATATATGTGTGTGTGTGTGTGTGTGTGTGTGTGTGTGTGTGTGTGTGTGTGGCCGGATCGGATCACGAACAACGAAGTTCTTTCCCGCGCAAAGATGGCGAGCCTAGAAACCATCATGACCAACCACCGACTTCGATGGGCTGGACACTTTACTCGAATGCCAGACACCCACCTACACAAACAAATTCTCTTCTCGGAGCTAACATCTGGCAAGAGAATACGTGGAGCCCCATGTCGTTGTTTCAAGGATCAGTTCAAAAACACCTTAGTGAGGACAGAAATCGATCCGGTCAATTGGGAGAGGGAAGCTGCAGAAGCAATCAATTGGAGAAGAGCAGTCGACAAAAAACCAACATCCTTCGAAAACACCAGAAGACAAATAGAAGAGAGGAAGAGAGTCCAAAGAAAAGCCAAAGGTCTCCATCCCCTGAACCCTCCTACCCTACTATACGGTGGCTATTCAGATCCAATATAGGACTCATTTCACACAGAATGAAATGTCGATGAGCACCCCAATACTCGGCAACGAGCTCCGCCAACAACGACTTCGATATATATATATCAGTGTATACTCGTATTTGAGTAGTCGATTCGTTTATTTTAAACGGTATTTTTTCTGTCTACCGGAATGCATACTTGAGAAAAAGTACCTTCCGACAGGATGTGAACCTGCGTCCCCGGTTACTGTTTAAAATAAACGATGAACGAAGCGTCTATTTAAATGTGGGGATCCACTAAAATAACGTTTGAAGTAAGAGAAATAATCGGATTAAATCCATAAGGATCATTTCAAAGCAAAAAATGAAATGATTCGTTGTCGATAAAAAAAGAAACTCTACATGAAGTAATACGTAGATATATTTTGCGTAATACGTAGACAAATCTTACATAATACGTAGGCATATTTTGCGTAATAGATACGTAAATCTTGCCGTAGCTTTCCACCATTTCACAAATTCTAATTCTCTCTTTCACTCGTTGTTTGAACATTGTTCGCTTTACGTCTCGTTCATTGCTTGTATTGTGTGTACCCTTTTCTTTTGCTATAAAATTAGGAAGAGAAACTTTATAAATAATTATCGCCCTTCATTAAATAAGAAGCGGAAACTTATTTAAAATCATTTTTTTTAAAATTTTTATTTTGTTCATTTGGGAGAAGATTTACAAGAATTAAATTCGAGAAGACAAGGGTGAGTAATCATTTAGAGAAACTTCTTTCTTGACACTATGTCTGAAAAGTAAAAAGCTCTTTCCTAACATTGGCACTTTTAATAGGAACCAATTTTCAAATACTTATTCTTATAAATACGCAACAGGGAATATTCTCACTCTAAATGCTTCGATGTTGTGACTAATCATCGAAATATCAAATTATTCCCAATTCTTGAAATATTGATAATTTCCAAACATAGTTTTCAATTTCCTGTTTGCCTGTCAGCGTGAGAAAAAACCTTTAACTGTTATGACTACATGATCAGTAGTTACTGGTTTATCTAAAAGATCACGTTCAAACTACCCTTCTCCCACCGTCAATCATCATGATATACCAGAGATGAGACGTGTAACGATAGTTGAAAGCGCGGGGATGTTGATTCATGCCTTTCTTCCATTTCTTCTCCCCCACGGTATCGCCTATAACTCCAGTGAATGCAGCTTCTTCATAGACAGCTCATCCAGGAGCATCAAATGTTGTGCTTCCAAGAATGCGCCTGCTGTCATATGTCCAGACCTTCAGTCATCCCTCGCCCCAGTGCCACACCGCCCTGAGCTCCACGTACCCACTCTTCCAAAGAGAAAGCAGCCATCTTCAAAAAAGAAAAGCAATTCAGAGGAGGATGAAGTCATTGATCCAGATTACAGAGGCGCAGCTGAAGAGGGAAAGCAGTTCTACCCTTAACCAAAAAGACCCCAACGACCTGATTAGAGATCTTGGTCCCACAATGTCCAATATGGAGCTGGTGACGTCGAGATTCAAGCAGTGGGATTTGTCAAATGAAAGTGTACAAGTCACAGTGCCGAGAAAGCGTCACCGGTGTTTTTCAAGATTTCCCCCTGTCAAGATGGCCTTTAATTCTGCCATACCGTGACCGGTTTGTCTGAGGCAATTGGTATCGCCTGTAACTCCAGTGAATGCTGCCTCTTCCTCGACAGCTCATCCAGGAGCATCAAAGTTATGCTGCTTCATAACAGGAACATGTATCTCTCTTCCACTGGCTCACTCAGTGTAACTCAAAGAGGAATACAACAATGTCAATATCTTGCTGGATGCCTTGAAACATGAAGAGTCCGTTTAGGAGGTTATCAGAGAGTTCAAAATGATGGCCTTTCTGATGGGTCTCCAAGGCGTCTTCACCAAGTTTCCGTGTTATCTTTGCTTTTGGGACAACAGAGACATCGCGGCACACGACCACAGGCGGGACTAACCACAGCGGACCAAGTTCAGTGTGGGGACGAACGTCAAACTGGACTTCCGGAAAGTATATTAGACCTTATGAATCAATTTGTCACGGCTCTAGATAAGGAATCTACAATCTTCAATCTTCCTTAAGTTGTCTACAGAAAAAGCCAAAGACAGTGCTTTCGTCGGATCACAGATAAAGGTCATAGAGTAAAAGGAATTTCCCAAGAAACTCACTAGTACAGAGAAGGCAGCGTGGAACAGCTTTTTTGCAGGTGTTTGGATCTTCCTGGAGAATCACAAGACCGAAAACTGTGGCGCTGTTTGAGACCCTGGTGAAGAACTACGGAAAACCTGTCTCCAGGGTGTCCCTCAAAGTCCATATCTTTGACGCTCATCTTGATAAATTCAAGAACACGGAGGCGTACTCAGATGAGCAAGGCGAGCGCCTCCACCCGGACTTTGAACGCAGCTACCAAGAAGCGTATAACAAAAACAAGGGAGATAATTTGGGTGATGATTCCTGAAAGTAATTTAAAGCGTAAATCGCGAAAAAATATTAACTTCTAATTTTTTGTGTTTCCTCTTGTGTAATCCTAGCATAAATGAATATTACTTTTGAATCATGTCGTTTTGTTCCTACTTTAAGTGAAGGAGAATGTTCACATTCGCCAGTTTTCCCAATGAGAATAAGTAAATTTCAGAAATATTTTTATCCTGGTCACAAAGCAAAGTTTGAAGGAAGTATTATCCATTTTCATAGTTTCTAAGAGTAAACAAATAGGAAATAACAGTTGCTATCCAAGGACAAACATCGTTTTACACAGTGATGTACAAAAGTAATTTTCCGTTCCAAATGTACATTTGATCATAAAAATGCGAAAAAACAAATTGTTAATCTGTATAGTTCAATTTCAGTTAATATGAAATTTTAAGAAATTCTCCGTTTTTAAAAGATGAGGACGGTGCTTGTCTAAACAAAATGCTATATTACTTGATATATATATATTTGTGTATTTAGGCAGCAATCCTTTTTACATGCACATTTCATTAAAAACGACTGGCAAGGTGCTTTTATTTAGTTTTTTATACAATTTCTCATGCGATCTAATAATGTTTTTCTTTTCGGATGATAAATTATATAAAAACTGTCCGAATGTTCTTTTTATCCGAGCGCTTTCGGCTATACATTTAGCCATTTTCAAGGATTATATTTTAACTGTTAAAATAAGAAATAGTTTGTTGTATGTATGTTTTATAAAATGTTTTTCATTTTTCAAAACACGGTCAAGATATTATGTCCATGTTCAAAGAAAAAAAATTGTTAGATCGCATGAGAAATTGTATAAAAACTAAATAAAAGCACCTTGTCTGTCGTTTTCAATGAAATGTGCATATATATATATATATATATATATATATATATATATATATATATATATATATATATATATATATATAGTGTTTGTGCAAAAGTTACTATTTAAATAAGTTCTCTTGTGTAATCAGGGCTTTTTTTTGCATGCACCTAATGTAATTCTAGAAATGAAAATAAATCCTAGTCGTGACTTAGAATGGATTCCATATTTCGTTGATAACAAACCAATAATTAGAAAGATAAGTTGCCAGAGGAGATGAAAGACATGAAAATAGTAAACGGTGCCCTCTGGGTAATTTTGTACAGGGGATATTTTCTTTCACACTTAGAATCGACATCATTAATAGTTTTCGAAACCCCCTTTTACTCGCCACTTCACTACCGTGTTACTTTTATATAGGCACCAACCTATTATATACCATGTGTATAATATACATATATAATTCCATATAGGTACCTACATATATGTCTTCCTACAACATTCACAACCTAAAAACTGGCTGATAGACAAGAAATATTTTATGTATTTGCAGATGTCTTGTAACTAAAATAATTACGTATGTCTTTCCTGTGTAAAAAGACAAAATTTGAAATACTGGACATGGTGACACATTTGAATAAGGACCTCTTAATCCGAACAGGCAGTCACTTCCCAGATTTCATCAAGGCCGTCTTCTTGGCTGAAGACTGTTTTATTCATTTTTTTTCACTTTTCTAAGAATAACATTTACACTTTTTTTTGTGTTTGTGTTTGTGTGTGTGTGTGTGTGTGTGTGTGTGTGTGTGTGTGTGTGTGTGGCGGTTCTTAAATATAACTTTCTTTTATTTGACTATCTTGGTTTTTCTTTGCATCCTAATTTATTCTAGATATTTGAGTGGTGTAACAGTTAGCAGCCCGGAACAAGAAATCGAAGAGCTGAGTTCGATTTCCAGTCGGGTTCGTTGCATGCATTTTCGCGAAAATACTGTTAAGAAAGGTATGAATTTATTTCTCCCCCAGCTATGGGTTAAATATTTGGGCAGTCTGTGCTCTTTAGCCAGTCTAAGAGAGGGAAAAAACCCGATGGATATAGAGCTAACAATTCCACCCCGTAATAATCTACTAGTTGGAATGGAAACCGCAGCAGCCAAGCGTGATTAGGCCGTGAGCCCCGTAGTCCATAAAGGAGATGTAGGGCAGTGCTACTCAAAGTGGGGTCCGCGGACCGGTGCCGGTACGCATTATATAATTTTTGTTTTTCTGTTAATAAACTGCTTAATTTTTTTATTACATTTTATGTTTTGATATTGAATTATTTTTTGCAAAATAAATGGAAGATAAAAATAGTAAACTTTTATTCTATCCATTATATATATCGTTTCCGGTATAAAATAATATTACCTCGAATTATTACAGGTACGTGACACATTGAGAAAAAAAAATACCGGTCCGCCATATCAGATAGTTTGAGAAGCACTTATGTAGGAGACTTGATGATGTGTTCTCGATTAACTGTCGTAACACTTGTACACACGTGAAGTGCTGAATCGTTCTTTAGGCAAGAACTTTTCAGCAGTTCCTGTATATAAAAAAAAAATTTGAAGAGTGTCTTTTTGATATGTGCTTTTCATGTTGCGTCAGCACAGGTCTGTGTTAAGAGAAATGAAGGATACAGACGACAACAAAAACAAACACGAATTTCTTTTTTACTGAGCTTTTTATTTTGCTCGTGAAATTGGAGACGAGGAGACGACCGTTTATTTCATTTTTATATCTTTTTACTCACCCGGGAATTGCGACACGAATTTCTGTCATTAATGCAAGAAAAAAAAAATTCCAGTATCATTTTGACCTTTTCAGCAACACTCCCGTGGTTAACCGGTTCGACACCATAAATTCTGTTTTATCTTTATAATCATTTAACTCCGAGAAAGGCAATAAAGCAACTAAGATGCAAGGAGTTACGGGTAGTGAAAGAGCATGAGAATACTTTAGTGAGGAGAAAGGACAATAAAGGATAGAATTTAGGAAGACAGAAGATGGCGATTGACGTTGCATTTACATTTTTGAAGAACGTAGGTGGCAGGTAAGCAAGAAGCCAGAAAAGAGTTCAACAGTTTAGAAGTGAGAACAGAAACTATTAGAATAGAACATACGGTTGCATCTAGCTAGTTCATGAGTAAAACGGTGAGACCTAATTGCCAATCTAGTAGTACGTTTAAATTCATGCAGTCGAGGCAGCAAGTAGGAAAGCTCATCAGAAGAATTTTTATGAAAATATTTATAGAAAAGACAGAGGGAAGCCACGTCATGACGGCGAGAAAATGACTGAAGTCGAGGTGCCAGGTCAGTATCGATTACAATCCGGCAAAATATGTCGAAAAGTAAAATTAAAATATTGTTAAAACAAAATGACTTATGCTCCATGTGTTGGATTTTAAAAAAAGTTACAGGGCTTAGCATATATGGATATTTTTTTACAGATCAGTAGCTGAGGTAGGATTTGTTCGATTACCGCCCCCTGACGATAATCACAGGCGGTGTGAAATTTGAAAGATTCTTCCTCTTTCATTTTTTACTTTACTAGCAACAACATGCAAGTATCTGAGAGACACATACTGAAGATTGCTTTGAACTCTTCGCAATTTTTAATTTTATTTCTCAATTTCCTTTTTGTAACATGTCTGTTTAACATACTTATTAATAATTGTTTTGTTTAAATTTCATGTTTTGCTCTCTCATTCTTCACCCGGACTCACATGAGTCCACCAATATTGTTTGCGGGATAAATGTACTAGGAGTTCATAAAATGACCACGCCTCGCAACAAACTTGAAGAAAGGAAGTCCGTTCTCCCAGACTATCAGTGACTGTTAGTCAACATACAGCAGACCGTAAGTAACATCTTTTCATGTTAATATATGGATTCCGGCATTAATCTGTAGTTGGTATTGTATTTCTTTGTGTCCGCCATTTTTCGTGGAGGTAATATATTTGTATTATTATCGTTTGACTAACAATGCTTTATAACATTATTCCGTTATTCTGAGGTGTGACGGGTATCTGAAGCCAACTTCAAACAAATGCATTGTCGTAAAATGAACTTCTAAAACATTTATTTTAATTTTGATCAGACTTGGTTCGTTCCAGTTGTTAGAAATTTTGTTGACCTGACGAAAAATGTTCTTTTTAGAAAAAGTTCGAGTTCTCACGTAAGAAACTGTTTATTTGAAATGAAAGAAAATTCTTACACCAATTTTGTATACAGTACTTATTTCATATTTTCATTGTTGTTTCTGTAGGTATTTAAATGTAAGTAGCGAGTTTTCACACACGCACACACACATACAATATATATATATATATATATATATATATATATATATAAAGGGTTCTAAAAATGTATACACACATTTTCAGTGTATAGCTCAAGTCGACTTGTTTTTTCAGATTGACACGTTAATATTACTAATGCCACCGAGACTTAGCTTTGAGCAAAAGAAGTTCACACTGAAATGCTTCTCGAAGTATAAAAATACAGTTGAAGTTTAAAGACGGTATCGAAGAGAGTTTAATTCAGATCCACCCACGCGGATTACAGTTTCACGAATTAAAGATAAGTTTGAAGCTGATGGTACTGTATACGATGTGCATCCCAGATATCAACCACGCCCTATGAAGCAAGAAAGGGTGATGGGAAATTTTCACAGAAGTCCAAGAAGCCTATCGAAATCTTGACTGTTGTCTGTAAGAGATCATTTGCAATGTCTGGAACATAATGGACCTCAGTTTGAAAACACACGATGACAAAATCTTAAGAGCAAAAATTTATAATAAATACTGTCTTCACATGCATTAATTAAATTAGATTTTGTTGGTTCAAGTTGCTTGAGTTATTTCTTGAGAAAGATTCAAAATGCGTATACACTTTTTGAGACGACATTATCTATATATATATGTGTGTGTGTGCGTGTGTGTGTGTAATATATATATATATATATGTGTGTGTGTGTAATATATATATATATATATGTCTGTGTAATATATATATGTGTGTGTGTGTGTGTAATATATATATGTGTGTGTGTAATATATATATATATATATGAGTGTGTGTGTAATATATATATATATATATATATATATATATATATATATATATATATATATATATATATATACAGTGGACATAAAGGTCGACAGCCTGTTTCATGCTTAAACGCAATCATCAGGCCATGTGTATTGCTTTGGCATGACTATTTAGATATGCTAGTCACTGGTGCATCATGGGTAGATCCATTGTTTTATTCTAACGGTTATTGGTCGGGAGGTAACAGTTGTGTTCCAAATTATTCTCGGGTCTATTGAGTGGAAGTAATTGTGGAATCGAATGCAGTTTTGCAGTTATTCTATTGTGTTGTTAACATTATTTACTCATTATTTATGATGCATTACTTTATTATTTTTTGTTGATTGTTATTATTGCATTTACTTGTGTTTATGTTTGCATTCGTGTTTTCTTAATTTTATTGTTTACTTTATTTACTTATTTATTGCTTTGGATTAATTTATTTTGTTTATTTATTTTTATTTTAGTTTTATTTAATTTTTGTTCGTTTTCAGTTTTTGATTTTTAAGTAACGTAGTAAAAACTTATTTTCGGTCTGCATTTTGAGATAAGTTCTGATCATTTATTTAGTAGTTTGTTTTGGTCGGGGAAGATAATTATAACTATTTTGCCTCCAGCTAGAGTTTACAGATTTTGGATTTGTTGGAGACTGATGCGTATTTCCCATGATATTTTTGGTGTGACTTGTTATTTGTTTTTAATTTCCCATATATATTTAGAAGGCATTGTGCTGTTCGCGTATTTATTCTTTATAAAGGATGTTTTGTGTGCGTTGTGTTTGGTTCCCTTCAGTTACTCTTATGTATACGTTTTCTTCGTTATCTGCTTTGAAACTAGTAGGTCGATTAGAATGGAAATTGCTTTATTCTTTACATTACAGCATTTTAACTGCATTGTGCAAAAAAAAATATTTGTGCTATGGTGTTCTGTTTTTGTTCCGGTCAAACACGCAAACATTGAGCTCGGCTTATTGTGTACAGTGTTACGATGGAAGATAAATTGCTACAAAAAATGCTATTATAAAAAAAATAATGATTGCAAGTTGATCTCGAAATTTACCTTCGATTAACGCTTATCTTTTAAGTTAAATTGTAAATTTTGGTTATACGCTCCTCGATTAATAATCTTATTACAGAAATGACAGATAAACTATCTTTTATTGCAAGCGGGTTTTCGTCACTTTTCGTTTATTCAGTCGAATGCATTGTCACACGGATAATATAAGTATCGATTTTCTTTAACTATCTATTGTGATTATCTGGCGCCTTTAACTCCTCATACCTTTGTTGATATATGAACATAACTGTAACACTTTTCTACACGAGGAGTTCATTACATGTACATAAAACGATTAATGTATTTTAAAATTGATTATCATTAAATTTATCATTAAATTTGCAGTCCTTCCTTTAAAAAAGACGAATGTGATTTATACTTTAAAGGTTTTTCTTGCAAAAAGCAGGAATTGAGCCATACACGAGCAAGCAATAGATCCTCCACAAGTAGGGATTGGGTCATCTACAAGCAGGCAATAGATCCTCCACAAGTAGGCATTGGGTCATCTACAAGCAGGCAATAGATCCTCCACAAGTAGGCATTGGGTCATCTCCAAGCAGGCAATAGATCCTCCACAAGTAGGCATTGGGTCATCCACAAGCAAGCAATAGATCCTCCACAGTTAGGCATTGGGTCATCTACGAGCAAGCAATAGATCCTCCACGAGTAGGCATTGGGTAATCGCCAAGCAGGCAATAGATCCTCTACAAGTAGGCATTGGCTCATCCACAAGCAAGCAATAGATCCTCCACAAGTAGGCATTGGGCCATCCACAAGCAGGCAATAGATCCTCCACAAATAGGCATTGGGTCATCTACAAGCAGGCAATAGATCCTCCACAAGTAGGCATTGGGTCATCTCCAAGCAGGCAATAGATCCTCCACAAGTAGGCATTGGGTCATCTCCAAGCAGGCAATAGATCCTCCACAAGTAGGCATTGGGCCATCCACAAGCAGGCAATAGATCCTCCACAAATAGGCATTGGGTCATCTCCAAGCAGGCAATAGATCCTCCACAAGTAGGCATTGGGTCATCTCCAAGCAGGCAATAGATCCTCCACAAGTAGGCATTGGGCCATCCACAAGCAGGCAATAGATCCTCCACAAGTAGGCATTGGGTCATCTCCAAGCAGGCAATAGATCCTCCACAAGTAGGCATTGGGTCATCTCCAAGCAGGCAATAGATCCTCCACAAGTAGGCATTGGGTCATCCACAAGCAAGCAATAGATCCTCCACAGTTAGGCATTGGGTCATCTACGAGCAAGCAATAGATCCTCCACAATTTAGCATTGACTCATCTACAAGCAAGCAATAGATCCTCCACAAGTAGGCATTGGGTCCTCCACAAGTAGGCAATGGGTCCTCCACAAGCAGAAAAATGCTGATCGTTTGGAATGGGTTGTCAGCTACGTATTCGAATGTCGGATTTTAAACCTCGCTCCACTCGAAACTAATCTGTTGGGTGGGGAATATTATCGACTTATGCTTTCTGCGAAAAATATTCAGTTTTGTTGTGAATAACCATTTTACTTTTGTAAATTTAATTTTGTAATAAATGTTGCATTGACCAAGAGGAAGCGGTTGACAAGATATCTTGCGAGGGAAATCTTTGTCCACCTTGTAATGAAGCATTCTTTCTTGCTGGGGGCGAAGGGCCCTCGTCTATTTCCCAGTTCCCCTCCCAACATTTAAGAAAGCATTGACGCCTTCCACTCAAATCAGTGGCTCACACACCTTCAATAAGTAAATAAAAAAATAAAATCCTCCTATTCACATTATTCATATGTCATCATCATTCAAATCCATCTCAGTGTGGAGCAATCTGATTTTAGCAACCATTCAAAATAATGATTCAGAATTAATATAAAAGTAATAACGGCATTGAGTGTCCTGAAGCAGTTGACGAGATATTTCACGAAAAAATTTGCCCACTTCTTACTTAATGAATTCGTAGATAAAAATCGGTGAAAGTAATAATTGTTTGAAAGCGGTTAACAAGATTATGACTTTGCACAACACTACTCTGATTCTAAGTAAAGAAAAAATATAATTTATAAGATTTGTCTATCTTTGGGGCGGGGTGATATTCAATGGAAGATAAGTTTTGCTTATCTTTGAAGATTTTCAATAACGTAAGAAATATGAGATAAGAGTTAAAGGATGAAAAATGATTCAGATTTTTTCTTCGGAATCAAAAAAATCTTCATTACTGTAATCGGAGAGGATTTAATCCTTATTTAATCTGAGGGATTGATATTAAGACGGATAGTTCTTGATAAACCACATTTAAAAGAAAATAAGGCTTATATTTTTGTCACGGGGCATCAGACAATCATTTGGTATCTTTGAATTGCTCTTTTAATGAGTGGAAAAAATTGCCACGAAAGTGCACATCCAGTGTTGTAAATTTGACTCTTTCTTTTCTGATCCTGACAACGTGCTCAACGGCTATGACGTTATGCCAGACAGTCGAGCAGTGGCTAGTCAACTCGTCCTGCAGACTATTACTACCGTAGTGCGTTCCATTTGTTGACTCTTCCACAGGATATGTTGGCGGATCAATAAGTTTGTAGTTTGACATGTTGAGGATTTCATAGATGAAATTTTATTTGAAATTACCAGTGTATAATGCTCGATCGAAACGATTAATATTCATGACCGAATGACAAAGAAGTCAATGAATTATTATTTTTGTGTAAAATAAATATTATACAATCATTAAGCTAGAATTATTGATTTGGGAGAGAAGTGGGGTCCGTCAGGCTATCTTGCCTTAGACACACCACTACTGATATGGCCGCACTACATGTTTTGCCGCAACGACCCTAATGGGTTACAAGACGCGAGGTGTGTCTTAACTAAACTTAAATAGATGCGTAAGTGTATAACAGGCTATATAAAAAGTTTAATCTTAAATTTATTTTATTCAGTTTTTTTTATTTATAATTTATCATATTTTATATTTTAATTTTAATTTATAATTTAATTAAAAAGCTTTGTACCTCTTTTTTGGATCAGGGCGGGCCAGGAAACGCCTCTCGGGCAGACATTAAAATATGCTGAGTAGAGGTCAAACCTTTTCGATAGAATGCATTCATGATCATTTGGCTGAAAACCGAGTCTTATTCACACAACAAACATCCACTCCGAGGCGCTGGAGATCGCCATCGTACCTGGTCCTGCATGAATCCAACCTCAGGCCCCGGGCATTAATACTAGCTAACCAAAGTGCTACTGTCAGTTCGATTAGGGTTGATTCCCCGCATTGAACATGTCCGAGTTAAGGACATCAACGGTCTTCCCAATTGAGCCATGGCCCATCTCAATCTTGATAGTACAAGCAAGAGACAAGCCGCCAGTATCAGAAGGAAACGTTAGTTTTAACGTCCTATACAAGGAGGGGGTAAACGAAAACGGGGAGCGTCTCTGAACAATGTTATTTCAATTTTGTTATTTGATCATCGTACATGTGGGCCGTTGGGGGCATTAATTTGAGAGTAGTATTTGCCTCCTCAATCCTATTTCCCCTCCATATATGCCGTGTACCCAAGCCCGAACGCACGACTGCCAGCTCTCTCTTTGCTTTCTGGAAATTCTCAGGGTTCTCCACTTCCTTACCATTCACTTGTCTCATTTTCAATAAGCACTATAGCTCTTTTACTCTGATGTTTTGCGAGAGTGCTTACTCTGCCTGTTTCCAGGATAGGCGACAGACGTCTTTCCCGAGTTGAGATGATAGTTTAATTCTTTTTTCTTTTTTGAGGGTAATGATTCCGTTTTTGGCAGTTCTGTTGCTTGGTGTTTTGAATTTTATTGTGATTGAGGAGTTGGGGCGTGTTGACGAAGTTGTTGTGAATGTACGAATTGGGGTGTATTTGAATGGTGATAGCAGACGAATATTGTGAATAGATTTATTTTATTTTTTTTATTTTTTATTTTTTGAAGGTGTGCGAGTCACTGAGAGACCAATGTCTTCTTAAATGTTGGGGAAAACTGGACAGAAGACGAGTGCCCTTCACACTCAAGGACAAAGATTTATTTTTGTGCTTGGCCTCGATATCTCTTTAGTTGTAAAACTTTTTCAGTTTTCTCATATGCTGGGTTGTACTTTTTCTAAAGCTTTCTGGTGTATATTTTGACCGGCGAATCAGCCTTAGAATTGCTAGATAGAGTGGAACTGTTTGTGTCGTCAGGGAGACTGAGACCTCGCTGTCTGGCCATTTCCCCTGCTCTTACCAACGTCCAGCTATTCCCTCTATCCTTCACCACGCCCATACGAGCGGCAGGTGAAATAGTCTCGTCGGGAAATGAGGGCTCAGAAAGGAACTCAAGCGAGGGTTTAACCACACCAGTCCCAACCCCCCGCTGGCATTTTGCCCATTACAGGCAAAGCGGAAGTAACAGATTCGACCAGAAAGGGATTTTTAGTCCAGTGAGGCCGGAACTATGGAAGCCTTCCTCTCTGGGCAGGAAGCGGAAAGGTTACCAATCTTGCCACACTTTTAGCAAGTTGATTTTCAGTCGGTCACAAATTCTGGCCCGCTATCACCAGACAGTTTGGGATGGAAATTAAGGCCTCACGATCTACCATCTTGAAACTCCATCTTCCGTTCAAGTTGTTCAAGCACCCAATATCTTACCGTACTGCTCCAGGTAGATAGCCAGATGCTCCCTTAACATTTGAGTAACCTCAAATATTGCCACATGGTCAGCCTGCCTTCGTATTCGGTTCTGATGATTCAATCTTTTGTTAGGAGCTCACGGCTTACTGCGGTCATACACATTTCAGGCTATAGCAGCAGTATGTCCCACGAGCCTTTTATAATTCTTCGGGCTTAACCCCACTAGGGACGTCAATGCATTTATGGGTGTCTTTCGTAGAGTGACATCTTGCGAGAAGGCTTGTCCACTATGAAGACTGACGCAATTCTTTTCTCAATTACTTCTGCAATTTTTTTTTCGCGGTGGGGGGTTGTACCAAAAGTCCATCTTCTTTGATAAGATGTGCGTAACCTTTGGCTTCCTCTAAAAATCTCCGCAATGTTGATAATACATTTCAATGGGGTCTTCCAGCAAGAGGGCGATTTCCCAGCCGCTGCACTGTTTTCATTATTCGCTTGGCCGCCATTTTTGTCATCATAAGAGGATTTTTTGTTTCTCTTAATAGAAAGTTTTTCCTCAAGCACAAAAAGTATTTTTTCTCTTGTATGAAAAAGGGGGTAAAACCAAAAAAAGAAGAAAAAAAGAATGCAAACAAAATATACGTTAACAAAGACTATTCAAATTTCCTTTAAACGTAAAGAATCAGTGAAAAAATAGAACACTGAAAGAAAAAGTGAAGATAAAATAGAAAATGGCGTAAAAAAAGAAAAAAAAGGAACTTCGAGAGAAATAAAGGATCGCTCTGATCCGAAAAAGAAGTGCAAAGCTTTTTGTAAAATGGCGCAACCAAAAGTTACACCAGAAACAAAAATAAAAATTCGGCTGAAAGCCGATAGAAAGAAAAAAAAGAAAACAGTAATTGATTCGATCGCTTCAGAGAACTATACCTACTGTCACCTAAAAAGTAGGTGGGAGTGGGGAATGAAAACAGAAAATGTACGGAACTAAAAAAAAAAATGTGTGGGGAGCAATGAGCATTCACTCCCTCGATAAGTTAACCAATGTTTCAGAAAAAAAAGTCACAAAAACTCCAACACTATCCACACGGGGCAGGGCGAGCATGTTTTCTTTTCCGGAAGAACAAATCCTTCAACCAGACAGTTCAAGATGCCACTAGAGGTTAGTGTCATTCAATCGTACCAGTCATGCTACAGTTATCCACATAATCCTTAAGGTGTCCCTCCACGACTTATTCCCAAACATAGAACCCGTTAGTTCCCGCTGTATTATTAGGGACATCTGGCTCCCTGGAAATCCTCCACGTTCAACAAAATGTTGAATTTCCAGTAGCCAGTCGAACTAGACTTAGCCTTACCTAAGTTTATGTGGACTCGGACAAACCTAGGGTTCGAATAAACTACACTATGGAAATTTAGGCAACCTAGGAGATTTTAAGTCGACTCTCCTAACCAGAAGCCGGTCGATATAGCTAGAATGCTATATGATACCTGCTGTGGCCTTGTTAGGGCCAGAAATAAAGACACAAAGAGAGGAATTGAGTTAAACAAATATATTAACAGAAACAGTAATACAAACGAGAGTGTTACAGCAAGAATGTTTGGCCCGACTGTCAGAGCTGACAGTTGGAATCTTCACCCTCCAAAAGGCATTACCTGCTCCTATTTATAGCTAGGAGAGTCCATGCGTGCGTGGGTAAATTACCATCACAATACCCGAAATTCCTAGGATCTTCTACATATTGGTTTTCAACTGAAAACATTGCAGGATCCTTATGTCACTCGAGTACTGTGGCTGCATTTTTTTTATTCTCTAGGATGTCCCGGTCCACACGGCAGACATCTTCCCCAGAGTGAAATTGATTTGTTTGCTCTTCTATTTTCTTTTGAGGAAGCTGCTCTTTTGAACTGCCTAAAGAGAAGCTTCTTGGTCTTTTGTTTTTTGCATGTAATGTTGGAGGTGGCGGTGATGGAGGTGGATTTGGAGGATCGGGGAATAGAACTGTTTTTTCGGTGTGGGAATGGGGGAAATAGGAGATGAGATTGGAGGGTAGGAATAGGGGATGAGGTATGAAGATTTTTTGTTTTTGATTTTTTAAAAATCTTTTCCTGTTTTTTTGTGGTCACAGGGGTTTTCAAAGTCTCTCTTCAGCTTACCTTTAAGGAAAGATCATTGGCTTGTATTTAACGTCCTTCTTTTTCAAATTCTTGTTAAATACTTAGTTTATCCCTCTTTTCTTTGCCAGGATTGACCCAGGTTCCTTGAATCCTTGACTGAATCAACATAGGTCTTGGAAGATGTTGCCATGTTGTCTGTTCTTAATTCCAGTACAGACTGGGTAAATTTTGGTTGCTATTTTTTCCCTCTCCTTTTGACAGTTTTTTAGTTTTTACTTAGTATTATGTTCAGCAAGGAAGAGTACGTTGAGCTTTCGGTTTTATTATTTGGTCTCTTAGTTGCGTCAGTATTTGGTGAATTTAATTGTTTCGTTCTCTTTTTCCAATGCTGCACTGTAGGGCACAGGGTTACCATTTTGGTTTGTTTATTTCTTCAAGGTCATTTTTGCTGGGTAGTCTGAGGAGAGGTCTCCACGCAGTGCTAACAAATTGGTCTTCTTCCAGTTAGTTTCTAATCAATTCACTATAGCGTGAAAGGATTCCTTGTTTAGCATAAGGCTAAACGGAAATCCCCCTTCCCAGTTCTTTGTACGGGTTCTCATCTGCATATTGCAACAGAAAGCAGCGCACTTGCTGGCCTAAAATGAAACTTGGGTTTTCAAACACTGTTACTTTCGTTCTCCTCTGTCCTTGATATTCGACCCTAATGACTCATTCCATTCTCTCTTCGTGAGAGCGGCGATATCATCAGGGCTGGCTAACAGTACGCCCCACATTGGGTAGTTTGGATCTGTACTCCCCAGTCGGCTAAAGCTTTTATAATACAGTGTAACCCGGATATAAGAGAGTTGTCGGGACCGGAGACGAAGTCTCTTATATCCGGGTTTATCTTATATCCGGGTTTGGTCTATTTTGTTTAGGTAAGTATGGCTCTAAAATGGGACCAGAGAAAATCTCTCTTATATCTGGGTTTCTCTTATATCAGGGTCTCTTATATCCGGGTTACACTGTATAATCCTTGGAGGCCTTAATTATCCTGTTGTGCTTGTTTTATAGCTCCTACAAACTACCGTATCCAGGCCGCCCCTATTTGTCCAAGTGGCTAACAGTACACCCCACACTGGGTAGTTTCTGCCTCTAGCGATCTGTTGGATCTGTACTCCCCTGTCGGCTAAAGCTTTTATAATATAATCCTTGGAGGCCTCAATTATCCTGTTCTGCTTTTTTATAGCTCTTACAAACTTGAATTTACCTTAGCTAGGGGATGTATGCTCACCGGCCCCTTATATTTTTGTCTCCATTTTCCTTATATAATTCTCCATCCCCTCTCTCGATAAGTGAAAGAGATGTCAGTTCTGTAGTGGAGGCAGGAATCTTTTTTTTTCAACGTGCTTTCTTATTTCTTGTTTTTGGTAGAGTGATTGTTTTAATTAGTGTGTCCAGTCCCCGTATTAAATTCGTCTGGTTTTCTCGGGTTTCTGCCAAAATTTAGGTGTGTGTGTGTGTGGGGGGGTCTCTTATTACTGACAATATTTATTAATTTTGTAAATAGGATTTTTGATTGTAAATAAGAATTGGGGTCAGTTAGATTTTTTTTTTTTTTTAATTGTTGTTGATATCCCCCACCAGAAAAAATGTTTACATGAGGAATAGTTAGGACTTCATAGAGAAACTGTGGTATTATGGCGACTGTAGTAAAAATGGTAAGAAAGAACGTGTTGTTTTAGTGCAAGGAAAATGATGTGTTTGGGTCAGTGATTGTGCCTAGCGAAGTAAAATGTAGGACAGTTAAAAACCATCCCCTCTCCCATGGCTAATTTTGTATCACATTTTTCTTATTTGTCTTGAAGTCAGAATGTTGCAATCCTAGGAAACGGATAGCCCAACACCAGCATATAAGATTTTGATTATAGTGGTGAAGGTTTTGTGCAGGACCATCCACACTTTTTGAAGGGCCAAATACAGAGACTTGGTGCGCTACGTGCCACAGGGTCCCCAAACGACCCTCCGCAGGTTTTGAATTCAGAGTTGCCCTTCTCCTAGTCTAGATGCCATCCAAGGCTATAGAACCCAATTTGTCCTACTATTTACCCATAGCTGGAGGGAGAAGAAGAGGATTCACACCTTTCCCAAGGGTATTAGCACATAAGTGAATGTAATGGATTCGACTGGAATTCGAACTCGGCTCTCCGTTTCCTCAGTCCAAGCCGCAATCTATATATATATATATATATATATATATATATATATATATATATATATATATATATATATATATATATATATATATATATATATATATATATATATATATATATATATATATATATATATATATATATATATATATATATATCCTTGCTACCGGAAAGTTCACTGAGAGGGATGGGGGCATGACAAAATAGGAGAGGGAAAAAAGCTTCTCTTTTTCTTTCTCGCTCTCCTCCCTTCTCTTACTTTTTTCTTCCTTACACTCCCCATTGTTAACGTTCATCCGGGTTCTTAAAGATGGAAGGTTGGAGATAATGTCCCCCTCAGTGTACTTTCCGGTAGCAATATCAGGTTAAATACAAGTTAAGGGGCCTTGGATAATATAATTTGCCTAAGCACCTGATGATACCTTGCGATTGAAACCCGAGTAGTAAAGAAAGTAAACGTCTTATTCTTTTTATGTTATTAACCTGCTCTACACGTTCCATTCTGAACGGTGTATTCAGCATGTTTTTTTAAAATATTCGTGTTTGGCCTGGAATTGTTCCTGCCTACTACATATTTAATAATTTAGTGTATATATATATATATAAGAACTAGCAGAAATAGATGCATATTGTGCCAGTAAGAGAAGTTGGCTCTTGTTACTTATCCGGATCGTAGAAAATTATTAAATCAAAGATCTGAGATAATGTCTAAACGTAGGCATATTAATTTTAGGCCTTTACGGACCCGGATGAAGGTTACTAATGGGGATTGGTAGAATGAAAATGGAGGGGGCGAGAAGGAAAGAGAGAAGTTTTTTTTTTCTTTATTTTTGGCATACCCCTCCCCTTCAGTGGAATTTCCGGTAGCAATATCAGGTTGCGGGGCGTTGGATAATATAATTTGCTTCATCACCTGATGATACCTTGCGACTGAAACCAGGGTAGGGAATAAGGTAAACATTTTCTTCTTTTTATAATATTAACCTGCTCTACACGTTCAATTTTGAACATTTTTAAATATCCGTGTTCGGCCTGGGAGTGTTTCTGCGTACTACATATTTAGTGTGTGTGTGTATATATATATATATATATATATATATATATATATATCTATATATTGTTTGCTTCGTATTATTTTTGCTCTTTTCTTTTGTTATTGCTTATTGGAAACGTTAATACTTTTTGTTGTGCATTTCTGCCAATTACATTTAACCCGGGCCAATTACTCTACAGGTTAGAGACCTAGAAATACACTATTTCAACGGTGACGAATCCAAAATATGAATTATGGGAAGTAAAATGTTTTTGATACATGAGAATCCATAAATTACACCAAAAACTTTTGGTACCATCCTAAAGTCCCAATGATGAAGAGTAATGTGTAAAAGAATGCAAACGCTTGTCGAGTTAATTCAATTCGTCGATGACCGATTCAATTTGTCTCTTCTTATGAAAGAATTTCTTGACAGAAAAGCACTGCAAATTTTTAGAGAAAATTCCTTATAAAAAGGAAAGCCGAAAATAATTTCCTTGTATCCTGAATTAACCTCAAGTTCCAAAAATATTACCGATTATAGAGCTGAAAATCTGCAACTTTATTAAAAACTTCAGTGATTAGCTTGCTAATGGCCATTGTCCTGAAAAATGTCTTCCCTCCGAATTTAAACCGTTCACAACTGTTATTACTCAGAAAAACAAAATAGTAACATTTAGTGAATTTAAAGTAGCATTGCAAAGAAACTGGAAAGACGACTGAGAATAACAGTGAAAATACAGTAATGGCCCCCAATGCATAAACCGAGGCCAAAAACACAAACTAATAACATCCCCCACCTGCTTTACATGTTGTAAACCAGGCCAAAAAAGCTTTGACTGCCGATGTAAAATTCGGAATTATTCAGTGAATAATTTGCCCCCTCAAAAAATCATTTCGAGGAAGAATAATTCGAATCCACTAAACAAAAATGTTATCTGCCATGCTTGTCGCAAAGCTGGACACGAGAATACAAAGTTTAGAAGCGAAAAAGAAAGCTCATTCCGTAAAAGAAATGTTGAACATGTTTGATAAAATTAATTTCTATTTTCAGTTGGACTAAACACTATTTTCAACAGAAACGGTTTACTTGTTGATTGTTGAGCCACAACTTTTGTTGTTGTTACTGACGAATCTAAATTCATTAGTTTCGATAATGATTTTAATGCAGAAGATCCCCATATCGAACGGGTAGATGGAAGTCGAACAAGTAATATTGCCTTAAAAATAAAAGGTAAGACTCGAGTTACTTTAACTGGAACAGAAGGAAATCCACAAAATTGCATTTTTAACGGATGCTCTTTATAGTGATTTTCCAAGCGTAGCTCAGATGTGGCACAAGGCCGAAAGTAGGGGGCACCCAGTGAGGATCGAACTCCCTACTCGGTCGTAATTGTTCTAGCGAGACAAGCTTGCTAACCATTACACCACTTAGAGGTGCCCACGGATGCTCTTTATATTTGGGTAAGTGTAATTACCCAGAATATATTCTCAGTACCAGCCGTTACCCCCACCCCAAAAAAAGGGGTTTCCGTAAAATTTGGCCGTAATTACTCGGAACTTGTTATACTCTAATGGTGTAAATTTCGACATACAGTGTAACCCGGATATAAGAGACCCGGATATGAGAGAGATTTTCTATGGTCCCAAATTAGAGCCTTTGTTAATGTATATATAATATACCAAACCCGGATATAAGAGACTTCTTCTCCGGTCCCGACAACTCTCTTATATCCGGGTTACACTGTAAAAAGAGATGATCGCTTATACAGTGTAACCCGGATATAAGAGAGTTGTCGGGACCGGATAAGTATCTTATATCCGGGTTTCTCTTATATCCGGGTTTGGTCTATTATATATACATTAACACAGGCTCTAATTTGGGACCAGAGAAAATCTCTCTTATATCCGGGTTTCTCTTATATCCGGGTTACACTGTACTATCTTAAATACTGCAATAAGCTTCAAAACTGCTATGCGTACCCTAAAACAATGACCTAATATTCTTGCACATTGCAATCTGAAAGACGTTATAAAGCTACAAGACATTGTGGAAGGCATGAAAATTATAGAAAACTCAAATTTAAACCGTGAAATATATATCGATGGCAAAATGGTATAACCCGGATATAAGAGAGCTGTCGGGATCGGAGAAGGAGGATCTTATATCCGGGTTTCTCTTATATCAGGGTTTTGTCTATTTTGTTTAGGTAAGTATGGCTCTAATTTGGGACCAGAGAAAATCTCTCTTATATCCGAGTTTCTCTTATATCCGGGTCTCTTATATCCGGGTTACACTAATATAAAATAGATTAACTGACAAACAAGTAACTAAATATTAGACTTTATTCATTGTAATCTTTGAATGGTTTCAAATATATATTTTGTTTTGTCAACGACTATTTTGGTCTAATTATGGCTTATTTTCTTAAAGAAAAAGGCGATACGTTTCTCACAGCGAAGAAATATTTGACAGATATAGCTCCTTACGACTCTGTAAAACATCTAAGAAGCGATAACGGCACATCATTCGGTTCTGGAAATTCTAAAACTCTTTCAATCAATAATAATAATATTAAACATGAGAAATCGGCCCCGTACTCTGTAAAACAAAATGGCACTGTAGAAAGATTTTAGCGATCTGTTTGAAACGGGAAGATGTCTATTAATAGAATGAAGACTACCAAAATACGGTCGTAAGGTATTATGACAGTTGCATACATCAAAAATATGTGTTATAGTAGAATAACTGGAAGAATTGTCTTCGAAAGTTTTACGGGCCGCAAACGTAACCTCGGTAATATGCATATTTTTGGCACCGTTTATACTGACATCCAAGGTGGGAAGAAATGAGACATTAAATGTGAAAAAGCAATTTTCATAGACAGACAGGAATTGATTTCTCGTCTTCTAACATATATACCAGAAAGTAAAAGGTCAAAAGAATAAAGTGTGTAAAATTTAATGAAAATTTCGAAATTCTTAAAACATCAGACAATTCTTTACTTCCGGTTGAAGAAAATGCAACATTACTTCCCAACTATTTGGAGAGAAATCCTCAATGGGAGGAAAAACGAGAAAGTCAAATTATGGATTCAAAAAGTACAACCAATAATGCCAGATTTAATCCCAGCGAGAAAATATCCAACAGAAGAGACCCAACAGATTACGAAAAATGCCTGAATATTTAAAAGATTTATGTTGCTAAAATTTGAACGACGTAGTAAATCCGACTATTGCTGTTCTGTAAAATATATACCCTATACTTGTATTGAAGTTATTACTACAAATAACTATAAAACAACGCGGGGCTTTAAGAGATAAACACTGTAAAAATGAACGATGCATACAAATTAACTACACTCCCAGTCGGTAAAACTCTCGTTAGAAGTCGGTGGATCTACACTATTAAAACTAATAAAAATGGCGACGAACAATACAAGTCTCGGTTTGTTGCAAAAGGTTACTCGCAGAAGCGGAAATAAATTATAATGAAACAAGGTTTCATTATAGCGAGTTTATCGTCTGTACGGACTTTATTGAGATTAATTATTCAACATAATTTATTTGTACACCAAATGATGTAAAAACTCCATTGACTGCTAAGTATGTGTCCACTAGCCAGTGGGATATTTTATTACCAGCAAAATATGTCATCAGTCCTGTCCTGGTCGGAAGCAAGGATCACTCAACACGTACCAATATTCGCAGGGGCAATGTGCGTGAGTAATACTGGTTCGGAGATAACTGAAGATTTACTACGTGCCAGATCTTCCGAGAAAGATAACTTTCGATTTTCATTTGAAGGTGTTAGAATCTGTTTACATTAAGTCCTACCAGCCATATCTCTGTAAGTAGGAGTGGTTGGTAGCCTGTAAGTGTTATGTATTTTTAACATTTGGTATACGTTCATTTGTCTTTAATTCAGCTCTGATGAAAAACCGGTTTTGCTGTTATCTTTTTTCCTTGTTAATCGAGAGACCATTTTGATATTACTACTTTACGGTAATATTACTTTGTTGCCTTCCTTTTTTGTTATTAATATTTTTTTGTTTTAACATGTACGTTTTAATCGCTTTAATAGAATGAAATCTTACTTTCGTAATCGGAATGAACCATCAATATGTAAGAATCGGGATAGAATTTTGATTCCATAAAATCTAAGAGCTGAAGTTCTTTACCCAATACACAATGGTTGTATGGATCTAAAGAAATGTAAGCAATGAGTTAATGAATCCATTTGATGACCAGGATTCTTTCCTGAAACTAAGGATATTATCAAAAGTTGCGATTTCTGTAATCGGCACTTTTTCTCTCAATTCGACATGAACCATTAAAACCCAACAAACCGTGACAAAGATTTTACATGGGAGGAACCTTAATGTTTAGTTGTTGTTCACTATATTTTTTCACCTTATTTGGAAATCGCTCTTTATTCTGTAATCGGTGTCAATGTAATAAACAAAAGAACGTCTTTACCAGATGACATATTCCAAATAAATATTTACATTTGGAACATTGTCCTTACAATTTAAGCGTTAGCATTTCCAACTTTCATAATTGGTTGATCCGGATAACATTTTAAAGGATTTCCAATTTAACCAAAATTGAGACAGAAATTGCGGTTTTCATCAACTATGGTGGATAATTTGCAATTTTGCTTTCAATGATTTCGGTATAAAATATGGATTTATCGAAATCACTTTTAGTCTTTATATTTTACAAGCAAATACAGAAATGGGAACATTAAAGTAGATATAATTGATATCTTTGTAGGATTGATGTCCTGCCGTAGCACACCGATTTTTATCAACGGGAGAAAACCCGACAGAGTTCCCCAGAGGAAGGAATATAAGGATAATGTTGATTCCTTGGTGGTCAGATGTGAAACTTGTTCAAAGAAAGGATTAATAAGCTAAGCATAATGCAAACGTAGTGCAACAAATCCCTCAGTGCTCATGTACTCGAACTTCTTGGAATTAGAAACTGTCCGGATTAAACATGACCGAAAGAGAACCTAGAATACTGCAGGAGTTATCGCCTCAGCTGCTTATCAAAAAGAGGAGATTACAGTGTGAAAACAAAGATAGGAAGTTCTAGAAGAAATACGAGATCTATATTTCTATACGGGTGACAAATGCAAGTCTACTGCTAACGTCTTGTATGAAGAAGAAAAAGAACAGAGTGGTAACTTGGGCTCAATATTTTACTGCCTGGGGAGGGGGGCATATAACAGGATAGCAACCCTGGCTCAACATTTTACTGCCTGGGGGAATATAACAGGATAGCATCCCTGGCTCAACATTTTACTGCTGGGGGTGTATATAACAGGGTAGCAGCCCTGGCCAAAACTTTTTACTGCTGGGGGGGGGGGATATAACAGGATAGCAGCCCTGATTCAATATTTTACTGCTGGGGGTGTATATAACAGGGTTACAGCCCTGGCTCAACATTTTACTGCTGGGGGTGTATATAACAGGGTAGCAGCCTTGGCTCAACATTTTACTGCATGGGGGGGGGGTATAACAGGATAGCAGTCCTGGATCAATCCTTTGATGCCTGAGAATGCCTAATGACGATGTAATTAAGATTAAACAATACAAATGTTCCCAGGAAAACTAATTAAGCGTCGGGAGAATGAGATAAAAAAACGGATCGGATTAAAAATAATTAGAAGTTTTAAAATGAATTTGGAGAAAACTCTAAGAAGATTTGAACCTGAAATAAACTAAGTAGTAGTCATTAAAATTTAGTAAGACTAGATCTTCAACTTACCCAGTTGTCTCCGGAGCAGTATGACCAAATTAATGGCTTTCGAAAAAAATCCTAAGTCCAGTAAGTAAGATGAATCCTTGCTGGTTAAAAGACTTACAAAACCCTACAAACATGATTCCGCTACCAAATTCAATATTAAGGACTTAGACTGACCGCATTCCAGAAACGCCATCTGTTTTCTAGACAAAGAATGGTTATGAATATCTTATCGAAAAACTTGCAGTAAATCAATGCCTGAGGTTCGCGAATTTCTTATATAAATCTCTCGGCACTCAGTTACATCTACAGAGATAGAGAGAAAAATAGGGAGAGAAACAGAGAGACGGAGAGACCAAATGATAAGATAAGAGAAGTCCGGTATAAAACTCCTCCTATTCCTGCTGCTACTGCTACCAACGAATTCAAAGACATATGCAGTGCCAAAAACCGAGTTCTCACGAATTATTACGAATTCCTGCTAGAATAATTTCCCTGTCGAAATATCGTCAACAGGCCACGTAGTATATACTTTTAATTTCTATAATTTGTTTTTTATTAAACCCATTGTTAGTTGTCAGTAGTGTTTGTTGGTTTGTGGCGTGAAATTGTTTTTCAGTAAAGAGGTTAACACGACTAACGATGATTTCACACCTGAAATCTTCGCACAATCACAACTGGGTAGTCGTTTTTGTAGGGTTGAGACAGGGAACAACAGATCAACGAAACTAGACGAAAGGGTGCGAGCAGCGACAGGACTGTGCGGGCCATCTGTTTATACCAGTGCAATCTCATGTTCAGGATACAGTGCTGGTGCGAAGTGGAACTCGGCAGAACCTTTGCAT